>CM046948.1:40092935-41292935 GCA_025698515.1 Gossypium sturtianum
AGTTTTCAATCTAGCATCAAAATGGCACCATATGAGGCTCTTTCTGGCTGTAAATGCAGAACTCCATTGTATTGGACTGAGCTTAGTGAGAATAAGATACACGGGGTCGATTTGATCAAAGAGACTGAATAGAAAGTGAAAATGATTCGCGATAGTCTAAAAGTTGCGTCAGATCGTCAGAAGACGTACGCAGACTTGAAACAAAAAGATATTAAGTTTCAGATCGGTGATAAAGTGTTTTTGAAAGTGTCTCCGTGGAAGAAAATACTCTGTTTCGGTAGAAAAGGCAAATTGAGTCTGAGGTGCATCGGACCGCATGAGATTATCGAAAGAATTGGGCCAGTTGCTTATAAACTGTTGTTACCACCTAAGTTAGAGAAGATTCATAATGTGTTTCATGTGTCGATGCTTCGACGATACATATCTGATCCCTCGCATGTAATTACTCCCACTGAGGTTGAGATTCAGTCAGACTTATCGTATAATGAAGAACCGATTTGAATTTTGGCACGTGAGGTTAAAGAGTTGAGAAACAAGAAAATTTCTCTAGTGAAAGTGTTGTGGCACAAACACGGAGTTGAAGAGGCTACGTGGGAGCCTGAAGATGTTATGAGAGAGCAATATCCAAACTTATTCACTGGTAAGATTTCCGGGGACGAAAATTCCTAAGGGAGGGAGAGTTGTAACAGCCCGGTTTAGACCCTAGTCGGAGTAGTGGTTTCAAGACCACAAATCCGAGGTCGGAAAAATATTTTAATATTATTTTTAGTGTTTACAGTATGTGATTAAGCATGTGTAAAATTTCTGTGTGAAAATTATATCGATTGTGTGCTTAATTTTCAAAAAGGACTTAATCGCTTAAAATGCAAAAGCTGTGTGCTGATTGTTAAAGTGCTTAATTGTTATGACTTCTTAAATGAGAGGTCCTTATGAGGTTATTAAACCATTGGATAGTTAATGGATGATAATGGCATGGCATTTGGTGTTATTATTAAAATTCATTAAAGGTAAAATGGTAAATGGCATAAAAATGTTAATATTAATAAAACAAAACAAAAATTAACTCCATTATCATCATCCATTGCCGAAAATACAAAGAAAAAGAAAAAGGAAAAGCTTGCTAGGTTTCGGCACTTATATAGTTTGATTGAGGTATATTTTGAGCTTGATTTTTGATAATTTTTACATTTTTGTGATCGTTGCTTTGTGTTCTAGCTAACTCGTGTCTTAATTTTTGAATTTATTGCTGATTTTGAGATATTCCATTGATGAATGTTTGAGCTTTGTGATAGTTGATGATGAAATGTGAAAGATAAGTGATAGATTAACATATTTTGTCTTTGAATTTTTGGTAAATTTGAGTAATTTGGGCTAAACTGTGAAAGTGAGAAATTGGAGGACTAAAATGTAAAATAAATGAAATATGTGGCCTTGTATAGACATGAAGAATATTTGGCCAAGCATGGGAATATTGAAATTATGTGTATTTTGTGATTTTATGAAATAGGGACTTAAGTGTCGAAATGTGAAAATGTGAGGGCTATTTCGTAAAATGCCCTAAATATGTGTGTTTGGATTAAATTAAATAATTTGGTGATTGAATGAGCTAAATTTGAATATGTATAGATCAAGAAAAGAGAGATTTGGATCGAGATCGAGGCAAAGATAAAGTGCTCGATTAATCGACTTGTTTTGTTATTTCGACGTCCGAGTTAAGTTCGTTTATAATACAAATTGTTTAAATTATGCTCATGTGTTATAAAATGAAAGATTATGATGTTAATGAATTGGTAATGTTAAATGTGGATTGAGAGATGTGGCACTATGTGTGCGAAATCGAGAAAGTATCGATTATATTGATTAGCACTGTGTGTGCGATACCGAGTTAAATTCGGTTTAAATCAAAGGCACTAAGTGTGCGATGATATTTAAGCTTCGGCTATGAAATTGGCACTAAGTGTGCGATTGAATTGAAGAAATAATGAAGATTATTCGAAATGTGGTATCGAGCATTGAGTAGCAAAATTGGTTGTTAACTAAGTGTTGGCAAAGGTATGTATGGAACCTATGTGGTTGATTAATTAGGAAATAGATCAATGGTTAGTTATGTGAGTATTGGATATGGATGAGATTGTGCAGTCTTGTGAATTAATCTATGTGATGGTTTATTTTGTGTATTGATTTTGAATCATTGAATTAATAGTATTATATTACGAACTTACTAAGCTTTAAAGCTTACTGTGTGAAGTGTTTCTCTATTTTACAGTGTATTTAAAGCTAGCTCGGATCCGGGGATCGTCAGCGACTCAATCACACTATCGGCTATCTATTTTGGTACTGTTGGAAGATGTATATATTTGAATATGGCATGTATTGTAACACCCCTTACCCGTGCCCGAAGCCGGGACCGAGTTTGAGGCATTACCTAACTGATCTCACTTGACATCTCGAAACGGGTTATAAAATTTTGTTTAAACCCATCACTTGTACATACTCGGCCTAAGGGGGCCCTAAACATACCCCTGAGAGGTATCGGAACTAATCCGGAAACTTCTTACGAACTCGAGAAACTTTTCGACAAAACAGGGGTCACACACCCGTATTGGTCTAGGGACACGCCCGTGTGCCCCTAAGACATGCCCGTGTCTTCCACCCGTGGTCGATCCTGACTAACTTCACACGGTCTAGACACGCCCGTGTCTTCCACCCGTGGTCGATTCTGACTAACTTCACACTGTCTAGACACGCCCGTGTCTTCCACCCCTGGTCGATTTATATTCCACAATTAAGGTGCAGACTTCCCACTACTTGGGCACACGCCCGTGTCCCTATCCCGTGGGGCATACTGACATGCAAACCTAGCATACAAGGGGACACACGGTCGTTCCACATGCCCATAGGGCTGACCGTGTGTCACACACGGCATAGACACACGCCCGTGTGTCTACTCCTGTGGACAATTAGATGGCTATCTACCAAGCCTTTTGCCACCCTACATTGCACACATACAAACACCAATCCAATTCAACATAATTCATACACAAGGGCATACACTTCAAGAAAATCACTTTCATTAGACATAAGAGTTTGTCAAGTATCAGCCTAACTTAATAGACCATTACAAAAAGACTTTAATGCCTTACAAAGCCAACACTTTGGCCAACAATTACGACCTAACAAAATACTCGAGTCCTATACATGCCATACTCAAAATAAGTCTAAATTGTTATACCAAAGTGGTGTCGATAGTGTGATTTTCCGAACTCCTACGTCCTCGTTCCTCGAGTTATCTTGGCAATACTACAAGGAGAAGGAACAATGAAAGGGGTAAGCATAAAGCGTAGTAAGTTTGCGTGGATATAAATAGCAACAATAAGCACATAAAATAATCTATCCATGACATTAACTAACCATACATAAGAAATAGGCTTCTTGCCATACTTACTCACAATTGCCCTTATTTAGCACATACCATGCCACATATCGTAATCGTTTCTTCGTGACTCATTCACGAGTACCTATATTCACTCATTCATATGACTTTGGTACAAATCTCATTTCTATTTCTAAACTCGTCTACTTATCCCTTTTATCATTAGGGATAGTCAAAGACGCATATTCAACATCATTCATGTAGGGATGAAGCCAATGCCACATCCCCGAGGTGGTCTTACATGGAGTCACTTCTAAATGCCAATGCCATATCCCGGATATGGCCTTATATGGACTTTCACATCAAGTATCGATGCCGTATCCCGGATATGGTCTCATACGATTTTCATATTCATTACTGAAGCCATATCCCAGATATTTTCTTATACGGGATTTCAACTCGGTGCCGAGGCCACGTCCCGGACATGGTCTTATACGGGACCTTATCTATTTCATATCTCGATGATAGCATTTTCATATTCACATGGTCCACTAGGACTTCAACATTTCATTCAACATCAATTTAATGGAGTATCATGCATCAATATGATACTAAGCATTCTCAATTATGCTAACATAGATGTTGCATTAATCGCATACAAACTTACCTCGATTTCAAAATGAGCTAGCTCGACGGTTTAGTCCGAGACTTTGTTCTTCCCCTGTTCGAGGCGAATTCTCGGTTCTTCTTGCTCTATAATAGAAATTTAGCTTATTTTAATCACCACATTAATAAAAGCATTTCAATAATCATGCTTAGGCAAAATTATTATTTTGCCCCTAGGCTTTGGCAAAATGACCATTTATCCCCTAGGCTCGGAAATAAATTCTAATCACATTTCTACTTTGAACAAGCCTAGGTAAACATTTAATACTCTTATAGCTATCATCAAAACTCAACATTTCACATAATTACCACAATTTTGTAACCTTTTCATCAAGGTCCAATTAGGTGTTTTCATGGCAACACCTTTCACAAGAGTTGTTCATCTAACAACCAAGACTCATTTTCTTCCATAAAAATGCAGCAAATAACTATGATAGCTCTCATGGAAAAACTCTAAACTTTTCACCATATTGCACAACAGTCCCCTCATTTGAAAGCTTAAGCTTTAGGGGTCCCAAAAGTACAACTATTTTTAAGAAAAGATCACTAGAACACTTACTTGTGAAGAGATGAGTGTGCTGAAATTTTTGAAGCTTTCTTCCCTCTATTTGCTGCTAATTTTTTGTGGAAGAGTGAAAAAGAAAAAGATGATAGCTTTTCTTTCCTTATTTTATTAATACTAGTCCAATTTAGTCCACCTACTATCACCAACTTTGACCATCATTGACAAATTTGTCTCCTATGCTAGTCTATGGCCGGCCAAGCACGTATTGGGGGTCTAATTACCTTTTAAAGACCTCCAATTATCAATCTATGGCTATTTGGTACCTTTAGCTTATAGAATGGAACTTTCGCACTTTATGCGATTTAGTCTTTTTTCGCGATTACACATAAAATCGCTAAAATTAAAGCACCAAAATTCTCATGCACATATACTATCATGCTCTGACTCATAATATAACATGAAAATAATTTTCTTAAATCTCAGATTAGTGATCCCAAGATCACTGTTCCGACTAGCCCCTAAATCGGGCTGTTACAATTCTCCCCCTTAAGGATTTTCGTCCCCGAAAATCTTACCAGTGAAAAGGTTGGGGTATTGGTTTCTCATCGTTTCCTCAAGCTCCCACGCAGCCTCTTCTATTCCGTGCCTTTGCCATAAAACTTTCACAAGGGCTATGCTTTTGTTTCTCAACTGTTTGACCTCTCGCGCCAAAATATTAACCGGCTCTTCACCATAAGTCAAGTCCGGTTGTATCTCTACCTCTGTTGGTACAATGACATGTGAAGGATCTGAACGGTATCGGCGCAACATGGATACGTGAAAGACGTCACAAATCTTTTCTAGTTCAGGTGGCAAGGCCAACTGATAAGCTACTGGTCCTATCCTCTCGGTAACTTCATAAGGTCTGATAAAGCGCGGACTTAATTTGCTCTTTCGGCCAAATCTGAGGAATTTCCTCCAAGGTGATACTTTCAAGAACACTTTATCACCGACTTTGAATTCTATATCTTTCCTTTTTAAATCTGAATAGGACTTTTGCCTATCTGAGGTGACTCTCAGACAGTCACGTATGACTTTTACTTTTTCTTCAATTTCCTTAACCAAATCGACCCTGTGTATCTGTTTCTTTCTAAGTTCTGACCAATACAAGGGCGTTCGACACTTGAGTCCATACAATGCCTCATAAGGCGCCATTTTCAAACTTTACGGAAAACTGTTGTTGTAGGCGAATTCCACCAACGGTAAGTATTTCTCCCAATTATCGTGGAATTCCAAAACACAACATCGAAGCATGTCCTCAAGTATATGGATTACTCTCTCCGACTGTCCGTCGGTTTGTGGATGGAAGGCTGTACTGAAACTCAATTTCGTGCCCAAGGCCTCTTGCAGCTTTTTCCAAAACCATGACGTGAATCTCGGATATCTATCCGAAATGATCGACAATGGTACACCATGAAGTCTTACTATCTCTGACATGTACAAGTCCGCTAATTTATCAAGTGAGTAGTCGACTCGCACCGGTATAAAATGGGCTGACTCTGTGAGTCTATCAACCACTACCCACACCGCGTCTTTCTTCTTTGGAGTCAATGGTAAGCTTGTCACGAAGTTCATGGTAACACGGTCCCATTTCCACTCGGGGACCATAATGGGCTGTAGCAAACCCGAAGGTACTTGATGTTCAGCTTTCACTTGTTGGCAAATCAAACATCTCGATACAAACTCGGAAATGTCTTTCTTCATACCAAGCCACCAATACCATTTTCTTAAATCATTGTACATCTTCGTGTTGCCTGGGTGTACATTCAAACATCCGCTATACGCTTCATGCAAGACTTTACGAATAAGCTCGTCATTTCTGGGTACACAGACCCTATCTCGAAATGTCAGTATCAATCAGGATTTACTCGAAAGTATGACTCAACATCCGACTCATATAAAACTCTCTTGGCTTGCAAACTGTTATCATCTTTCTGAGCTTCACAAATCTCTTGGAGAAACAATGGTTTAGCCTTCAACTCGGCTAAAATGGAACCATCATCCAACAAGACCATCTGAGTACTCATGGTTCTTAGTGCAAACAATGATTTTCTGCTCAAAGCATCAGCGACTACGTTCGCCTTCCCCGGATGGTCGTCAATCACCAATTCATAATCCTTAATCAGTTCTAACCACCTTCGTTGCCTCAAATTCAATTCTTTTTGAGTCATCAAATACTTTAACCTCTTGTGGTCGGTGAAAATCCGACACCTTTCACCATATAAATGATGTCTCCAAATTTTTAACGCAAACACAATTGCGGCCAACTCTAAATCATGAGTCGAATAGTTCTTCTCGTGCGGCTTCAATTGCCTAGAGGCGTATGCAATCACTTTACCTTCTTGCATGAGTACGAAACCAATCCATTCAGGGATGCATCACTAAAAACCACAAATTCTCTTCCTGATTCAGGTTTCACCAAAACCGGAGCCTCAGTCAACAATGTCTTCAATTTCTCAAAACTCTGTTGGCACTTTTTTGTCCAATCAAACTTCACATCTTTTTGCAACAGTCTCGTCATCGGGGTAGCTATTATGGAAAACCCCTTGACAAAACGCCTATAATAGCCGGCTAAGCCTAGAAAACTCCTTACTTCTGTCACATTTCTCGACGGTTTCTAATCAACAATCGCTGAAATCTTACTCGGGTCTACTCTAATTCCATCTCCCGAGACAATGTGCCCAAAAAATCCCACTTCCTTGAGCCAAAATTTACTCTTACTGAATTTGGCATACAATTCCTCATCTCTCAGAATTTGCAGAACCGTACTCAATTACTCGGTGTGTTCGTCCTCATCTCGAGAGTAGATCAATATGTCGTCGATGAAGACCACGACAAATTTATCCAAGTATGGCCAAAAAACGCGATTTATCAAATCCATGAAGATCGCAGGGGCATTTGTTAGACCAAAAGGCATGACCAAAAATTCATAGTGGCCATACCTAGTCCTAAATGTGATTTTCGGCACATCCGAGTCCTTGACTCTCAGCTGATAGTACCCTGATCTCAAATCTATCTTGGAAAATACCGTGGCTCCCTTCAATTGATCAAATAGATCATCGATTCTCAGCAACGGGTACTTATTCTTCACAGTTACCTTATTGAGTTGTCGATAATCTATGCATAACCTCATAGAACCGTCTTTCTTCTTCACGAATAAAATGGGAGCACCCCACGGAGAAAAACTCGGCCTTGTAAAACCTTTATCCGTTAGCTCTTGCAACTGTTCTTTTAGCTCCTTTAGCTCGGTTGGAGCCATTCTATAGGGAGTAATAGAAATAGGGGCAGTACCCGGAGCTAACTCAATCCCAAATTCAATCTCTCTAACTGGAGGTAGTCTTGGCAACTCTTCCGGGAAAACATCTAGGTACTCGCATACTATGGGTACCGACTCAATTCTCAAATCAGTCTCTTTAGTGTTCAACACAAAGGCAAGGTAAGCCTCGTACCCTTTTCTCAAATACTTTTGACTCGACAGAGTTGATATCACTACTGGTGACCTATCTGGCCTATCTGATTCAACACGAATAAAATCTCCATTTTCACTTTTCAACTCAATATGCTTCTCCCTACAATTCACAATTACCCCATGCGTAACTAGCCAATCCATCCCAAGGATGACATCAAACTCGTGAAATGGAAATAGCATAAGATCAACCGGAAAACAATGACCCTTAATCAACAAAGGGCATCCTTTGCATACTCTATCAACCAATACATACTTACCTAGAGGATTAGACACTCTTATGATGAACTCGGTAGACTCTATAGGCATGCTCATGCTAGAGACTAATTTCATGCATATGTATGAGTGGGTAGATCCCGGATCAATTAAAGCTATAACACGAGTATTATGAAGAGAAAAGGTACCCGTGATTACGTCGAAGGAAGATGCCTCTTCACGAGCACGAATGGCATATGTCCTCGTCGGTGCTTTACCCTCGACTCTGACAAATTGCTTTCTAGATGGATTCTTGCTACGTATCTCATTTACCGGGTTTCTCAGTGGTATTCCCCTAGCAGTACTTCCCAATCTTGCACTCTGAGGCTTTTCTTTCTCGTCCACCTCGGGGCAGTCTTTGATAAAGTGGTCTAAAAACCCACATCTGAAACAAGCTTTCTCATTAGCTCGACACTCACCAGAATGGTGCCTGCCACACGGACGGCATTCTGGTCTACTTGGTCAAACGTTGCCCACACTAGCAACTGATGTGGTCTGCCCTTTCGACCCGGAAAATTGCTTACCTTTATTTCGAGTTGGAAACCCCACTGAAGTGACTGATCGAGTAGCGAAATCCCTCGATTTCTTAGATGAGGATTGGTGAGACTTATTTAGTTGTCTCTTCCTCGAGTCACGAGACTCATTCTCAGCTCTTCTCTTCTCTTTAGCCAACTCTTCGGCTTTACAGGTTCTATCTACCAACACTACAAATTCCTTTAGTTCGAGGAATCCTACATATAAACGGATATCTTCATTTAATCCATCATCAAATCTCTTGCACATGACGGCTTCGGTAGACACGCACTCCCGTGCATACTTGCTGAGCCTTACAAACTCCCGTTCATAATCAGTCACTGACATACGGCCTTGCTTTAGTACCAAGAACTCCTTCCTCTTGTGGTTGATGAACCTCTGGCTGATGTATATCTTCCGGTATTCCTCTTGGAAGAATTCCCAGCTAACTCTCTCCCTTGGCACCACCGACACTAGGGTGTTCCACCATCGGTAGGCTGAATCTCTCAGGAGAGATACCGCACACTTTAAGCACTCCTCAGGCGTGCAGGATAACTCATCGAATACCCTGATAGTATTCTTGAGCCAGAATTCCGCTCTCTCCGGGTCATCGTCCTTATTTGCCCGAAATTCCTCGGCTCCTTGCTTCCGGATCTTATCCACCGGAGGCCTTTCTCTTCTCACCACCTCAACCACTTGAGGAGCTACCTGGAGCGGGTTGAGGAATTGGTGGGGTGGAGGGGGTTGAGCGTTAGGATTTGCTCGGGCATACTCGTGATACCGCTTGCTCATCATGTGGAGAAAGGCTTCTCGAGCCTCTTCCCCGACCCAAGGTCTCGGGTCTACTATTATTGTGGCGCGGTCCCTTGAGCAGAGCTGGCGCGTTACTCGCAAAGATCATCATCGCCGCAGTTCGGTCTCGGATCAGAGAATCCATATACTACATAAAACAAAATTTTATACGTCAGAGCCATCACACTATCATTACTCAGACACACTCTTACATATGGCATGTATAACTAGACTCGTACTTACGCTACGTTAGTTCTAGAACCGACTAAACCGTAGCTCTGATACCAATAAATGTAACACCCTTTACCCGTGCCCGAAGCTGGGACCGGGTTTAAGGCATTACCTAACTAATCTCACTTGACATCTCGAAACGGGCTATAAAATTTCGTTTAAACCCATCACTTGCAAATACTCGGCCTAAGGGGGCCCTAAACATACCCCCAAGAGGTATCGGAACTAATCCAGAAACTTCTTACGAACTCGAGAAACTTTTCGACAAAACAGGGGTCACACGCCCGTATTGGTTTAGGGACACGCCTGTGTTCCCCTAAGACATGCCCGTGTCTTTCACTCGTGGTCGATCCTGACTAACTTCACACGGTCTAGACACGCCCGTGTCTTCCACCGGTGGTCGATTCTGACTAACTTCACACGGTCTAGACACGCCCGTGTCTTCCACCCGTGGTTGATTCTGACTAACTTCACACGATCTAGACACACTCGTGTCTTCCACCCGTAGTCGATTTAAATTCCACAATTAAGGTGCAAACTTCCCATGGCTTGGGCACACGCCCGTGTCCCTATCCCGTGGGGCATACTGACATGCAAACCTAGCATACAAGGGGACACACGGTCGTTCCACACGCCCATAGGGCTGACCGTGTGTCACACACGGCATAGACACACGCCCGTGTGTCTACTCCTGTGGACAATTAGATGGCTATCTACCAAGCCTTTTGCCACCCTACATTGCACACATACAAACACCAATCCAATTCAACATAATTCATACACAAGGGCATACACTTCAAGAAAATCACTTTCATTAGACATAAGAGTTTGTCAAGTATCAGCCTAACTTAATAGACCATTACAAAAAGACTTTAATGCCTTACAAAGCCGACACTTTGGCCAACAATTACGACCTAAAAAAATACTCGAGTCCTATACATGCCATACTCAAAATAAGTCTAAATTGTTATACCAAAGTGGTGTCGATAGTTTGATTTTCTGAACTCCTACGTCCTCGTTCCTTGAGTTATCTTGGCAATACTACAAGGAGAATGAGCAATGAAAGGGGTAAGCATAAAGCTTAGTAAGTTTGCATGGATATAAATAGCAACAATAAGCTCATAAAATAATCTATCCATGACATTAACTAACCATACATAAGCAATAGGCTTCTTGCCATACTTACTCACAATTGCCCTTATTTAGCACATACCGTGCCTCATATCGTAATCGTTTCTTCGTGACTCATTCACGAGTACCTGTATTCACTCATTCATATGTCTTTGGTACAAATCTCATTTCTACTTCTAAACTCGTCTACTTATCCCTTTTATCTTTAGGGATAGTCAAAGACGCATATTCAATGTCATTCATGTAGGGACGAAGCCAATGCCACATCCCCGAGGTGGTCTTACATGGAGTCACTTCTAAATGCCAATGCCATATCCCGGATATGGTCTTATATGGACTTTCACATCAAGTATCGATGCCGTATCCCGGATATGGTCTCATACGATTTTCATATTCATTACCAAAGCCATATCCCGGATATGGTCTTATATGGGATTTCAACTCGGTGCCGAGGCCATGTCCCAGACATGGTCTTATACGGGACCTTATCTATTTCATATCTCGATGATAGCATTTTCATATTCACATGGTCCACTAGGACTTCAACATCTCATTCAACATCAATTTAATAGAGTATCATGCATCAATATGATACTAAGCGTGCTCAATTATGCTAACATAGATGTTGCATTAATCACATACAAACTTACCTCGATTTCAAAATGAGCTAGCTCGACGGTTTAGTCCGAGACTTTGTTCTTTCCCTGATCGAGGCAGATTCTCGGTTCTTCTTGCTCTATAATAGCAATTTAGCTCATTTTAATCACCACATTAATAAAAGCATTTCAATAATCATGCTTAGGCAAAATTACTATTTGTCCCCTAGGCTTTGGCAAAATGACCATTTTGCCCCTAGACTCGGAAATAAATTCTAATCACATTTCTACTTTCAACAAGCCTAGGTAAACATTTAATACTCTTATGCTATCATCAAAACTCAACATTTCAATTAATTACCACAATTTTGTAACCTTTTCATCAAGGTCCAATTAGGTGTTTTCATGGCAACACCTTTCACAAGAGTTGTTCATCTAACAACCAAGACTCGTTTTCTTCCATAAAAATGCAGCAAATAACTATGATAGCTCTCATGGAAAAACTCTAAAATTTTCACCATATTGCACAATAGTCCCCTCATTTGAAAGCTTAAGCTTTAGGTGTAACACCCCAAACCCGGCCCAAACGCTACAACCGGATCTGGTATGTCACTTAAGAGAATTTACATAACATGTCGCATTTTGGAAAACAATTACTAGGTTTACACCTTTATTTCGAAAGCTTAATAATTCATTAAAGTATAAAATATTAAGTAACCAATTATCTTGGTAGATTTTAAATAAAAACCTAAATTTCATGCAGGTCTTAACTTAATTGAAAACGTAAAACTTAAAACCCAGTAATAAAAGCCCAACAAAATCCCAAGACATAAATGGTAGTCTAGTGGACCATGGCCTTATTACAAGGAAATTTGAACCCATTAATTAAATGAAAATCAAATATTAGACTAAGTCTTTTTATCGAATTCTCAAAGCTCACGCATGGCCACCTTGCTCTCCTCTCCCGGCCCGGTCCGATGCCCTAAGTGTCACCTGAGATGGTTAAAACTAAAGGGTGAGTCATGAGACTCAGTGTGCAACCCTCATGCACCATTAGATTTGGGCTTTAGCCCCATAAAACAGAATAATCAAAATATAAGTAACAAAAATAATATGCAAAGCCCAACCCATATCCTAGGTGTCCACCCGCTACACGCCCCGCACCAGCCATTCACACCATTGGGGATTTCTACAATCAACCCACACCGCTACACGCCTTGATGGCGGTCGTTTGCTCATCATCGGATCATGGTCGTAGCCACTACACAGATCACGCAGGCCGCTACAATAGATCACGGTAAGGAACCGCTACAACAGATCACGGTAAAAATCGCTACAACATATAACTTCCTCCTTTCATCAAACCCAACCCATGCAATCACATAAAATCAGTATACTTATAACATTTAATCAGATCATTTACTAACCTGGTGATTTGCTTTACCCTCTTTGGGTTCCGTCAATATGCTGGGGGTTTGGCATTTAACAAAACATGTAATACCTATTTTCATATATTAATCAAACAGATCTAGATGGTGTGGAGAATTACACACACGATATTGCTAAATCCAATATTCTTAGTCGATGTCCTTGCTATCCGGATCTATTATCCTCAATCTATAGCCTTGCTTAAAAAGCGGAACAATTGCGAAAATAGGCCTCTCCTATATTCGGCCATGGTTAGTATTCTACCCGATTTTATATATATAAATAAACAAATCCTCTTACCTTGAAATCCCGAAATTGGAGACTTATGATTTTCGGCTTTTAGGTCTAGTCGACTAAGCTTCCTTCAAATCCTGAATTGCCGCCCATCATAAAACCATTAAACTATTAGCTTTTGGCTTTTGCCTTTCAAAAACCGGGAATAGATCATGAGAACTAATAAAAACTCAACACTTACCTTAGCATAGGAGATTCGGCTAGCACTAGAGAGAGGATTCGGCAATGCCTATGGAAGATTTAAATGCCGGAAGTATAGAACTAATTCTCAAATAGGATGAATAGAAGAAAAGACTATGGATGCTTCGGCTTCCTAGATAAATCGGCACAAGAAGGAAAAAGTGGAGAAGAGTTTGGCTTTTAAAGAAATTGGAGAAAAGAAATTGGAGAGGGAGAGGCTAGGGAATTTCGGCACAATGGGAGAGAAATTTAGGGTTTTCAATTGTCGAATCAAGGAGCTAGCCCCTATTTATAGATATTTTGGCACCCATCGCTAAAAACCGAAAACGCCTTAAAATTCAAGCTAAAGAGAGGAGAAATTCGGCACCCTCCTTGCCATGCAAGAGCCGAATTTTACACTCCTCTAGGTGGTGGATTTTCGCCAACACTTCCCTTGAAGATAAGCTCCTAACTTTTCTCCTTTTTATCTATGATATTATCACTTAAAAATCCACATAAATTCTCCTATTTTATAGCCTTGTAGCCGTCCACCTCTACTAATCCCTAATGCCAAATTTAACTCACTTAAATTAAAATATTTGGGCCTCATTAAACTTAATACTTGGGCCCCTAATTCCTTGTGTGTGGCGTCACCCTCTCTTCATTTAAAGTGCCGAATTTGGCATAAAACATGGGCTCCTTGCGACCCAAAACTTGTTCATTTTTAACTGTTAATGATGCCACTTTAATCTGGGCCTTTTTGCCTAATTCTAAGCCCAAATTTAGACCCCTATCAATTAAATTAACATAGTAAACCTATCCCTACACTAAATGTATAGGCCCGTAAATTTAGGATGTTACAGTTCTACCCCCCTTAAAGAAATTTTGTCCTCGAAATTTCCAACTAACTATTAATCGTACTACCCAAGTCTCACCACTATGCTTTATTGCAAGACTCCAATTCTAAAGCCAAAAGAAACACTTAGTATACTATGGTAGAGTACGCACCAGTGTTAGCATCTAGAGCGTCCTCGTCCCCTTGTACTCATTTTAACAATTCGCGTTTATCTGTTTAGAAATTTTATGAATTATTAGTTTTCTTCCGCTGATTAACCACGAATAGTTTTATGAACAATAGTTTAAGAGTAGTTCTTTCGAATTCGCATTCACAATACAGTCTCAAGTTTGTAACCTCTAACTAAAATAAAACACATACATCATACAAATAACATCCAAGCACTTACATTCTTTACGTAAAGGTGTTTTCGTTGATTCACTACCCAGGGGTATTTTCGTAATTTTATCCTACAGGGGTATTTTCATAATTTTTTATAATAAAGTTCCTTGTTGATTTCGTGAAGTAAGGGTATTCTAGTAATTTTATAATCCGGGGGTATTTTGGTAATTTTGAAATCTAGGGCCTTTCGGTAATTTTAAAATCCGGGGATATTTCGGTAATTTTAAAATCCGAGGATATTTCGGTAATTTACAAACCAGGAATATTTTGATGTTTTTTTTTTCAAAACAGGGGCACTTTGGAAAATCTAGTTACTCTTGTAAACATAGGGTTTTTGGGTAAATTTTTCATAGCTGTGAACATTTTCAAATCAAGTGTATCTTTTTGGAAATGTACAAAACTTAGGGGTTTTTGTTTGCCAAAATAGGGTGGTTGGTCCCTTTCGGGTTTTAATTATGGGTTCAGCCCATGAACAAGTCCTTATAGCTAGGGTGAACAAATACACACGCACTGTAAGATTCTAGCGAAGAGGAGGTGAGTCACTTGGACCGCTTAAATACCTGTGCTCTTAGGATCCAATCCTAGACATGCGTATGCTGTTACCACACCCTAGTCTTGCATGCTCGCTCACGGGTTTGTTTAGTGAAGTTAAGTCTTATGAGATTTTAAGAGTTGTTTCAGCTAGGCCTAAAGTCTATCAAGTTCTAATCTAACTAATCTACGTCCCATAAAGCCCATCAAGCCCACATATATTATATCACATAATGGTTCGTAATACTTACTCAGCGGACTTGGGTAGGAGACGCAAAGTGCCAGGCCGAGCTAACAGACACTGTATAAATATGCATGTTTCAAAACCCAACTTTAGAAAATGTTTTGAGCCCAAAACCCCAGAGCCGAGTTTTGAACTTGGCTCGATACCAATTTGTAACACCCCAAACCCGCCCAAACGCTACAACCGGATCTCGTATGTCACTTAATGATTTTACATAACATGTCGCATTTTGGAAAACAATTACTAGGTTTACACCTTTATTTGAAAGCTTAATAATTCATTAAAGTATAAAATATTAAGTAACCAATTATCTTGGTAGATTTTAAATAAAACCGAAATTTCATCTGTGTCTTAACTTAATTGAAAACGTAAAACTTAAAAACCAAGAATAAAAGCCCAACAAAATCCCAAGACATAAATGGTAGTCTAGTGGCCCATGGCCTTATTACAAGGAAATTTGAACCCATTAATTAAATGAAAATCAAATATTAGACTAAGTCTTTTTGCTGAATTCTTAAAACTCTGTCGCATGGCCACCTTTCTCTCCTATCCAGCCCGGTCCGATGCCCTAAGTGTCACCCGAGATGGTTAAAATTAAAGGGTGAGTCGCGAGACTCGGTGTGCAACCTCATGCACCATTAGATTTGGGCTTTAGCCCCATAAAACAGAATAATCAAAATATAAGTAACAAAAATAATATGCAAAGCCCAACCCATATCCTAAGTGTCCACCCGCTTACACGCCCCGCATCACCATTCACACCATTGGGGATTTCTACAATCAACCCACACCGCTACACGCCTTGATGGCGATCGTGTTGCTCATCATCGATCATGGCCGTAGCCACTACAATGCATCACGGCAGGCCGCTACAACAGATCACGGTAAGGAACCGCTACAACAGATCACGGTAAAAACCGCTACAACATATAACTTCCTCCTTTCATCAAACCCAACCCATGCAATCACATAAAGTCAGTATACTTATAACATTTAATCAGATCATTTACTAACCTGGTGATTTGCTTTACCCTCTTTGGGTTCCCATCAATATGCCGGGGTTTCGGCATTTAACAAAACATGTAATACCTATTTTCATATATTAATCAAACAGATCTAGATGGTGTGGAGAATTACACACCTGATATTGCGAAATCCAATATTCTTAGTCGATGTCCTTGCTATCTGGATCTATTATCCTCAATCTATAGCCTTGCTTAAAAGTCGAAACAATTGCGAAAATAGGCCTCTCCTATATTCGGCCATGGTTAGTATTCTACCCGATTTTATATATATAAATAAACAAATCCTCTTACCTTGAAATCCCAAAATTGGAGACTTATGATTTTCAGCTTTTAGGTCTAGTCGACTAAGCTTCCTTCAAATCCTGAATTGCCGCCCATCATAAAACCATTAAACTATTAGCTTTTGGCTTTTGCCTTTCAAAAACCGGGAATAGATTATGAGAACTAATCAAAAATCAACACTTACCTTAGCATAGGAGATTCGGCTAGCACTAGAGAGAGGATTCGGCAATGCCCATGGAAGATTTAAATGCCGGAAGTATAGAACTAATTCTCAAATAGGATGAATAGAAGAAAAGACTATGGATGCTTCAGCTTCCTAGAGAAATCGGCACAAGAAGGAAAAAATAGAGAAGAGTTTCGGCTTTTAAAGAAATTGGAGAGGGAGAGGCTAGGGAATTTCAGCACAATGGGAGAGAAATTTAGGGTTTTCAGTGTCAGAATCAAGGAGCTAGCCCCTATTTATAGATATTTTGGCACCCATTGCTAAAAACCAAAAAACGCCCTTAAAATTCAAGCTAAAAGAGAGGAGAAATTCGGCACCCTCCTTGCCATGCAAGAGCGAATTTTACACTCCTCTAGGTGGTGGATTTTTGGCCAACACTTCCCCTTGAAGATAAGCTCCTAACTTTTCTCCTTTTTATCTATGATATTATCACTTAAAAATCCACATAAATTCTCCTATTTTATAGCCTTGTAGCCGTCCACCTCTACTAATCCCTAATGCCAAATTTAACTCACTTAAATTAAAATATTTGGGCCTTATTAAACTTAATACTTGGGCCCCTAATTCCTTGTGTGTGGCGTCACCCTCTCTTTATTTAAAGTGCCGAATTTGGCCTAAAACATGGGCTCTTGCGACCCAAAACTTGTTTCCTTTTAATCTGTTAATGATGCCACTTTAATCTGGGCCTTTTGCCTAATTCTAAGCCCAAATTTAGACCCTATCAATTAAATTAACATAGTAAACCTATCCCTACAGTAAATGTATAGGCCCGTAAATTTAGGATGTTACATTAGGGGTCCCAAAAGTACAACTATTTTTAAGAAAAGATCACTAGAACACTTACTTGTGAAGAGATGAGTGTGCTGAAATTTTTGAAACTTTCTTCCCTCTATTTGCTGCTAATTTTCGGTGGAAGAGTGAAAGAGAAAAAGATGATAGCTTTTCGTTCCTTATTTTACTAATACTAGTCCAATTTAGTCCACCTACTATCACCAACTTTGACCATCATTGACAAATTTGTCTCCTATGCTAGTCTATGGCCGGCCAAGCAAGTATTGGGGGTTTAATTGCCTTTTAAAGACCTCCAATTATCAATATATGGCTATTTGGTACCTTTAGCTTATAGAATGGAACTTTCGCACTTTATGCGATTTAGTCCTTTTTCGCGATTACACATAAAATCGCTAAAATTAAAGCACCAAAATTCTCATGCACATATACTATCATCCTATGACTCATAATATAATATGAAAATGAATTTCTCAAATCTTGGATTAGTGATCCCGAGATCACTGTTCCGACTAGCCCCTAAATCAGGCTGTTACATGTATAGGCTAGTAGATATGGTATAATTTGAGATGTTTGGATCTTGCCATGTGATATGGCTAGATAAGTTAAAAATTTGGTATATGTTTTGTGTTTGAGTGAAGGTTGATCAAGATGTGTATGTGTGTTCTAAGTGAATGATCTTATAATATGTTTTGGTAATACGGAGATAGTATGTTCATGCTATGGTATAGTTGAGATTAAATGGTGCATGAAATATATGTATTGTTATGTAATTGATACTTTGGATTGATAGGTATAGATGGATTTGTTTGGAATGATGAATGACGATGTTAAAAGTTTATATTGAGTATGTTTTGGTATGTTTGAATGCCATTTGGGGTATGAAATTGAATTGGTTTGATACTTGTAGGTGTGAAAAAAGTGTGGATGGCAAATTGGCCTTGTAAATGGCCTATAATTGCCCACACAGTTGAGCACACGGGCGTGTGGCTCGACCGTGTCATTCGAGTTTGTAATTTAAAACAAGTCAGGCTCGCAAACGGGCTAGACACACGGGCGTGTGACTGGCCATGTGGTACAAGTCAGTATCGACCACGGGTGAGGCACATGGGCGTGTCTCAGGCCGTGTGGACAAGTCAGTATGTATGCCCTGTTTTTCCACGGCTTGGACACACGGGCGTGTCCGAGGCCGTGTGAGGCACACGACCTACCCACACGGGCGTGTGACCTCTGTAGCTTTGAAAAATGTTTGGTTTTTCAGAAAATTTTGTATGTGTTCGGTTTAGTCCCGACCCCTTTCTAGCACGTGTTTAAGGTCTCGTAGACCTATTTAAGGGACTATATGAATCTGAATTGCTATATTTTGATATAAAATGAACTCAAAAGTTTCGAAATGATAGGTAATGCCTCTTAACCCTATTTCGGTGTCGGTTACGGGTTAGGGGTGTTACATATTTCTATACTTTTCTAATACTATGAAACTTATAAACAACATAAAACCTTAACATTCATACCTTGTTCTCTTAAAGCTTGATTTTCTCTCTTCTCCAACTTTTGTTTTCTTGAATCTAAATTGATATTCTTTCTCTCCATAGACTCTTTATCATTTTCTTCTCTTGGTAGTTATGGAAATTCCTTGAATTTCTAAGTGAAAATGATAGATTCTTTGTGGAAGGACCAAATTGTAAAGAAAAGAAATTTCTTTCTTCATCTTTCCTCCCTTTTATATTAACAATATATAATAAAATATTAATAAAATATTTTTCAACTAATTAATTAATTTAAATATCACCAACATCATCATTACACTTCAAAATTATCTTTCTTGCTAAATGGCCATTTTGCCCTTCATGATCCTTCATAATTCAATATTTGAATCATCACTTTATTTGGTAAAATTACAATCCTTCATATTTCTCCATTTATTCAATTTGGTCCCTACATGCCAGTTCCATATCATAATAAATTGGGTTATTTTTACTCTTGGTCCTTCAAATTTCTTATTTTTACATTTTGCAACCTCAAATTTTGGATATTCACACTTGAACCATAAACTTTTCATTTTTTTACTATTTAGTCCTTACTTTAAATTAACATATCTCAACATACTTCTTAATTGAATTTTCCTAAACATCACTTGACTTTCTCTTTGATCATCTTTATATCCTTTTCTCACTTTATCAAAAAATCAATTATACACTATTTCAATCTACTACTACTTTTATAATATATATGTCGAAACCATTTTAAATTTTGATTTTAAAAAAACGGGGATCGACTTTCAAAAATGAAAATGGAGTCGCCACCAATCTTTTTTACTTAGGTGTGATTGGATCACCTTGAAAATTGTTTATTTTAAAATACTTATTTTGGCCCACCAAAAACAAGAAAAATGGGTTCGGGAGTCGGTTACGTATGAGGAAGGGTTAGCACCCTCATAACGCCCAAAATTGGTACCCAATCGATAACATCATATCCTAATATTGAAATTTTGAAAAATTTAGAAAATAGTCCTTTTTAGTTGAAAAGAAAAATCCAGACTTACCTGTCTTCCAAGAAATAAAACACCATACCCAGTAAGTTAGGATATAACATCTTATGACCTTGAAACTAAGTACGTCTTTATTTTAGAAAATTCCTACCTCAAGAAGCAAAACGTCGAACCCAATAAGTTAAGGCACAACGATCTGAATTCCCAAGAATAGGTTTTTTATTATTTGAAGTTGGTAAATCTCATTTTTTAAGGAAAAATGGGATAGGTAATACCTAAAGTTTCACGAGAAAAATCGAACCCAATAAATTAGGGAAAAATTATTCTCGAAATCCTTCAATTATCACATATCACCGTATTTTGAAAACTATTTGAAATAAATATTTTAATTTGAAAGGTATTTTTATAAAATAATGGTTTGAGTATACAAATAACAATTTTACAAAAGTACAAATTATACTAACAATAAATAATTAAAGGATAATATAACATGAATATACAATAGAATATGCTAAACAATAATAAACAATCTAAAGAATATAAATAAACATATAATATAGCAATAATTGACATCTTCACGAAATAGCAAAATTAAATGAAAAAAAGAATAACATATTTAAACATCGAGAAAAAAAAAGAATATGATGATTTTTAAAATGATTTAATGTATATACATAATAACAAAAAAAATAAAAGAGTATTTATGATAAATAAATATAAGTTAATAATTTAATACATATATATAAAAATAATAACTAGTAAACGATATATAATACTTCTATATAAAACATATATATAATTCAATAGTCATAAAAAGTACATATATAATAAAATAGGTTATAAAATATAAATAAATTTTATAAAACAAAAATTCCAAAAATAATATATGATATAATGTACTATTATATAATATACAAATTAAAAAAACATAATATAGTACTTAATATATAAATCATAAAAATAATATTAAGCTAAATAAAATAATAAATAATAATATATATAAGGATATTACATATAAATATATATATATATAAATTTTAATAAATTATAATAAAGACAACAATATAAACTATTTAAAATAATGTAAAATAATAAAATAAAATAAAAGGATAAAAATAAAATTAAAACAAAGAAAACAGGGGTTGAATAGCAATTAAAACAAATAAAATGATTAAATTAAAACACGCGTTAAATCACAAGGGTTAAAATGGCAATTAAAATAAATTTAAAATAATTAAAATAAATGAATAAATAATGATTAAGCAATTAAATGGATAAATAAATAAAAAACACATAAGTCAACCTAACTCCCGCAATATGAGGATTCGACGAAATTCCTCCACCAAAAACTAACTCGAACAGAAGCAACTCAAAAAGAAACGAAGATGAGCGAAGAACAAAATAAGAACAAGCCACAGAAAATAAGAACGCAAAAGAGAGAGAAATTTGAGTGAATGTTCTCAAGAATTTTTATTACTCAAAACTCAAGTCCCATTCCAGTGTCATTCAAGTGTGTTTACAATGAAGGGAGAGGCCTCTATTTATTGTTGAGCCTCCCCAAATCCAACGGTACAGATCAATTACATCAACGGCTAAGATTAAAAGGTATCTACAAATTAAATCTCTAAGATTACAAAATCATATCTTTTAATATTACATACCATATCTTCTAAGATTGCATATCATATCTAAGATTGCATACCATAACTTCTAGGATTGCATATCATATCTCAGATTTGCATATCATATCTAAGATTGCATACCATATCTTCTAGGATTACATATCATATCTAAGATTTGCATATCATATCTAAGATTGCATATCCTTGAAGATTGTACTTCCATATACGTCAAGCTTGTAGATAGACCTTCAATCTTTTTAAGTAATGGGCCATTCCGATCGGGCCAAATGATATATTTTGGACTGGACTTGGACTTTATTTTATTATTTTGGGTTTATTATTTTTTGTTTGGGCCCGGGCTAAATTGGCCTATTACTGCTGCCCCTCTTTGCTCATTGTCGTGTAACGAGAATAGAGCAAAGACTATAAAAGGCCCAATTTTGCCCGGTCTTTGCTAAGTCTTGACTTCTTGGTCCTCATCTTCTTCAAATGGTTTCCAACTCCATTGCAACTTCAACGGTATTTGGAACTTCATCTTGATTTCAATAAGTCTGATAACTTCAATCTGCTCCACTGCAAACTTCAGGAAGGCAATATCCGCTATCTTCGATCTGCTCCACTGCAAACTCGGGGAGACAGGATATGATGTCTTCAGTCTGCTCCTTTGCTATCTTCAGGAAAACTTCATTCTTCAGTTTGATCCACTAGGGAAAAAAATCTAAAATTTTCAATTTGCTTCCTTACTATCTTCAGGAAGACTTCATTCTTCAGTTTGATCCACTAGGGAACAAAATCTGAAATTTCATTCTTCAGTTTGCTCCACTACTATTTCTAGGAACAAAATCAAATTTCATTCTTCATTTGCTCCACTACCATTTCTAGGGAACAAAATCTGAAATTCCAATTTGCTTCCTTACTATCTTCAGGAAGACTTCATTCTTCAGTTTGCTCCACTACCATTTCTAGGGAACAAAATCTGAAATTTCATTCTTCAGTTTGCTCCACTAAGGAACAAAATCTGAAATTTCATGGTTTGCTTCCTTACTATCTTCAGGAAGACTTCATTCTTCAATCTGCTCTACTAAGGAACAAAATCTGAAATTTTCAATTTGCTTCCTTACTATCTTCAGGAAGATTTCATTCTTCAGTTTGCTCCACTACCTTTTCTAGGGAACAAAATCTGAAATTTCATTCTTCATTTGCTCCACTAAGGAACAAAATCTGAAATTTCATGGTTTGCTTCCTTACTATCTTCGTGAAGACTTCATTCTTCATCCGCTTCTACTAAGAAACAAAATCTGAAATTTTCAATTTGCTTCCTTACTATCTTCGTAAAGACTTCATTCTTGATTTGCTCCACTACCATTTCTAAGGAACAAAATCAAATTTCATTCTTCATTTGCTCCACTAAGGAACAAAATCTGAAATTTCATGGTTTGCTTCCTTACTATCTTCGTGAAGACTTCATTCTTGATCAGCTCGCTAAGGAACAAAATTTGAAATTTTCAATTTGCTTCCTTACTATCTTCAGGAAGACTTCATTCTTCAGTCTGCTCCATTAGGGAACAAAATCTAAAATTTTTGATTTTGCTACACCATCCTCTGAGGGACCTGTCCTGTATATTTGAATGTATTATGGATGACTTTTGCATGAATGCAGAATGTCATGAGAATGATGATTAGGACGCATGATCGGAATGAATCTAATGCTCCTAACTAAATGATATTAGGAATGACATTTGCATGAATACAGGATGTCATGAAAATGATTTATTTTTTGTAAAACGATTAGGACGCAATGATTGGCATAAATCAAATGCTCCTAATTGGAAATGAGAGAATGATCCCTACGGGTTGTCATTGCTCATAGTTCATCAAGATTCTATCACTGATGCGCTACCATGCTTTCTCGTTCAGCTAGTATCTTGGACAGGAAACCCAAAGAAACAATCATTCAACTCAGCAAGCTTGCCCCGTTGTAATTCTAGAGTCCCTTTCCTTGAACCTTAAGACATAGACATTTATACCTCCTACTGCAATTTCAGGGGAATAATATTTGGTTTCTTCCATCCATCCAGTTATCACTTAGAAGTATGGAATCAACTTGGTCTATTACATCATCCCTTGAGTATAGTAACCAGATGCAGGGTATTTTCTTCTCCTAAGAATGATCCCCTTTTACACTTGGCTTGACGTTGTTCATCATTTGTCGAGAATAGTATCACCGATGAAATATCCTATCCAATAAGAATTTGAAGAGATAATCATACTTCAATATTTACCAACCTTTAGGCTTGGTGAGTTCTGAACAATAGTCCTGTTTCAGATTCTCATATTATTTAGAAGCTTCCAGAGTAATATGTAAAACTCCTTTTATGAAAGTGTTATTAGTCCATAAATTGTTATTTCAATATAAAATGCTTGAAAAAGGTCACAAAAATGGACGAGAAAGAAATTAGCCAGGAACATAGCTCCGAGAAATAATTTAATCAAAGATAACCTAGGAAATAAAAGAAAATTGATTTGAGTGTATCTAAAAGCGATCAAAGATAACAAATTCAAAAATGGGTAAGAATGAAGCTAGATGTCCCAGATATCGCAGCCTGAGCTTCTTTGTTCCAACTTCTTGAGGACCATTTTAAGCTCAATATGTGTTCAGGGGATCCGGTGTACTTTGTCGATGCCCCAAGACGTAATATACTTCCTCATTGCTAATTCGGACGTAGCAAGACTACTGTATGCCCCGTTTTTAGTAAAAATTTGAGCCGCCCTTTTCGGGTTTTCAACTCAAATCCCCTTTGGTCTCAAAGCGCCCTTTACGGGTTTTCGCCTTGGCCTCTCCTTTTTCTTTTCTTTTCTTTTCTTTTTTTTTTGAGGTGCCCTTTACGGGTTTTCACCTTAATCTTTCCTCTTTCAGGTCAAATATTTCTTGACTGAACCTGAATTTGCCGGATTGGGCAAGTCTTCACCACCCGTCTCGGTCAATATCAATGCTCCTCTAGAACAGGCCCTACATAAGTCCTTCCCAGTTCGGCATATGCTTTCTTCTAAAATCGCTTTGTAGAAGAAAAATCTGTTTCAAAATAAAGTTCCCTCGTGGAATTCTCTAGGATGAGCTTGCATCATCTGATTGTGATGGATAAATTTAACCTTTTCTTCAACTAGGTTCAATTAGCAAAACTGTTTCTATTCTAATGTGTTGCCCCAACAAAGGTTTTAGCCGACGTTCGATAAGATAGAGAGTAAATGGTAGCTTCTTATGCCAATCTTTACAAGTCTTGGTCACCTTTCATCTTTTTTCTTTTTTCTTTTTTTGTTTTTTTTTGGCGCCTTTTCTTCGCACTATGATATCTTGTCGATCTTTGGACAAACTCAAACTTTGACTTTTACGATTATGCATTATTAAACATGATCATTTATGGCATCTGATCTTTTTTTTTTTTTGCGAATTTGATGACTTTCGACTGTGTAACATTGGCATATGAAGCTACTTCCACTCTCTTACTGAAGTAAACGATAGCTATGCCGATGAGTCGATATTGGCTAAAAGCTTTTGACGAGATTGACCCCATCACATCCATGCCTCACATATGGAAAATTTGTGAAGAAAATAGAAGAGTCACATAAATCTTGTCTTCTTCAATTTTAGTATTTGCGGTATGACTGATGCAATCTCCTTCGATGGTAGACCAACAGTGCTCCATCCTCTTGTTTAGCTCACGTCTTATTAATCCAGGCATATCCTGATATGATCGTGAAAACATGTTTAAATTCTTGAAGATAACTCAATAATGTCTCGCCTTATTTCTGTGATGAGATAGGCTTCGATCTTCATCCCTTTTCTAGGCTCATAATATTCGTTGACCCTTTGTTGAATAAGGTTTGTTTTTCATCTTGTTGGACCATTCTTAACAAATCAGAAGGTATGTTACAATCTCTGTCATCTTCAAAGTCCTGAGATCCCCTAAACCCATATCTCATTCAAAAAGGGAGTCAATAACAACGTCGCTCATGTCGTTGATATCTGGGGACCTAGTATAGCCTCGAAAGAATATTTCAAAAGAATAAATGATTCAAAGAACAGTTATTTGTATGATCATAAATAAAGAATGAAAGAATATTGTAAAACAAAAGAATGTACAATATGAAATGGAAAGAATAAAAGAATATTTGCTCAAAAAAATTCATTTTATTAAAATAAAAATTTAGGACACAAGCCTATTTCACAAAAGAGTTCTTATTGCCTTTAGGCTTAAGGCAACAAGCATGTTTCGAATATTACTCTAGATCAGCTCTAAGAATATAGGGATCTCCTCCACAGTCCCATTATTCAAAACACTCCCAAGTACACAAGGATTTGGAAACATTGTCCTCTGATTCCCTCTTCATTTTTGATTTCTCCAAGGGATCGCAACTTTTTTGTCTCCTTCAATTATCACTTTTATTGCCTCATCAAAGTGATCAGGTTTTGATGAAACGTCGACTTTCACAATTCCCATTTTGATGAGCCTCTCAACTACCTTTTTGAAGGCAGTGCAGTTTTCTATGGAATGCCCCGATATTCTCGCATGGTAATCACATTTAGCGTTTGAGTCATACCATTTAGGATATGGGGGTTGTAACGGTTTTAGATAAAATGGAGACACAATATGCGCGTCAAATAAACTTTGATATAGCTCCTTATACGCCATCGGGATTGACGTAAATTGGAGCTTTTCGTAGTTTTGCCTTGAGAGACACGATCGTTGGTAGTTACCGCCCTTGGTCGTTTATTGTAATTGGCTCCGAATGGCTCTTGTTATACCTACCGGTATTATTTACTCTCTTTTCCTTCTTCCTTAGGGCCTTTGAGGTCCATTCTCCTTTTTCCCTTGTTTCTACCAGAACAACCGGTTTAGCTTGATCATCATTCGAGTCAAAACCTGAACCCATTGGTAGGTTCAATATGGCTGAAGTATTAGTCTGACATTGGGGTCCAATAATGATGGGTACCTCATGTGAATACATGTCTGGTTGAGTCGGGACACCAATCGGGGAATAGACAATGTCTTCCTCATCATCCACGTTGTTGACTACTGGGCCTCTCATTTTCCAAGTCCTTCGGCTAGTAATCAAGTTAATGGCCTATAATATTCCTTTGAGATTCCCGTATTTCTTGTTGAATTTTAGTCAATTGTCCCTGCATCTGTATTTGCATTTGCTCTATTCTTTCCAATCTTTGTTCCATGTTTTCCAGGTTAACTGAAACATTTTACCTAATTAGGGTCCTTTTGTAAAAGTCTAATGCAAATGATGCAATGTAATGCAAATGCATGAATGCAAAGAAAGAGAGGCGTTGACTCTGAATTCAGTTACATTAGAAAAAAATTACTAGAAAATAAATTTCTTTACACAAAACGGATCGCATACACGGCCTTGTCTTCATAGTCCAAGTGAGAACATCAATCCCCTTCTTCGCAAAAGTCAAATCTTGCAAACTTCTAATAGATGCCTCCTCTAGCTCCTTTTGCTTGATTTGGACCGCGACTCTTGTTCACTTGTTAGCCTCTTCAAGAAAGCCGAGATGTGGTAATTCTCGAATAGTCTTCGCCAACTTGAATCCTTGGGTGATAAGGTCTTGTATTCCTTCACTGACTATCGCCTTCTCTCGTTGTATTCACTTGGACTATATTCGGACGAATCGTATTATAATCCACTTTATCAAAAAATCCATTTTCTTATGACCAACTTTTCTATTTAGCAATCGAATTTGAGATCAACACCTCTTTTCTATGATGTGAATGCAATGCAATCAAAACAAAAGAGAATACGTTAGCACAGGAGAAATAAATAACATAGAACAGCTACCAGTGGTGACCACTAGGGTTTGACATAGTTCTATCTAAGGTAAACTCTTAGGGTTCACTATATATGTTTAGTTCTAAAGTTAAGGTACCGAACCAACAGATTCCTCGATCCTCACCCATTATAGGCTCATGTGGACCGAGTTTAGCTTAGGGAATACATTTCCTATGGTCGCACTGAGATGAAAATCTCACGAAGACATAGGTACGGATGTATCCCAAAGCGATTCACTATCCCGCACTGAGGTGAAAACCTCACGAAGGAGTAGCTTCTCGCTCCCACTTAAAGGGTGCGACCACAACGATCATGCGAATGCAATGCAAATATATTTTATAGAAAAACACATGCAATAAAAAGGATGATTTTTCAAATCGAATTTCAAATTTGCAACAATAGAACATGGATTTATCGACTTTACGACTTGACTCTCTTATTTGTCCTCAAAGGAGTCGCTAAGTCATTCGAAACCATTTTAAAATTTGATTTTAAAAACGGGATCGACTTTCAAAACGAAAATGGAGTCGCCACCAATCTTTTTACATGTGTATGATTGGATCACCTTGAAAATCGCTTATTTTAAAATACTTATTTTGGCCCACCAAAAATAAGAAAAATGGGTTCGGGAGTCGGTCACACGTATGAGGAAGGGTTAGCACCCTCATAACGCCCAAAATTGGTACCCAATCGATAACATCATATCCTAATATTGAAATTTTGAAAAATTTAGAAAATAGTCCTTTTAGTTGAAAAGAAAAACCTGCACTTACTGTCTTCAAAGAAATAAAACACCATACCCAAGAAGTTAGGATATAACATCTTATGACCTTGAAACTAAGTACGTCTTTATTTTAGAAAATTCCTACCTCGAGAAGCAAAACGTCGAACCCAATAAGTTAAGGCACAACGATCCGAATTCCCAAGAATAGGTTTTTTTTTATTTGAAATTGGTAAATCTCATTTTTTAAGGAAAAGTGGGATAGGTAATATCTAAAGTTTCACGAGAAAAATCGAACCCAATAAGTTAGGGCAAAATTCTTCTCGAAATCCTTCAAATATCACATATCACCGTATTTTGAAAACTATTTGAAATAAATATTTTAATTTGAAAGGTATTTTTATAAAACAATGGTTTGAGTATACAAATAATAATTTTACAAAAGTACAAATTATACTAACAATAAATAATTAAATGATAATATAACATGGATATACAATAGAATATGCTAAACAATAATAAACAATCTAAAGAATATAAATAAACATATAATATAGCAATAATTGACATCTTCATGAAATAACAAAATTAAATGAAAAAAAAGAATGACATATTTAAACATCGAGAAAAAAAAAAGAATATGATGATTTTTAAAATGATTTAATGTATATACATAATAACAAAAAAAATAAAAGAGTATTTATGATAAATAAATATAAATTAATAATTTAATACATATATATATAAATAATAATTAGTAAATGATATATAATACTTCTATATAAAACATATATATAATTCAGTAGTCATAAAAGGTACATATATAATAAAATAGGTTATAAAATATAAATAAATTTTATAAAACAAAAATTCCAAAAATAATATATGATATAATGTACTATTATATAATATACAAATTAAAAAAACATAATATAGTACTTAATATATAAATCATAAAAATAATATTAAGCTAAATAAAATAATAAATAATAATATATATAAGGATATTACATATAAATATATATATATATAAATTTTAATAAATTATAATAAAGACAACAATATAAACTATTTAAAATAATGTAAAATAATAAAATAAAATAAAAGGATAAAAATAAATTTAAAACAAAGAAAACAGGGGTTGAATAGCAATTAAAACAAATAAAATGATTAAATTAAAACACGCGTTAAATCACAGGGGTTAAAATGGCAATTAAAATAAATTTAAAATAATTAAAATAAATGAATAAATAATGATTAAGCAATTAAATGGATAAATAAATAAAAAAACACATAAGTCAACCTAACTCCCGCAATATGAGGATTCGACGAAATTCCTCCACCAAAAATCGACTAATGAAGCAACTCAAAAGAAACGAAGATGAGCGAAGAACAAAATAAGAACAAGCCACAGAAAATAAGAACGCAAAAGAGAGAGAAATTTGAGTGAATGTTCTCAAGAATTTTTATTACTCAAAACTCAAGTCGCATTCCAGTGTCATTCAAGTGTGTTTACAATGAAGGGAGAGGCCTCTATTTATTGTTGAGCCTCCCCAAATCCAACGGTACAGATCAATTACATCAACGGCTAAGATTAAAAGGTATCTACAAATTAAATCTCTAAGATTACAAAATCATATCTTTTAATATTACATACCATATCTTCTAAGATTGCATATCATATCTATGATTGCATACCATAACTTCTAGGATTGCATATCATATCTAAGATTGCATACCATATCTTCTAGGATTACATATCATATCTAAGATTTGCATATCATATCTAAGATTGCATATCCTTGAAGATTGTACTTCCATATACGTCAAGCTTGTAGATAGACCTTCAATCTTTTTAAGTAATGGGTCATTCCGATCGGGCCAAATGATATATTTTGGACTGGACTTGGACTTTATTTTATTATTTTGTGTTTATTATTTTTTGTATGGGCCCGGGCTAAATTGGCCTATTATAATATATTATCGAGTTGTTACAAATATTGAGTCTTGATGATGTGTTGCTTTATTAGCATAGTTATAAGTATGTTTTGGTCATTTTGTGACTTTTGGTCATAACATTTAGCTATGTATATATGAGCTTTGATATTGTTATATAGCTAATTACATATATCATTATAGGATGCATTAGCCGCGATGATTGCAATTGTTAATAATGTGTTTTTAGATGTTAAATTGATGCATTATGGTAGAATGGTATAATGGTTTTATACATGTATGATTTGGTGGACTTGGTGCATGAAGAAAAGTTGTACTTTTGGCATTTTTACCATTTAGTCTCGAGACAATGAAGCTATTGTCTCAAGAAATCAAGAAAAAAAAATGATAATTTCTATCATTCTGGGTAATGGTCTCAAGACACATTGAACAATTCTTGAGACATCAACTGAAATGTCTTGAGATAGATGCCCCTTTGTCTCGAGACATATAAATATCAAACCTAAAAGTCTAGAAATAGGGGAGCTATGTCTCAAGTCTAGTCTCGAGACATAAACCCTATTGTCTCGAGACATCCAGACATTGAATGTAAGGATCGGAAATAGGGGAAGCTTGTCACAAGACATGGTCTTCAATGTCTCGAAACAGACTACTAAATTTTGTGAATTGAGATGGATTTGAATCATGACTCTGATTTTGACCTTCTATAACCCAAGACTTTTTGAATGAGATTTGTTGGATATATATAATGCATGATCATATCCGAAATTGAAAATGGTTTGAGTATGTCATATTTTTAAGTTTAATTATTCTATTAATGATTTAAGCTAGTGTAAGTTGCTTTGACAATGTAATATGACGTCACGGATTCGAATCTGACGACTGGGTTAGGTGTGGTGTCACATAACTTCTCCATAAACATATTTAAGCAAATATTTCCTTTTTTTAATTATTGAAAGGCTTAATACATTATATTATACCTGTGTTTGACACTTTTTTTTTCCTAATATGATGCTTATGCTTTTTCTTCCAATGTCGTACTTGAATTTGACAAAATTTATATATTTTGGTACTCGAAGGTAATAATGTTAACTATTTAGTGTTTAATTGATTAGATGAAAATTCATAATTAACTAGTAATACTAGTAATTACATTTTATTTAATGAACCCTAGAACTAGAAAAGAATCACAATTATCAGACTATATTTAACAAATTAAACAAATTCATAATTAAAACTAAATTTATTCTATTAACAAAATCATGAAAAAATCAAACCCAACAACATTAGTACTTAACTTTAACCAAATCAACCCTAAATGTTACTTTTGAGTACCAAAATGTATAATTTTTGTCAAAAAAAAAGGTATTACAATGGACGAAAAAATATATAAGTATCACATTAAAAAAAAATATCAAAATTTTATTGAAATAAAACAACACCCTACTTATTTACATGTTATTTCGCCCTATTAGTGTTTTTTTTTTTTAATGGAAAAACTGAAATTATAATGAAGTTAGAACGGAATTTGAAGTTGTAGCAGTTCATGAAATTACGTCTAGTTAAGTAATTAATTTCTTCATCTTTAATTTATTTAGCTTAATAGAGCTTATAAGAAGTGGAAGTTAGGCATGAATATAAAACAAATGAAACTTTAATTGAAATAATTAAGTAAATTAAATATATAGTATAGGTTTATATTGGAGTAGGGCTCATGCTATCATTCAATTTAATATTTTTTCTTTTGGGTTGAAGTCTATCCCATCTAAACTACTTGAAAGTCCAATCCATTATTTTTAAAAAATAAAATATTTTATAATTAATTTTAAATAATAAAATATAGTTAAAGCTGTTCAAGGATTGGGTCTTTTGCAAGTTCACTCTAAATATGGAAAGGTTAGGATAAATTGAATTTTAACAAAACTGTAGGCTCGTTTCTATTTAAAGCTGAGCTTAGGTTAATCTCACCATCTATATATTTTAAATGTATATTTATATTTTATACTTATAAATTTTAAGATATAAAACCAACTCAAACTCAAATATTATTTAATTCAAATTCCAAACCAATGCTTAATAAATAAAAGGCTTAATCACAAATTTGGCCACTAACATTTATATGTTTTGTCAAAATAGTCCTAATTGTATTTTTGAGCCTTATTTCACCATCAATCTTTTTTCTTTTTTTCAAATTGCTTTTTTTAACAGATTTGATAAAAGTACCGTTAAAAAAGTTAACAGGATGATGTAAAATTTCATATGTGGAATATTTTTAATGAGATGTAATTTATTGCTTAGATAATCCAATAAAATAATTACATGTGGAAAATAATAAAATAAATCATGAAGTTAAAAAAATAACTCTTAATTTAAAGAAAATAAACGGAATTATCTAAAAAAAAGTTTCAAAATGAATGCACACATTCAGTATTTTCGGTTTGATTTATTAATTATTTTTTTGAAACCTCTTAGTAAACATATGCATTCATTTTGAAACATTTTTTTAGATAATTACATTTATTTTCTGTAAATTAAGAGTTATTTTTTTAATTTCACATATGACTTATTTATTTTATTATTTTTCACATGTAATTATCTTATTGGGTTACCTAAGTAATAAATTACATCTTATTAAAAATATTCCATACCATCCCCGTTAAATTTTTTAACGGTACTTTCATCAAATCTGTTAGAAAAAGCAGTTTGAAAAAAAAACAAAGGTTGATGGCCAAAAAAGGCTAAAAAATATAATTAGGGCTATTTTGACAAAACATGTAAATGTTAGTGGTCAAATTTGTCATTAAGGCAAAATAAAAATCAAGATTGGAAATTTTAGTCGTTGCAAGTATATATTAGAGGTGTTCATGGACTGGGTTGAGTTGGGTTCAGGACAGGCTTAGAGATGATTTAAAAACACTTTATACTTGCCCAAATCCAATTCGATTCAAAATATGGACCTAAAATTTTATCTAAGCTTGCCCATATTTGTAAATAGATTGCCCAACTCATTTTAGGCCCATATTATTTTTTACTAAAAATTTAAGAAAATTATTTATATTATTTTTAATTTAATATTTTTAATTTATTAAAATTTTATATATAATTATCTTAACATTTTTTTTAATGTTTGAATTATAGTAGTATACTACTATTGATTTAATTTTTATATGTTATAAATTACAAAATATATTAAATAAAATAATATAAGACATTAGAATTTTTTTTTTAAAAAAAGTCAAGTTGGGCTTGGGCCTTGAATGTTCAAGCTCGAACCTAACCCATATTGTAAATGAATCTAATTTTTTTTCCAGTCTCATTTTTCGAGTTTAATATTTTTGCTCAATCCCTCCCAAATTTAAAGCGAGCATTCGGACGAATAACCTGACCCATAAACAAATCTAATATATACTCAACTGTTGAACATTTAGATAGGCTTAGAGATTGTGCCTCCTATTTGGGAATTCTTTCATTAGACAGTTTTCATAAAACTTTCCGTACATTACATCTTTTAGGGAGAATGTAAGTCCGAACTTTAATGACAATATTATTGAGATGAGTAACTATAACTTTCGAATATAAACCATAAAACAAATATGAAAAAAAATAATCATTACAAAAAAAATTCATATTATATGTCTTCTTCTCGAGTTTGTACTTTATTTTTTTCTATGATAATCAGCATTAGATGTGTTCATGGGCCGGGCCGAGCCCAACTAAAAAAATAGATCTATTTGCTAGGCTCAGGCCTGGTCTGGCCCAAAAAATGGGCATAAAATTTTGCACAAGCTCGACCTAGATAAAAATGCTAAAACCTAGGCCTGACTCGACCCGCCCGTATTAATTTTTTATATTTTTTAAATATATATAATACATCAAAAATACTAAAAACATCAAAATAAATATTTCCCAACAAATTGAAAATAAATTTTAAAAAACATCTATACTTAAATAATACTAAGATGCAACTTAACAAGCAAATGCCTCTAAAATAATAACAAAATTAATAAATGCCTTTAAAATAATAACAAAATTAACAATAAAATAAGTTTTATACAATATCCAAACAATAACAATAAAATAGTAGCAACATAATAGTAAAATGGTAGCAAAATAGGAAGAAAACAACAAGAAAATAACGTTAAAAAACAAAAACTAAAAAAAGTAGATTTTTTTTGTCTTTTAGTGAATTGGGCCGGGCTCAGGCCAAAAATGCCTTACCCGAGACCCGGCCCATTTTTTAAATGAGTCTTATATTTTTTTGTCTAAGCCCATTTTTCGGACTTATATTTTTGCCCAAACCTTCTAATATTTCAGGCCGGCCTTCAAGCCGGGCTAGATGGTCCGACCCATGGACAAGTCTAATCAGTATAGTGGGCTAAATCTTTTGGATCAATAAATCCCACCTTCAGTCTGAAGAATGTACTAACATATTAAAATGGCAAATTAAGTTAAAAGGTGAATTGTAAGTGTTAATGGCATGAATAATTCTTCTAATTTAGAATGGTTGATATATGCAATTTACTTGATCCACGAACACCTCAAATAAAAATTCATACGCTGTGTGATTTATTTCCCATAAAAACAACATTATCAACTAATGGGCAATTAGATTTCTGAATCCAAAACAAAAAGTATTGGTAGAGGTCAATAAATGTTATCTTTTTATTGAAGAAAACTCAGATGGATTCTTGGATACCCTAAAGTCTCTAACATTCAAATCTCACTTTGACTTGCTCCTGCTTCTAGTAATCTTCACGAGGGTGCCTAGTATCATAGGAATGCATATTCCCTGGCCCTGCCCACACAAATCTCCGCAGTGTCCTCTCGAGACATCGTTGCAGTTACAAACACCAGAAACTATGGTGTTTTGTTCAGCACCTATTGTGCTTTGCAAGTACAGTACTGAGCCCGTGTCGCGTTGTCTGAACCCGATAAGCTTCCCCAGAGAAACGCTGTTGTCTTGGAAAAATGATGCTGTGGACTGGCCGCCCGCCGTGGAAGAAAATAAACAAGCTGATGAGACTTGTTTGAAAATGGCAAAATTAGAGGAAGAAATGGTTGTTTGGAGTTACTGAACGTACGTACCTCAGTGTCAAGGTTTGAAGAGGAACAGAATGAAGAAAAACTAGGGGAGGGAATGTGCGGAGAGTGTGGTTCAACGGCTGGAGTTGAATACTGTATTCTTTCTTGTAATCGGAGTTTCATGGCCATTATTTGTAGCCCAAGTGGCCACCCATTGGTCGTCTCTTGATTCTGCCAACAATCATCAATTGAATATAACAAATGAAATGAAATTCGTGGAAAAGAAAAAAAGAAAAAAAAAAAACAAGACTGATTATTACCTCGTCTGCCATGGCTTGAACTCGTCCTAGCAAGAAAGAAATGAAACGAAATGGGCAGTGACTGAAAGAAGATGATGATCATAAAAGCTGTCACAGGGGGAAATCCCTATAAACTGTTTAGCAGCAATCGTGTAACGGTGAGGGTTAGTAATCAAATGGGTCATGTGGGAGATTCTTTCTTGAATAAGGAACTATTAATGGGATTGTCCCCTGGAAAGGGTGTTCAACTTTGCCAATCACATGAAAGAGAAGATTTATAGACGCAATTTTTAACTCAGATAATCACATTTTTTCAATTTAATTCATTATTTCAGATATTAATATTTTTTTATCCTTTAATTTAGTTCCATTGTTTCAAAAACCACTTTTGGTGCATGTATCGGCTAAGTTAAAAGAGATATTAGTAATGGTTAAGTGTGAGGTTATTACAAAATTATCAAAATTAATTAAATAAATTTAAGTCTTAAAAGTTTTCATAAAACCTACTATTAGTACTGAATTAACAGCAATTTATATAAGCTAAATCTAGAAAAACTTTAATTTAATTATTTTTCACTATCAGTATGTTTATTTTCAGTCAATACTTGATCATTGTTTTTTTTTTTTTTACATTATTTAAAATATTGAATTTTTTATACATACCATTTTTATCTGTTGATTTGAAAAAAAATCTCAATTCATAGTTCTGTCAAATGGTTAGAGGATAAAATATAATTCTCTTTCACAAAATAAAAGCTACTTAAGTGTTTTTGGTGCAATGAGAATGTAATATGTAAAAATTAAGACGAACACAAACACAAGATACACTGTAACAACCTGTTTTATAGTAGAGTTGAAAATAGTGGTATTGGGACCACAAATCTGGCCAGTAAAGTTCATATAATTAGTATTTAAATTATATGAGTCAATAATAATTTTTATATTAGATTTTGATTTGATGATCAATTGAATTAAAAGTTAGTATAAATGGTTCGTTCAAAAGTCAAGTGGTTATTGAAAACGAGATATTAGGACCTCATTTTCGTAATTTAAAGCCATAAATATTTTTATTAAATATTTAAAGAGTCGTATTATATGTGAATTAAAGTTTGGTTCTGTAATTTTGATGATTTACTGCTAAATTAAGGTAAAAGGATTAAATTGTAAAAGAGATAGAAGTTAAATGCTATAGATTCAAAATAGTAAAGGGATCAAAATGGTAATTAAAACATGGTCAAAAAGTTCCAAGCGGTGGTGGATATGATTAAATCCACTAGCTTTTGGACTATTTGCTCATTTAGTCCTAAGTAATTTAGGATTAAATTGAAATTAAGCTTGTTTAGCTAGAATTTAATATAATTGAAGGATTAATTGTGCAATTGGACTCTCAAATTATCGAATAGTAGAAATTATATGAATTCTCTAGATTGTGGTAAATTGCAATTAGTTCCTAATTAATTGAGGATTTACTAATTAATCTGTTTTCATGTATATGATCGGAAATGGTGGTTTTGGGACCACAATTTTGATGTGTCAGACCATAAATATTAATTATTTAATATTTACACAGTTATTAATTTTATGTTAAAATTAACTTATGAAATTTTATTGTTTAGATAGTTAATTAAGTAAAAAGGACTAAATCGTAAAAGCTGCAAAAGTTGAGTTCTATAGATTAAAGGCACCAAATGATAATGAAAATGTAAGGCAAGACACTTAGATGGTAAATATACCATTAGTGAAAGCAATGGACGGTTAAGTGAATATTTACATGGATTTTAATTAAAATTAAAATGACAAAATGGCAATTTTGTAAATATACTGAAAAGTATCAAATTAAAAGATAAAAATGAAATAATTTCTCATGTTTCTTCTTCAACCAACCAATTTGCCATTGTTGAAAGGGTGAGAGCTTTGGTTAGCTAAGGTTTGTCAATTAGATCATGAGCGAGTGGAAAATCAAGGGAAAGATAAATTACTAAATAGTCATTATACCTTGTCATTGTTGTAATTTAGTTAGATTACGTTTTAAGGGCTCGGGCGATCGGATCAACACAAGAAATCACACTATCTGGGAAATCTATGGTATACTTTGATTTCGGTTGGTATATATGGCATGTATTAGGTCCCTTTTGTATGTATGATATTGGTTCTTAGATTTTGAGCAAGTTTTACTTGAACTTGTGTTGTTGATTAAAGAGCAAATGGAATTAGGCATGTTTTACTAAGATAAACTTGTGGATCAAGAGTAAAAATATTGACATTATGATGAACTATGGTATGAAATGGAAATAGATGTTTGATGTGTAAATTATAACTTGTATATGCAACTTGAAGGTGTAATGTCATGAAATGCATTGTGGTGTCAATAATGGCACATTGGTTAGGTACATAGGTTGATTTGTTTGACATGTTTGAGTGTTATTGAAGATGAATTTTGGCCTATAAAGTTGTGTATTTGAATGTATTTAGGTACCTAGGTAAATGGGTGAAATTTGAGCTTGTAATTGGTTATTTTTGTGCTCATACGGTCTGGGACACGGGCTGTCACACGGTCGTGTGATGCATACGGGCAACACACACGGGCGTGTGCCCTGAACTTGTTTCAAAACAATATAGATACAGTTTTCACACGGCCTGGGTCATGGGCTGTCACACGGTCGTGTGATATGCACGGGCAACCCACATGGGCGTGTACCCTGAATGTGTTTCAAAATAGTATAGGTGAAGTTTTCACACAGGCTGACACACGGCCTGTGACACGGCCGTGTGACTCAACATCGAATCGAATACAGGCTAGCACATGGCCATGTGGAATTGTTTCGAAAGGTACACGGTCTATCACACGGTTGGCTACACACCCGTGCCCCTGCACCACACGGCCTGAGCTGTGTCACACGACCGTGTGACCCCTGTTTTGAAAATTTAAAAATTTTCCTTGAATATTCTAATTTGTTTTAAATTGGTCCCTGATTGTTCCCAAACTAATTTTAAGGCCTTGTAGACCTGATTTAAGGTTCATAAGTGTATGTTTACTTCTATCTAAATTATTTTTAAAAATATATATATTGTTAATTATCTAGTGAATTGGATGCTATTGTTACTAAATGTTCTAAAATGTACAGTGGTACTCCATAACCCTATTCCGGCGACGGAAGCGGTTATGGGTGTTACATTTAGTGGTATCAGAGCTAGGTTTAGTTAATTCTTGAATTGAATGTAATGTGTTTAAATATTAGAAAGTATATGCCATATAAACTTGTGATAGTGTGATATTGATTGGTTCGATCTAACCCATGTTTCATTGTAGATTTTAATGATGTCATCTAATTCTAAACTTGATGAAACTAATAAAGTTAACAGTAACATCCCGACTATTGATTCAGGTGCAAGTCATAGTATACTAGTTCTACAACTGTTTGAAAAATGAGGGTAAGAATATTTCTTACAGATTTAATAAATGTTAATAGAATCTGATTATATTGATCTTGATTAGAAAAAAAGGGTAAAGGTAATATTCCGACTTTTTATACATGTGGTAAATTATAGTTTATCAGTTTTGTAAATATCTAGTAGTGAAGACAAAATATCTTTTGATTTAATGAGTCAGTGGCTTATAGAATTAGTGCGAGTTAATTTAGTGGTTTTACAACTTTTACCCCCAATATGTTCCTTATGGCATCCTTAAGTCCTCAATAGACTGATATAGTTCGTTGGGTTTCGATTAATTAATTAGAATGTATGATACTGAAGAATTCAGTGGTAAAATAGGTGATGATTCGACTAGGACTGGGTACTAGGTTGAAAATATCTAGGGAATTCTGAGGATATGGCTTGCTTCCTTATGATTATATTAGATGTATCATGTCTTTGATAGACGGTAAGGTTTATAACTGGTGGTCGACATTAACAACGGTTGTACTGAGAGACGAGATTAACTAAGATTTCTTTATATTTAAATTTAGAAAGAGAAATATTATCAAATGTCATCTGGACAGGAATTTGTACAGGTCAATGAAAACAACCGAGAAAAAATATTGTGTTTGTGAATAGTGTTAACAATATCTATGTCTCAAAAAGACAAATGCCCTGGTCAGAGTAATAACACAGGAATTAAATGTAGCAGGATCAAAGACACGATTTTTAGATTTGGAGCTACCGCATCTGATATTATTTTTGGTATGTTCTATCTCTTCGATATTATTTATTGCATATGCACTGGGTGATGTTGGATCAACTTACCTCACATATTTGCACTACATTAGTAACAGATAAGAATCTATTTCTCCAATCAACTGAGTTTGATATTTGAGTCATAATCCAGTGGGTTAGAGTGTTATGGTTATTTTGGTATGTCGAAACTATCTACTGAAAATATATGATTGTGACTTTTCTGTTGATCTGATGTTACTACCATTTCATGATTTTGACATTATTCTGGGAATAGATTGGCTAAAAGTTATATGATACTATAGTAGTCTGTAGACCGAAATGAATTGATTTGAAATGTCAGACTGGTGAAATGATCATAATGAGTCTGGTAAATCAGATAGTACAACCAGAGTTATTTCAGTTATCTCGATATAGAAAATGATTTGGACGATTGTAAAATATTCCTGGTATATTATATATCTATCTACTTGATAATCAAGAAATAGGATCAAAGATTTATCATGTACTGATTGTAGGGATTTTTGTCTAAATGTGAAAATTGAATAAATTTAGGACAAAGAATAAATATATTTTATCTCGTATAGATGACCTGTTTGATAAACGAATAACACAGGATTAAATTTCGTAAATTTATTGTGATAAATTACACAAGGGCTTTGTTTGAAGAATTTTTTTTTTTAAAATTCCATTCTAGAAATAAAACTGATTTTCTAGATCGAATTTTCCAACACCATCCTCATCGATGTTCATACAAGAAAAAGATAGACTACTAGATCCACTATAGTTCTAATATGTTGTACTATACTTAGGTTGTACTTGGTTGGAAGAAAAAGCAAAGGGATGGAAAGAGGGAGTGTAAAAGTGGAAAGAAAATAAATTTTAAATGTGCTTGGTAAGGCAAAAAATGAGGAAAGAAAATAGAAGAGATGCCCATTCTAAGGCGTTAAAATTGATCCTTCTAAATTGGAATGATAAGACGAGGAAAAATGAGAAAGATGCATGTTATTTCAAAAATTTGCATTTTTCAAATGTTTTATTTTATTTCCTTTTATTTTTTGAGTACTCTTGATTCAAAAGGGCACAAGTACACAACTGAAAGTGGATTTAAGAAGATTAGTAAGGGTCCCCTTGTTGTGATGAAAGGGCAAAGAAAGACTGCCTAGTTATATGTGTTACAAGGTTCAACTGTTACTGGTGATGCAACCCTCGCTTCCTCTTCTGTAACACCCCAAACGCGGTTTAGACGTTATGGTCGAATCCAGAGATGTCACAAGGTAGGGTTTTGAAAACAGAGTCATTTCGTCAAATCATTCAAGTTTCATAGTCCATTTTCGTTTATAACTATTTTTGAAAGTGTTATTTAATTCCTTTATTTACCAAAACATAATTTACAGCGAAAGTCTTAAAACCGTTATATTTTAGAAATCCAATTTGTGTTTTCAGAAAAATCTTTGTTTTCGCAAACCGTGTTTTCCATCATGCATCGCAATGAAAGAGTCAAAAACCACATCCAAAACACAAATAAAAACTAGCAGTCCAGAGAGTCCCAAAAATTACAAACTCTCAAATGAAACCAGAATTATAAATAATAAAAACGTAATCTACTAAGTAAAATGGTTCTCGATCAAGTGGTCACCGTTGAGCCTCCGTCGCACCAACCCGTCTAAGCCTATGGATTACCTAAACAGAACAAACAAACAAATATGAGTTTTCGTAAACTCAGTGTGTAACCCAACAGAAATAGACATGCAACACATATAGTAAACTAATACATAGTCAGATGTAGATCGGACCTAAGCCCTTTACAGATTCAGATAACAGAATAGATATACAGATCAGAAATACAGAATCCTACCCCAATCCTCTAAAAACCAACTCTGACCATCTTATCACACCATGTCGGGTTAAAAAAAACCCACCCATCCCTACACACCATATTGTGCCATTACGACACATGTCAGATAATGTGCAGCCAAGCTGCCAGAATATAGGCGATGATCGCCATACATAACACTTCCTCCACATATACAAATCCCACCCCAATCAGATATATATAATCAGAGTTATCATGCTCACATGCTCATATACAGATATCAGACATATATATATACATCAGACTAATCAGACATGCTTAACAGTATCATATTCAGAACAAAATATCAGACTAACAGATCACATAGTTTTAGGGTTTGGTTAGCCTCATCGACTTACTACGGTAGGCCTGATCGATCGAAACAACTCTGCATGCGACCTAGGAAAATTTCAGAAATATGGGCCCACATGCCCGTGTGGCTTGCCCGTATGGCCCACACGGCCAGATTGGCCTTGCCAGTATGGTCCACACGGCCCGGCCTAAAACCCACACGCCCGTGTAGGCCCACACGCCCAACTTGGTCCAGCTCGTGTGGCCCACACGGCCACACCCACATCATCATACGGCCGTGTCTTGCGCACGGCCATGCCCTCGTCAAACACACGGCTGTGTCACGCACATGGCCACCCACACGGCCAGCCACACGCCCCTATAGCGTCGACAGTAAGCTGTTTCGGCTTTCGCCGAAACTCTATTTTTTGCATTTTGGGAACACACATTTTACAGTTTTGATGCGAAACCAGCCCTAAGACCACCAGCACCTAAAAACAGAATCTCAACGTCCTATTAACAACTGATTTACAAAAAAAACCAATATTAAATCGACAACGTTCCACACTTACCACCGTAAAACGACTACACGGGAAAGTTAAACGGTCGAAGCAAAAACTATAGATTCACCGCCTTCACCTACACAACCGATCACAGAATTCAGATTTTCTACAGTAATCATCACACCAAAAAACGAAAACGAAATGAAAAGCTTACCTAGATCGTGCGAAAAATAGAAAAGAGAAAGTAAACCGATTGAAGAGAACGAATGAACAGAAGAGAGAAAAACAACGTAGATGCTGAACAAAAAGGACCAAACGGAAGAATCAAAGAAGAATGGTAGAAAACTAACGTCATAAAACTTGGATGAGAGAGAAAAACGAAATTTGAAAACAAATAAAATTAAATTTTTAAAAATAAAAATAACATCACAGATCCCTTATTTCTCTCCCACTAACCCACTAACCTACAACCACCTCAGAATCCCAACACCACTGAAACACTAACACACAACCGAGTAAAAAATAACATCAACGCTCGCGCAGGGATTCGAACACAGGACCTCCAACACCAACTCCCCTACCACTCGAACCAGCAGACTCATTCTGATATGGATTAACAGACAATTATATATAAGCTCGCTCAACAAGGGTAAGGTTTGGATCAAAAATAAAAAAAATTGCTAAAGGTAGGACTTGAAACCAAGACCTCAAACACACACCCAGAACACTTAACCACTGAAGTAGATTCATATTTATGTCAGATATTTACAGGAACAGAAATAAGATATTCAGGACGTTACATCTTTCTTGTTAGATGATGATGTTACTGGAATTTGGCATATGCATCTAGGGCATATGAGTGAGAACGACATGACAAAATTGAGCAAAAGAGGACTTCTTGATGGAAAAGGCATTAGTAAACTGAAGTTCTGTGAGCACTACATTTTTGCGAAACAAAAGAGAGTTCGGTTTATCAGAGGAATCCACAACACAAAGGGAACACTGGATTATATTCATTCTGATCTTTGGGGACCATCTAGAGTGTCTTCGAGGGGTGGAGCTAAATATATACTGACGATCATTGATGATTTTCCAGAAAAGTTTGGGCATTCTTCTTAAAGCAGAAAATTGATGTGTTGTCCACATTTAAGAATTGGAAGATTAAGATCGAGAAGCAGATAGGAAAACATATAAAGCACCTCCGCACAAATAATGGGTTGGAATTCTATTATGATGAGTTTAGTGAATTCTGCAAATTAGAAGGGATCGTAAGACACTTAATAGTTCGCCATTCTCCACAGCGAAACGACGTTGCAGAACAAATGAATAGAATAATCATGGAAAAGGTTTGATGCATGTTGTTGAATTCTCATTTACCAAAGTCGTTCTAGTCTGAAGTGACCTCTACAATATGTTTTTTGATTAATTGATCTCCATCCATTTCCATTGAGAAAAAGACTACACAAGAGGTATGGTCTAGTACTCCTGTTGATTATTCTGATTTGAATATTTTTGGGTGTCCTGCGTATGCTCATGTTGATAATGGGAAATTGGAGCCTAGATCTATTAAATGTGTTTTTCTTAGTTATAAGACTGGTGTTGAAGGGTATAAGTTATGGTGTGTTGAGACGAGGAAAGTTATAATTAGTAGAGATGTCATTTTTGATGAAATTGCTATGCTGCCTAACTTACCTCTTAAAGACTCTTTCAATAAAGACAAACAAAGTTCAAACACGTACTAAGTAAAACCTTAAAGTGAGGAAGTTGTGGCTTTCTCATATTCTGTTAGTTTAGTATTTTTTTCTCTTAAGACTAAATTACCAATAAATGCCGAAAATTTTTAAAATTTACCAGATTAGGCCATTTTTTGGAAGAATTACGAGAATAGACCGATTTTACAAAAACGCTTCAGCTTTCCACCACATCAGCACTAAAGTGGCAACACCAATAAATATTTTTCTTTTCTGGTGCCACCAATTAATGTGAAAATAAAATTTACAAAAGAGGTCTTTATATAGACTCAAAATCTCATTTCCCTTATTTTCTTAAGCGATGTGGGATATGTGTATATAAAGACTCATAATCCATTTGCAGCTTGTTTTTAAATAATGTGGGATTGCTTACTCTTTCAAACTAACAACATGATATTAAAGACTACACTTAATATCTATATATAAAATATTATGTGTTATTATATGTGTAAGTTTGTCTTTCTTTTTTTTATTGGAATTTTTATATAACGATAATATTTGTATAAGAGTTTATAATGTTTTATTTTGTTCGAGTTTAATGTTATACAAAGTTTTGTCTTTAATTTTTAAAAATTAAGTGTAGCTTTTAATATGATGTTGTTAGTTAAAAGAGTAAGTAATCTCATATTGTCTAGGAACAAGCTGCAAATAGATTATAAGTCTATATATACCCATATCCCACATCGCTTAAGAAAATAAGAGAAATGAGACTTAGGGTCTATATAAAGACCTGCTTTGTAAGTTTTATTTACACATTAATGGGTGGCACTAGAAAATAAAAAAAAAATATTGGTGCTGCCACTTTTAATGTTGATGTGGTAGAAAATGCTTCCAGCTGGAAGCGTTTTTCTGCAAATCACCTAAAAATGCTTACAGTTGGATGTGTTTTTTGAATTTCACCTACAAAGGCTACCAGCTGGAAGCATTTTTGTAAAAGCAGCCTATTCTCGTAATTCTTCCAAAAAAATGGCATAATCTTGTAATTTTTAAATTTTGTTGGCATTTATTGATAATTTAGTCGACTCTTAAGGCTTTGTTTTTTTGAAAGTTTTGAAACTGTATGATCTGTTTTGTTCATGCATTAGAAGTTTCCTTTCGTCTGGTAAAACTAAATCGAGTATGATAGAAGGACCAAAATTATAATTTGACCAAGTATATAGTTTTGGTAGTTGGCTGGGCAACATCCTGACGACGCGGACGCCCGCTCTTACTTACAGATCCTAGCCAGCACGGCACTCTATGTATTGCTTTGCTCTTCGTGACCAAACGATAAATTGTTCAAAGTCAGAGTTCTTGTACACCTAAACGTGATACAACTGCAAATCTAACATACTTGGATAATATCATTCATCAATCAAACTTGAATTTAATAACAAAAAGAAAAGGTTAAAATAATTAGTTTTGAGTTAAATTTTTTATTCGTAATAATTAAGTTTGACTCATCTTTTAATATATAATAAATAATAGTTTTATACCTGTGTGATGTACAAAAATTAGTTGCATGTGTCAATTAAAAATATAATAAATGGTTTTATTATTTTTATTATTTTTATAAATAATATTAGAAATCACTTTAAATTATTGTATAATTATTTTATAGATTTTGTACACGTGGCTTGTATTAGAAGTCGGATTACAATTTATCCATTCTACTAAAAAATGGGAAAAATTATTTCTTACACGTTAGATCAAAGAATAAACTGATGGTTTTATTAAAAATTTTATCTATTTCTACTGTTAAGTATTGACATTGCTAATGGAGTAACAAAATGAGCAAATTTAATCATGTTGACATGATGATATTTAAAAAATAAAAATTATTAAAAATAAATAATTAGTTTTGTAATTATTTTAAAATCCTACGTCTAGGATGAACCTGGATATTGTTGAGGTTCATTCCAACTTAGACAACCATTTCTTGGACATGATTTTTCAAATAATTATAAAAATAAAAATATAGAAAATTATTTGAAGATTATTAAGAATTATAAGAAATTATTAAAAGTTGTTAAAATCAATAAAAATATTTAAAATTAATAAAAACAATGTTCAGAATGAATGTGGACAAATGTTTCATTCTAGAGTGGTGTCCAAGTTCATGTTTTGTTGTCCAGCAGAATTTTTTTTTTTTTAAATCTAAGTGGTTGTGTTGTTTATAACAATAAACCCTTTTATCAAATTTGTACTTGTGTTTTGGTATATGCGGTATAAGATGTTTCCCGGCTTTCGGCCAACATGATCTTCTCCGCTATACTTGAACCTTGGCTTGCTTAGAGTGTGAACTCTAACTCACAAATCAATGAACACTATGAAAATTTTCTATTGGAACTCAGTAGGAATATCAATCTCTCTCAAATGCTAGAAACCAAAAAGCAAACTCTCCCAAAATTAAAATTTATTTAGAAGAATAAATCTCATTGATTTTGACAGAGTGCAGAAAATCACAAGAGTTTCAGTTGAACAAGTACAAGTAAAATAATAATATTTTAGCTGAAAACATGTAGTCCTATTAAGACTATCAAAATAATAATATTTTAACAGAAATCATTCATCCTAGAAAAATGAGTCGTGACCGCGTTACTTTTCCATCTACCATGTAATGCCAATAGGAGGATATCATCTACCCTTTACTTGAACTATAAATTCCACTATTGTAAGTGAAGCTATGTTATGAAGAAGTTGTATACCCAACGTACTAACTTTCAACTCTATTACCAATTGAACACAGGCTTTCAATACATTATAGTATAAGAGTCACACACTAATAGTTTGTCACTTACTCAAGATTGAGGTAAGTCACACTATGAACACACAAGCGAATAAATCCATAAACAAATTGAAGATTCATTCTACTTGAGTTTTATCCAATGTATTGTCTATCTAGACAATAACATTTATGTCTCTATCTTTTAGGAGTCACCCACTCTAGTACCCAAGACAAAGCATCTCTTGACTCGAACTTGATAGACAACATAATAGTCTTTTAATCAATTTGCTTAATTTCAATTAGACTATGGACCATTTAGATTAGCTACTAATATAAGTTGTCTTCTCGCATTATGATCCAACTGATAAGCCATAAAAGTAACATGTTTTTAATCCCATTCTTGATGCATTTTTGGATGAATTATTCTGTGAATTAGTGAATTTGATGCTTCTAATCCTTTAAATTCATGTTTCCATACTTAGGTGAGCATAGGGGAGAGAAATGAGCAAAAACGAGCCAAAATCTACTAAAAAGAGTTGTTTCCAGGATCCACACGGCCTGGGCATTTCCACAGGGGCTGGCCACACGCTTATGTGAGCCACACGGGCTGGCCACACGCCAATGTGAGCCACACGGGCTGGCCACATGCCCATGTGCCTGCCCGTGTCGATATCGCTCTCTATTTCCCAAACACGCTAAAAAAGCCAATTTTTAGGGTTTCTGAGCATTCTAAAGTCTATAAATACACACTAGAAGAGGACCTAAGGGGAGATACAGAGATGAACCAAGAAAAGAATCGAAGAACGCCAACGGATTCAACTCAGAAGCAGGATCTCCTTCAAGACTGAAGATCTCCATTCAATTTCTCTTGAAGTTTTTGGGTTTCTTTATGTTTTTTTGTTTTCCTAATTTTGAGATGTTTTCCCCCAAAAGTATGAAATAAATTCCCTAGATACCTAGGGAGGATGAAACCTAAGACGGATCTTATTATTTGATTTTTCTGAATTACATGATAAATATTTATTCTTGATCTCAATTATGTGTTCTTATTTCATGTTTTAATGTTTTCAGGATATTAACTCATGATTGATGTGCTTACTCAGTGGAGCAAAAGTCCCTATTTAAGAGTAGATCTGGCATAATTAAGTGGAGTTGCATGCAATCCTATAAATAGGACGACATAAATCTACCGGATTAGAGTCAAATCTAATAAGGGAATCCATAGATCGAGTTAATGCGACAATAGGGGTTTTAATTAGAAAGAGATTTCAATTAATCAACCTAGAATCATTTATTTTTACTCTCGAAAGGGATATTAATATAATTTAAAGATTTCTACGGATCAAGGCAAGTGAATAAATCGTTTAATTCAGATTTAGAATACTAAGTGAAGTCTAGGTGAATTCTTTCTTGGGTATTGTCTCTCTCATCGGTTTTCTTCAAATATTTTCCTACTTTAGTCTCTGTTTCGTCTTAGTAATTAGATTAGTTAATATTAGGTTAAAATAAATCACTTCAATTTATTCGGCTAGATAATAAAAAGATAATAACTACTAGTACTTTTAGTCCTCGTGGATACGATATTCCCGACTCACCAAAGCTATACTACCATTCGATAGGTACGCTTGCCTTTGTCGTATTTTAGTTAGTTCGTGACATCATCAAGTTTTTGGCTCCGTTGTCGGGGTCTAAAATATTAGGAACACTTTATTTTTATTACTTTAGCCATTTTTATTTTATTTTTGTTTTTAGTTTAATTTTATTCACTAATTTTTCTTTTTGTTTGCTTCTGGTAGGTTCCTTTAGTATATGACTAGAAGAAATCCGTCAGGACCTCTCGTATTCGACAGTGAGATCGAAAGTACAGCTCACAAAAATCGTAGAAAATCGAGGCAGATTCGACAGAGTATAGTAGAAGAGCAAGAGGAAGTTATTGTTATTAATGAGGAGATGGCTAAAAATCAGAATAATCAGCTACATCCTGTGGTTGCCGCAAATCCTGCTTCTCGTACTATGTACGATTATGCCAAGCCCAATTTAAGCTGAAATTTGAATCGAGTATTGTTAGACTCTGTTATTCTTTTGCAAATAATTTTGAACTGAAACCTAACACTATTCAAATGATTCAAAAATTTGTTCAGTTTGATGGTTTGCAGGACGAAGACCCAAATACTCATTTGGCTAATTTCTTGAAATTCTACGATAATTTTAAAATTAATGGTGTTTCTGACGATGCCATTCGCCTTCGGTTGTTTCCTTTCTCGTTAAGGAATAAGGCTAAACAGTGGTTGAACTCCCTACCATGAGGTTCTATCATTACATGGGAGCAAATGACCGAAAAGATTTTATTGAAGTATTTTCCATTGGCTAAGACAGCTAGGTTGAGGAATGATATCTCTTCTTTCGTGCAAATGGATTTAGAGACTTTATATGATGCATGGGAGAGGTATAAGGATTTATTGAGAAGGTGCCCTCACCATGGGTTACCTCTATGGCTATAGGTTCAAACCTTCTACAACGGTTTGAATCCCTCAACTAGGTAATTGATCGACGCAGCAGCCGGTGGTACTTTGAATAATAAAAAACCTGAGGAGGCTTATGAGTTTATAGAAGAAATGCCACTGAATAATTATTAGTGGCAAGTCATGAGGACAAAACCGATGAAAGCAGTTGGTGTTTTTAATGTTGATGCGGTCACCATGTTATCGAATCAGGTAGAACTTTTGAATAAAAAGATTGATGGTTTATATGGTTCTACGCAGGTACATTCGGTGATGCAATGTGACACAAATAGAGGAGGGATGAACAATCCAGAAAATTGATCCTACAGCCCTAGCACAGAGAGCAAACAAGTCAACTATATAGGTAATAATTCTAGACCTCAGAATAATCCCTATAGTAACACTTATAATGCAGGTTGGAGAAACCATCCCAATTTCTCTTGGGGTGGTCAAGGAAATCAAAGACCACAACCCCCTCCAGGCTTTCAACAACAACTTTACCAAGAGAAAAATCCAAACCTTGAGGAGATGTTGACGAAGTTTATTTCAGTGTCAGAAACCTGCTTCCAAAACACTGAAACAACACTCAAAAATCAACAAGCGTCTATTCAAGGGCTTGAGAATCAAATCGGTCAATTGGCAAAGGTGATTTCAGAACGACCACACGGTAGCTTGCCAAGCAACACTGAAACTAACCTAAGAGAGCAGCTTCATGAGATTACCATTCGAGATGAAGGAGGGTTAGCTGAATTTGAATCTGAACTGAGGCAAGAAACTGTGGTAAGTAATGGTAAGGTTGAGGTAAGCCACAAGGAACAAAAACCGGTAAGTAAGGAGTATAAACCTCGTGTACCATATCCAGATGCGACAAGAAAAGACCACACAAACGAACAATTCGGTAAATTCCTTAAACTTTTGAAAAAGTTGCATATTAACTTACCGTTTATTGAAGCTCTTTCGCAGATGCCAAATTCCATAAAATTTTTAAAGGAGCTTTTAGCAAACAAGCGGAAGTTAGATGATTCATCACACGTGGAGCTAAATACAGTTTGCTCAGCTATCTTACAGAACAAACTACCCAGCAAATTGAAAGATCCAGAGAGTTTTACTATTCCTTGTTTAATTAGTAGTTTAAATGTTGATAATGCTTTAGCTGATTTAGGGGCAAGTATTAATGTCATGCCCTATAAAATGTTTAAACAATTAGGTTTTGGGAAACCCAAACAAACTAGGATGAGTATTCAATTAGCAGATAGAACCATTAGATTTCCTAGGAGTATTGTTGAAGACGTACTTGTAAAAATTGACAAATTCATATTCCCAGTTGATTTTGTTGTTCTAGACATGGATGAGGATAGTGACGTACCTTTGATTCTAGGTCGGCCCTTTTTAGCAACTGCTAGAACTATTATTGATGTTGGTACAAGTGAATTAATACTTCGTGTAGGTGATGACATGATTAAACTCCAAGCTCGTGATTCTGCTAAGATATCTAGTGATAAAATTGATTATACAAGTTCTGTTAATATGAGTAACCTTGTGACTCAACATTTTTTGCAGGAAACACCTCGAAAAAACGTGATAGAGCCACGTTCCAGCTTATACGACAAAAATAGAACAACTCATGAAGAACGAAGGCTGCAGATCGATGAACTAGACGAATGGCGAGCACATGTCAAGGAGAAACCGAGAATACACGATGCTAGATAAAACGGATCCTCGAATTGCCACTTTAGAGCTTAATGCAAACAGAGCAACTCCTTTTACGGTACTGAATGTCTTCCCATACAGTACAGTCGAGGTAACTCATTCTGAATTTGGCAATTTTAAGGTAAATAGTACTCGACTCAACCCTTATTTTGATAATAGAATTACTAGCGAGAAAGAGGAGTTTCAACTCCGCGAACCACCGTGACCGTGCGAATTTGAGGTAAGTCGAGCTTAGACTTTAAATAAGCGCTTCTCGGGAGGCAACCCGAGTGTTAACACTATTAATTTTCTTAACTTTATTTCATGATATTTTTTTAAAAAGTAATTAATTTTCAAAATCTTAAAAAAAAGGGTGTGTTTTTTACCAACACGGCGTGGACACACGGGTGTGTGGAGCACACGGCCTGGACACATGGGCATGTCGCAGGCCATGTGTGAAATGAGGTAATTGACAGAGAGTTACACGGCCTGGCGACATGGCCGTGTGGGAGACACGGCTGGGCCACACGGGCGTGTGGGATCTCACATGGGCGTGGGAGAAGCGAAGGAAAACACACATGGTCTGGCACATGGCCGTGTGACCCACACGGCCTGGACACACGGGCGTGTCCATGGCCATGTGAAAACTGGGATAATCACCACATTTTTATTTTATTTATTTATTTATTATTATATCTTATATTATTTATTTTTTTTACTTTTTTTTACTTTTTATTTATTATTCTTATATTTATATTAAATTTTTTTTGCTATTTCTTTTTTTTAATATTTTTTTACTATTATTATTACAATTACCTTTAAGTTTATTGGTATCATTGAGTTTAGTATTATTATTACTTTTCGTTTTAGTTTTTTTAATTTTGTTTTAGTTGATTTATTATTTTTTTATTATTTTCTTCAACTTATTTTCACTATTATCTTTTGAAATATATATGGTTGTTTCTAATCGAGTTATAATGTAACAACCCGATTTTGGGGCTAGTCAGAACAGTGGTTTCGAAACCACTAATTTGAGGTCAGAGAAAATTATTTTAATATTATTTTATGTGTCATAGCATGATTATATGAGTGCATGAAAATTTTGGTGAATTAATTTTAGTGATTGCATGCTTAATTTTGAAAAAAAAGATTAAATCGCATAAAGTGCGAAAGTTTTGTTCTACAAGCTAAAGGTGTCAAATAGCTATAGAACCTTAAATTGGAGGTCCTTAATGTGCAATTAGGCCCTTAAGAGAGAGTTGGCCGGCCATAGGGGACAAAGAAATGAAAATTGGTCAAAGTTGGTGGAATTAGGCGACTTAATTGATGAAATAAAAATAAAATAAAGAGAAAAAGATATCATCTCTTCATCTTCCTCCCTATCACCGAAATTTTCAGCAAACTTAAGGGTTTTGAGAGCTCAAAATTTCAGCCAAGCTTTTCTCTTGCAAGTAAGTCATTTTGATGGTCATTTTTGTTGCTTTTTGTGTTTTTGGAACCCTTGTAGCTTAATCTAGCTAATGAGGGGACTATTTTGCACTATGGTTGAAAGTCTAGGGTTTTTCATGAGAGCATTAGTGTTTTTTGCTGAATTTTTATGGAATAAAATGAATCTTGGTTGTTAAATAAACAACTTTTGTTAAGTGATTTTCATGAAAACACCTAAAAAGGGACCTTTTTGTAAAGGTTGTAAAATAGGTAGTAAATGTGTGAAATAATTGGAATTGTGAGTTGCTATAAGCTTAATAAAGGTTCGGCTAGGCTTGGATAGTGAAGAAATTTGATGAAAATTGTTTTACGAGCCTAGGGGCAAAATCATAATTTTGTGAAAGTTTAAGGGCAAAACGATAATTTTGCCAAAGTAGGAATTTTGGAATGTCTTGATTTATGTGGTGATTAAATGAGTGAATTGTATCATTATAGATCAAGAAAAACAGAGTCCGAATTTAGACCGGGGGAAAACCAAGCTAGTGGACTAAAATCAAATTAATCGTCCATATTTTGTATATCGAGGTAAGTTGTACGTAAATAATACAACTCTAATGTTATTATGCATTAAACAATTGATATTGCATAAAATGTTTGATTATTGTTATGAATATGCATGACGAAATTTGATGTGGTATACATCCTGTTGAACCTTAGGAATAGATTGGATATCCAAGCCATGACATTTGGTTGATATGTGTGCTAGTGTAAGACCATGTCTGGGACATGGCATCGGCCACATTATGAGAGCCAGTGTAAGAAAATGTCTGGGACATGGCGTCGCCATTGAGATGAGAGCTAGTGTAAGACCATGTCTGGGACATGGCATCGGCCACATTATGAGAGCTAGTGTAAGACCATGTCTGGGACATGGCGTCGACATTGAGATGAGAGCTAGTGTAAGACCATGTCTGGGACAAGGCATCGGCCTCGATATGTGAGACAGTGTAAGACCATGTCTGGGACATGGCGTCGGCATTGAGATGAGAGCTAGTGTAAGACCATGTCTGGGACATGGCATCAGCCTCGATATGTGAGCCAGTGTAAGACCATGTCTGGGACATGGCATCGGCATCATACCCTCTTGTGTGAGGCTTGTCGAGTATCCTTTGGTATTCCTACTGGTTCAACGGGTAATTTAAAGCTTGTGTCAAAAGTGAGAAAAGTTACGACTATGTTGTAAGTGATACAGGTACCTACACGAAATTTATGAGAAATGAGCTCGATTTATGATGTATGATTAGTAAGGATGAAAATGAGTAAGTTATGCCTTTAATCATTCAAGAATTATGTGCAAGTTTATAATATGCTATGAGTATATAATGCATGGTAATTGTTGTTAATTATTTACATGCGACTTACTAAGCTTTATGCTTACTCCCTTTCCTTTCCATTTTCTTATAGTATCGCCAAGCTAGCTCGGGGATCAAAGGACGTCGGAGGCTCGATCACACTAATAATCTGAACATTTGGTATAGTTAGATTTATCATTTTGAGTATGGCATGTATAGGGACTTAGTCTTTGTCAAGTGTCATATTATTTTGGCCAAATGTGTTGGCTTGTCTTGGAGATTGATTCATTTTGTATAAGGCCATAGATGATGGCTATTTCTTATTATTGATATATGAAAATGATGATGTTTTTCATGAATGTGCAAAATGCATGGTTGAGTAATTGGTAGGTTAATGCATGAATGAGTAGGTTATTTGATGTGTCTTATGTTGGTGCAAGTAAGGGTGGCAGAAAGGGCTTGGTAAATAGCCTTGTTTGGTCTACACGGGTAGACACACGGGCGTGTGTTTAGGTCGTGTGTGACACACGGTCTGCCCCATGGGCGTGTAGTCCGGCCGTGTGTTTCCCTGCACCTTAATTGGGTAAAACCAGAATGCCCAGTAGTAATCACACGGGCTGAGGCACGGTCGTGTGTCTCAACCGTGTGGAAGACACGGCCATAGGATATGGGCTTGTGCCCAGGCCGTGTGAAGTCTGCACCTTAAGTACGAAAATAAACTCACCACACGGCCTAGCACACGGGCGTGTTCCTTGGCCGTGTGACCCTAAATGATTGATGATGTCAGAAACAAAATGTCAAGGTTTTAACACACGGGCGGAGACACGGGTGTGTCATGGCCGTGTGAGGGACATGAGCCATGGACACGGGCGTGTGCCCCTATTTTTAGTGAAATTTTCCAAAGTTTTCTAAAGTGCATGGTTTAGTACCGAACCATTTCTAAAGTATGTTTTGGGCCTCGTAGGCCCATGTTAGGGACTTCAAGATGAATTTTGAAAAGTTTTAAATTTGAACGAACTTTTACGACTCAGATTTGTATGTTTGTACGCGTTTAAGTAAGGTAACGCCTCGTACCTTCTACTGGCGTCGGATACGGGTAAGGGGTGTTACATTTAGTGGTATCAGAGCTATGGCTTAGTTGATTCTCGGACTAACCTAGCGTGTGTACGAGTCTAGCTATACATGCCATATATGAATTATGATAGTATGACGACTCCTGACAATTTAAAATGTGTTTCTTTTATATAGTAAATGGATCCTGACAGAGCAGTGGCGGATGATGTAGAAAGTAATGCGCCGGCTCCCGTAGAAGGAATTTGTGGTACTAGTAGAGAGAGCTTGCAAGGCTAAGGAATTGGCCAAAGAGAAAAGGAAAGCTGATATTGAGTCTCGTGACTCAAAGAAAAGACAGTTGGGGAAATCGTTTCAGTCCTCATCCAAGAAATCAAGAGAGTTCACTACTCGATCCAATGCTTCAGTTGGATTCTCGAACATAAATAAGAATAAGCAGTACACGGCGTCTAAGGCTCATACCACTTCAATTGCGAGTGTTGGTAGTGCCCGACCTAATAGACTGGAATGCTCACAGTGTGGTAGACGTCACTTTGGTGAATGCCGAGGAAATGAAAGAGGCTGTTTCAAATGTGGGTCACTAGACCATTTTATTCGAAACTGTCCTGAGATGGATGAGAAAGACAGAAAGCAAGATGTACGAGCGAGTAATGCTCCTTCTAGAGGTAGACCACAGAAAAACCCGGGAAGTGGGGCTAGCAGTAGGGGTGCGCTTAAAGATTCATCCGTGAGGTCTGAGGGCCGAGTGCCTACAACGACTTATGCCATTCGCACTCGCGAAGAGGCATCATCTCCAGATGTGATAACGGGTACTTTTTCTCTTCATGATATCTCTGTTGTTGCTTTGATTGATCCAGGGTCTACTCATTCGTATGTCTGTATGAAATTTGTGTTTAGTATGAATATGCATATTGAGTATACCGAATTTGTGATAAAAGTGTCAAACCCTTTAGGCAAGCATGTGCTAGTTGACCAAGTGTGTAGAAATTGTCCCCTGAAAATTAGAGGTTATTGTTTTCCGACTAACCTCATGTTGTTGCCGTTTGATGAATTTGACGTGATTCTTGGTATGGATTGGTTAACTGCTCATGATGTGATAGTAAATTGTGGAAGAAAATTTATTGAACTGAAATGTGAAAATGGGGATATCCTTCGGGTCGAATTAGGTGAACCGGATAGCTTACCTGTACTAATTTCTTCTATGACTGCTGAGAAATACATGAGAAAAAGATATGAGTTCTATCTTGCATTTGTGTTGAATACCCAAGAGTTGGAAGTAAAGATTGAGTCAGTGCTTGTGGTATGCGAGTATCCGGATGTGTTTCTAGAAGAGTTACCTGGATTGCCTCCAACTAGGGAAGTTGAGTTTTGTATTGAGTTAGTCCCTTGTACGGCACCTATTTTGGTTGCCCCGTATAGGATGGCACCGTTGGAGTTAAAAGAGCTGAAGGTTCAGCTACAAGAGTTAACGGATAAGGGTTTTGCGAGACCGAGTTATTCTTCGCGGGGTGCTCTGATACTTTTTGTGAAAAAGAAAGATAGGTCGATGAGATTATGTATAGACTACAAACAGCTCAACAAGGTTACAGTTAAGAACAAGTATCCTTTTCCAAGGATCTACAATTTGTTTGACCAATTGAAGGGAGCCACAGTGTTTTCTAAGATAGACCTGAGGTCTGGCTATTACCAGCTGAGAGTTAAGGAACAAGATGTACCGAAAACTACATTCGGACGAGGTATGGCTAATATGAGTTCCTTGTCATTCCCTTTGGCTTAATGAATGCTCTTGCAGTATTTATGGATTTAATGAACTGTATTTTCTAACCGTACTTGGATAAGTCTGTAGTTGTTTTTATTGATGACATATTAATTTATTCTCATGAAGAGAGTGAGCATGCCGAGCATTTGAGAACGGTTTTGCAGACTATAAGAGATAAGCAGTTATATGCTAAATTTAGCAAAAGCGAATTTTGGCTCCGATAAGTCGGATTCTTAGGACACATCATGTCAAGCGATGGAATTAGAGTTGACCCGAGTAAGATATCGGCTATCATTAATTGGAAACCACCGAGGAATATGTTAGAGGCTAGAAGCTTTTTGGCCTTAGCGAGATACTACAGACGGTTTGTTAAAGGATTCTTTATGATTGCTACTCCTATGACGAGGTTGCTACAGAAAGATGTCAAGTTCGAATGGACAGAGAAGTGCCAACAGAGTTTTGAGAAACTAAAAGCATTGTTGACTAAAGCCCTAGTTTTAGTGCAACCAGAACCGGGAAAGGAATTTGTAGTGTATAGCGATGCATCCTTAAATGGATTGGGGTGTGTGCTTATGCAAGAAGGCAAGGTAATAGCTTATGCCTCGAGATAGCTGAAGCCACATGAAAAAAATTATCCGACTCACGATTTAGAGCTGGCCGCCATAGCGTTCGCATTGAAGATTTGGAGACACCATTTGTATGGCGAGAAATGCCGAGTATTCACCGACCATAAAAGTCTAAAGTATTTGATGACTCAAAAGGAGTTAAACCTACGGCAGCAGAGATGGTTAGAGTTGATAAAGGATTATGAGTTGGTAATTGAATATCACCCGGGGAAGGCTAACGTAGTTGCCGATGCTTTGAACAGGAAGTCATAGTTTGCCTTGAGGGCTATGAACACTCAGTTGTTAGTAACCGACAATGGTTAAATTTTAGCCGAGTTGAAAGCGAAACCAATGTTTTTGCAAGAGATCTGCGAAGCTCAAAAAGGTGATAAAGAATTGCAAGCTGAAATATCTCATTGCGAGACGGGTATAGAACCAGACTTTCAGATTGGTTCAGATGGCTGTTTAATGTTTCGAGACAGAATGTGTACCCAAAGAAGATGAGCCTATTCGGAAAATTTTGCATGAGGCACATAGCAGTTGTATGTCTATCCATCCGGGTAGTGTGAAAATGTATAATGACTTGAAGAAAATGTATTGGTGGTTGGGAATGAAAAGAGACATCTCAGAGTTTGTTTCTAAGTGTTTAATTTGTTAGCAAGTGAAAGCCGAACACCAAGTACCTTCGGGATTACTTCAGCCCGTGATGGTTTCCGAATGGAAATGGGACCGTATTACCATGGATTTTGTGTCTGGATTGCCGATGACGCCAAAGATGAAATATGCTGTGTGGGTTGTGGTTGACAAGCTAACTAAGTCGGCTCATTTTATACCGGTCTGTACCGATTATCCACTTGAGAAATTGGCCAATTTATATGTTTCTTAAATTGTGAGACTTCACGGGGTACCTTTATCGATCATTTCGGATATAGATCCGAGGCTCACATCACGGTTTTGGAAAAAGTTACAAGAAGCTTTGGGGACAAAGTTAAATTTTAGCACGGCTTTCCATCCACAAACCGACGGTCAGTCAGAAAGAGTAATTCAAATTCTTAAAGATATGCTGCGGTGTTGTGTTCTTGAGTTTCAAGGCAATTGGCACCTTATGAAGCTTTGTATGGGCGTAAGTGTCGAACACCTTTGTATTGGACCGAACTCAAAGAAAATCAGATTCACGGGGTTGACTTAGTCAAGGAGACTGAAGAGAAAGTAAAGGTAATTTGTGACTGTTTGAAGGCCGCTTTGGATAGACAGAAATCCTACGCGGACTTGAAACGGAAAGAGATTGAGTTTCAAGTGGGTGATAAGGTATTTTTGAAAGTATCTCCGTGGAAGAAAGTCATCATGTAACACCCCTTACCCGTATCCGACGCCGGAACCGAGTATGAGGCATTACTATACTTAACTCGCTCAAACATTCAACGTAACAACATAAAAATTCATTTCGATTTAAAACTTCTCATTCAAGTTCATAACGTCCCTCTTATAGGTCTAAGAGACCTTGAACATACTTACGGAGTGGTTCGGGACTGAACCGGAAACTTTTGAACACTTAGAAAATTTTTGCTTAAAACAGAGCCACACACCCGTGTGATTGGGGATACGCCCGTGTGGGCAGGCCGTGTGGTCACACACCCCCATGTCCCTAGTCCGTGTGGATTTTATTTTTCATTTCGAACCTACAGGGGTTTTCACACGGCCTGGCACACGCCCGTGTCCATAGCTCGTGTCCCTCACACGACCATGACACGCCCGTGTCTTCACCCGTGTGTGAAAACCTTGACATTCTATTTATGACATCATCAACCCATTTAGGTCACACGGCCAAGGCACACGTCTGTGTCCTTAGACAGTTTGGCAAATTAAATTCTCAAATTCAGGTGCAGACTTCACACGGCCTGGGCACACGCCCATGCTCTATGGCCGTGTCTTCCACACGGTTGAGACACACGGCCGTGTCTCAGCCCGTGTGTTTACTACTGGGTATTCTGACTTGCCAACCTAGCATGCAGGGGGACACATGGCCTATCAACACGCCATAGGGCTGGCCGTGTGTCACACACGGCCTAGACACACGCCCGTGTGTCTACCCATGTGGACAATTGTAAGGCTATCTACCAAGCCAATTGCCACCCTACAAGCCACCACACTTATACCATTTCAAAGCAACATATATCATGACCATAAGGCACTTCTAATACCCAAAATCAAGACATCCACACATAGGTTTACACTACATTCATCATGTGTATACTTTACTCATCCCATCACAAGCTTGCACTTCATGAACTTCATCATCATTGAATATATAGACTTGTCAAGTACTGGACAATTTCCAATGACCATTTACAAAATGAATTTAATGACATTAATAGCCACACATTGGCTAACAAATATGACATAACACAAAATAACCAAGTTCCTATACATGCCATACTCAAAATAAATCAAACTTCACTATACCAAAGAGAAGTTAATAGTGTGATCCGAACTCCGACGTCCTACGATCCCCGAGCTAGCTTGGCGATACTACAAAGAAAAAAGAAATGAGAGGGGTAAGCATAAAGCTTAGTGAGTTTTCATGAAATAATTAACAACATAAAAGCTCATGATGACATCCATTCATCACACTAAATAATACACAAGTTCTCAAACACATCAACATAACTTACTCTTGCTTACTTTTACCAAATCACATATCACATTTTGCATTCATTACTCGTAAGTTATTCATGGGTACCTGTATCACTTCATTGCATAACATTAGCACTTTTATTCTCTTGAACATAGACTTAGCTCTTTGCTATCTTTAACATAAACTTAGTTCTTTACCCGTTGAACTACTTGGAATATAGAAGGATATTCAATCTCAGCATACATGTAACACGATGCCAATGCCATATCCCAGATATGGTCTTACATGGGATCACATCTCGATGCTGATGCCATATCCTAGACATGGTCTTACATGGAATTTCATATCTCGATGTCGATGCCATATCGTAGATATGGTCTTATACGAGATCGTATATCGATGTCGATGTCATATCGTAGATATGGTCTTATACGAGATCATATATCGATGTTGATGCCATGTCCCAAACATGGTCTTACACGAGATCTCCACTGGGTGTCGATGCCATGCCCCAGACATGGTCTTATACAGGACCTTCTTTATCTCATGTTGTGACAATGGTATCCTTACTATTACTATTGTCCAACCGGGACTTCAACTCAACATAATATCATTATACTTCCATCGAGGCATCATTAATCAATTTCTTAGAAATAATATACATTTCTCATGATATCAAGAAATTAAGAATATAATAGCATTATGTAGCTATAATTTCACACAAACTTACCTCGGTACCAAAATATATGTGGAATTATTCAATTTAGTCCACGACTTTGTCCTTGCCTCGGTTTCAGTCCGGGCTTCGTGTTTCTTGATCTATAATAACAATTTCACTTGTTTAATAACCACATTGACTAAAATAACCCATGAATCACACTTTGGAAAAAAATACAATTTTGCCCCTAATCTTTTACAAATTTACGATTTTACCCCTAGGCTCGTAAATCGATTCTAATCAAATTTCCTCCTTTAACAAGCCTAGATGAACAATTATTACTCTTATAGCATCTCACAATACCAATTATTTCACACATTTACCACTTATTTTACAACCTTTACAACAAGGTCCTTTTAGGTGTTTTCATGGAGACTCCTTTTACAAAAGTTGTTTATTTAACAACTAAGATTCATTTTCTTCCATAAAATTTTAGAAATCAATATGAATACTCACATGGAAAAACCCTAAACTCTTAACCATTTTGCAAAATAGTCCCCTCATTAGCTAGATCATGCTACAATGGTCCCAAAAGTACAAAAATTATCAAGAAAGACCACCAAAATCACTTACTTTCAAGGGTGAGAAGTTGCTGAAAATTTAGGCTCCTAAAACCCCTCCTTGGCTGATATTTTCGGTGAAAGAAGATGAATGAATAGGGTGATATAATCTTTTTTCTTTATTTTATTTTATTTCATCAATTTAATCCACCTAATCCAACAACTTTGACCAATTTTGACATTGTTTGTCCCCTATGGCCGGCCAGCCCTATTTCTAAGGGTCTAATTGCACATTAAGGACCTCCAATTTAATATTTTATAGCTATTAGGCACCTTTAGCTTGTAGGACAACACTTTCACACTTTATGCGATTTAATCCTTTTTCGCAATTAAGCATGCAATCGCTAAAATTAATGCACCAAAATTTTTCATGTACTTCTATAATCATGCTATAACACATAAAATAATATTAAAACTAATTTATCCAAACTCGGATTGGTGATTCTGAAACCACTGTTCCGATTAGCCCCAAAATCAGGTTGTTACAATTCTCCCCCTTAGGGATTTTCGTCCCCGAAAATCTTACCGGTAAAAAGGTTGGGATATTGGTTTCTCATAGCCTCCTCGGGCTCCCATGTAGCCTCTTCTACCCCATGTCTTTGCCATAGTACTTTCACAAGGGCTATACTTTTTTTTCTCAACTGTTTGACTTCTCGTGCCAAAATCTTAACCGGTTCTTCGCCATAAGTCATGTCCGATTGAATTTCTACCTCTGATGGTACAATCACATGCGAAGGGTCTGATGGATAGCGACGTAACATAGATACATGAAATACATCATGAATCTTTTCCAACTCAGATGGCAAAGCCAATCAATAAGCTACCGCCCTATTCTCTCGGTAATCTCATACGGTCCGATAAAGCGTGGACTCAATTTGCCTTTCCGGCCAAATCTGAGAACTTTCTTCCATGGCAATACTTTTAGAAACACTTTATCACCGACTTGAAACTCAACCTCTTTTTGTTTCAAATTCGCTTAGGACTTTTGTCTATCCGAAGCAGCTTTTAAATACTCATGTATCACTTTTACTTTCTCTTCAGTTTCTCTGACCAAATCGACCCCGTGAATCTGGTTTTCTCTGAGTTCGGTCCAGTACAAAGGCGTTCGACACTTACGCCCATACAATGCCTCATAAGGCACCATTTTCAAACTCGACTGGAAGCTGTTATTGTAGGCGAATTCCACCAACGGTAAGTATTTCTCCTAATTACCTTGGAATTCCAAAACACAACATCGAAGCATGTCTTCAAGTATTTGTATTACTCTCTCCGGCTGCCCGTCGATTTGCGGATGGAAAGCTGTACTAAAACTTAACTTTGTGCCCAAGGCTTCTTGCAACTTTTTCCAAAACCGTGATGTAAATCTCGAATCTCTATCCAAAATAATCGACAACGGAACTCCGTGTAATCTCACAATTTTTGACACATACAAATCCGCCAACTTATCAAGCGAATAATCAATGCGTACCGGTATAAAGTGAGCTGACTTTGTAAGTCTATCAACTACAACCCATATGGAATCCTTCTTTTTCGGTGTCAATGGCAAACCCGTCACAAAGTCCCTAGTAATACGGTCCCATTTCCACTCGGGAACCATAATAGGCTGAAGTAAACCCGAAGGTACTTGGTGTTCGGCCTTCACTTCCTGACAAATTAGGCATCTCGATACAAACTCGGAAATATCTTTCTTCATACTCGGCCACCAATACCATTTCTTCAAGTCGTTATACATTTTTGTGCTACCTGGATGTACAGATAAACATCCGTTATATGCCTCATGTAAAATTTTCCGAATAAGCTCATCATCTCTCAGAACACAGACTCTGTCTCAGAACATCAAACATCGATCAGAATTAATCCGAAAATCTGACTCAGCACCCGACTCGCATTGAACTCTCTTGGCCTGTAAATTACTGTCGCCTTTCTGAGCTTCACAAATCTCATGGAGAAACATTGGTCTAGCTCTCAACTCAGCTAGAATACCACCATCGTCTGACAAAGTCATCCGCGTACTCATGGCTCTCAATGCAAACAAGGATTTTCTACTCAAGGCATCGGCGACCACATTCGCCTTTTCTGGATGGTAGTCAATTACTAACTCGTAATCCTTTATCAACTCTAACCATCTTCGTTGCCTTAGATTCAAATCCTTTTGAGTCATTAAGTACATTAGGCTCTTATGATCAGTGAACACCCGACATTCCTCGCCATACAAATGGTGTCTCCATATCTTTAGTGCAAATACAATTGCGGCTAACTCCAAATCATGTGTCGGGTAATTCTTCTCATGCGGCTTTAATTGTCTAGAAACATATGCTATCACCTTGCCTTCTTACATGAGTACACAACCCAATCAATTTAAGGATGCATCACTATAGACCACAAATTCTTTTCCTGGTTCGGGTTGTACTAGAACTGGAGCCTCGGTCAACAATGCCTTAAGTTTCTCAAAACTATGTTGGCACTTTTCTATCCACTCAAACTTTACGTCTTTTTGTAGTAGCCTCATCATTGGAGTAGCTATCATAGAAAATCCCTTGACAAATCGTCTATAGTAGCCAGCTAGGCCCAAAAAACTCCTAACCTCGGTTACGTTCCTTGGCGGTTTCCATTCAACAACCGCTGAAATCTTACCGGGTCAACTAGAATACCGTCACCTGAAACAATGTGCCCCAAAAATCCGACTTCCTTAAGCCAAAATTCACTTTTACTAAACTTGGCATATAACTGTTTATCTCTCAAAGTTTGAAGAACCATTCTCAAGTGCTCCGCATGCTCATTCTCATCACGAGAGTAAATCAGTATATCATCAATAAAGACTACAACAAATTTGTCCAAATATGGCCGAAAGATGCGGTTCATCAAATCCATAAACACAGCAGGGGCATTTGTGAAACCAAAAGGCATGACCAAAAACTCGTAGTGACCATACCTTGTCCGAAATGTGGTTTTCGACACATCTGAGTCTTTGACTCTCAACTGATAATATCCAGACCTCAAGTCTATCTTGGAAAACACCGTGGCTCCCTTCAATTGGTCAAATAAATCATCTATCCTTAGTAATGGGTACTTGTTCTTTACGATTACCTTATTAAGCTGGCGGTAATCTATACATAACCTCATGGAACCATCTTTCTTTTTCACAAATAATACGGGAGCACCCCACGGAGAATAACTCGGTCTTGCAAAACCTTTGTTCGTCAACTCTTGTAATTGTGCCTTCAGTTCTTTTCACTCAGTCGGAGTCATTCTGTTATGGAGCAATCGATATAGGCACAGTACCAGGGGCTAACATAATGCCAAATTCAATCTCTCTAACTGGAGGCAACCCTGGTAATTCTTCTGGAAATACATCTGGGTACTCACACACTATGGGCACTACTTCAATTCTCAACTCAGTCTCTTTAGCATTCATCACAAAAGTAAATAAGCTTCGTACCCCTTTCTTACATATTTTCGAGCAGACATATGAGAAATCACTACAGGTAACTTGTCCTGTTCATCTGATTCAACACGAAGAATATCCCCATTTTCACATTTTAATTCAATAAATTTCCTTCCAAAATTTACTATCACATCATGAGTAGTTAACCAATCCATACCAAGGATTACATCAAATTCATCGAACGACAATAACATAAGATTAGCCGGAAAGTAATGGCCTCTAATCCTCAAAGGGCAATCTTTGCATACTTTATCAATTAACACACATTTGCCTAGGGGATTCGACACTCTTATCACAAATTCTGTAGACTCTACAGGCATTTTCATACTAGAGACTAATTTCATGCAAACATATGAGTGGGTAGATCCCAGATCAATTAAAGCAACAACATGAGTATCATAGAGAGAAAATGTACCCATAATCACGTCAGGGGATGACACCTCTTCACGAGCGCGAATGGCGTAAGTCCTCGCAGGCGTTCGACCCTCATATCTTGCAGTCTGCTCTCTAGGCGTATTCTTACTACTCGTTCCACTTCCCAGATTTCTCTGTGGTTTCCCTCTAGTAGTATTTCCCGATCTTGCACTCTGAGATTTCTCTTTTTCAACCATCTCGGGGAAATCTCTAATAAAATGGTCTGGGGATCCACACTTGAAACAAGCTCTCTCGCTTGCTCGACACTCCCCGAGGTGACGTTTGCCACACTGTGGACATTCCGGTCTACTTGGTCGAGCGTTGCCAACACTAGCAACCGAAGTGGTCTGAGCTTTACACCCCGAGTACTGTCTACCGTTACTTCTGTTTGAAAACCCAGCTGAAGTAGCTGATCGAGTAGTAAACTTTCTTGATTTCTGAGATGAGGATTGAAATGACTTGCCCAACTATCTTTTCCTCGAGTCACGAGACTCGATTTCTGCCTTTCTTTTCTCTTTTGCCAACTCCTCGGCCTTGCAAGCTCTATCTACTAGCATAAAAAATTCCTTTAATTCTAGGACACCAACATACAATCGGATATCCTCATTTAATCCATCTTCAAACCTTTTGCACATGATAACCTCGGTGGACACGCACTCCCGAACATATTTACTAAGCCTTACGAACTCACGTTCATATTCAGTTACTGTCATTCATCCTTGCTTTAACTTGAGGAATTCCTTTCTCTTCTGATCAATAAATCTTTGGCTAATGCACTTTTTCTGGAACTCCTCTTGGAAAAATTCCCAATTAACCTTCTCCCTTGGTACCACCGACACAAGGGTGTTCCACCACTAGTAAGCGGAATCTCTTAAGAGAGACACCACACATTTCATGCACTCTTCAGGCGTGCAAGAAAACTCATTGAATACCCTGATGGTATTCTCAAGCCAGAATTCCGCCCTCTCCGGATCATTATCTTTAGTAGCTCGAAATTCCTCAACTTTTTGTTTCCGGATTCTATCGACCGGAGGCCTTTCTCTTCTAACCACTTCTACAACTTGAGGAGCTACAGGGGTAGGCTGAGGGATAGGTGGGGGTGCAGGGGTTGTGCATTCGGGTTCGTACGAACAAACTCCGTATACCATGCGTTCATCATGTGGAGAAAGGCTTCCCTAGCCTCTTCTCATCCTCTTTGACTCACAGTCGCTGGTCTATTCTCATTCTCGGTTGGCACCGTCCCTTGGGTGGGAGCTGGCACGTTACTTTCTACATCATCCGCCACAGTTCTATCGGGATCCATTTACTATATGAAAACATAATTTAAATCGTCAGGAGTCGTCACACTATCATTATATAAATATCCATATGTATGGCATGTATAGTTAGACTCGTGCATACGCTACGCTAGTCCAAAAATCGACTAAACCGTAGCTCTGATACCACTAAATGTAACACCCCTTACCCGTATCTGACGCCGAAACCGGGTATGAGGCATTACTATACTTAACTCGCTCAAACATTCAACATGACAACATAAAAATTCATTTCGATTTAAAACTTCTCATTCAAGTTCATAACGTCCCTCTTATAGGTCTAAGAGACCTTAAACATACTTACGGAGTGGTTCGGGACTGAACCGAAAACTTTTGAACACTTAGAAAATTTTTGCTTAAAACAAGGCCACACACCCGTGTGATTAGGGATACGCCCGTGTGGGCAGGCCGTGTGGTCACACACGCCCATGTCCCTTGTCCGTGTAGATTTTATTTTTCATTTCGAACCTACAGGGGTTTTCACACGACCTGACACACGCCCGTGTCCATAGCCTGTGTCCCACACATGGGTGAAGACACGGGCGTGTCATGGCCGTGTGAGGGACACGGGCTATGGACACAGGTGTGTGTCAGGCCGTGTGAAAACCCCTGTAGGTTTGAAATGAAGAATAAAATCCACACGGACTAGGGACATGGGCGTGTGTGACCACACGGCCTGCCCACACGGGCTTATCCCTAATCACACGGGCGTGTGGCCCTGTTTTAAGCAAAAGTTTTCTAAGTGTTCAAAAGTTTTCGGTTCAGTCCCGAACCACTCCGTAAGTATGTTTAAGGTCTCTTAGACCTATAAGAGGGACTTTATGAACTTGAATGAGAAGTTTTAAATCGAAATAAATTTTTATGTTGTCATGTTGAATGTTTGAGCGAGTTAAGTATAGTAATGCCTCATACCTGGTTCTGACGTCGGATACGGGTAAGGGGTGTTACACCTCAGATTCGGTAGGAAAGGAAAATTAAGTCCACGTTTTATTGGACCTTATGAGGTGACTGAGAAAATTGGACCGGTAGCTTATCGACTAGCCTTGCCATCCGAGTTAGAAAAGATCCATGATGTATTCCATGTGTCTATGTTGCGCCGTTACTGTTCTGACCCATTGTAATAGGTCAATTTAGCCTGAGCCCATACAAAAAATAATAATAAACCCAAAATAATAAAATAAAGTCCAAGTCCAGTCTAAAATATATCATTCGGCCTGATCGGAATGGCCCATTACTTGAAAAGATTGAAGGTCCATCTACAAGCTTGACGTATATGGAAACACAATCTTCAAGGATATGCAATCTTAGATATGATATGCAAATCTTAGATATGATATGCAATCCTAGACGATATGATATGCAATCTTAGATATGATATGCAAATCTTAGATATGATATGCAATCCTAGAAGATATGGTATGCAATCTTAGAAGATATGATTTTGTAATCTTAGAGATTTAATTTGTAGATACCTTTTAATCTTAGCCGTTGATGTAATTGATCCGTACCGTTGGATTTGGGGAGGCTCAACTATAAATAGAGGCCTCTCCCTTCATTGTAAAGGACTTGAATTTTGAGTAAATTCTTGAGAGCATTCACTCAAATTTCTCTCTCTTTTACGTTCTTATTTTCTATGGCTTGTTCCTATTTTGTTCTTCGCTCATCTTCGTTTCTTTTTGAGTTGCTTCCGTTCGAGTTAGATTTTGGTGGAGGAATTTCGTTGAGTCCACATATTGCGGGAGTTAGGTTGAGTTATGCGTTTTTTAACTTTTTTTTATTTATCCATTTAATTGCTTAATCATTATTTATTCATTTATTTTAATTATTTTAAACTTTTTTTCTTTTTTTCTTTTCCCTATTTACGTTAAATTGTTTTATCATATATATTATTATTTTTTTTGTTATATATTATCTATATATTATATATTATTTAACTTTAATCATATTATGTATTATTTGAAAATTTGTATGTTGTACATCATCTAAATTGTTTTATTATTAAGGCAAAATTTTCCTATATTGTTTATTTAAAATATGTATAGTATCTATTTTTAAATGGTATATTATATACTTATTATAAGTTATCCCTTATACATTTTTATTCAAAGTTTTTATATTATTTATTTAAAATATATTTATTTATTTTATTATGTATATATTAACTATTTTAGATTCTGCCATATCATTTTTTATTTTTTTTATTTCATTTTTCTAAAAATTGTTATAATATTCATTAATTGTTTTGAGTATATTATTTACCTTATATTATTATTATTTTTTATTTGAATTTAATCTTTTGAATAAATTTTTTTCCTTAATTTTTTCATAGATTCTTTTAAAATTGCTATTATCTACTCTATAGTTTTTATTTTGATTGTTCATTTTTTTAAAAAATTTGAATCCATTATCTTTTTTTACCTTAACATTATTATTATTGCTTGTCATTCTTTTACTTAATTGTTTACGTCAGTGCTAATTGTTAATATAATCTGTAACTTTAGTAAATTGCACTTTTTTGTAATAACTTAATGTTACTTTTTTTCAAATCTTTGTTTAAAAATATCTATCTTCTTTAATTACCACATTTTATCCAAAAGTTTTTCTTAAATAAGGTAATGTTCTGTGTTTAGAAATTCAGGAAATAGTGCCCTAACGTGCTGGGTTTCGATTTTCCGTTTGACTAAATATCTAAATATCCTTTTAATGAATTTTGTAAATCATGAGATAATTTTGGTTACGAGGGTTTAAAACATCATGTCCTAACGTGCTGGATGTGATGTTTGTATTCTTCCGGAACAAAAGAATCTCAAGTTCCAACTCAAATTGTTCAAGTTTTTAAAGAAATCATGTTTTCAAATCTTTTTGAATTTTCGACATTAGGACAATAACTAATCAATCCGGTACCAATTTTGGGCGTTACGAGGGTGCTAATCCTTCCTCGTACGTAACCGAATCCCGAACCCGTTTTCTTGAATTTTGTAGGCCAAAATCAATGTTTTGAAATAAAACGTTTTATAAGGTGATCCAATCACACCTAAGCAAAAAGGGATTGGTGGCGACTCCCGTTTTCATTTTTTTTAAGTCGATCCCTGTTTTTTCAAAAAAAAAAAATGGTTTCGATGACTTAGCGACTCATTTGGGAACAATAAGAAAGTCAAGCCGTAAAATTGATTATTTTCTGTCCTTTGTCGGAAATTTGAAAATTCGATTTGAAAATTTGATTTAAAAATTACGATCTTTTTGTTGCATTTGTTTGTGTCATTGCATATGATTGTTATTTTTTTTGCGCACATTGCATTGCATGACTGTTGTGGTCGCACCTTTAAGTGGGAGTGAGAAACTATGCCTTCGTGAGGTTTTCACTTTGGCATGGGCTAGTGGATTGCTTCCGGGATACATCTGTACCTATGTCTTCGTGAGGTTTTCACTTCCGCATGGCCATAGGGAAATGTATTCCCCTAAACTGAACTCGATCTGTATGAGCCTATAATGGGTGAAGATTGAGGAATCACTGGTTCGTGTACCTTTTCTTTAGAACTAAACCGCATATAGTGAACCCTAAGAGCCCACCTTAGGTAGAACTATGCCAAACCCTAGTGGTCACCCAGATAGGTGCCCTATTTTGTTATTTATTTCTCCTGTGCTAACGTGTTCTTTTTTTGTTTTGATTGCATTGCATTCACATCATAGAAAAGAGGTGTTGATTCAAATTCGATTGCTAAATAGAAGAGTTTGTCATGAGAAAATGGATTTCTTGATAAAGTGGATTATAATACGGTCGTCCGAATATGGTCCAAGTAAACACAATGAGAGAAGACTGATAGTCCGTGAAGGAATACAAGACTTTATTGCCCAAGGATTCAAGCTGACGAAGACTATTCGGGAGCCGTCACGTCTCGATTTTCTAACAAGCATTGCGAGGATAAGTGAGTAATGAGTCGCGGTCCAAGCAAAAAGGAGCTAGCAGAGGCATCTATTAGAAGTTTGCAAGATTTGACCTTTGTGAAGAAGGGGATTGATGTTTTTGCTTGGAATATGAGGGCAAGGCCGCATATGTAATCCGTTTTATGTAAAGAAATTTGTTTTCTAGAAAAGTTGTTCTAATGGAATTGAATTCAGAATCAACGCCTCTCTTTCTTTTGCATTAATTCCATGCATCTGCATTGCATTGCATCATTTGCATTAGACTTTTACAAAATAACCCTAATTAGTTGAAGTTATTTCAGAAAAAGAGAGAAAGAGAGAAAGTTAATCTGGAAACTAAACATCGTTACGGTACTTGCGCTAAGACGAAAGATATGGATCAAAGACTTGAACAGTTCCAAAGAGACATGCAAGACTAGCTGCAAGAGTAGTTGGCAAAGATCCAACAAGATATGAGGGAACAAATGATGGAAGCCCAAAGGAATATGGTGGCTCAAATGACTCAGCTACTAAATGGGGCAATGGACAAGGGAAAATGTCCCATGTCTAATACTGGAGAGGATAATGAGGATTATCCTCCGGGTTTTACCCCACCACATGCACAAACACAACCTAAAGCATATCCTCAAAGGCCATCTGTTACAATTAGGCTTCAACAAGGTCAAGCTGACACTGGGGTGCCCATGAATATCCAAGTTGGCTCAGGACCTAACCCAGGAGATAACCCTGCTAATCTTGTTATCCCTGATTTAGATATAACGGACATGGAAGAGACGAAAATTGAATTACCGAGGCAGTTAGAGGATCGTTGTAGATGGTTAGAAGAAAAGTTCAAGGCCTTGGAAAACGCTGATAATCACCATGGATTTGATGCTAAAGACTTGAGCTTGGTGCCAGATTTTGGTGCTTCCTCACAAGTTCAAAATGCCAGATTTTGAGAAGTACAATGGGACTAGCTGTCCTGAAGCCCATATTACCATGTTCTGTAAACGGATGACTAGGTATGTTAATAACGATCAACTGTTGATCCATTGTTTCCAAGATAGCTTGGTGAGGGCAGCGTCCAGGTGGTACAACCAATTGAGCTATGCTAAGATTAATTACTGGAGAGACCTAGCACAAGGATTTATGAAACAATACAATCACGTGACAGACATGACGCCTGACAGAATCACATTGCAAAACATGGAGAAGAAATCAAATGAAAGCTTCAGGCAGTATGCACAAAGATGGAGGGAAGTTTCCATGCAAGTTCAGCCACCGCTCCTAGAAAAGGAAACAACAATGTTTTTTATCAATACTTTAAAGGACCCATTCATTACTCACATGATAGGAAGTACTACAAAGAGATTTGCGGATATAGTAATGGCGGGAGAAATGATTGAAAATGCCATAAGGGGTGGCAAGATAGAAACATGGGAAAACACCAAAAGGTCAGCTCCAAGGAAAAAGGAGAACGAGGTGAATAATATGAGTACATATAACAAAGGGTACTCGAAGTCAATTACTGTCAATTAACCAAAAGTAACCACTAGCTATCAAGGCTCTTCAAGACAGGAATCCAATTCGAGGCCAAATACAGAAAAGCTCCAGTTCACACCCATCCCGATGACATATAAGGAGCTGTATCAGAATCTTTTTGATGTGCATGTGGTGTCTCCATCCTACTCAGAACCCATTCAACCTCCGTTCCCAAAATGGTATAATGAGAATGCCCAATGCGAGTACCATGTGGGAATAACATGTCACTCAATTGAAAACTGTACTACGTTTAAAAAGTTGGTCGAAAGGTTCATTAAAATGGGAATTGTGAAGTTCGAGGTTTCATCAGAACTTGATCTTTGACGAGGCAGTAAATGCGATAATTGAAGGAGAAGACAAGAAAGTTGCGACTCCTTGAAGAAGTCAAAATCGAAGAGGGAACTGGGGAACGAAGTTTCCAAGCCTTTGCATACTTGGGAGTGTTTTGAATAATGGGACTGTGGAAGAGATCCCTGTATTTTTAGAGCTAATCTAGAGTAATATTCAAAACACGCTTGTTGCCTTAAGCCTAGAGGCAATAAGAGCCTTTTTGTGAAATAGGCTTGTGTCTGGAATTTTTATTTCAATAAAATGCATCTTTTTGAGCAAATATTCTTTTATTTTTTCCATTTCATACTGTACAAACAATTGTATTTAGTTTTTTTTGTTTGTTCTTTGGACTTTCTTTCAAGTATTCTTTCATTCTTCATTCATGACCATACAAATAATCATTTTTGAATCATTTATTCTTTGGAATCTTCCTTCGAACCTACAATAGGTCTCTAGATATCAATGATGTGAGCAACGCTATTACTGACTTAGAGTCTCCTTTCGAGTAAGATATGTGTCTAGAGGGATCTCAGGACTTTGAAGATGACAGAGATTGTAACCTATCTTCTGATTTGTTAAGAATGGTAGAACTAGATGAAAAACAGACTCTACTCTACAAAGGGTCAGTGGATATTATGAGCCTAGAAAAGAGGTAAAGATTGTAGCCTAGTGAGACATCATTGAGTTATTTTCAAGAATTTAAAGATGTTTTCACAATCATATCAGGACATGCCTGGGCTACTAAGACGCGGGCTAAACATGAGGATCGGGCACTATTGGTCTACCATGGAAGGGGATTGCATCAATTATACCGCAAATACTGAATTGAAGAAGACGAGATTTATGTGACTCCTCCATTTTCTTCACAGACTTTACTATATGTAGAGCATGGATGTTATGGGGCCGATCTCGTTAAAAGCTTCTAGTTGACATCGAATTATCTTTGTGGTCATCGATTACTTCACTAAGAGGGTGAATGTTGCTTCATATGCCAATATTGCAAAGACGATAGTCATCAAATTTTAAAAAAAAAAGAGGAAAGGATAATGTTTAATAATGCATAACTGTACAATGTCAAAGTTTACAGTTTGTTCAAAGATCAGGCAGCATATCACAGTGCAGCAAAAGTTGCCAAAAGAAAAAATATAAAGAAAAAAAAACAAAGAACAAAAAAAGGATTATAGGAAAGATGACCGAGACTTGTAAAGATTGGCATAAAGAAGTTACCATTTATCCTCTATGATTATCGAACGTTGGCCAGGACCTTTACCGGGGCAACATCTTACCCATTAGTTTATGGAATGGAAGCATTTTTGCCAATTGAACCTAATCGAAGAAAAGGTTAAAAGTTATCCATCACGGTCAGATGATGCAAGCTTATGAAAAAGAGGTGCATCCTAGAGAATTCCACGAGGGGAACCTGATGTTGAAAAAGATCTTTCTTATACAAAAGGATTTCAGAGGAAAGCAGATGCCAAACTGGGAAGGACCTTATGTAGTAAAAAGGGCCTATTCTAGAGGAGCATTGATATTGACCGAGACAGATGGCGAAGACTTGCCCAATCCGGCGAATTCAGGTTCAGTCAAGAAGTATTTTACCTGAAAGGGGAAAGACCAATGTGAAAACCCGCAAAGGGCACCTTGAAAAAAAAAGGAGATGCCAAGGCAAAAACCCGCAAAGGGCGCTTTGAGACCAAAGGGGTTTTGAGCCGAAAACCCGAAAAGGGCGGCTCAATTTTTGATCAAAGATAGGGCATGTGGTAGTCTTGCTAGGCCTGAATTAACAATGAGGAAGTATGCTACATCTTAGGGCATTGAAAGTACTCCGGATCCTCTAAACACGTATTGAGCTCAAATGGTCCTCAAGAAATTTGTACAGAGAAGCTCAAGCTGCGATATCTGGGGCACCTAGCTTCTATCATACCCATTTTGAATTTGCTATCTTTGATTACTTTTTTATTTTCAAGATACACCCCAATCAATTTTCTTTTATGGCCTTGGCTATCTTTGATTAATTTATTCTTTTCAAGATACACCCCAATCAATTTTCTTTTATTGCCTTGGTTATCTTTGATTAACTTATTTGTTTCGAGCTATGCTCCTGATTAATTTCTTTCTTGTCCATTGTTGTGATCTTTTTCAATCATTTTATATTCAACTAACGATTAATGGACTAATAATACTTTCATAAAAGGAGTTTCGCATATTACTCTGGAAGCTTCTAAATAATATGAGAATCTGAAATAGGACTATTGTTTAGAACTCACCAAGCTTAAGGGTTGGAAATATTGAAAGATGATTATCTCTTTGGATTTTTATTGGTTGAACAAAAAGATAAGACATTTTGTCAGTGATACCTTCTCGACAAATAACGAGCAATGTCAACCCAAGTGTAAAAGTGGATCATTTCTGGGAAAAGAAAAATGATACTCTGCATTCATGCAAATTTTAGGCATATACATCAGGTCATTTACACCTAGGGAATGGTGTAACAGATCAAATTGATTGAAGATGATACAAATTCTATACCTCTGAGTGGCAGCAGGATGGATGGAAGAAACCAAATGTTATTCCCCTGAAGTTGCAGTAGGAGGTACAAACTTTATGTCCCAATGTTCAAGTGGAGTGGACTCAGAATTACCATGGGGCAAATTATTTGAGCAGAATATGATTGATACTTCGAGAGGAACGAGGATGAAGAACAAATGAGTGATGAAACCTTAAGTAGGAATCATGCTCATAACATTTCTACATTCATATATCATAGCGCGTCTAATTAGGAGCATTTGATTCATTTCGATCAGGGCATCCTTATCATTCGACATAAGCATATACCCATTCTACAGGTCATGTCCTCTATAGGACAATGTAGTAGGGTAGATTGACGCTTTCAACCTGACTTCCCTGAAGTTGCAGTGGAGCAGACTAAAATAGCAGATCTGGCCTTCTTGAGGTTGCAATGAAGCAGATCGAAGACATCAGCCTTGTCTCCCTGAGTTTGTAGTGGAGCAGGCTAAAAGATAGCAGATCCTGCCTTCCTGAGGTTGCAGTGAAGCGGATCAAAAACATCAGTCTGGCATCCCTGAGTTTGTAGTGGAGCAGACTAAAATAGCAGATCTGGCCTTCCTGAGGTTGCAGTGAAGCAGATCGAAGACATCAGCCTTGTCTCCCTGAGTTTGCAATGGAGCAGGCTGAAAGATAGCAGATCCTGCCTTCCTAAGGTTGCAGTGAAGCAGATCGAAAACATCAGTCTGGCATTCCTGAGTTTGCAGTGGAGCAGACTGAAGACAGCAGATCTTATCTTCCTGAAGTTGTAGGAAGCAGATCGAAGATATTAGCCTGTCTCCCTGAAGTTGCAGCAGAGCAGACTGAAGACAGCAGATCTTACCTTCCTGAGGTTGCAGTGAAGCAGATCAAAGACATCAGCCTTGTCTCCCTGAGTTTGCAGTGGAGCAAGCTAAAAGATAGCAGATCCTGCCTTCCTGAGGTTACAGTGAAGCGGATCGAAAACATCAGTCTGGCATTCCTGAGTTTACAGTAGAGCAGACTGAAGACAACAGATCTTATCTTCCTGAAGTTGTAGGAAGCAGATCGGAGATATTAGCCTGCCTCCCTGAAGTTGCAGCGGAGTAGACTGAAGACAGCAGATCTTATCTTCCTGAAGTTGCAGGAAGCAAATCGAAGATATTAGCTTGCCTCACTGAAGTTGCAGCGGAGCAGACTGATGACAGTAGATCTTATCTTCCTGAAGTTGCAGGAAGCAGATCGAAGATATTAGCTTGCCTCCCTGAGTTTGTAGCGGAGCAGACTGAAAATAGCAAATCTTATCTTCCTGAAGTTGCAGGAAGCAGATTGAAGATATTAGCCTGCCTCCCAAAAGTTGCAGCGGAGCAGACTGATGACAGCAGATCTTGTCTTTCTAAAGTTACAGGAAGCAGATAGAAGATATTAGCTTGCCTCCTTGAGTTTGCAGTGGAGCAGACTGAAAATAGCAGATCTTGTCTTCCTAAATATTATAGTGAAGCAAGATCAAAGATACTAGTCTCACTTTCCTTAAGTTACAGTAGGATGGATTAAATCTACAAGAGCAGGTCTTATCTCCCTGAAGTTGCAGTAGAATAAGATTAAAGCTACAGATTCAATCTCCTTGAAGTTGCAGTTGGGTTAGAGACTACTGAAAGAAGATGAGGATCAAGAAGTTAAGGCTCGGCAAGACCGGGCAAAATTGGTCCTTTTATAGTCTTTGCTCCATTCTCGTTACACGACAATGAGCAAAGAGGGGCAGCTGTAATAGGTCAATTTAGCCCGGGCCCATACAAAAAATAATAATAAACCCAAAATAATAAAACAAAGTCCAAGTCCAGTCCAAAATATATCATTTGGCCCGATCAGAATGGCCCATTACTTGAAAAGATTGAAGGTCCATCTACAAGCTTGACGTATATGGAAACACAATCTTCAAGGATATGCAATCTTAGATATGATATGCAAATCTTAGATATGATATGCAATCCTAGAAGATATGATATGCAATCTTAGATATGATATGCAAATCTTAGATATGATATGCAATCCTAGAAGATATGGTATGCAATATTAGAAGATATGATTTTGTAATCTTAGAAATTTAATTTGTAGATACCTTTTAATCTTAGCCGTTGATGTAATTGATCCGTACCGTTGGATTTGGGGAGGCTCAACTATAAATAGAGGCCTCTCCCTTCATTGTAAAGGACTTGAATTTTGAGTAATAAAATTTTTTTGAGAGCATTCACTCAAATTTCTCTCTCTTTTACGTTCTTATTTTCTATGGCTTGTTCCTATTTTGTTCTTCGCTCATCTTCGTTTCTTTTTTAGTTGCTTCCGTTCGAGTTAGATTTTGGTGGAGGAATTTCGTTGAGTCCACATATTGCGGGAGTTAGGTTGACTTATGCATTTTTTTAACTTTTTTTATTTATCCATTTAATTGCTTAATCATTATTTATTCATTTATTTTAATTATTTTAAACTTGTTTTTCTTTTTTGCTTTTCCCTATTTACGTTAAATTGTTTTATCATATATATTATTATTTTTATTTGTTATATATTATCTATATATTATATATTATTTAACTTTAATCATATTATGTATTATTTGAAAATTTGTACGTTGTACATCATCTAAATTATTTTATTATTAAGGCAAAATTTTCCCTATATTGTTTATTTAAAATATGTATATTATCTATTTTTAAATGGTATATTATATACTTATTATAAGTTATCCCTTATACATTTTTATTCAAAGTTTTTATATTATTTATTTAAAATATATATTTATTTTATTATGTATACATTAACTGTAATAAGGCCATTTTGCCCGGGCCCATTTTATTCAGAAAAAACAAAATGAAAAATAATAAATAAAGTCCCGATTTTTTAACAGTCTATTTATAGCCTATTTACAGACTTAACCCACTAACCCAATTACCCGGTTACACCCTTAGCCCAGTACCTAAACTAGCTCAGACCCAAAACAAACCTAAACTAACCTAACCCCAGACCCAAGTTCGCACGGCCCAAAAGGCCCAAAACTTAAGCGGACTCAGAGACCTAGGGTTTCTGGGAAACCCTAGGCGCCACAAGCCTTGCACCCAGGCCACCATTCCCGCCGCAATACACACAAGCCACGCCGCCTTCAACGCATTACAGCCCCGCACCATCGCCGAGATCCTCGTCGATTACCTGCAAGAAAGGAAAAAAAAGACAGTAGCAAAATACAGCAAACATGGCAACATTTATTATTTCCTTTTTATTTTTCATTTCGAAGGCTATAAAAGCCTTACAAGAATCTGTAATAACAGGACATATATACAGAGAAAACACACAAAAAGATTAAAAAAATATAGAGAAATACAATACGCAGTTTTTTTTACAGAGGGGATTTATTATTTTATTCGCGTTATTTTTATTAATTCATGCATATTTTTTTATATATAAAATAGTACTAAAATAAATAGGGGTTTGAAAAGTACCTTTAAAACGGAGGTTTTTAGCCTCCGGCCACCGTTTGTGGTGGCGCATGCAACGACGCGTGCAAAGGCCAGCCACCGGAGCCCTGGCCTCAGGCCGAAGGCCAGAGAAAATTTGGGGGGGAGGTTTCTGATTTTTTTTTTCTTCAATGTTTAAAATGAAATTTTTAGTTTTTTTTTTACTTATATAGCCACATAGAAACGGCGCCGTTTTTTCTTAGGCTAATAAGCACAAAACGACGCCGTACAAGGTAGGATTCGCGCGTTGACCCGAAAACCCGGGGAGGATCCGCGCGTTTTTGTTAAAAGGGCTAATTGCCTTTTCGGTCCTTCTGCAATTTTACTAATTTTAATTCAGTCCAATTTGTATTTTTATTTTTTTATTAAATGAGCCCTAAAGTTTGTTTTTGTTCCAATTTAGTCCCTCGGACTAATTTAAGGGCCGAAATTAGAACGACGCCGTTTTGGGAAAGAAGGCATAATTGCCTAATGAGTCCCTACAGTGCGACGCACGTTTTAATTCAATCCTTTATATTTATTTTATTTGCTATTTAACCCTCCTTTCTTTATTCCTTTTATTTTATTTTATTTTTAAGTTATTCTAATATTATATTTAATTACTTTATCATATTAAAATATTATATTATTCTTATTATTTGTATAAAATTCGTATATATATATTTTTTATATGTATTATTTTTTTAAAATTATTATTATTTATCATTTTATTTGTTTAATATTATTTTATTATATATTATTTGTAATTTATACATTAGTTATTATATTATTTTTTAAAATCTTATATATTATATAGTACTATATTAATATCATATAAAATCTCATTTTGTAGAAAATTTATTTATATTGTATAACATGTTTCACTTATATTATTTATATTATATTTTTTAAATATCTCTATTTAAAATTATTATATATTATTTATTATGTATTATCTTTTATATGTATTAAATTATATATTTATTATAATATTTATTATATACTTTAATTTTTTTTATATTGTTATACATATTAATTGTTTTACAAAATTATCATTTTTTCTTTACTTTTTTTATTTTGTTTTGTTATAATAATTATTTAGTGTTTAAATATATCTTCCCCTTTTCGTTTAATTTTTTTATTTCATGAGAAATCTTCATTATTGTTATTTATTTTGTCCCATGTTTATTTATTTATGTCCTTTTAATCGTTATTATTGATTAACATAGCTCTTTATATATTTATGTTATATTATTCTTTTATTATTTATTGTTAGTATAATTTGTACGTTATGTAGAATTGCTATTAAAAATATATGTTGTAATATCTTACTCAAACCATTGTTTTATAAAATCACCTTTTTTGACGCATTTTATTCAAATAGTTTTAAAAATACGGTGATATATGATATTTGGGGACTTCGAGAAGAATTGTGCCCTAACTTACTGGGTTTCGATTTTTCTCGTGGAACTTAAGGTATTAAATATCCCTTCTCTTTTAAAATTGAAACTCAGAAATTTCAAATCAAAAAACTTATTCTTGGGAATTCAAAACGTTGTATCTTAACTTACTGGATATGATGTTTTGTGTTTCAAAGTAAGAATTTTCTAAAATAAAGGCGTGCCTAATTTTGAAGTCATGAGATGTTATATCCTAACTTACTGGGTATAGTATTTTATTTCTTTGAGATATGTAAGTCTTGGCTTTCTTTCTAATAAAAGGATCATGTTTTAAAATTTTTCAAATTTTCAACACTAGGACATGATTTTATCAATTAGGTACCAATTTTTGGGCGTTATGAGGGTGCTAACCCTTCCTCATACGTAACCGACTCCCGAACCCGTTTTCTTGTACTTCGTGGACCAAAATCAATGTTTTGAAATAAAATGTTTTACAAGGTGATCCAATCACACCTAAGTAAAATAGGATTGGTGGCGACTCCACTCCCGTTTTTGTTTTTTAAAGTCGATCCCCGTTCTTTTAAATCAATTTTAAAAATGGTTTCGACAGCTTGGCGACTCCACTGGGGACAATAAGAGAGTCAAGCCGTAAAATCGATAATTTCATGTCCTTTTGTCCGAATTTACAATTTTGATTTAAAAAAAAAACCATGATCCTTTTATTTCATGTGGTTCTAATTTTTAATATATATCTCTGCATTGCACTACATGACCGTTGTGGTCGCACCCTTAAGTGAGAGTGAGAAGCTATGCCTTCGTGAGGTTTTCACCTCCGCATGGGCTAGTGGATTACTTTCGGGATACATCTGTACCTATGTCTTCGTGAAGTTTTCACTTCCGCATGGCCATAGGGAAATGTATTCCCCTGAACCGAACTCGGTGCAAATAAGACTATAATGGGTGAGGATCGATGAATCTGCTGGTTCAGGTACCTCAACTTTAAAACTAAAACCACATATTGACAACTTAAGGGCTCACCCTAAGTAGAACTATACCAAGCTTTAGTGGTTACCCAGATAGGTGTTCGTTTATTTTATTTGCTTCATATTCTATCTCATGATACTAACTTATTGTGTTTTAATTTTTGTGCACATCATATTAAAGAAGTATCGATTCACGGTCAGTTTCTAAGTTAGAAAGCTGGTTATGGAGAATGAATTCCTTGATAAAGTGGAGGACAATGCTGCCATCCGCACATGGTCAGAGCAAACACAATTGGAGAAAGGGAATAGCTTAATTGACGGGTACGTATCTGAACTATGGGATTTTACTCGTATTAGTATTACACAAAATGAGTTCCAAGAGTTGAAAGAAATATGGGCTCAATGGGATGATGAGGCTAAGCAGCTATTTTATCGTAATTATGGAGATATAACTTATTTAATCGACATCAAGGTAGATAAGCATCTGTTTCGGGCCATGACTCAATTTTGGAACTCCGCCTATAGCTGTTTCACTTTCGGGAAAGTAGATTTGGTGCCCACGGTGGAGGAATATACAACCTTGCTTCGATGTCCAAGGGTCCAAGTTGATAAACTTATTCTAAGGCTGCTAACATCCCAACTTTCGTGAAGAGGTTAATGAATATCACGGGGATGAGCAAAAAGTGAGTCGCAGCCAGAATTCAGAAGAAAGGTGAGGGTAAATGCATTCCTTGGGTTAGCTTGAGGGACTTGATCATAGCCCATCCAGATGCAAAGAAGAAGGTTGACGTCTTTGCCATGTGTGTCTATGGTTTGGTAATTTTCCCTAAAGCTCTAAGACATATAGATGAAGCAGTCACAGAATTATTCGATCGACTTGAAAAAGGGGTCACGCTAGTACCTGCGATCTTAGCCGAGATGTTCAGATCTTTAAACGCATGTCAGAGAGTAGGTGAAGGTAGATTCATTGGATGTGTGCAGTTGTTGTTAGCTTGGTTTCATAGTCATTTCTGGAAGGTGGAGAAAGTATCCTATCGGGTTTTTTCTGAGAACTATTCTTCGTTAAAAGAAATAGTGGCTACACCGAGGAGAGAGGATGTGTCTGAGGAGAACTGGATGGCGCTCCTTCAAAACCTTCAAGAAGAAGACATCAAGTGGAGAGCCCATTGGATGATTCCAGATGAAATTCTTTATCGATGTGGGAGTTTTGACTGGGTTCCTTTACTTGGAATTTGGGGAGCCGTTGGGTATGCTCATTTGCTCGCACTAAGGCAATATGGATCAAGGCAGTTCGTACCGGCAACATATGGACTGGCTCAATGTGAGTTCTCATACAGAGGGGAAAACTATAAGAAGAGGGTTAAGGAGATTTCTAGTGCTTGGAATCAGATTCGTAGGATGAAGAGATTATCCGCAGGCCCAATGACGACCTCAGAATACAGTGGATGGAGGATTAGAGGGATTAATGATAACATCCCCGAGCTGAATCTGGAAAGCGCCCGATCAAGAGAAGAATGCTTGCAAGTGGTCCCATCAGAGTTAGAGATTGTGAAACAAGACTTCGAAAGGATAAGTTCAGAGCTTGGAAAAAGGATGGAGAAGCTGGAAGAAGAAAAGATGTACTTGAGGCTAGATGTGGATGTTCAGAAATCAGAGGCTGAAAAGTTGAGGAAAGGGAAGAAAAGGGTCGAGGAAGATCTGAGCGACCTAAAGACGAAATATAAGAAGCTACGTTTATCACTGAAAAATGCTGGATTGGGGAAGACTTTGCAACAGTGGCAACAAGAGGTTCAAGAAGAAAAAGCCAAGGCTGACCATTGGGAGAAGAAGTTCCTAGAGATGCAGATGCGGAATGAGGCTCTAGAAAGGAGTTTGGCCGAAAGCCAAAAAGAGAAAAGTGGATTGAAGGCTAAATTCGCCGAACTGGGACGGTCTCTTCACCACCATCGAAGCCGTAATACTTCAATCGAGTTGAAGTCAAGTCTGAACAAGATTGAGGAAATGAAGGGCAAGATCGAGAGATTAGAATCGGCGTTGCAGAATTGTGAACTCCGGATCGAGTAACTTGAAGCAAGAGAGGGACATTGGACGGAAGAGCTACACCATTCGCATGATCAAGTTAGAAATTGGGATCATCTCATGGGTGAGGCAATAATTCAGATTCGAGAGGTAGCTGATCACCTACAAACTTTGGCGGTACAAGCGGATATGTTGAGCATGAAATACGAGTTACAATCAGATCGTGGCCAAGAGCTAGCCTTATTGTTTAGGAAAGTTAAGACTCTGGGCCTTAGGGCGAAAGCATATTTGTAGTCCGTTTTATGTAAAGGATTTTGTTTTATATAAAGTTTTCTAGAATGAAGTTGAATCTGAACCGATGCTTTCTTTTTGCATTCATGCATTTGCATCACATCATATCATATGCATTTAAGTCCATAGAGAGTGCCTAATTAGTTGAAATTATCACAGAGAGAGAGAGAGAGAAAGAAAGAAGGAAAACCTAGAAACTAAACATCAATACGGTACACGTGCCAAAACAAGAGAAATGGATCAAAGACTTGAATAATTCCAGAGGGACATGCAAGACCAGATGCAAGAACAAATGGTAAAGCTCCAACAAGAAATGAGGGACCAAATGTTGGAGGCTCAAAGGAACATGATGGCTCAAATGACCCAAATGCTGAACGGAGCAATGGACAAAGGAAAGGGTCCCATGGCTATTACTGGAGAAGAAAGTGAAGGCATTCCTCCTGGTTTTACCCCACCACATGCGTTAGCACAGCCTGAAGAGTATCCCCAAAGGCCATCTGTCACGATTAGGCCTCAAAAGGGGCAAGCTGATACTAGACCGCCCATGAACTTCCAAGTCGGCTCAGGATCTAACCCAGGAGATAACCCTGCTAACCCTGTTATCCCTGATTTAGATATAGCTGAAAGGGAAGGGGTAAGAACTGAATCCTCGAGGCAGTTAGAGGATCACTGTAGATGGTTGGAGGAAAAGTTCAAGGCTCTAGAAAGTTCTGATCATCATCATGGTATTGACGCAAAGGACTTGAGTTTGGTTCCAGATTTGGTACTTCCTCATAAATTCAAGATGCCAGAATTTGAGAAGTACAATGGGACTAGCTGCCCAGAGGTCTACATCACTATGTTCTGTAGACGGATGACTTGTTATGTGAACAATGATCAACTTTTGATTCATTGTTTCCAAGATAGTTTAGTGGGGGCAGCATCCAGGTGGTACAATCAACTCAGCCGTGCTAGGATTAGCTCCTGGAGAGATCTGGCCCAAGCCTTCATGAAGCAATATAATCATGTCACGAACATGACGCCTGATAGAATCACCTTACAAAACATGGAAAAGAAACCAAATGAAAGCTTCAGGCAATACGCGCAAAGATGGAGGGAAATTGCCATGCAAGTTCAACCACCTCTCCTAGAGAAAGAAACCACCATGCTTTTTATTAACACCCTGAAAGCTCCATTCATCACCCACATGATAGGAAGCACTACCAAGAGCTTCGCAGATATAGTGATGGCAGGAGAAATGATAGAAAATGCCACAAAGGGTGGCAAGACTGAAGCAGGGGAAACAATAGGAGGTCTGCTCCTCGAAAAAAGGACAATGAGGTGAATAATACGGGTACATACAACCAAGGGTACTCGAAGGCAATCACTGCTAGCCAGCCAAAGGTAGTTACGACTGGGCAACAAGGGTCGACCAGACAAGAATTCGGTGCAAGGCAGAATTCTGAAAAGCTCCAATTTACGCCAATCCCAATGACGTATAAAGAGCTATATCAAAGTTTATTTGACGCGCATGTGGTGTCCCCGTTTTACCTAAAACCGTTGCAGCCCCCATATCCTAAATGGTATGACTCAAACGCTCACTGTGATTACCATGCGAGAACATCGGGGCATTCAATAGAGAATTGTACTGCCTTAAAAAAGGTAGTAGAGAGGCTCATCAAGATGGGGATTGTAAAATTTGATGATACACCTAGTGCGGAAAACCCATTACCTAACCACGGGGATAAGGGGGTAAACGCGATCGGTGAAAAGATCATGAGAAAGACCAAGGGGGATATCTCGAAAGTGAAAACCCCATTAAGAATGGTTTGGAGGGAAATGATGAGAAGAGGATTGGTAGAATCAAATCCTATAGAAGGACGTGAAGAAATGAGGAACTGCTTTGAGTTCCACAAAACAGAGGGACATGAGATCCAGGAGTGTTCTGAGTTCAGAGTATTAGTACAAAGCCTTATGGACAATAAGGAACTGGAGTTTTACGAAGAAGGCTCATAGGGAGGAAACATACATGCAACTGAAGGAGAGTTGACAAATCAGAAAGTCAATTATCCGAGGATCATCATTTCCCGACCAAGAAACACGGAAGGTGGAGCACAAATCACGCCTAAATTCGTAATCCAAAAACCTGTTTCCTTTCCTTACAAGGATAACAAAATGGTACCTTGGAATTACGACTGCAATGTGACAATACTAGGAGTGGAAAGATCAGTTGGCACTTCCGAGAAGGTCCAAAATGAAGGGTCCTACACACGTAGTGGGAAACGTTATGATTCGGGACCAGAACCAGTGAAATCAAAAACTGTGGCAGTTGAACCAGAGAAAGGACCAGGCGCCCTTATCAATGAACCTATGAAGGAAGAAGAGGCTAAAGAATTTTTAAAATTCTTGAAGCACAGTGAATACAGCATGGTAGAGCAGCTGCGCAAGCAACCGGCTCGCATATCAGTGCTAGCCTTACTCTTAAGTTCAGAAGTGCATCGTGAAGCATTGATGAAAGTATTGAATGAAACCTATGTTACTAAGGATATATCCGTCAACAAGCTCGATCGTCTGGTTAGTAACATAAGCGATGATAACTTTATTTCCTTCAGTGACGATGAAATTTCACCTGGGGGTATGGGATCGACCAAAGCTCTGCATATTACTACTCGTTGCCAGGGATACACTCTACCAAGTGTGTTAATTGACAATGGATCAGCTTTGAATGTCTTACCGTTGTTGACGCTGAAGAGGTTGCCGATAGACAGTTCCCACATGAAGACGTGCCAGAACATAGTGAGAGCATTCGATGGCACTGAGAGAAGAGTGATGGGAAGAATTGATATACCGTTGCTAATTGGGCCAAATAGGTATGAAGTTGATTTTCTGGTGATGGATATCAAGCCCTCATACATTTGCTTGCTGGGAAGGCCCTGGATTCATTCGGCAGGAGCAGTGCCCTCATCACTGCACCAAAAATTGAAGCTGGTGACAGAAGGTCGTCTAGTTACCATAAGCGTGGAGGAGGACATCATAGCCACTGTTACTAATGACGCGCCATATTTAGAGGCAAGTGAAGAAGCAACCGAGTGTTCTTTTCGATCTTTAGAGTTCGTGAACGCAACATTTATCTTGGAGGGGAATGAGGTTCCAATGCCTAAGATATCCAGGACCACGTGGATGGGCCTACAAATGATGGTGGGGAAGGGAGCCCTACCAAGAAAAGGATTGGGTAGACATCTTCAAGGGGAAGTTCGAGTGCCGATACTAAAAGAAAAGAAAGACCGTTTTGGCTTGGGTTTCAAGCCAGATGCTAGACAGAAGAGAAAGGAAATAGAGAAGAAGTAGGAGAGAAGAAGGGCACGGTTGAATGGGGAAGAAGTTAAATGGGAATCGATGATATTCCCCCACATATCCCAGACCTTTGTATCCGGAGGGATAATTCACCCTAAGAGAGGGTTATTGGAAAGTCTTCATGTTAATGCCATACACGAAGAGGGAATTGAACACAGAAACCTGTTGGGCATTTGCCCTTATGAACCTGGAAGCGTTTTGAACAATTGGACTACAGAGGAACTTCCTGTAGTTTTTAGAGATTATTCAGAGTAATATTCAGAACGCTCTTGTTGTTTTTTAGCCTAGGAACAATAAGATTTCTTTGTGAAATAGGCTCATGTTCAGACATTGTTGTTTTAATAAAATACATCTTTGAATTAACTTGAGCAAATATTCTTCCATTCATATCATGTGAATAGTTGTCCTCGAATTCATTTGTTCTTTGTACATTCTTTGGTGCCCACCACAGGTGCCTAGATATCAATGATATGAGCAATGATACTACAGATCCCGAGGGCTATTTTGAGCAAGACATGTGTTTAGAGGAATCTCAAGATTTTGAAGGTGACAGAGACTGTGACTTATCTCCAGATTTGTTAAGAATGGTAAAGCAAGAGGAGAAACAAATTTTACCCCATGAAGAGGAGGTAGAGAATATAGCTTTGGAGGAAGGAAAGGTTGTGAAAATCGGAACACGCATAGCCGAGGAGACGAAACAAGATCTTGTTGAGTTACTACAGGAATTCAAGGACGTCTTTGCATGGTCATACCAAGATATGCCTGGTCTAAGTACTGATATTGTAGTGCATCACCTTCCCATAAGAGAAGAGTGCAAGCCAGTTCAACAAAAGTTACGAAGAATGAGGCCTGACGTAGTGTTGAAAATAAAGGAGGAAGTCAAGAAACAGTTTGATGCTGGATTTCTACTGGTGGTCAAATACTCAGAATGGGTTGCCAATATTGTACCTGTCCCTACGAAGGATGGAAAGGTCCGGATGTGTGTAGACTATAGGGACCTAAATAAAGCCATCCCAAAAGACAATTTCCCTTTGCCTCATATCGACACGTTGGTGGATAATACGGCGGGATATTCATTGTTTTCTTTCATGGATGGTTTTTCGGGATACAATCAGATCAAGATGCACCCTGAGGATATGGAGAAAACTACTTTCATAACATTGTGGGGTACCTTTTGTTATAAGGTAATGCCATTCGAGTTGAAGAATGCAGGAGCGACATATCAAAGGGCCATGGTAACCTTATTCCATGACATGATGCATAAAGAGATTGAAGTATACGTCGATGACATGATTGCCAAATCTCGAACAGAGAAGGAACACATTGAGGTTTTGAAGAAATTGTTTTTGAGGTTGAGGAAATTTAAGTTGAAGCTCAACCCAACAAAGTGTACTTTCGGAGCTCGGTCAGGGGAATTACTAGGTTTTGTGGTCAGTGAAAGAGGAATTGAAGTTGACTCAAATAAGGTCAAAGCTATACAAGAATTGCCTCCACCGCGCACTCAAAAGGAAGTTCGAGGTTTTCTTGGAAGATTAAATTACATTGCTCGGTTTATTTCACAGTTAACTGAGAAATGTGATCCCATATTTCGTCTTCTCAAGAAACATGTAACACCACAAACCCGTCCTACACGTTACGATCGGATCTGGTATGCCACAAGGAAAGGTAGTTAAAAAAATTCGTGATCGTTTAAAAATTTCGTGTTTTGATTATCAGTAGTTTGTGAACCGTACATTAATATTTTAGAAAACAGTTATTTGTGTTTTTAGGAAAACTCCGTATTGATCATTTCATCATAGATAATAACCGCATTAAAACAAAAACCAAATTAAAATCCCAGTGGCCTTATTATAGAACATAATTCCGAATTAAAATGAAATTTGAAAGAAAATAACACTTAATTTACTAAAGTGACGACGTATGGCCACCACAGAGTCCACCTCGGCTCCAAATCCTCAAGCTAGGGATTACCTGCAAAAGTTAAAGCAGAGGGGGTGAGTCACCGAGACTCAGTGTGTAAATCCCCATTAAACGAAATCTGGGCCTTAAGCCCACAGATGCACATTAGGCCTTAGCCCACACAATACAGCATATTAAACATGTATACAATGCAGCCCAGCCCAACCTAGTTTTCCATCCTCTACACACCAGTATCATCCAAACACCAGTGGCATTATGCCACTGTGGTTCTAGACCATCGTGATCTCAGATCACTCGTGACAAAGTCACTAAAATAATAAACGTGGGGCCAACCCACTGTGGTCTTAGACCACCGAGACAAGTTACTGATTCATGTTTACGTGGTTTCAACCACCGTGGTTCTTAAACCACTCGTGACAGTAGCCACTCGTGACAATAGTCACTTCATTAACACTTCCCCTTTCAATCAATCCCAAAGCCCATGCAATATGACATAATAATTCGTGTATGCAGTATGTCATGTATGCAACACATATATCAAATATAACGTATAACATGGATTACCATCATAATCAGATAAACGTAATAAACATAATCAAGCTAATCAACCTCTAAGGGTATAACAGTAATTTTACCTACCAAGGGTATTTTCGTAATTTACCTATCGAGGGTATTTCAGTAATTTCGCACCTGCAATGGCCTTTCCGAAGGCCTAATGTCGCCCCGAGCGACTCGGCTACCATTTTCAGTCGTTACCGAACTATTGGGCCTGAAACCCGATTTCGGCCCATTCGAGCCCACACGCTCGTGTGGCCCAACTAGCACAAACTTAGCCACAAATATGAGATTCACCTAGTCCAGTCTAATATATACTGCACAATCATACAATCTACTCATATAGGCCCACGGGCCCATTGGGCCCACTTGGCCCCTATCGGCCCATCGTGGCCCAAACAACATCAACCCACAAGAATACTAACGATGGCCTCAACTATAGCGTCGAAGCCCCCACATGTGCGCTCGCACACTCGTGTGGCTACTATCGCCGTGTGACCGGCATTCGGCATTTGCTGCTCTACAATTAGAGTAGAGAGAATACACACCTGATAGGAATCTAGTGATAACCCGCGCTCCGACCACTCCTGTACCCAAACGCCCGCCAAGGTATATCCTTCCTCCCATCATAGATAGCTCTATATATAGCCAGCTTCTCACCTTCCTTCTTTGTATCTTTCCGATGTCGGATCCATCCGCTAGCAGAGTTTAAATCCAACTCAAACTCTGACCGTCCAATCCGCAAAATAAATACTCCCTTGCTGATCTCGAGACTTGAACCTCGGACCTCTTGCCAGCTGTACCGCCACCTTGCCACTAGGCCACAAGCTCCTCTTGTGTCTTAAAACATGCCCAACTAAAAATAAGTCTATGGCCAAGGTCTAAATCCATTTAATAAAATAATCTAAAAGAAATGCAAGTTCCATGCCTTGAACCTTGGACCTCCTTCATTCCTTGTGGCGTCACCCCCTTGCTCCCTAAGTGGCGTCACTTTGCCACTACACCACACACTCCACTTATGACATTTTTATCCTCATTTTATTCTTAAAGCCTACCTACTAACTCCCAGGGTTTTTTTCACCTCAAACTGAAATTTTCCTAAAGCTCAAGTTTGATCCTGGGACTTCATAGAAGCCCCCTAACCTTCCAAAATCACTCACCTAATAGGTATAACCTGCCTTAATGCCGATCTCTTGATCTCAAAAATTTTAAACGCTACTACGCTCAAGGCCCATTAGGCCCAACCCTACTAGGCCCAAATTCAGGATGTTACAAATCTACCCTCCTTAAAGAAATTTCGTCCTCGAAATTTCCAACTAACTAACAGTCGTACATCCTAACCTATAACACTATGCTCACGCTGTGCACTCTGATTCCAATAACACTAATTCATTTTCTATCTTAATCGTGGAACCACTTTACACAACCAAATATCTAACACAGAAGCAAACATATCTTACCACATATGCACACAGTTTCTATATTCAATATCACATCCAAACCAAACACACAGAATAATTTCATTTTCTCTACTATAGCAATCATCAATTCTCATTATTTCTAGTAGGTATGACTAATTTCATAACTATTACAAACTAGTCTATACTATCATATTTCATGAAATTCATTAAGGAAAAGATGTTTATCTAATATCAAACTCTCATAATATTCCATAAAACATCATTTAACAAGCATGTCATTCATAGATGAAATTTTTGAACATGCATCTTAGCTTATTTTATAGCTAAAAATAGCTAATTCATAATCTGAGGACTTCAAAACACGAAGAATATTAAAAAGCGGGGCTAAGATGAGCTTACTAGCAAGCTTGAAAAAATGAAGAACCCTAGCTATGGAGTCTTCAAATTTTTCGGCAATGGAAGGAAGAAGATGAATGAAATTTTATCATCTTTTTCCTATTTTAATCACTTATTAGACAAATGACCAAAATGCCCTTCTCTTTAAAAATTTCTATTTTACTAACTCATGTCCATTTTTGTCCAAAATTTATAATTTGGGAAAATTGCTATTTAAGGACTCATAATTAATATTCTAAAGCTATTTCATACAAAATGCTTCTAGAAACTCACATTTTATAACTTTTGCAATTTGGTCCTTTTTGACCATTCAACTTCATTTTAGCAAAATTGCTTCATGAAACTTTCACACTAACATGCAAACATGGCATGAACCTTAAAAACTCATAAATTCACCTCGGATTCGTGGTCTCGTGCCACTATTTCGACTAGGCCCTAAATCGGAACATTACAATTTCTCCCTATTGGGGATTTTCGTCCTCGAAAATCTTACCCGATGAAAAGGTTTGGGTTTGGTTTCTCATACTCTCTTACGGTTCCCATGTGGCTTCTTCTATTCCATGTCTTTGCCACAATACTTTCACTAAGGCAATACTTTTCTTTCTTAGTTGCTTCACTTCCCGAGCTAATATCTTGGTGGTTCTTCACCATAAGTCATGTCGGGATGAATCTCTACCTCGATCGGGAATTACATGCGAAGGGTCCGATCGGTAGTGTCTTAACATTGACACGTGAAACACATCATGTATCTTTTCTAACTCGATGGCAAAGCCAATCTGTAAGCTACTGAGCCCAACTTTCTCGGTAATCTCATACAATCCAATAAAACGTGGACTCAACTTGCCTTTTTCGGCCAAATCGAGAACTTTTCTCCAAGGTGACAATTTCAAGAAAACTTTATCTCCAACTTCATACTCTATCTCTTTTCTTTTAAATCCGAGTAGGATTTACATCTGTCTCAAGCGACTTTTAAGCACTCTCGTATCACTCTTACTTTCTCTTGACTTCTCTAACCAAATCAACCCCGTGAATTTGGTTTTCTTTGAGTTCAGTCCAAAATAAAGCCGTTCTGCATTTACGCCCATATAAAGCCTCATAAGGCGCCATCCTCAAGCTCGACTGAAAACTATTATTGTAGGCAAATTCTACCAATGGGAGAAACCTTTCCCAATTGCCTCGGAACTCTAGAATACAACATCTGAGCATATCCTCGAGCACTTGAATTAACCTCTCTGATTGACCGTCAGTTTGAGGATGAAAAGCGGTACTAAAGTTCAACTTTGTACCCAAGGCTTCTTGTAACTTCTTCCAAAACCTGGATGTGAATCTCGGATCCCTATTCGATATGATTGACAAGGGAACTCAATGAAGTCTTACTATTTTCTGAAACATACAAGTTTGCCAACTTGTCTAGTGAGTAATCAACTGCATGGGTATAAAATGGTGACTTCGTAAGTCTATCAACCACAACCCATACAACATCTTTCTTACTAGGAGACAACGGTAAACCCGTTACAAAATCCATAGTAATACGGTCCCATTTCCACTCTAGAACTAAAATAGGTTGAAGCAAGCTGAAGGTACTTGGTGTTCAAACTTTTACTTAGCGACAAATCATACATTTGGAAACAAATTACGAAATGTCTCTCTTCATTTTCGCCACCAATATCATTACTTCAAATCATTATACATTTTAGTACTACCCGGATGTCTGAGATAAACACCGTTATGTGCCTCATGCAAAATTCTCCGAATAAGCTCCTCTTTTCTCGGTACACAAATTCTACCTTTAAACATCAAATATCCTTGAGAACTAATCCGAAAGTCGATTCAACATTTGACTCAAGACTTTGAGCTCTTTTGACTTGTAATTCGCTATCTTCTTTACGAGCCTCGAGAAATCTCTTGGAGGAATCTTTGGTCTAGCTCTCAACTCAGCTATAATGGAACCATCATCGGATAAAATTATCCGTGAATTCATTGCTCTTAATGCAAATAAGGACTTTTCTGCTTAAAGCATCAGCGACAACATTCGCCTTTCCTGGATGGTAGTCAATGACTAACTCATAGTCTTTTATCAACTCTAACCATCTCCTTTGCCTTAAATTCAACTCTTTCTGCGTCATCAAGTACTTCAAACTTTTGTGATCGGTGAAAATCTGACATCTCTCACCATATAGATGATGTCTCCATATCTTCAATGCGAAGACTATGGCAGCTAACTCTAGGTCCTGCATCGGATAATTCTTCTCATGAGGCTTTAACTGTCTTGAGGCATAAGCAATCACTTTGCCTTCTTGCATAAGTACACAGCCTAATCCATTTAAGGATGCATCGCTGTAAACTATGAACTCTTTCCCCGTCTCAGGTTGTACTAAAGCGGAAAGCTGTCAATAATGCTTTCAATTTTTCAAAACTTTGTTGGCATATTTTCATCCCACTCGAACTTCACATTTTTACGTAACAACTTCGTCATTGGGGTTGCAATCATGGAAAACCCCTTGACAAATCGTCTATAATAGCCGGCTAGGCCTAGGAAACTTCTAACCTCAGAGATATTCCTCGGTGGTTTCCAATCCGTAATAGCCGAGATCTTACTTGGGTCTACTCGAACCCCTTCTCCTGAGATAATATGCCCCAGAAATCCTACTTCATTGAGCCAAAACTCACTTTTACTGAACTTGGCATACAACTGATTTTCTTGAAGAATCTGTAAAACTATCCGTAGGTGCTCAGCATACTCATTCTCATCTCGGGAATAAACCAGTATGTCATCAATAAAAACAACTACAAACTTGTCGAGGTATGGTCTGAAGATGCGGTTCATTAAGTCCATGAATACCGCAGGAGCATTGGTCAAACCAAAAGGCATGACTAAAAATTCATAATGCCCATACCTTGTTCGAAAAGCAGTCTTGGATACATATGACTCCTTTACTCTTAACTGGGAATACCCCGATCTCAAGTCTATCTTAGAGAACACGGTGGCTCCTTTCAATTGATCGAACAAATCATCGATCCTTGGCAATGGGTACTTGTTCTTTACTGTCACTTTATTAAGCTGACGGTAGTCTATGCACAATCTCATAGTGCCATCTTTCTTTTTCATAAATAAAACTGGAGCACCCCAGAGAGAACAACTTGACCTTGCAAAGCCTTTGTCTGTTAACTCTTGCAACTGTATCTTCAACTCTTTCAACTCCGTTGGAGCCATTCTGTAAGGAGTAATAGATATTGGTATAGTACCGGGAGCTAGCTCAATGCTGAACTCAACTTCTCTGATTAGAGGTAATCCCGATAATTCTTCGGGAAAAACATCCATGTGTTCACATACTACCGTTACGGACTCAATCTTTAACTCTGTTTCTTTATCATTAATCACAAAGGCCAAATATGCCTCATACCCCTTTCTTATAAATCTCTGTGCCGTCATATGAGAAATCAATACCGGCAATCCACTTTGTTCATCTGATTCTATATGGATGATATCCCCATTCTCACATCTCATTTCAATGTATTTCTTCCCACAATTAACTATTACATTATGGCCAGTTAACCAGTCCATACCGAGAATGAGATCAAACTCGTCAAATGGTAACAACATAAGGTTTGCTTTAAAACAATGATATCTAATCATTAATGGACATTCTCTACATACTTCATTCACTAACACACTCTTGCCTAAAGGATTAGACACTCTAATCATAAATTCTGTAAACTCTATAGGCATACTCAAATCGGATACCAATTTCATGCAAATGTAAGAGTGTATAGATCTGGGATCTATTAAAGCAATAACTTTAACATCATGAAGAGAAATGGTACCCGTGATAACATCATGGGAAGATGCCTCTTCGCGAGTGCGAATGGCATAAGTCCGTGCAGGCGCCCTACCCTCGGGTCTCGCGACCTGCTCTCTAGGGTTACCTCTTCCTCTTGCCCCACTTCTTGGGTTTCTCTGCGGTCTTCCTCTGACCATACTCCCGGATCTCGGGTTCTGAGCTCTCTCTTCTTTCATTGTCTCTGGACAATCCTTTATGTAGTGGTCTTGGGAACCATATCTAAAACATGCATTTTCGTGCGCTCGGCATTCTCCAAGATGACGTCTGCCACACTGTGGGCATTCGGGTCTTTTAGATTGAAAGTTCCCCACACTAGCGACTAAAGTAGTCTATGCTTTATTTCCTGAATACTGTTTACTCTTGTCTTTCTTTGAAAACCCAATGGAAGTAGCTAATCGGGTAGGTAAATCTCTTGACTTCTTGGATGAGGATTGGAATGACTTATTCCACTGTCTCTTTCTAGAGTCATGAGACTCAATTTCAGACTTTCTCTTCTCTTTTACTAGCTCTTCGGCTTTACAAGCTCTCTCCACTAGCACAACAAATTCTTTCAATTCTAGTACAGCAACAAACAATTTGATGTCCTCATTTAGCCCATCTTCAAATCTTTTGCTCATGATGGCCTCGGTGGACACGCATTCTCGAGCGTATTTCTTTGAGTCGCACAAACTCACGCTCATAATTGGTCACCGACATCTTGTCTTGCTTTAACTCTAAAAATTCTTTTCTTTTCGATCTACAAATCTTTGGTGATATACTTTTTCTTGAACTCTTCTTGAAAGAATTCCCATGTGATCTTCTCCTTGGTACCATCGATACAAGGGTGTTCCACCATTGATAGGCGAGAATCTCTTAAAAGGAGACTACACACTTCATGCTTTCCTCAGTGTGTGCATGATAGCTCATTAAATACCACGATGGTATTTTCTAACCAAAACTCGGCTTTTTAGGATCATCTTCTCTTTTCGCCTGCAATTCTTACGTCCCATGTTTCGATCCTATCAACTGGAGGTTTGTCTCCTCTTACCACCTCTACTACTTGAGGGGCTCTTTGGAATAGGTTGTGGAACTGGTGGGGTGGAGGGGTTGTACATTTGGGTTCATACAAACGAACTCTGACTACCACGTATTCATCATGTGGAGGAAGACTTCTCTAGCCCCTTCTCCTCCTTCTTGACTCACCATAGTGGGTCTATTCTCATTCTCGTTCGGCACCGTCCCTTCAGCGGGAGCTGGCGCATTACTTTCTACGTCATCCACCATATCTCTTTCAGGATCCATTTACTATATATATAAACATAATTTAAATCGTCAGGAGTCGTCACACTATCATTATAAAAACATTCTTACGTATGGCATGTATAGCTAGACTCGTGTTCATGCTACGTTAGTCCTAGAACTGACTAAATCGTAGCTCTGGTACCACTAAATGTAACACCCCATACCCGAGTCCGAGGCTTAGACCGGATACGAGAAGTTACTATGCTTGAACTCGCTTAATCAAGTACTTATGAGCTATAAAATTTCGTTCCGAATTAAGAACTTATCTTTCTTAATCAACTTGTACTTTTCATGGGCCTACGAGGCCTTAAACTCATGTCCGTAAACTTTCGGAACTCAATCGAAAACTTTTCATTGAAACAAGGGTCACACGCCCATGTGAGTTGGGACACGCCCGTGTAAACCTGAGACACGCCCATGTCTCCTAACCGTGCTTGAAACTCGAGCTTACTGCCAAACTTCACACGGCCATGGCACGCCCGTTGTCCTGGCCCGTGTGAAAAACCTTAGCATTCTGAGTTATAACATGCGGCCATGGCACGCCCGTGGACTTAGACCGTGTACTACAACTTGATATTCTGACTTAAGGTGCAATGGTGCAGGGTACACACGGCTTAGACACACGCCCGTGTGTCTGACCGTGTGGGCACTTAGAGGCTATTTACCAAGCCAATTGCCAACCTGAAATCAAGAGCAAATTCATACTATCTCAACAACTTAAATCACTACAACTTTAATGAACAATATAACATGCTCCATTGATATCAATAACATACATACTTAGTCAATCTTGGCCAATCATTTAGCCATTTACAAAAGAATAATAATAAACTTGATAGCCCATGCTTTTCCCCTTTCTAAGACATATACTCAAAATGAAATGTTTCCTATACATGCCATACTTAAATAAACAACTTGGCTATACCAAAATAGCGGTTGATAGTGTGATTCGAGCTCCGACTTCAACGATCCACAAGTTAGCTTGGCGGGACTACATAGAAAGAAATAATAAAAGACGTAAGCATTTAGCTTAGTAAGTTTGCATAATGCACATAGCAACATACTTGCTTAATATAAACCATTTGACATAAACAATGGCATCATAAGTTTCAGCTATAAAGCTTACTTACTCATACTTGATTCTTACATAACTCATGAAACTTACTAGTCTCATACTTGATAGGCAACCAAAGTACCTGTATCACTAGATCACATTGATCAGCATACTTGAACATAATACTCATAATTTCTAATTCATCATTCATAACATGAATAATATTCTTTATCACTTGATAATAACCTTACTTACTTAGCTTTCTTGTTATCTCTTTGGAGCTTAACTCGTTTGCCCGATGAATTTATATGAATAACCGAGGATACTAAATCTTATCTAAATTTCGAGGCCATGACTTAACATGGACTTATACGAAGTCTTTCTTGTTCTCACCAATGCCATGCCTTAACTTGGACTTATATGGGATCTCTTTCTCTTGATAACTTTTCAATGCCAAGCTTGCCTTGGTCTTACATGATAACTTGTTCAATGCCAAGCTTGCCTTGGACTTACATGATATCTTATTCAATGCCAAACTTGCCTTGGACTTAGATGATATCTTGCTTGCTTGCCGATGCCATGCCTCGGCTTGGTCTTATACGGACTTTCTTGTTTCATGTGGTAGATCGAGTATCCTAAGTTATTCAACTTCAATCAGGGCTTTCTCATGCTTGATCTCATTAATTTCTTTGTTTAACATAACATTAAACGTTTTTCATAATAACATTGTACATTATACTAAGCAATTCAATGATATAAATCATAAAGCTTAGAAATCATACAAACTTACCTCAATATACAAAATGTAGCTAGGTATGCAATTTAGTCCTCGACCTTGTTCTTGCCTCGGTTTTGATCCGGGCTTCATTTTTCTTGATCTATAGTCATAAATAGATCATTTAATATTCACATTGACTAAATTGACCCTTTACTCATACTTGGGAAAAATTACTATTTTGCCCCTATACTTTCTCATATTTGCACTTTTGCCCCAAGGCTCGTAAAATAATTTTCATTCAACTTTCTTAGACTACATGCTTAGCTGATTCATTTTCTCTACTATAGCAATCATCAATTCTCATTATTTCTAGTAGGTATGACTAATTTCATAAATATTACAAACTAGTCCATACTATCATATTTCATGAAATTCATTAAGGAAAAGATGTTTATCTAACATCAAACTCTCATAATCTTCCATAAAACATCATTTAACAAGCATGTCATTCATAGATGAAATTTTTGAACATGCATCTTAGCTTATTTTATAGCTAAAAATAGCTAATTCATAATACGAGGACTTCAAAAACACGAAGAATATTAAAAACAGGGCTAAGATGAACTTACTAGCAAGCTTGAAAAAAATGAAGAACCCTAGCTATGGAGTCTTCAAATTTTCGGTAATGGAAGGAAGAAGATGAATGAAATTTTATCATCTTTTTCCTATTTTAATAACTTATTAGACAAATGACCAAAATGCCCTTCTCTTTAAAAATTTCTATTTTACTAACTCATGTCCATTTTTGTCCAAAATTTATAAATTGGGCAAATTGCTATTTAAGGACTCATAATTAATATTCTAAAGCTATTTCATACAAAATGCTTCTAGAAACTCACATTTTACAACTTTTGTAATTTGGTCCTTTTTGACCATTCAACTTCATTTTAGCAAAATTGCTTCATGAAACTTTCACACTAACATGCAAACATGGCATGAACCTTAAAAACTCATAAATTCACCTCAGATTCATGGTCTCGCACCACTATTCTGACTAGGACCTAAATTGGGCTGTTACAGGCGTTATATGGTTGTAGGTGTCGTACTCCTACCTGTTGGACTGAGCTAAGCGAGCGGCGAGTTTTGGGGCCAGAGTTAGTTTCTGATACCGAAGAAAAGGTAAAACTAATTCGAGACCGGTTGAAAGAAGCATCTGATAGGTAGAAGTCTTACGCGGATCTTAAACGTCAGGAGATTGAGTTTTCTGTGGGGGACTTCGTATTTCTCAAGGTCTCTCCATGGAAAAAGATATTGAGGTTTGGGTGGAAAGGTAAGCTTAGCCCTAGGTTCATTGGGCCGTACCGTATACTGAAACGTGTGGGACCGATCGCCTATCAACTTGAGTTGCCTCCAGAATTAGACCGGATTCACGATGTGTTCCACGTCTCCATGCTTAGGCATTATCGCTCTGATCCCATACATATAGTACCAGTCGAGGAGATTGAGGTTAGGCCAGATTTGACCTCGAGGAGGAGCAAGTGCAGATATTGGACCCTGAGGTTAAAGTACTGAGGAAGAAATCTATTCCACTAGTCAAAGTGCTTTGGCGTAATCACAGTTCGAAAGAAACAACGTGGGAAACTGAGGAGGCGATGCATCGGCAATACCCTCATCTATTCTGACCAGGTAAATTTCGAGGCCGAAATTTTATTAAGAGGGATAGAGTTGTAACGCCCCAAAAATTTAAGTCTTTAATTTTTGCATGTTATGACATAAATTGCTTGTTTGCTTTTAAGGCTAAGTGATTTGGGTGTGTATGGGAGTGTTTGAGAAGCCTGGGTTCAAGTCTTGGCTTTTGCAGAATTTTTAGTTTTGCTCTTAAATGAATCTGGACCCTGGCATTTAGGGCTTATAAATAATAGTGCTTGTTTTATGACACAAAAAGAGCTTGTGGTCTAGTGGCAATGTGGCGTCTTTGTGTGGCGTGTGGTCCGAGGTTCAAAGTCTGGGTTGCGCAATGGAGTATTTATTTTGCTGCTTGAGCTGTGGAGGTAGTGGAGTTGGACTAAAACACAGCTAAGGGGAGTTGGTATTGAATTTGAATGGAATAATTCAAGGAGGGACAAGGGGAGAGATTCTAGGAGAAAATCAAGGAGTTTGAGTGAGAGAAGGTGTTGTGCCGTTTGGGGGAACTCAAGCCTCGAGAATTCGGCTGGGGTGAGAATGTTGGTAATTTTCGGTATTGGGTTAGCATCTGTCGAATTCTCTTTCTTTTCCACCCATTTATCGACTTTTTGTTCATTCAGATTTGTCTTGGTTGCTGTGCATTAGCCAACAAAAGTCTCTTCTTTTCAGTCAATAGTTGTTAGTCGTCTTTGTGAGCAACTCTTCCTTTTCTCTTCTCTCTTCTTCTCTTCCTAAATCTGTACCCTCTTTTGGTCGAATATCCCTTGCCTTCCAATCGGTTTACCTTTGTCAGAATATTTCTCCTTTTACCTTCTAGGTTTGGCTCTTAATTGATTTGACTTGGTCCGATTCTTCTCTTTCCATTTTCTACCTCCCAATATTTTTCTTGTTTTGACCGAGAGCTATCTCTCCTTATCGATTGTGGGTTGGCTGAATATCACCTTTGTTTTATCACTCTCTGCACCGACTTTCTCTTTGCTACTTCTTACTATCCCAGTGCTGCAAGTGTTTCTGATTATCGGTAAGTGTTTATACTCCTCACTTTTTGATTAAACATGTTCTCTTCTATTCTTTTTCTCAAAATCGAATACCCTTTTATTCATCTTTTGATTACTGACTGTTGTTTCCTTCTTCACGATGTGTTACTCGTTGCGATTCTAGGGTTTTCCTTGAGGAGTGGTGGAGTGTAAATGGTTTCAAAATAGTCGCCACCCTCGTTCTCAGTGTTCAATCAAGGTAATGCATTACCTCACTTTTGGAGTTTAGGCAGTATATTGATTATGTTCTTATAGGAGATCATTTGTGGATTGAGGCCACTTATATGGCCTGCCTTGGTTAATGAGATCGGTGTTTGTGGTACAAATAATCTACAAAGGCATGTGATCACTCCTGGTTAGCGGTCTTAGAGGACTAAAGTCACCTCATTCAAGCAAGGTAAGGAATGGTGGTTTTGGATTAAGTGTCAATAAGAGGGTGTGTAACACCCCTAACCCGTAACCATTGCCGATTTAGGGTTATGAAGCATTACCGGACAATCAAAAACTTTTACAGACATTTCATAACATATTTTGTCAAATCACATCAAAGTGTCCCTTAAATGGGTCTACGAGACCTTAAGTATGTTTTAAGAAGGGCCGGGACTAAACTGAATACATATGGAAACTTTCAGAAATTTAATTTTTTTCTAAGTTACAGAGGTCACACGCCCGTGTGGGCAGGCCGTGTGCCTCCCACGGCCTTAGACACGCCCATGTGTCTAAGCCGTGTCAAAACAGGGCATACATACTAACTTGACCACACGGCCTGAGACACGCCCGTGTGCCTCACCCGTGGTCGAGCTCGACTTGCACCACACGCCGATCCACGCGCCGTGTGTCCAGCCCGTGGTTGAGTCTGAATTGATTTTGAAATGCAACCACGAGGGACAAGGTCGAGCCACACGCCCGTGTGCTCAACCGTGTGGGCAAGTATAGGCCATCTTCAAGGCCAAAATGCCACCCACACTTGGGTCATCCCTACAAGCATTCATACCAATACAATTCATGTCAAAAACAACCAATTTTCCAAGCATACAAAGGCATCTCAAGCACAACATCTTATACAAAAATTAGCTCATTCTATTCACAATCATTTTCAAGTGTAATTCATCTCAAACATATCATTTCCTTACAACAACCATTCATCATATATATGCTTACCTTGTATAAATGATCTTACCAATATTTTGACCATTTCTTAACCATGAAACCATACCAAAACCAAGCATCTTATAGCATGACTCATCATTCATAAAACATTCATTTTATCTAGCCATATCACATGGCTATAAGTACATCTCAAACATATTTCAAAGTAACTAGCCTATACATGCCATACTTAGTATATACACTTTCAAAAGGTACCAAAATAGGATTGAGTAGTGTGATGACGATCCTCGACGATCCCCGAGCCTTTTGTAGCTTTGACGATCTATAAAACAGAACAAACACACACAAAGTAAGATTTCAAAATCTTAGTAAGCCATATACAAATAAACTTAACATATAAGCATTCATTATTCATCTAAATATAAGATCACTAATAGCTCATTTGCACATTCATAATTCTCCTTGGCTCATTTGATTAGCCATTTGCTTACCAACATATATGCATCACCTTGTACTTCATTAGATCATAGCTCATTCACACATATAACACATTTTACCTTAAAAAATCTATTCACATATCTCATCTAGGTAAGGTCATATAAACACTTACCTTTCATACACTTGCTTAGTGTACAATTCAAACATACCTGGTTCGTTTATACATTTCATGTAGACGTTCATTTCTCGGATTTGCCCGTTAAACCATTTAGAATCTAATAGGATACTCAGAATACTCGGAATAGTCATACAATCCCAATGTCCCAGACGTGGTCTTACATGTACTCAGATATCGATGCCACTATCCCAGACAGGGTCTTACACGTATCAAATACGATGCCAATGTCCCAGACATGGTCTTACACGTAAATCTCATATTGATGCCAACGTCCCGCACGTGGTCTTACACGATATTTCATATCAGAAAAACTTATATCATGACATACGTTATCCTATCTATTCCTAGGTTCGTACGGGACTTCTCGGACGTTGATAACTTGTCGATATATCCTCGAATTTCATATACATTCCATCTCGAGCATTAATCATAACAATATAAATCTCATAGATGCATAAATAACTCAATTCAAATACATTTATTTGTATTTCGACTTACCTCGGATTCGAATAATCGGAAACGAACTTGGCTACTCAATTACTTTTGATTTCCCGCGATCTAAGTCCGTTTTCTTCGATTCTTGATCTATACATATTCAAATTTAACTCATTTATTCACTAATTCATTCAATTCAATCCAAAAACACATATTTAGGGAAATTTACAAATTAGCCCTCACATTTTCACATTTTGACATTTTAGTCCCTATTTCACAAAATCACAAATACACAAAATTTCATATTACCCATGCTTGGACGAATATTCATGTAGTCCATACAAGTCCATACATTTCATTTATTTCTCAATTTAGTCCCTCAAAATATTATTTTCTCAATTAAGTCCAAATTACTCAAATTCATCAAAAATTCAAAGACAAACTATGTTAATCTAACACATATCTTTCATAATTCATCTTCAAACACCACAAAACTCATGTGTTCATTAATGGCACATTTCAAAATCTTCATCAATTCACAAAATTTAAGCATGGGTTTTGAAGAACACGAAGCAACGATCACAAAAACGTAGAAATTATCAAAAACCGAACAAAAACTAACCTTGAATTAAGACTTGTAATAGCCAAATACCATGAAAGCTTAAAACCCCTCTTTTCTTTTCTATGTTCGGTGGTGGATGATGAATAAAACCATAATTTAGCTTTGTCTTTTATTTAATTATAACTTATTTACTATTTTACATTTTTAACCTTTATTAAACCATATAAACTTATATAATGGGTGGTTATTTATGTCCATTAACCATCCACTTTCTTAAAAATGGCATAATAACATCATAAGGACTTTATATTTATAAAGCCATGTCAATATAGCCCTTTAACAAATAGAAAACCACTTTTACATTTTATGCGATTTAGTCCTTTTCTCAAATTAAACATACAAACAACAAAATTAATTCACGAAACTTTCTCACATGCTTAATCACATACTGTAGACACAGAAAATAATATTAAAATATTTTTTTGACTCAGATTTGTGGTCCCAAAACTACTATTCTGACTAGGGTCTAAACCGATCTGTTACAATTCTCCCCCCTTAGGGATTTTCGTCCCCGAAAATCTTACCGTTAAACAGATTTAGATATTGCTGCTTCATAGAATCTTCAGGCTCCCACGTAGCCTCTTCAACCCTGTGTCAATGCCATAACACTTTCACTAACAAGATTTTCTTATTTCGCAATTCTTTCACTTCACGAGCTAAGATACGGATTGGTTCTTCCTCATAAGTCATATTGGATCGGATTTCAATCTCAGACGGAGTAATCACATGAGAGGGATTGGATCTGTATCATCTAAGCATTGACACGTGAAACATATTATGAATCTTTTCTAGCTCAGGTGGCAACAACAATCTATATGCAACAGGTCTAACACGCTTGATAATTTCATACGGCCCGATGAACCTCGGACACAATTTGCCTTTACGTCTGAATCTGAGTACTTTTCTCCACGGAGACACTTTTAAGAATACTTTGTCACCAATATCAAATTCAATATCCTTTCGTTTCAAATCTGCATATGATTTTTTACGATCAGGCGCTACTTTCAGATTATCACGGATTACTTTCACTTTCTGTTCAGTGTCTTTTATCAAATCGACCCCGTGTATCGTATTTTCACTAAGCTCAGTCCAATACAGAGGTGTTTGACATTTGCGTCCGTACAAAGCCTCATAAGGTGCCATTTTGATGCTCGACTGAAAACTATTATTGTACGCAAATTCGATTAATGGAAAATATTGTTCCCACGAACCATCAAACTCAAGAATGCAACATCTCAACATATCCTCGAGTATCTGAATGTTCCGCTCGGACTGACCATCAGTCTACGGGTGAAAAGCTGTACTAAAATGCAATTTCGTACCTAAAGCTTCTTGCAATTTCTTCTAGAATCATGATGTAAACCTCGGATCTCTGTCAGACACAATAGACAATGGCACTCCGTGCAATCTCACAATATCAAAAATGTAAAGTTCAGCTAACTTATCAAGTGAGAAATCTGATCGTACCGAAATAAAATGGGCTGATTTCGTCAATCTGTCAACCACAACCCAAATTGCATCTTTCTTTCTCGAAGTCAAAGGCAAACCTGTAACAAAATCCATTGTCACTCTGTCCCATTTCCATTCGGGAATCAAAATCGGTTGTAGCAAACCAGTTGAAACCTGATGTTTAGCTTTAACTTGCTGACAGACTAAACATTTCGACACAAAGTCAGAAATATACCTTTTCATACCAGACCACCAATAGTGTTGCTTCAAATCATGATACATCTTTGTACTTCTCAGATGTACAGATAGACGACTATTATGAGCTTCATTCAAAATTAGCTGAATCAACTCTGGATTTCTCGGAACATAAATTTGATCTCGAAATCTCAAGCAATCATCATCATCAACTCGAAACTCAGTATCAGAATTCAAATTACACTGAACTCGTTTCATTAGCAATTCATTATAAACTTTCTGAGCATCACATATTTTTTTTAAAAACAACAGTTTCATTTTCAATTTAGCTAAAACTGAACTATCATTAGACAAGTTCAAATGAGCTTTCATAGCACACAACGCAAATAGTGATTTTTGGCTCAGTGCATCAGCAATAACATTTGCCTTACCCGGATGATAATCAATCACAAGCTCGTAATCTTTCAACAGCTCTAACCATCTTCTTTGACGCAGATTCAAGTCTTTTTGAGTCATCAGGTACTTCAAACTTTTATGATCTGAAAACACATGGCATTTTTCACCATAAATATAATGGCGCCAGATCTTTAATGCAAACACAATCGCAGCTAACCAAGCCTTCTTCCAAATGATGAATGAGTGGTTCACTCAATACGTTAGAACAAATTCGGCTGTTTCACCACCTCTGCCCCCTCCCAATCCTCCTCAGACTTCTATTGTACCTCCGATTACAAACTTGAATCTGTTGAATAAGCCTTCGGTCGATAAAATCTGTAAATATGGGGCTGAAGATTTCAGGGCCACTAGTGAAGATGATACTGAAAAATTTGAGTTTTGGCTCGAGAACACAATTCGAGTGTTTGATGAAATGTCATTGACTCCTGATGAATGTATAAATTGTGTCATTTCCTTGTTACGAGATGTAGCTTAACAGTGGTGGAAGACTTTGATTTCTGTTGTTCTAAAAGAACGGGTTACATGGGATTTCTTTCAGTCTGAATTCTGAAAGAAATATATCAGTCAGAGATCTATAGATCAGAAACAAAAAGAGTTTCTTGAATCAAGCAGTCGCATGCATCACTTGAATATGAGCGAGAATTTGTGAGATTAAGTCAATATGCTCGGGAATGTGTTTCAACTGAAGCGATAATGTGTAAGAGGTTTGAAGATGGCCTAAATGAAGATATCCGTTTGCTAGTTGGAATTCTGGAAATAAAAGAGTTTGTCGTGCTTGTTGATCGAGCGTGTAGAGCTGAAGCACTTGGGAAAGACAAAAGAAAAGCTGAGTCTGAAGCCAGAGATGTGAGAAAGAGATTTTCGAATAAATCATTTCAGTCTACCTCAAAGAAATTCAGAGATGAATATAGTCGTTCAAAGACTAATGTGGGACATTCGAACAGAGATCGAGCTAGATCGCAGTCGAACTCCAAAGCTCCAGCAACTTCGATGGCTAGTGTGAGAAATGTCCGATCTGAGCGACCTGAATGTAAGCATTATGGTAAAAGACATCCGGGTAGTTGTAAGTTGAATGACCGAGCCTGTTTTAGATGTGGATCATTAAATCATTTCATCCGGGACTGCCCTGAATCTGTTGAACAAGAAATTGTACAGAATCTGAAGTCAGATAATGCTTCAGCTAGAGGTAGACCTTCTCAAAACACAAGAAATGTTAGTGGTAGCCAGAGAGTTACGAAAGATACAATTGCGAGATTAGAAGCTAGAGCACCTGCCAGAGCTTACGCTATTTGAGCTTGTGAGGAAGCTTCGTCTCCAAATGTTATTACAGGTACATTTACTCTTTATGATACTTCTGTGATTGCATTGATAGATCCAGGTCTACTCATTCGTATATATGCATGAACTTAGTATCCAAAGAAGACTTTGCTGTAGAGTCTCATGAATTTGTTATTAGAGTATCGAACCCCTTAGGTAAAAGTGTCTTGGTTGACAAAGTATGTAAGAATTGTCCGTTGATGTTCCGAGATATTTGTTTTTCGGCTGATCTGATGCTATTACCTTTTGATGAGTTTGATATAATTTTGGGTATGGATTGGCTAACATTGCATGATGCTGTTGTGAACTGCAAACGAAAAACTATTGATTTGAGAAGTCAGAATGATGAAATAGTTCGGATTGAATCAAATGATTTGAATGGGTTACCAACTGTTATATCAATGATGAAAGCTTAGATTTATGTGAAAAAGGGTTCGAAGCCTATTTTTCCTATGTGATTGATTTGAAAGTGAGTGAAAATAAAGTTGAATCTGTGCCAGTTGTTTGTGAGTTCTCAGATGTATTTCCTGAAGAATTATCGAGACTGCCTCCGATACGAGAAGTGGAGTTTGGTATTGATTTAGTACTTGGGACGAATCCTATCTCGATTGCTCCGTATAGGATGGCACCAACAGAATTGAAAGAGTTGGAGTCACAGTTGCAAGAGTTGACCAATAGAGGATTTGCAAGATCGAGTTTCTCACCTTGGGGTGCTCCCGTTCTGTTTATGAAAAAGAAAGATGGTACGATGAGAATGTGCATTGATTACCATCAGTTGAAAAAAGTGATAATAAAGAACAAATATCCTTTGTCCAAAATTGATGATTTGTTTGATCAGTTGAAGGGAGCATCTGTGTTTTCAAAGATAGATCTGAGATCGAGGTATTATCAGTTGTGAGTAAAAGATTCAGACATTCCAAAAACTGTTTTCAGAACGAGGTACGGGTATTATGAGTTTTTAGTTATGCCTTTTGGACTAACCAATGCTCCTGCTGTCTTTATAGATTTGATGAACAGAATTTTCAGACCATATTTATATTGATTTGTTGTTGTATTCAATGACGATATTTTGATTTATTCGCGTGATGAAATTGAGCATGCTAAACAACTGAGAATCGTGTTACAAACTCTACGAGATAAGCAACTGTATGCAAAATTTAGTAAATGTAAGTTCAGGTTGCGAGAAGTTAGTTTTCTGGGGCATATTGTGTCAGCATCTGGTATACGAGTCGATCCGAGCAAGATTTCAACTATTTTGGAGTGGAAGCCTCCGAAAAATGTGTCTGAAGTCCGTAGTTTTCTAGGACTTGCTGGTTATTACCGACGGTTCGTAAAAGGCTTTTTGATGATTGCAACTCCATTGATGAGATTGCTTCAGAAATATGTGAAATTCGAGTGGTCTGAAAAGTGCCAGAAAAGCTTTGATCAGTTGAAAGCCCTTTTGACTGAAGCTCCAGCTTTGGTACAGCCAGAATCGGGTAAAAAATTTGTAATTTTTAGTGATGCTTCGTTGAATGGTCTGGGATGTGTTTTGATGCAATAAGGCAAAGTTATAGCTTATGCCTCGAGACAGTTGAAACCGCATGAAAAGAATTATCTCACACACGATCTTAAGCTAGCTGCGATTGTATTTGCATTAAATATCTGGCGCCATTATCTTTTCGGTGAAAAATGCCAAGTGTTTTCGCATCACAAAAGTTTGAAATATTTGATGACTCAGAAAGGTCTGAATCCACGACAGAGAAGATGGTTAGAACTGTTGAAAGACTACGAGCTTGTGATAGATTATCATCCGGGTAAAGCAAATGTTGTTGCTGATGCATTGAGTCAGAAATCACTGTTTGCATTGCGTGCAATGAATGCTCATTTGGACTTGTCTGATGATGGTTCAGTTTTAGCTGAGTTGAAAGCGAAACCGTTGTTCTTACAGCAAATGTGTGATGTTCAGAAGATAGATAATGAAATGATAGTGAAACGAGCTCAGTGTAACTTGAATTCTGAATCAGAATTTCAAGTTGATGTTGATGATTTTTTGAGGTTTCGAGATCGACTATGTGTTCCGAAGAATTCAGAGTTGATTCAGTCAATATTAAAAGAAGCTCATAACAGTCGCTTATCTGTTCATCCGAGAAGTACAAAAATGTACAATGATTTGAAGCAACTTTATTGGTGGCCTGGAATGAAAAGAGATATCTCAGATTATGTGTTAAAATGTTTAATCTGTCAGCAAGTCAAAGCTGAACATCAGGTGCCATCTGGTTTATTACAACCGATAATGATTCCTGAGTGGAAATGGGATAGAGTAACGATGGATTTTGTTTCAGGGTTGCCTTTGACTCCAAGAAAGAAAGATGCAATCTGGGTCATAGTTGACAGATTGACAAAGACAGCTCATTTTATTCTGGTATGATCTGATTACTCACTTGATAAATTAGCTGAGTTGTATATTTCCGATATTGTGAGATTGCACGGGGTGCCATTATCAATTGTGTCTGACAAAGATCCGAGATTTACTTCACGATTCTGGAAGAAACTGTAAGAAGCCTTAGGTACTAAATTGCATTTTAGTACAGCTTTTCACCCACAGACGGATGGTCAATCTGAGCGGATTATTCAGATTCTTGAGGATATGTTGAGATGTTGCATCCTTGAGTTTAATGGTACGTGGGAGCAATATTTGCCATTGATTGAGTTTGCGTACAATAATAGTTTTCAGTCGAGCATTAAAATGGCACCTCATGAAGCTTTGTACTGACGCAAATGTCGAACACCTCTGTACTGGTCAGAACTCAGTGAAAATAAGCTACATGGGGTAGATTTGATCAAAGAATGTAACACCCCAAACCCGGCCCAAACGCTACGACCGAATTTGGTTTGCTACAGAGAAATCAATTTGAGAACCATTTTAAAACCGATTTAAGTTTTGTCGAAAACCTTGTGTTTTCAAGTCTCTTGTTAAAAACCATACTTAGTGTTGCTTAGAAATATTTATTAAGTCGGGTTGTTTATAGATTGCAAATGTGCCCGATGGCATTTTTAAAACATTTTACGTTTGATTGGGAAAAACATGTGAATTCATTTTTAACATAATTAAATAGTTTAAACAAATATTCAAAGCATGTAACAATAATAAAATAATTCTAGGAGGCCTTATTACAACTTAATTAAAATAAACCAACATTAAATAAAATAAAACAAAGTCCAGGTTCATCTATTAAAATGTCCACTGCATGGCCACCTCGAGTCCATCCGGCTCCATCTCCGCGATCTACTCATCTGCAAAATGTTAAGGGAAAGGGGTGAGTCACCAAGACTCAGTGTGTAATCCCCCACCCGGAAAATATATCTCATACACAATTCATTAATAAACATGCTCATGCAACCCAACTAGCCATCCATACTCCTTTTCTACCCCGTGTGGTCAAAACCACTGGTGGTCAAAACCACTGATGACTTAGAGTCACAAATCAGATGATGGGGCCAACCCATCGTGTGGTCAAAACCACTGATGACCATAGGTCACAATATATCAAATGTGGTCAAAACCACTGGTGGTACCAAACCACTGGGACTTAGTCGCAAATAATCAATTGTTGTGGTCAAAACCACTGATGACCATAGGTCACAAATAATCTGATGGGGCCAACCCATCTTGTGGTCAAAACCACTGACGACAGTCCATATTTCATCCCCCTCCTCTCATCAATCCCACCATCACATGCTTACACATCAAATTTCATATATCATGTCATAGTATTAAACATCATGTGATGGCATGCAAACATATAAAAATTACAAGTTAGGGGACTTACCCGAAATCCATGATTATGCCACAAGCTAATCACAATCAAAATAATCAAAACAAATAATAATGTCATGTAAATTAATAAAGTGTGTAGAGATCTTACACACCTGTTACTATCGTAATTCCTAGATCTCGAAACTCCGATCTACAACGCTAGATCTTGACCTCACACGTCCGTTGAACCCTAACCCCTTACGATATGTACATCCTTTTTGCTTCCTACAATCGGCACTTATCCAAAATTAATAGCCTTGGCTTTTCTTAATCATTAGGAGATCAATCTATTTCAAGTAGGCACTTACCACCACTTACCCAAGCCGATTACTCCAAGGTGATGAGCTCACCCGCTTCTAAATTCCAAAAGCCCTATGACCAATTGATTTCAATCATATGATTAGTACCCTTAACAACCTTTGCCGAAATAGCCTCTTATCAACATCCAAGTCGACAAAAAGGAAAAGAGAATATAAACATTCGGCCTAACATACTTACCCTCCAAAATTGATTAAAGAACGCCTCCCCCTCCTTGTTCAATATTCGAGTTTGTGAGAAAAGAAAAAGACAGACAAATAGATGAGAAGAAAACAATTGAAGAATTCGACCTCGATAGACAAGTTTATGTTTCGGCATAAAAAGAAGAAAATAGCACAAGATAGGTGGAGAAGAGAATGGCTATTTCGACTTAACATTCATGAACAAAGAAAAGGAAATACAAGATGAGCATTCGGTCACATAAAGTTTGGGTTTCAAAAATGAAAAGAGAGAGAGTGTTTGCTTTGAGAAAATCGGCTAGAAGTATAAGCTAATTGGGGTTTTCGGTTTCAAAGAAATTATCAAAGGAAAATTCGACTTTTGGGTATACAAACAAAAAGCTGGCCGAAACCTCCCAAAATGCCTAAGGAAATTTGGCATTCTCCTTCCCAAAATACCTCCAAAACCGGCCACATACACCCAATTGAAGAACCCCATAGTCGGCCACCTCCTGGAACCAATTCAAGCCACAAATCTGAATTACATTTGAATTAAACTAATCCCCATTATTCAATCCACATCTTATCTCTTTATCAAGTCAATTTAAACTAATTAAAAAAACTATAATTATCTAAAATAATAAAACAACAAACCATCCACCACCAAATTCTAATTCAAAATAATCACTCAAGCTTATCCTTTACATGTGCCGCCCATCGCCTTGATTCTTTTGCCAAAAAGAAAATAAAAACTAAAACACCCAAATGCCACTCTCGTGTTCGAACTGGGACCAACTGCCGCCGCACGCCTAACCCCAACGCCTGAGCCACTCGGCCATCTTGATTTTATGACAAAAAGCCACACCAATTAATCTTAACCCTTCCTAGCCAAAGCCCCATAATCGCATAAAATAAAATCACGCCCAAACATGCTGCTCCAGCGCTCGAACTGCGCCTCCGCTCCTTCCAACTCCTATGCACCATCGAGAACCACTGGACAAGCCGCTTCTTGTGCCCCATTCGCGCCCCACTTCTTTTAAGGCCTCCAACCCCATAGCGCCATAATCCAAAAATTAAAACCCTTTTTGTTGCCGCTTGGTCTCGAACCCAAGACCTCACAGCGCTCCATTTCCCCTAAGGCTGCAGATGACCACCTTGCCAAAGCCTTGCTTGTGCCACAATTTTCCAAATAAATTTCTTAAGTCCTCTAAAGCCAAGCTCCCCTTTTTAACCCCTAAAAACTAAAAAATTTTCTAAGGCATCCCTTGCCTTCTAGGGGTCTCTAAACCCCTAAAAATTCCTCCAACAAGACCATAAGCCTGCCAACCACTCGGGTTATGCTCCAAACGCATAACCCCTAAACCAGGGTGTTACAAAGAAACTGAGTAGAAAGTAAAAGTGATACGTGATAGTTTAAAAGCTGCGTCAGATCGTCAAAAATCTTATGCAGACTTGAAACGAAAAGATATTGAGTTTGAGATCGGCGATAAAGTTTTTTTGAAAGTGTCTCCATGGAAGAAAATACTTTGTTTTGGCAGAAAAGGCAAATTGAGTCCAAGGTTCATCGGGCCGTATGAAATTATTGAGCGTATTGGACCTGTTGCATATAGATTGTTGTTGCCACCAGAACTAGAAAAGATTCATAATGTATTTCACGTATCAATTCTTCGTCGATACAGATCTGACCCGTCACATGTGATTTCTCCGTCTGAGATTGAGATCCGATCCGATATGACTTACGAGGAAGAACCGATCCGGATTTTAGATCGTGAGGTGAAAGAATTGAGAAATAAGAAAGTCTCGTTAATAAAGGTATTGTGGCATCGACACGGAGTGGAAGAGGCTACATGGGAACCTAGTCAGAAAAGTGGTTTCGGGACCACAAATTTGAGTCAGTGAAATATTTTAATATTATTTTCTGAGTTTATCGTATGTGAATTGATATGTGTGAAAGTTTCGTGAATTAATTTGTTCGTTTGTGTGCTTAATTAGAGAAAAGGACTAAATCGCATAAAAGGTAAAAGTGGCCTTCTATTTGATTAAGTGTTTAATTGATGTGTCTTTCTAAATGTAAGGCCTTATGTTGTAAACTGGCCATTAGACTTTTGGATGGACGGTTATGGGCTTAATTTATATGGTTTTCCTATTTAAATTCAAAGGTTAATTTAGTAAATAATCTATTAATATGAAAGAAATAAAAACAAATGAAAATGTTAGTGGATTTTTCATCTTTTTGGAACTGAAATTAAGAAAAGAAAGAAGGGTTTGAAGCTCTTTTATATTCGGCCAACATTTAGTTTGATTCAAGGTTAGTTTTTGTTCGGTTTTTGATAATTTCTACGTTTTTTAATCGTTGCTTCGAGTACTTCCACACCTATACCTTAATTTTGGAAATTGATGATGATTTTGAAATGTGCCATTGATGAATACTTGAGTTTTGTGATAGTTGATGATGAAATATGAAATATATGTGTTAGATTAACATGTTTTATCTTTGGATTTTTGATAAATTTGAGTAATTTGGACTAAATTGTGAAAATAATATTTTGAGGGACTAAAATGTGAAATAAATGAAATATATGGGCTTATATAAAGCATGTGAATATTCGGCCAAGCATGGGTAATATGAAATTTTGTGTATTTTGTGATTTCGTGAAATAGGGACTTAAATGTTAAAATGTGAAAATATAAGGGCTAATTTGTAAATTGCCCTAAATGTGTGTTTTTGGATTGAATTGAATGAATTGGTGAATAAAAGAGTTAAATTTGAATATATATAGATCAAGAACCAAAGAAAACAGATTTAGATCGAGGAAAGTCGAAAGTGATCGAGTAGTCGAATCCGTCCGTTTATTCAAAAATATGGGGTAAGTCTATATACAAATAAATGTATTTGAATTGATTTATTTATATTAGTATGAAATTGAATTGTGTTGAATGATTACAGAAGATATATACATGAGATCCGAGAAAATATCGATAAGGTGTCAAAGTCCAAAAAGTCCCGTACGAACCTTAGGAATAGATAGGATTAATATGTCATGAAATAGGTTTTTGATGTGTTATATCGTGTAAGACCACGTCTGGGACGTTGGCGTCGATTTGAGATTTACGTGTAAGACCATGTCTGGGACATTGGCATCGTATTTGATTCGTGTAAGACCCTGTCTAGGACAGTGGCATCGACATTTGGTTACATGTAAGACCACGTCTGGGACGTTGGAATTGTACGAGTATTCCGAGTTATCCGAGTATCCTATTTGATTCTGAATGGTTCAACGGGAAAATATGAGAAATGAAAGTTTATGTGAATTGTATAACCTATTCAGGTATGTTTGAATAAGAAAGGTAAGTATCTATGTGAATTTGTAAAAGATAGATATGTGCATAGATTCAATGAGATAAACTTGTGATGAATGTATGAATGTGTTATGATCAAAAGAGATCATTGGAGATATGATTTGTTGGTAGGCATTGGCTAAACAAATGAGCCAAAGAAGAATTATGAATTTTGCAAATGAGATACATAAATGATCTTGCAAATGATATAATTATGAATATTTATATGTTAAGTTTATTTGTATATGGCTTACTAAGCTTTTAAAAGCTTACTTTGTGTGTGTTTGCATTTTTTTATAGATCGTTAAAGCTACAGAAGGCTCGGGGATCATTGAGGATCATCACCACACTATCAAACTCTACGTTGGTACTTTTGAATGTGTACATATTTAAATATGGCATGTATAGGCTAGTTATTTTGAATTATGTTTGAGATGTATATATAGCCATGTGATATGGCTAGATAATGTTATGAAGTGAATGAGTAGTGATGCTATATGATGCATAGTTTGGTATGTTTGGTGGCTAATGGTTGGACTAATGAGATAGTCAAATTTATGGTAAGTTTTATGATGCAAAGTTTGTATATTACTGATGATAGAGTATCTTAATGAATTGGTAAGTTTTTGAATGATTTATACTTAAAAATACTTGTGATGAGAATGAGATAAATGTTGTATAAGTTGGTGTGTTTGATATGTTCTTGAATGGTTAGAAAAGATGGTCATATTGATATGAATTGAATTGGTATGTTGCATGTCGGTTTAACCCAATGTGTGGGTGGCAAATTGGCCTTGTAGACGGCCTATAAATTGCCCACACGGTTGAGCACACGGGCGTGTGACTCGACCGTGTCCTTCGTGGTTGTATTTCAATACAAGTCAGACTCGACCACGGGCTGGACACACGGGCGTGTGACTAGCCGTGTGGTGCAAGTCAGTGTCGACCATGGGTGAGGCACACGGGCGTGTCTCAGGCCGTGTGGACAAGTCAGTATGTATGCCCTGTTTTGCCACGGCTCGGACACATGGGCGTGTCTGAGGCCGTGTGAGGCACATGGCCTACCCATACGGGCGTGTGACCTCTATAACTTTGAAAAATGTTTGATTTTTAGAAAATTTTTGTATGATCTCGGTTTAGTCCCGACCCCTTTGTAATGCATGTTTAAGGTCTCGTAGACCTCATTATGGGACTATAAGCTTGTATTTGCTATGATATGATGATGATATACATTATGATGTGAAATGTTAGTAAAAGTCTCCAATTTGTTCGGTAATGCCACTTAACCCTAGACCGGCGATGGTTACGGGTTAGGGGTGTTATAAATGTAAAAAAAAAAACTAAATTTCATAAAATAAATTGTTTTATTGTCTGAATTAATAAATTGAATGAAATTATTAATTTAGATCAAGGTCGAGTGGAAAATCCAGAAGAATGAAAAATCTACCAAAATGCCCCTTGTACTTTGACATTTCTGCAATTTAGCCAGGTAAGTTTGTACGGTTAGAATTTAACATCAATATGAATTTTTGAGTAGATTAACTACAACTTGTATATTTATTTTTTTAATTATTGATAATTAATAGTAATTTGAGATATAATATTCAATCTGATTACTCGGATTGGATTGAACGCGGGATAGAGTACAGTCGTGATCTGGTGTGTTTGGTTGGACTGACAATGTACTCATATCCGTAAGTCGTTCTTCGCATGGAAAATCTCGGTAAGGTAAATTATTTAATGAATTTGAAATATTTTTTATTTATTGAATATTGACCTGAACATAAACGAATTCATCAGTTGAGATTGTGTAAATGTGATAATGTGCAAATATGTTAATTGGATATTAGTTGTATTGGAAAGTGAATTGAAACGCTGTTAACTGTATCGGGCTGAGTCGGATATAGATGTCATGCCATAGGATAGGAAGAGTTCAGGGATTTCTTCGACATCGAGTCGATGAGGCACTAGGTGCCAATTTACTTCGGTTTAACCGATGAGACATTGGGTGTGTAACGACCTGATAATCACGGGTATCGAAAAGTGTATTTTCGGGTCTCCCTTTTCGTAAAACAAATTCGTAAATATTTATTAAAAATATTTACGAAGTTAGTTGTGTGGTTAATTAGGTTTTGGCTAGGTGAATTAGCTTGAATTAAGGTTAATTAGGTGTAAGGATTAAATTGAATAAAGGTAAAAGTTGAATTATAGATTAAAGGAAAAGTGAAGGGACTAAATTAATAATTAAGCCATAAATGACAAGTGTATGGTAATTGTAAATTACATGTGTAAAAATAATAATCATATGTATATAATAGTACATGAATTCCTTATAATTTATGTAAATATTATTATATTATTATATTATTATTACATTGCATTAATTAAATAAAAGAAATAAAAGATAGAAAACGAAAGAATAGGGGGGACAAAACAGAGAAGGAAAAAGGGGAAAGAAAAATAAAAAGAAAAAGAAAAATTAAGGTTTTAAGGTTCAAACTCAAATTGGTAAGTCAATTTAATCCATTTTCTTGAAATTTTTATGTTTTTAGAATCCTAGAACTAAATACTACTTGATTTATGTGACAATTTTAGAAATTATTGGATTTTTAGATTATGTTCATGTTGAATAATTTAAGTGCTTGAGACTAAATTGATAGAATTTTAAGTTAGAAATGGAAAAGGGATTGAATTGTAAAATAAATTAAAAGTTTTGAGTAATAGGAACTAAATTGGGAAATTTTTTAAATTTAGGGTTTTATGGTGAAATTAAAGAGTTAAGTTTAGTTTTAAGTGGAAATTGAACGAAAATATAGAATAATTTGTGAAGAAAATAAAGTTAGTTTTGGTTAGGGACTAAATTGGAATTTAGGCAAAAGTGGAATATAAATTGAAATATTCAATGTGAAATTGTGTGTTTTGATGATTTTAAATTGTTTTAATTTCCGTAGCTAATATTGTGCCGGAGACCTCGGCTAAGAAAGGAAAAGAGAAAGTCGACGAGGAGTGATTCAGAAATTACGGTTTGTATTTCTATAATCCGATCTTAATGATTAATTATTGAATTTATTACTTGATGTGTATGGTAAGTGGATTGAGGTGAGTAATTGATATTGTGATATTGAATTGAATTGAATTGATTTTATGAGCATATGTGGATATTTGAATTAGAATGAATATTGTTTGAAATTTAAAAGTGAATTGAAACCCTATTAACTGTATCGGGCTGAGTCGGATATAGTTGGCATGCCATAGGATTGGAAGAGTTCAGGGATTACTTCGACTTCGAGTCGATGAGACACTAGGTGTCCAATATTATTTCGGATAAATACGATGAGGTATTGGGTACCAATTTACTTCGGCAAGACTGATGAGACACTGGGTGTCAATTTATTACTTCAAATTATCCGATGAGGCACTGGGTGCCAAACTGGTGTGTTTTGGTTGGATCCGTGTATCCGTCCGAGTTCGAGTCGTGTTAATAGGGGTAAATAAATGAATTGGCAATATGAATGATTTTGAATGATTTTGAGTATGAAATTGGACTGTCATATGGAATTGAATTATTCAAATGAAAAGCATGAATCATGGATTCATGGAATTATTATTGATATTGAAAATGAATTGTGTATCCTATTGAGAAAAGCTATTTGAATAGAAATTATGAGATTGAAATAGTAAGAGATAAGAATTGAAAAGTGTTATAAATGATGTGTTTATGAAATTGATTATTTGTTTGAATGATCTTTGTTATGTATGATTAGATATATAAATATTATAAATTCTTGCTTAAAAAGTATTCGGATTATAGAAATACCACTGAGTTTATACTCAACATACGGTTTGTTTTCTGTGCGTAGGTTAGGTTAAAGTCGATTTGCCGAATCAGCATCCAAAGCCGATCCCGAACTCAAAACGTGGTGACGTATGTTTCTTTTTGGTAATGGCATGTACCTAGGATATCATATGTATGTCATTTTGGGTAATGATTGTAAATATGCTATAAGATGATATTAGTTACTTTATATACATGAATATATGTATGACATATTAAGGTATAAAATGGTATGTTTAAGTTAATGTATATATGAGTATGCACTAGGCCAAAATTTGAGTTAAATTGGTAAGAATTAAAAATTGGTTTGATAAATGTTTTGATGGATTTTTTTAATAATATGAGAAAAGTATCTATGAGGGTTCATTGATTAGGTACTTAGGATTTGTAACACCCCAAAACCGGCCCAAACACTACAGCCGGATCTGGCATGCCACTCAAAAGAGTTTTGTAAAAGATGTCGCAATCTTCGGGAAATATTTTTCTTGTATTTAATCTTTTATTCGGGAAAACTTAATAACTTGATAAGTTTAAATAATATATAAATTTCACTTGTTGTTTTATTAATACAAACCAAAATCTTAATACATGCCTTAGTTTAGTTAAAGTTTAAATGTCAATAATGAAAGCCCAAAATAAAACCCAAAGCAAAGTATAATAGTCTAGTGGCCCATGGCCTTATTACAACGAAACTTAAAACCCACTTAAGATAAATTTCTTAAAAATAAATAAATAAAGTGAAGTCTTTTTTTGAATCCTCAATGCTCTGTTGCATGGCCACCTTGCTCCCCCTCCTCGGCCCGGTCCGATCCACTAAGTGTCACTGAAATGGTTAAAATAATTGGGTGAGTCGCGAAACTCGAGTGTGCAACCCTCATGCACCATCGATTGGGCCTTAGCCCACAAATCAACAAATAAAACATAATTTAGCAAATGACATACATAACCCAACCCAATCCTAGGTTTCCATCCGCTACACACCGCCCCTTACCGCCAAGCACACCATTGGGGATTTCTATAATCAACCCACACCGCTATACACCATCGATGGCAGACATGCTGCAGTTAGCTGCTCATCGTCAAAGTTGTGACAGAGTCATCAGGCTGAAATGGCATAAGCCACCAAAAAAATGAGTTGTGACAAAGTCACCAGTGAAATGGCATAAGCCACGAGCAGATCACTTCCCCTTTCATCATTCACCCAACCCCAAGCATACAGAGAAATCGACATACAAAGCATATTACTGAAGAAGGATAGAAATCACTAACCTGATGATTAGCCTTTACCCTCCTCGGGTTTTCAATCATAATGCTGGGTTTTCGGCATTTAACAGAGTATAGCAGATTTATACATATATATATATTAGCACCCAATCTAATAGTGGGAAAGGTTACACACCTGTTATCGCGAAGTACTAAACTCTTAGTCGGTATCCTTGCTAAACCGATCTATAACTTTGCTCAAAAAGCCGGAAAGATGTGAAAATAGGGCCTCTCCTACAATCGGCCAAGGGTTAATAGATACCCGAATTTACACTTTGAAACTAATAGATTCCTCTTACCTTGAAATCCCGGAAGTAACACAATTCGAGTGTTACCGAACTATAACTTAGAGATCTATGCGATTGGCCCCACTTCAGATCCCGGAATGCCGAAAATAAGAGAGAAATAAGAGATTAGTTCTAAATAGCCATTCGGCTAGGGATTTTGAAAAGCCGAAAAACATTGAAATCCTGAAATCAATACTTACCTATTGCTTCCTTCAAAATTCGGCACAAGCAGACTCCCCTGAAGAGAATTCGACAACTTCAGGAGGTGTGATCTTAGTGATTTCGGGTTTTAGAGAAACAAAGAATTGGAAAAATATAAACAAGGAGTGGTTAGTGAGATTCGGCCAAAAGAGAAGAGAAAAAGGATGGTAGGGTTTCGGCAACTGAGATCTAAAGAGTTTTGATTTCTGTCAGAAAAAGAAAAGAGAAGAGAGAGTTCAAGTTTGCCGAAAAATAAAAGAGAAATTTTTGAGAGAATTTTTAGAGAACATAATGAAGAATTGGCACACCCATCGCCTATCTGAGGTCGATTCTTTCCCCTTTCTGAGTCAAATTTTCGGCCAACTCTAGCCTCTTGGATGAGCTCTCATCTTTTCCCTTATCTTGATCTATTATCTCCACAAAAATAGCCCTAATTCCTCTCTTCATTATCCGCCTATTATCCTTAAAATTAAACATAATAAAATCTCCTAAAATTTAGCCTTGTGCCGTCCCCCCTCACTCTTCTAAGTGCCGAATTTTAGCCCTAAAACTTGGGCTTCAAGCTATCAAATTTTGGGCCCTCCTCATGTACTTGTGACGCCACTTATAGCTCCCCTTTACTGTGCCCCTCGTTGCTGGGCCACAAGCCCAATATGTCACTACTAAAACTTTATTTTAAATCCTTGAGTGTCTAAACAGAATATTTAAACAAAACCTCAGCCCATTCTTGAGCCCAATCAGGACCCCTAACCCTTTTAAATTAATATTTTAAGCACACATCACATAAAATGCACAGGCCCACAATTCAGGATATTACAGTTCTTCCCCCCTTAAAATAAATTTTAGCCTCGAAATTTACCTGATCAAAAGAGATGGGGGTACGGCTGTCGTGTAACATCCTCTGGCTCCCACGTCGCCTCTTCTGCACCGTGATTTCGCCACAGAACTTTGACCAAAGGGACGGACTTCTTTCTCAATACTTTTACGTCTCGATCCAAGATTTGCACTGGTTCTTCCTCAAAAGATAAATCTGGCCTTACTTCAATCTCTTCCACCGGCACCACATGCGATGGATCAGAACGATAACGTCTCAGCATCAAGACATGAAACACGTCATGTATCAGCTCCAACTCTGAAGGCAAATCCAAACGGTAAGCCACCGGCCCCACACGTTCTAGTACCCGATATGGCCCAATAAACCGTGGACTTAACTTACCCTTCCGTCCAAACCTTATTACCTTCTTCCATGGAGATACCTTCAAAAAGACTTGGTCTCCTACTGAAAATTCCACCTCCTTCCGCTTTAGATCCGCATAAGACTTTTTCCGATCAGACGCTTCCTTCAATCGAGCCCGTATTAACTTAACTTTCTCCTCCGTTTCCGAAACTAGCTCAGGACCCAACACCCGACGTTCACCCAACTCCGTCCAACAAGTAGGAGTATGACATTTCCTTCCATATAACGATTCGTACGGCGCCATCTGAATACTAGCTTGATAACTATTATTGTACGCGAATTCTGCCAAGGGCAAATATTTCTCCCAACTACCCCTAAAGTCGATGATGCAACCCCTTAGCATATCCTCCAATATCTCGAATTACCCTCTCGATGACCATCGAACATGGGTGAAAAGTCGTACTAAAGTCCAACCTTGTTCCCATTGCTTGATGAAGAGCCTTCCAAAATCGTGACGTGAACCTAGGGGTCCTATCCGATATGATCGACACCGGTACACCATGTAGTCTTACAACCTCGACCACGTACAACTTAGCCAACTTTTGCGGAGAAAAGTCCACTCGAACCGGTATGAAGTGAGCAGACTTCGTCAACCGATCCACTATTACCCAAATCGAGTCCTTCTTAGTGGGTGTAAGGGTAACCCACTAACGAAATCCATCGTGATTCTTTCCCATTTCCATTGGGGAATCTTCACCGTTGCAACAACCACGAAGGCAAGCGGTGTTCGGGCTTTGACTTGGCGACACGTCAAACACTTCCCCACATATTCGTAACTTCTCGCTTCAAACTGGCCACGAGTACTCGCCGCGCAAATCCCGATACATCTTAACTCCTCCGGGATGCATAGCATAAGGGCTACTATGCGATTCGAAGAATCATCTGTCTTAACTCCACATCTTTTGGCATACAAATCTTCCCACGGAAACACAAAACTCCATCATTGTTCAGACTATAGTCCTCCATTCCACCATCCCACGCTTGCAAAAATCGAGCACTTAGGACGTCATCCACTAACTGTTTGTCCTTAACCTGACTCACCCATGTCGGCTTCACTTGCAACTCAGCTAGCAAACTCCCGTTGTCAAATAAACTCAGATAGGCGAACATCGCTCTTAGTTCCGATACTACCTTACGGCTTAACGTATCCACCACCACATTCGCCTTACCCGGATGGTATTCGATCGAGCAATCATAGTCCTTCAAGAGCTCGATCCACCTACGTTGTCTTAAATTTAACTCCTTCTGGGTAAGGAGATACTTCAGACTTTTATGGTTGGTGTAAATTACCGACTTCTCCCCATACAAGTAGTGCCTCAAAATCTTCAGAGCAAACACTACCGCCGCTAATTCCAAATCATGTGTAGGGTAGTTCAATTCATGCGGTCTCAACTGTCGAGACGTATATGCAACAAATTTTCCATCTTGCATCAACACACACCCTAACCCTGTGTGTGACGCATCATAGTAGACGGTAAATTCTTTTCCGCGCCTCTATTTGAATTAATCTTTGGCGCCTCGTCAAAATTCTCTTGACTTCTCAAAGCTCTCCTGTTGTTTGTCAGTCCACACAAACAATTCTCCCTTCCTTAACAACTTAGTTAAAGGTGCCGCTATTGAAAAGAACCCCTCAACAAATCTCCTGTAATACCCTGCCAAACCCAAGAAACTTGAATCTCCGCCACGGACTTGGCGGTTTCTAATCCAATCTGACTTCTATCTTCCGAGGGTCTACCCTAATTCCTCTGCGGAAACCACATGCCCTAAGAAAGTCACTTCTTTCGGCCGAACTCACACTTCTTTGAACTTCGCATACAATCGCTTCTCCTCAAAATTCGCAACACTACACGAAGATGTTCGTCATGTTCCTCCTTGGACTTGGAGTAAACCAGGATATCGTCGATGAACACCACCACGAACCGATCAAGGTATGGTTGAAACACCCGGTTCATCATATCCATAAATGCTGCTGGAGCGTTCGTCAAACTGAACGGCATTACCAAGAACTCATAATATCCGTAGCGTGTTCGAAACGCCGTCTTATGAATGTCCCCTTCCTTTACCTTTAACTAATGATAACCCGAACTTAGGTCAATCTTTGAAAAAAACGAGGCTCCTTTAAGATGATCGAATAGGTCGTCGATTCTTGGTAATGGGTACTTGTTCTTAATCGTCAACTTATTCAGTTGACGATAGTCCACGCACATACGCATGGATCCGTCCTTCTTTTTTCACGAATAGGACCGGTGCTCCCCATGGAGACACACTCGGTCGGATAAATCCTCGATCCAAAAGCTCCTGGATCTGAGTTTTGAGCTCCACCAGCTCCTTCGACCCCATTCGATAAGGAGCAATGGATACCGGAGCCGTACCCGGAAATAGTTCTATTCCAAACTCTACTTCGCGATCTGGGGGTAATCCTGGCAACTCTTCAGGAAATACGTCCACAAAATCCTTTATTGTTCTAACCTTGTCGACCGTCCCCTCCTTAGCGTCCAAAGCACTAATAAAAGCTAGAAAGGCATTACATCCCTTCCGAATCATCTTAACAGCCTTTAATGCCGTTACTACGTTGGACAGATAGTTCCTTCTCTCTCCTAACACAACTACCTCCCCGCCTTCCGGGGTACTCAACACCATGTGTTTAGTCCCACAATCCAACTTAGCACGATGCTTAGTCAACCAATCCATCCCTAGGATAAGGTCAAACTCTCCAAACGGTAATTCCATTAAGTCTGCCGGAAACACTACCCCTTGAGTCTCTAACGGTACATCCTTAAATAGCTTGTCCACTACCCTAGATTGTCCTAGAGGACTAACCACAGTCATCTTCCTAGTGGTTGTTTCAGAGTCTATACTTAGGGTCTTAGATATCGAACATGCAACATAGGAGTGGGTTGACCCAATATCAATCAAGGCAAGTAAAGGGTTATCAGCAATAAGAAACGTACCGGTTATAACATCCGGTGCGTCACCATCCTCCTCGAGCGTAGCGGCTCAAGCGCAGAAACTCCGCCTCATATTTAGCCACAGATTTACTTCTCTGCACTAAATTCAGAAATGCCTTCCTTTGTGCATCCACATAACTGTCCCCAACATACTTTCCCTGGAACAACTCCTTAAAGAAGTCCCAGTCAATCCGATCTGCGACAGTACCCTCCTTCACCGTGAGCCACCACTGATAAGCCTCGTCTCGAAGAAGAGACACGACCCCTTTCAACTTCTCCTCCACCGTGAAATCTAAATCATCCATTATGCGCTCAGTTGCTTCTATCAAATACTCAGCTGTGTTAGGGGCTACGCCAGAAACTCCCCTAAACACTTCTGCCCCATTGGCCCTAAGCCGCTCCGGCACAGATTTTCGGGCTCCTGTGCCTATGCCTACTCCAGCAACTCTTTCGAGAACCCACAACATTGCCTGAGATACTGCTTCATCTCCGGTCGCCTGATCCCGTAACTCTCCCTCCACAGCTGGAGAATCCGGCATTTCGCTTCTCGACCGTGGCGGACCTGCCGGCTCGCACAAAGCCATCCTACCCCTACCGCGTCCACGCGGCGAACGTCCTCGACCCCTTGTACTCATTCTTCGCTTAGTGTTTATCTGATTAAAAAATTATGAATCATTAATTTTCTTCCACTAATTAACCACGAACAGTCTTATGGATAATAGTTTTAAGAGTAGTTCTTTCAATTCATATTCACAATCTGATTTCAAGTCCATATCCTCTAATTCTAGGGAACACATACACTCAATCATCAACATACAAATAGCATCCAAGCACTTGCATTCACCATGTAAGGGTGTTTTCGTTGCTTCACTACCCAGGGGTATTTTCGTAATTTTATCCTATAGGGGTATTTTCGTAATTTCCAAAATAGAGTTTCTTGGTGATTTTGTGAAATAAGGGTATTTTGGTAATTTTGCAATCCGGGGGTATTTCGGTAATTTTACAAATTAGGGTCATTTTGGTCATTTTGCAAAACAAGGGTAATTTGGTAATTTTACAAACCATGGATATTTGTTGTTTTTTTTCTAACAGGGGTACTTTGGGAAAATCTAGTTTCATAATCCGGGTTACTCTTGTAAACATGAGATTTTTGGGTAAATTTTCAAAACATAGGTATTTTTATAAATTCATAGTTGGTTGGAAATTTTCACAAATCAAATGTATTTTGAGAATTTTGCAAAACGTGGGGATCTTTTTTTTCCAGAAATAGGGTGGCTGGTCCCTTTCGGGTTTTAATTGTAAGGTTTAGCCTGTCAACAAGTCCTCGTGATCAAAGTGAACAGTCACTACGCACCAGGTAAGATTCCAGCGAAGAGGAGGTGAGTCGCTAGGACTGCTTAAATACCAAGCTCTCCCTGAATCCACTCCTAGACATGCGTATGCCCGTTGCCACACCCTACCGCGGCTAAAATGAACAATCAATACGTACCAGGTAGAATTCCAGCGAAGAGGAGGTGAGTCACTAGGACTGCTTAAATACCAAGCTCTTCCGGATCCAATCCTAGACATGCGTATGCCTGTTGCCACACCCAAGCCTTGCGACTCATTTACGGGTTTGTTTAGTGAAATTAAGTCTTATGAGCCTTTAGAGAGTAGTTTAAGCTAGGCCTAAAGTCCATCAAGTTCTAATCTAACTAATCTACGTCCCATAAAGCCCATCAAGCCCACAGATATATATCACACAATGGTTCAGAGTACTTACCTAGCGAACTTGGCCGGAGACGCAAGTGCCATGCCGAGCTAACAAACCTGTTATTATTTAAAAACATGCATGTTTCAAAAGCCTAACTTTAGAAAACGTTTTGAGCCCAAAAACCCCCAGAGCCGAGTTTTGAACCGGGCTCTGATACCAATCTGTAACACCCCAAACCCGGCCCAAACACTACAGCCGAATCTGGCATGCCACTCAAAAGAGTTTTGTAAAAGATGTCGCAATCTTCGGGAAATATTTTTCTTGTATTTAATCTTTTATTCGGGAAAACTTAATAACTTGATAAGTTTAAATAATATATAAATTTCACTTGTTGTTTTATGAATACAAACCAAAATCTTAATACATGCCTTAGTTTAGTTAAAGTTTAAATGTCAATAATGAAAGCCCAAAATAAAACCCAAAGCAAAGTATAATAGTCTAGTGGCCCATGGCCTTATTACAACGAAACTTAAAACCCACTTAAGATAAATTTCTTAAAAATAAATAAATAAAGTGAAGTCTTTTTGCTGAATCCTCAATGCTCTGTCGCATGGCCACCTTGCTCCCTCCTCCAGCCCGGTCCAATGCACTAAGTGTCACCTGAAATGGTTAAAATAATTGGGTGAGTCGCGAAACTCAGTGTGCAACCCTCATGCACCATCAGATTGGGCCTTAGCCCACAAATCAGCAAATAAAACATAATTTAGCAAATGAGATACATAACCCAACCCAATCCTAGGTTTCCATCCGCTACACACCGCCCTTACCTGCCAAGCACACCATTGGGGATTTCTATAATCAACCCACATCGCTACACACCATCGATGGAAGACATCCTGCAGTTAGCTGCTCATCGTCAAAGTTGTGACAGAGTCACCAGGCTGAAATGGCATAAGCCACCAGAAACAGAGTTGTGACAAAGTCACCAGGCTGAAATGGCATAAGCCACCAGAACAGATCACTTCCCCTTTCATCATTCACCCAACCCCAAGCATACAGAGAAATCGGCATACAAAGCATATTACAGAAGAAGGACAGAAATCACTAACCTGATTATTAGCCTTTACCCTCCTCGGGTTTTCAATCATAATGCCGGGTTTTCGGCATTTAACAGAGTATAGAAGATTTATACATATATATATATATATATTAGCACCCAATCTAATAGTGGGAAAGGTTACACACCTGTTATCGCGAAGTACTAAACTCTTAGTCGGTATCCTTGCTAAACCGATCTATAACTTTGCTCAAAAAGCTGGAAAGATGTGAAAATAGGGCCTCTCCTACAATCGGCCAAGGGTTAGTAGATACCCGAATTTACACTTTGAAACTAATAGATTCCTCTTACCTTGAAATCCCGAAAGTAACACAATTCGAGTGTTGGGAACTATAACTTAGAGATCTATGCGATTGGCCCCACTTGGATCTCGGAATGCGAAAATAAGAGAGAAATAAGAGATTAGTTCTAAATAGCCATTCGGCTAGGGATTTTGAAAAGCCGAAAAACATTGAAATCCTGAAATCAATACTTACCTATTGCTTCCTTCAAAATTCGGCACAAACAGACTCCCCTGAAGAGAATTCGGCAACTTCAGGAGGTGTGATCTTAGTGATTTCGGCTTTTAGAGAAACAAAGAATTGGAAAAATATAAACAAGGAGTGGTTAGTGAGATTCAAACTAAAAGAGAAGAGAAAAAGGATGGTTGGTTTTGGCAATTGAGATCTAAAGAGTTTTGATTTACTGTCCGAAAAAGAAAATAGAGAGAGAGTTCAAGTTTTCAAAAATAAAAGAGAAATTTTTGAGAGAATTTTCAGAGAACATAATGAAGATTTTGGCACACCTTACATTGCCTATCTGAGGTCGATTCTTTCCCCTTTCTGAGTCAAATTTTTGGCCAACTCTAGCCTCTTGGATGAGCTCTCATCTTTTCCCTTATCTTGATCTATTATGTCCACAAAAATAGCCCTAATTCCTCTCTTCATTATCTGCCTATTATCCTTAAAAGTAAACATAATAAAATATCCTAAAATTTAGCCTTGTGCCGTCCCCCCTTACTCTTCTAAGTGTTGAATTTTAGCCCTAAAACTTGGGCTTCAAGCTGTCAAAATTTGGGCCCTCCTCATGCACTTGTGACGCCACTTATAGCTCCCCTTTACTGTGCCCCTCGTTGCTGGGCCACAAGCCCAATATGTCACTACTAAAACTTTATTTTAAATCCTTGAGTGTCTAAACAGAATATTTAAACAAAACCTCAGCCCATTCTTGAGCCCAATCAGGACCCCTAACCCTTTTAAATTAATATTTTAAGCACACATCACATAAAATGCACAGGCCCAAAATTTAGGATATTACAGGATGTCTATTTTAACAAGTTTTAGAGGTGTTTAATCGTGTTTTGAAGTGGTTGAATGATTGGTTATTGAGTTGATGGTTATTTAAGTTTGCAGGGCTGGTAAACTTGATGTTTAAGGTTCATTTTGAGTCTACACGGCCAGACACATGGGCGTGTGACTGGACCGTGTAAGACACACGGCTAGCACACGGGCATGTGCCCTGGCCGTGTGAAAACTGCACCTAATTAAAATAATAATAAAATGGCCACATGGCCTAGCACACGGGCGTGTGACTTGGCCGTGTGAGGTAAGTGAGAGAGTTACACGGGGTAGGACACGGCCTGAAGCACGGGCATGTCATGGGGTCACACGAGTGTGTCCCTTGGCCACACGGGCGTGTGTGCCCTGCACTTAGAAAAAATTTTGAGGTTTCGAGGAAAAAATTTAAAGAACTTGAATAAGTCCCGAATTGTTTCTAATACATATTTAGGGCCTCGAGGGCCCAATAAAGGGATGAAATGATTAATTTATGAAGTGTCTGCTAAGAGATTTTTTTAATGTTCGTATTTGATCTGAAAAGTTCGGTAATGCTTCGTAACCCTATTTCGGCGACGGATAAGGGTTAGAGGGTGTTACAGGGTGTCAAATTTATATAGTGCTGGGCGCATTTACTACTTTGGATTTATCTGATGAGGCATTGGGTGCCAAATTGGTGTGTTGGTTGGATCCGTGTATCCATCCGAGTCTGAGTCGTGTTAATAGGGGTAATTAAATAAACGGTACTATTATTGATATTGAATAATATTGTATGAGAATTGAAAATGGGATAGTGATTTGAAACATGAAAATGAGATATGTTGTGATTAAATGAGATACATGAGTTATGTACTCATGAAGTGGATTTGGAATAGATAATGAAATTGTTAAAATGAAATGTGGTCTGATATGTGAAAAGCTATTTATATAGCAAGTATGAGAATTGGGATATTTGTGAAACAAATGAAATATGATAGCATGTGTAATTTGAATATAGTATGAAATGATATACATTGAAATGGTAATTGGCCAAATGGAAATATGTTTATGTTCATGAAAAGGTGGTAAGATTCAAAAGGTGTAATTTCTTATAAAATGGTTTATCATGTGATTGACCCCAAATGAGCTATATACATAAATGCACTAACTTGTGTATCGATGATGGTGATTAGGCTTATATCAAGCTTGAGATTATGATTGATGTATATGTTTATGTCTGGAATTATACAAATGAAACGGTAAGTTCTGTAACATCCTGAATTTTTGGGCCTATGCATTTAATGGGTGAATATGTGTAATGGGTTAATTTGAGCATTAGGCGTCCAAATTGGGCTCAGGATTGGGCTGAAGCCTTAGTTAAATTTTTGTTTGGGCACTATAGGGTTTAAATGGTGGTATCTGAGTTTAAAATATCAAAATGGGCTTGTGGCCCAGTGGTCAGTGGCGCCACTTAGGGAGCAAGGCGGTGACGCCACACAAGGGAGTAAGGGGCCCAAATTTAAGTTACATGGAGCCCAACTCTTTTAATTTAAGTTAGCTAACTTTTGGCATTAGGGTTAGGTAGAGTGGACGGCAACAAGGCTCAAAAATAGGAGGATTTATGTGAATGGGATAATGTAGATAATATAGTTGATAATATGGTAGGAAAAAAAAGGAGAAAAGATAGGAGCTATCTACAAGGCTAGGAGTTGGCCGAAATTCTATCACCTAGAGAAGTGAAGAAATCAGTTTCTTTATGGCAAAGGGGGTGCCGAATTTTCCCTTTTTATTTGATTAATTTTTAGTTATCAGGAAGGGCACTTTCGGTTTTTCATAGGTGAGTGCCGAAATTTCTATAAATAGGGAGGGTTCTCTTCTTTATTTTTCGGCATTTAGGGTTTCCACCTTTTCTTTCTCTTCTTTCTTTTAAAAGCCGAAAACTCCATTATTCTCTTCTTTCTTCTAAAAGCCGAAAACTCCATTATTCTCTTCTTTTTTCTAAAAGCCAAAAGCCGAAAACTCCATTATTCCTTTCTCTTCTTTCTTCTAAAAGCTGAAAACTTCATTATTTTCTTCTTTCTTCTAAAAGCCGAAAACTCCATTATTCTCTTCTCTTCTTTCTTCTAAAAAGTCGAAAGCCAAAAAATCCATTATTCTTTTCTCTTCTTTCTTCTAAAAGCCGAATCTCTATAGATTTCTTCGAATCATCTTCTCTTCTTGATTTTTTGCAAAAAGTCAAAATCCTCTAGGAGTAGCCGAATCTTCTCTAGTAAGATCTCTTAGATCTAAAAGCCGGAAACACTAGTTCCTGAATCTCATATCACTTTTCGGGATTTCAAGGCAGATAGCGGTGGTGTTAGCTATGGATAGCGTCGACTTAGAGGGTCTCGTTCTAACTGTGAATCAGTGTGTAGATCTCTAACACACTAGTAATCATACTAAATATATGTTATGGGCTAAAAGCGGAAAAAAAAGGTGTATAGTAATATGTACTAAATATATGTTATGGGCTAAAAAGTGGAAAAAGGTTGTATAGTAATTTGTACTAAATATATGTTATGGGCTAAAAGCAGGAAAAAGGTTGTATAGACAGTCGGATTACCCAAAAGGGTAGGCAAGGGATGCAGTGCACGTAATCATAGAAACTTCTCTATGTGTATCGATGTATGTGATAGAATCGTGATTTTTTTAGGTAGTATATTGTTTTGATTTCGCATGTATGTATGCATGGGATGGGATTGATATGATGAAGGGGAAGAAGGTCGCATAGCGATCGGTGGCTTTGCCACATAGGTCACATAGTGATCGGTCTTTATGATGAAGCACTCAATTTGTCGAAATGCTACGATGTATTATTAAGGTCGCATGGCAATCGGTGGCTTTGCCACATAGGACCTGATGATCGGTCTTTAAGACAGGCAAAGACAAACGGTATCGATATGGTGTGTAGCGGTTGGAGGGTTGATTGTAGAAATCCCCAAGGTGTGATGGTTGGTACGGGTTGGTGTGTAGAGGATGGATTTCTAGGCTGGGATGGGCCATGATGCATATATAGTTACCCTTGTATACGGGCCAAGGCCATAATGTGTTTGTGGGCCAAGCCTTTGATGTGTTTTCGGGATTTACACACTGAGTCTTGGTGACTCACCCTATTATTTTTCCTAACTTTTCAGATGAGCAGTAGATCGTGGACATGGGAGCCGAGGCGGACTCGAGGGGCCAACAAGTCTTTTATTTATAAAATTTTCGTTTTATTATAAGTTTTAATTTTGGGATTATTTGATGTAATAAGCCCTCCATAGCTTAGGTTATAGGTTGATATTTGTTAATGTTTATGTTTTTTTTTATGATCAAAGACTTATGTTTAAAAGAAATAAAAATGGGATTTTCAAACCTTATTTAAATAACACCTATTTTGGAAAGATAAGTTACAAAGATTTTCTACAAATGCCACCTATTTAACGAATATCCACAAAAACGAACTAATTTTTACAAAGCCTTGCAACGTAAAAGTTTTAACATTAAACCCGTAGCATACCAGATCCAGTCGTGACGTATGGGCCGGGTTTGGGGTGTTACATTTTGGTATCTGAGCCCAGTTCAAAACTCGGGCTGTGAAATGGGTCTAGTACTGTTTTAAAGTTGATAAGAATTTGGAAAAGTTTGGGTTGAGAAATGGCCTTCGAGTCTACCGGCACCCGATCCACCCAGGTAAGTATTCTAACTCTTGATGTGATATGCATGTTGGGTTTGATGGGCTTGATGGACGTAGGCTAGTATATTAGACATTGATGGACTTTAGGCTTAGTTTAAACAACTCTCTAAATTCATAAGATTTAATCCAACCAAACAAACCTGTGAACAAGTCGCGAGATTAGGGTGTGGCAACAGGCATACGCATGTCTAAGATTGGGTCCGGAAGAGCCTGGTACTTAAGCAATCCTAGTGACTCACCTCCTCTTCTTTGGAATCCTACCAGTGCGAGTGTATTTGTTCACCTTAGTCATGAGGACTTGTTGTGGGCCAAAATTTATAACTAAAACCCGAAAGGGACCAGCCACTCTATTTTGTAAAACTACTAAATTACCCCTGATTTATGAATAACCAAAATATCCTTGATTTGTAAAATTACCAAAATACCCCCAGATTTTCAAATTACCAAAATACCCCCGAAATGTAAAATTACCTTATTTCACAAAGGAACCCTATTTCAGAAAATTACGGAAAAAAACCCCTGAAGGATAAATTACGAAAATACCCCTGGGTAGTGAAATGACTAAAATACCCTATGTGTTGAATGTGGGTTCATGGATGTCGTCTATATGTTGATGGTTGATGTGTGTGGTTCCTAGAACTAGAAGACAAACTTGAGACTGAAACTTGTAGATATAATTTCGAATTCGAAAGAACTACTCTTAAACTACTGATCATAAGACTATTCGTGGTTAATCAGTGGAAGAAACCTATTAATTCATAAAATTTCTAATCAGATAAACGTCAATCGGAAGAATGAGTACAAGGGGACGAGGACGCTCAGGATCACGAATACCGGTGCGTACTCTATCATATTATCCTAAGTGTTTCTTTTGGCTTTAGAATTAGAGTTCGCAGCGAAAGCATAGTGGTGAGACTTGGGTAGTATGATTAATAGTTAGTTGGAAATTTCGAGGACGAAATTTCTTTAAGGGGGTAGAACTGTAACATCCTGAATTTTTGGGCCTATGCATTTAATGGGTGAATATGTGTAATGAGTTAATTTGAGCATTAGGGGTCCAAATTGGGCTCAAGATTGGGCTGAAGCCTTAGTTAAATTTTTGTTTGGGCACTATAGGGTTTAAAAGGTGGTATCCGAGTTTAAAATATCAAAATGGGCTTGTGGCCCGAGTGGTCGATGGCGCCACTTAGGGAGCAAGGAGGTGACGCCACACAAGGGAGTAAGGGCCCAAATTTAAGTTACATGGAGCCCAACTCTTTTAATTTAAGTTAGCTAAATTTCGGCATTAGGGTTAGGTAGAGTGGACGGCAACAAGGCTCAAAAATAGGAGGATTTATGTGAATGGGATAATGTAGATAATATAGTTGATAATATGGAAGGAAAAAAAAAAGGAGAAAAGATAGGACCTATCTACAAGGCTAGGAGTTGGCGAAATTCCATCACCTAGAGAAGTGAAGAAATCGGTTTCTTTATGGCAAAGGGGGTGCCGAATTTTCCCTTTTATTTGATTAATTTTTAGTTATCGGAAGGGCACTATCGGTTTTCATAGGTGAGTGCAAATTTCTATAAATAGAGAGGGTTCTCTTCTTTATTTTTCGGCATTTAGGGTTTCCACCTTTTCTTTCTCTTCTTTCTTCTAAAAGCCGAAAACTCCATTATTCTCTTCTTTCTTCTAAAAGCCGAAAACTCTATTATTCTCTTCTTTCTTCTAAAAGCCGAAAGCCGAAAACTCCATTATTCCTTTCTCTTCTTTCTTCTAAAAGTCGAAAACTCCATTATTCTCATATTTCTTCTAAAAGCCGAAAACTCCATTATTCTCTTCTCTTCTTTCTTCTAAAAAGTCGAAAGCCGAAAACTCCATTATTCTTTTCTCTTCTTTCTTCTAAAAGCTGAATCTCTATAGATTTCTTCGAATCATCTTCTCTTCCTGATTTTTCGCAAAAAGCCGAAATCCTCTGGGAGTAGTCGAATCTTCTCTAGTAAGATCTCTTAGATCTAAAAGCCGGAAACACTAGTTCCTGAATCTCATATCACTTTTCGGGATTTCAAGGTAGATAGCGGTGGTGTTGGCTACGGATAGCGTCAACTTAGAGGGTCTCGTTCTAACGGTAATCAGGTGTGTAGATCTCTAACACACTAATTAATCTGTACTAAATATATGTTATGGGCTAAAAGCCGAAAAAAGGCTGTATAGTAATCTGTACTAAATATATGTTATGGGCTAAAAGCCGAAAAAAGGCTATATAGACAGTCGGATTACCCAAAAAGGGTAGGCAAGGGATGCAGTGCGTAATCATAGAAACTCTCTATATGTATCGATGTATGTGATAGACTGTGAACTTTTAGGTAGTATATTGTTTTGATTCTGCATGTATGTATGCATGGGATGGGATTGATATGATGAAGGGGAAGAAGGTCGCATAGCGATCGGTGGCTTTGCCATATAGGTCACATAGTGATCGGTCTTTATGACAGGAGCTCAGCTGTCGAAATGCTACGATGTATTATTAAGGTCGCATGGCGATCGGTGGCTTTGCCACATAGGTCACTGATGATCGGTCTTTAAGACAGGCAGCCACAATTGTCGATATGGTGTGTAGCGGTTGGAGGGTTGATTGTAGAAATCCCCAAGGTGTGATGGTTGGTACGGGTTGGTGTGTAGAGGATGGATTTCTAGGTGGGATGGGCCATGATGCATATATAGTTACCCTTGTATACGGGCCAAGGCCATAATGTGTTTGTGGGCCAAGCCTTTGATGTGTTTTCGGGATTTACACACCGAGTCTTGGTGACTCACCCTATTATTTTTCCCTAACTGCGGATGAGCAGTAGATCGTGGACATAGGAGCAAAGGCGGACTCGAGGGCCATCAAGTTTTTATTCCTATAGATTATTTCGGTTTTTCCTTAAGTTTTTAATTTTGGAAACATTTATGTAATAAGGCCCCATAGTTTATACTCACTACTTAGTTTTTAATATTTGCAACTTATGGAACTTTGTCAAAGGTTTTATTATTCAAAATAATAATAATACAAGGTTTTCTTTTCAAAAGTCACTTGTTTATTCGAATTTTGCCTAATAACTTATGATTTACTAAAACCAACTTAGCAAAAGTTTTCAACGTACAACCCGTAGCATACCAGATCTGGTCGAAACTTATGGGCCGGGTTTGGGGTGTTACAAGTTCATAATTGAAATGTGATATGATGAAAAAGGGATTGATGAGTTGAATAATGTACTTATGTATGAGAAATTACGTATTTTATGGTTGAACTTGCCTATGTTATGAATAAATATATTAATTAGTTAATTGATGTTGTTATTTAAGATTATGTTTAGTAAATGAAATGGAAAGTAAGTAAAGGAAGTTATTCGTAGTTTTATGAAAATGTTAATGATGGTGTAAAATGTTTTATAAAATCTTATTATGTTAGGAATGAATTTATATATGATGTTGATAGACTTACTCATTTATTAGTTAATGGTTATGTAGTTGATATATCTTGAGGCATTGGTATAGCTTTATATTTATCATATAAAGTTTATTATTGAATTGGAATATTATGTTTAAAGTTTGTACAAGCTTACTAAGCATTCATTGCTTACGTAGTTGTTTATCCCTTACTTTATAGATTATCAGAAGCTCGATCAGGTTGGAAGCTCACCGGAGATCTATCACACTATCCAACGATTATATCGGTAGATTTTGATATCTTGGTTAAGGTTATAATGGCATGTATAGGTGAATTATGTCTAATTTTTAATTGATGAGTTTGGTATATATCTATGTCATTTTGGTTGATAATTATGGCATGAAATATTGTCTTGAATTTGAGGTACTTAAGGTACTATTGATATCTTGTTGGTTATGGTTAATATGGTCAATTTGATGCATGTTTAGAAATAACCAAAGTTGGTATATGTTGTATCGATCTCAATATGGTCAAGACATGGTATGTTTTGGAATAGTCTTGAATAGATGTGCATGATTGGAATATGATATGCCTAATATGGTAAGGTTGGTATGTGTCAATTGTGTTATGTATCGGTATGGAAAGAAGTCAGTTGGTAAATGGTATAAATGTGGTCAAATGTAGAGAGATTATTTTTGATATAGCACGGAAATAGTATTGATATTAATTAGATATGTATGGTTAAGGTTTGAACAAACATGCTCATGTATATATATATAAGTTGATGCTTGATGATTGATGATTGAGGTGCCTTTTGGCATATTGGTTGTATGAACATTTGGTATGGAGATTAGTCATTCTTTGCATAATTTGAGTATGTATAAAGGCCTTGTATACATGTACAAATTTCATGTAGGTTTATGCTTGAAAGGGTGAAAGAAATGGCTTGGAAGTGGTCATTTTCTTGTCCACACGACCTAAGACACGGGCGTGTGTCTCCGCCGTGTGTGACACACGGCCAGGTGACACGACCATGTGTCCCTTGTAATTTTTAAAGGGTTACAAGTTAGGCTGTTACATGGCCTAGCACACGGCCTGGCACACGGGCGTGTGACTTGGCCGTGTGACCAAGTCAGAGAGTTACACGGCCTGAGACACGGGCGTGTCTCTAGACCGTGTGAGTCACACGGCCTGACCACACGGCCGTGTGACCCCTGTAGTGTGAATTTTTCTATCTTTTTCCATGAAGTTCTATATATTTCCGATTTAGTCCCGACTTGTTTCTAATGCGTATTTAGGGCCTTGAGGGCTCGTATAAGGGATAGTATATATGATTTTGATTGGTTTTATTATGAATATTGATATGTTATTAAACATTTGAATTTCTGTCTGTTTGATCTGTAAACCCTGGTAATGCTCCGTAACCCTATTCCGGTGACAGATAGGGGTTAGGGGTGTTACACTAGTACTATAAAAGGGAGTCACCCTCAAGTCATTTTACACATTCACAAATTTAGAAATTTAAAAATTCTCTAAAGGAGATATTTTGCATACTTGAAGCCCTCTCTAAAATTTCAAAAACTTTTTGAAGAAATCTTGATGAATACTAAATCGGTTCTAAATAGAGTTGTCTTCCTACTTGTCCAACTAAAGAAAGGAGGTCAAAACTTATTTCTAAAAAAATCGTGTTTCGATATTGTTCAATTGAAGAAAAAGAGGTTTAAACCTATTTCAAGAGTACGTCACCACAACACTTGAAGCTGTTGGAAAATATATAATTTTTGAAAACTTTGAGGCATATTCTCAATTAGTAAAGGTGGAGAGTTGAATCATAAAATTATGGTTTTATATTCTACTCCATGAGAACTTTATAACGGTATTTCATATGCTCAAAATGGTCGAGTGATGAATGAGAAATTTATACTCAAAGTAAGCTACAACAGAATTAATTTTGATTTTGTTTCAAAATATTAATTCTTTTGTTTAACAAAATCAAAGGGTAATATAAATTGGAAATTAAAATTTCTATTTATTGTGGCATTAATTATGGCTTCAAATTGTTAAAACTTAAATTGTAGCTTCAAAATCGTAACATCAAAGAAAAAGAAATTTATCAACGGTGAATTAAAAAGATAATATGAGAGTGCATGTCTAGGATTGGTTCTTTGAAAGACTTGGTATTTAAGCATGTCAAGTGCACCACCTCTCTTTCAGAGTTACCTACCTGGTGCATTATTTTATTATGTTTTTTATTAGACCGTATAAACTTTTGTTTTGGGTTTTATTAAATTCCTATCATCTAACAAAAATTGGTAATTTTTCTAATTCTGGTTTTGTTTCTGAAATCTTAACCAAAAATGGAAACTCCCACCAATGTTGTGGAAGATATGGGCTTATGTGCTGTGATTTTTGAAGTCAACATGGTTGACTCAAATACAAGAGAATGGTGACTTGATATTGGTGCCACACGTCATATCTGTTGTGACAAAAACTCCTTTTCTGAGTTAGAGCCTTTGTGAAAGCGGGGAGAAGCTCTATATAGGCAATGCTGCGACTTCCAAGATCAAGGGGAAGGGTACTGTGGTCTTGAAGATGACTTCTGGCAAAGAGCTCAAGCTTCAAAATGTGTTGTATGTGCCTGACATGCGCAAGAATCTTGTTTTTGGAACACTCATTAGTGTGCATGGCTTTAGGATGGTGTTTGAATCCCAAAAACTAATTTTTTCTAAGGGGGGAATGTTTGTGGGAAGGGGATATGTATTAAATGACATGTAGAAACTTAATGCAATCTCTGGAAAAGCAAAAACTATGAATAAGAATGTTGCTTCTTCTTATGTTTATATGCTTGAGTCATTTAATTTATGGCATGGTAGGCTCAGACATGTTAATTATGATATTTTACATACATTAATTAACTTAGAGCATATTCCTTCGTTTCACATTAATTATAAACATAAATGTGAAACTTGTATTGAGGCAAAATTAACAAGGTCTTAATTTCAAACTGTTGAAAGAAGTACAAAATCACTTGATCTAATACATAACGATGTTTGTGACTTAAAGTTTGTTCAAACAAGAGGAGGGAATAAATATTTTATTACCTTAATTGATGATAACACAAAATATTGCTACGTATATTTGCTTAAGAGCAAAGACGAAGCTATAGAAAAATTTATTCTCTATAAGCAGGAAGTTGAAACCCAACTTAATAAAAGATTAATATGGTGAGAAGTGATTGTGGTGGTGAATATGTTGAACCATTTTGTGAATACTGTGCACAACATGGTATTATTCATGAAGTGACACCACCATACTCTCCTCAAATAAATGGAGTAGCTGAGCGAAAAAATCGGACTCTAAAGGAAATGATGAACGCATTACTAGGAAGCTCTGAGTTATCACAGAACATGTGGGGGGAAGCTATTCTGTCAGCTAATTACCTTTTAAATAAGGTCCCCCGCAAGAAAAGGGACAATACACCATATGAGTTATGGAAAGATAGAAAACCTTCTTACAACTACTTGAAAGTGTGGGGGTGTGTTGCAAAAGTAATGGCTCCGTTACCAAAGCAAATGAAAATATGTCCTAAAACGGTGGATTCTATTTTTATTGGCTATGCAGGTCATAGTAATGCATATATGTTTCTTGTGTATGAATCAAAGAATCATGACTTTCACAATAATACTATATTGGAATCAAAGAATGCTTCATTCTTTGAAAATATCTTCCCTTGTAAAGCTAGGGAAGTTGATTCAAGTTCAATAAAACGAACTTCAGAGACTATAAATGAAAATAGTTAAGACGAGGTTGAAACTGAGATAGAGCCAAGGAAGAGTAAACGAAGGGTGGAAAAATCTTTTGGATTGGATTTTCTAACCTTTATGCTAGAGGCTGAACCTCAAACGTATAATGATGCTATACGGTCATTAGAAAGCACCTCATGGAAAGATGCTATTAAAAGTGAAATTGATTCCATGATGAAAAATCATACATGGGAATTAGTGGATCTTTGTAACACCCCTTACCCGAGACCGTTGCCGGAGTCGAGCATGAGGAGTTACTAGACTTAACTACTAATTCGGGGCATAAAAATTGAAACTGTCCATTTGCATCATGTTGTCTAAATTGATTATAACTCGAGTTACGAAACTCAAAATTTATATCCATAAATTTTCCTTGAAACTAGACTCATATATATTCTTACTATAATTTTTCCAGAATTTTTCATGCGGCCAATTAGTACAGTTTATTCATTAAAGTTTCCCCTGTTTCACTGACCAACGATTCTGACCTCTCTTAACCTAAACTCAAATATCTCATTGTACAGTTTTCATATGATGTTCCCACTTGTTTCTATTGAAAATAGACTCACTAATAAATCTATACATATAAAATATAACTAATAATTAATTTTGTACAATTTTTGATAATTTTTCCAAGACAGAATAGAGGATCACGAAGTCATTCAGAACCAGTCTCACTAAAATTTAAATATAAAAGAATATAAAATTCCTTCACCTACTCTGTTTCTTTCATATAAAAATAGACACAATAATATTTAATTATATATCTTATTCACTTTCTAATTCCATTTCTACTATTGTTGGTGATTTTTCAAAATCACGTCACTACTGCTAACCAAAAACTGTTTCAGTGCAAAATATGGTTAACTAGTTTATAACATCTTTACTCCCTTTCATTTGAACTCTATACATTAACCATACTTATATATACCAAAACCAAATCAACCAAAACCACAACCAAACATAATCATCAAGCCAAAATATAAATTCCAAGATTAACAAGATGGACAAGCCATTTTCGCATGGCTTATACAAATATATACAACTTCAAAACCAGCAATATCAAAACTAGTCTATACATGCCACGTAACCAAATTTCCAAGCATTTATTTACCAAAGCGAAAATTGAATAGTGTGATGAGATCTCCTTCGACTTCCAACCCGAGCAAGTCTTCGAAACTCTATAAACATAGGAAAATTACACAAAGTAAGCTTTGAAAGCTTAGTAAGCCATAAGCAAATATTTCACTATAGAAACATATATAATTCAATTCAAATAGGCCAAAATTTAGTTAATCACATACACATATACAACCACTTTTCTCATATAATCCATGTTCCTCATTAAGTAACTTCACTTACCTTATTTTTCATTTAACAAATAAACCTCATACATACCTGAATCATTTATAAAATAACCCGAATCAAACATATATTTATACCTCATTATACCATGGCCTAATATACCATATATATAAATTATCAATATATTCTCCAATTTCAAAGTCATAATATCATAGATAATCGATTATATATATACGTATTCACATATATATATACAATCTCGTGAATCAAACTTTTAAAACACATACTTATACTTATCATAAAACCGAATACCTTACTCATAGTTTCATACATTTTTAATATCATCACAAAACATTTCTATCACATATCTTTCAATGAATTAACTTTCAGTTCGAATAAAGTAACCATATTCACATACCTGAATGCTTTAGCTCACTTAAAACATTTGATTGCTTTTACCGTTGCTCACTTGAAATTCATTAAGCGTAAAGCCTTGTATAAAACACCGGCACAGAGCCCGTTAGGTAATAAACCTGATTCAACACACCGACATAAAGCCTGCTAGGCAATAAGCCTGACATCATACACGGCATCAAGCTCGCTAGGCAATAAGCACGATATCATACACCGGCATCAAAGCACGCTAGGCAATAAGCCTCGATATCATACATCGGCATCAAAGCTCGCTAGGCAATAAGCCCGATATATTCAACATTACAAAGTTACTTTTATTCATAATTCATATCTCAATTGAACCGAATATATTCCAAAATTTCATAAACATTCATGCATTCAGCTCCAACCATAGAAATTCATACAATTAAATTGAATATATAAAAATCATACACATTCAAATTCAACAACGTTTATTGCTTATAAACTTACTTATTAGATCAAATACACATGATTTATTATTCCACCACATATGGCCGAATATACTAGTTTAATGCATTATCTTATATATAACTCAACATCCAAAGTTAATTAAATTATCACATGTACCCATATATTCGAATTTAATATAATATTACATATAACCACTTATATACAAATTCAATTCATCATCACATATACACATCTTTGTTGTGGCGAACATATAAGGTTAATTAAATCAACTTACTTGTTCAATTTCCACATCCATATGAAGTCTTATAGACATAGACTTGAAAATGAATCACCGGTATTAAAACCCGCTAGGCATATGCTCGAATCACACACCAAGCACTAGGGCCCGCTAGACCCAAGGTCTGAAATTTATTCATCGGCAATAAGCCTGCTAGGTACGAAGCCCGATTTAAGTTCACCAACTCAAAGCTTGCTAGGCCCAAGGCCCGAAACATCACAAATACATAATCGATTTAAGGACATAAATCACATATACTAAGTCATAAGCTTTCATCAAAAATTTATACTATCTTTCATATATCTAAACTGACTCAAGTAGTTCCTTGAATGAAACACCCCAAACCCGGCCCACGAGCCCAGATCGAATCTGGTATGTTCCTCGAGTTGAACGTTTTAATTTCATGTTTATTACTTGGAAAATTTGGAGTGGTTTTATTAAAATACCGAGTTGTTTTGGGGTTAATCTTTAATTTGATAAGAATCGTGTCATAATAAAATAATTAAAAGTGCATGCATAAACAGTTTCATACTAGTGGCCTTATTACATCAAAACCAAAACCCAAAATAAATTTGAAATACTAAAACAATAAAAGTCCAAAATAAAATTAATCCTGTGCTGAGCATGGGCCACCAATGAGCTCCTGCCGACCCGGTCCATCACCGAGTGTCACCTGAAAAATATTCCCCAACAGGGTGAGTCAAACAGACTCAATGTGTACAACCAACACTAAATCCCAATAATTTAGGCATATCAGTTCATACATATACAAATAGCAATTAAATATAATGATGCAATCCCGAACCCAATCCTAGATGCCATCCGCTACACATCACCCGTACCAACCATCACACCGTGGGGATTACTAAATCGACCCACCCATCCGCTACACATCATCGAAGGCAGTCGCTGCAGTCGACGTGCTCATCGCCCTTATAAATTCGTGGCAGAGCCACCACATAATAATTTGTGACATAGGTCACCACATTCAAATTATGTGACCGAAGTCACCTCATTCATATATTGTGACCGAAGTCACCACATTCACATATTGGGGTATAAAACCGCCAATCACTTCCCCTTTCATAATCACCCATATGCCCATGTCATACATTTCATGCAATATCATGCCTTATTTCACATTCTTATCACAGTTCACATAGGTGCCATATCACATATCCATAATAAGATAACTTTAGTAGTAGTAAATTAACGTACCTGAGTACTTTGTACCATTGCATGGTACCTTTGGCCACATTCATATTATTGTAAACACACATAATTAATTTATGCCGAAATCTAATAAGGTTTAGTGTGGGTACACACCTGATATTAACGCTTTATTGAAATCCCGAATATCCCGATCTAATATTCTAGATCCTAGTCCCTACATTCGGCCAACACATAGTATTTTAGCTAAAGGCCATTCGGCCAAACAATTAAATCCCGAATCCTTACCTTACTGTCGTTTTGACTATAGATCAAATCCCAAAACTTCGTAGAGTTCCTCCCTTGCAATCGGCTAGGCATTAAATCATTTAACTAATTAATATCCGGCTTTTGAGTAAAATAAAGAATAGATCTAATCATTGAATAGGGCCATGGCCGAATGTACCTTTGTACTTTACCTTGTGTTTTGAAATCCCAAAATTGCTATTAACCCTTGGTATCTGTCGAAATCACCTTGACACATGTTAGATCAACTTCTAACATTTGAATACTAATCAATGGCCCTTGGCCGAATACTTGTGGCTTACCTTAGATCTCGAGATCCCAAGTATCCTTCCTAGAAGTCGACAACAATGGCGTAATCCCGGAGAACCCTTCAAGTTTTGGCCTAAGATCACTAATAGGATTAATACCTTGATTTTGACAAGTCTAAAGGTAAAAGAATGGAAACCAAATTTTGATCTTACCCTTACTTGAAGAAATCGTCAAGACTTTGTCCGACGACCACCACGGAATATTCGGCTTTGGGATTCAATGGACAAACGGCTAGAGTCTAACAAGTATTTAGTTTCGGCTTCAACAAAAAATTGAAAAGAGAAAAGCTTGAGTTTTTCGGCTTTTGACAAAAGTGGAAGAGAAGAGAAAATATGGCTAGAGGATTTGGCAATGATGAAAATAGGGGGAAGGAAATTTCGGCTAGAACAGATGAAAAGAAAAGGAAGAAGAAGATGATGGCTTGGAGAGAAAAGAGTGTTTGAGAGAGAGGCAAAAAGTATAGAATGATATTCGGCTATCCCCCTTTACTAGCTTAGCCGAAATTACTAAGCTTTAGAGTCCCTTACTTGGCCACCACTTCTCCCTTATCATAGCTCACATTTTCCTCCTTATCACCTTATTTAAAATTAAAGAATAATCCACCATTTACCTCTTGAAATTAAAAGGATAAAAACTCCTAAAACTTAGCCTTATTGCCGTCCACTACTCCCCTCCCTTTGACGCCACTAAGCAAAAATGAACCTTAAAATTTTGCTTCCCATGCGACTCGAACACAAGCTCTCCCCCCCAACATATGGCGTCATTTTCAGAGCCCTAAGTGGCACCTCCAAGCCACTTTTCCAAGCCCAATTTCATGTCACATTTCCTCTATAAATTTTCTTAAGACCACCTTGCCTTAGTTCCCCTTTTTAAACTTTAAAACTTAATATTTCTAAGGCATTTCTTTACACACTAAGGTTCACAAAATTCACAAAATTCATAGAACACATTCACCGTTCACATAGACATGCTATTCCATATATTTAAACAAAATGCATAGGCCATAATTCTGGGATATTACAGGTTCTACCTCTTAAAATAATTTCGACCTCGAAATTACCTGGCTAAAATAAGTGAGGGTATTGCTGTCGCATTGCTTCTTCTGGCTCCCACGAAGCTTCTTCCGATCCGTGATTACACCATAACACTTTGACCAAAGGAACTGACTTTCTTCGCAACAATTTCACATCTCGTTCCAAGATCTGAATCGGCTCTTCCTCGTAGGACAAATCCGGCCTTAATTCCACCTCTTCAACTGGAACTACATGAGATGGATCTGATCGATAACGACGTAGCATAGAAACATGGAATACGTCGTGCATCTGCTTCAACTCCGGTGGCAACTCTAACTGGTATGCCACTGGTCCCACTCGCTTCAATACCTGATAGGGCCCTATAAACCTTGGACTTAACTTCCCTTTCCGACCAAATCTCATCACCTTCTTCCAAGGCGACACTTTAAGAAACACTTGATCTCCCACATCAAATTCTATCTCCTTTCGCTTAAGATCTGCATACGACTTCTGTCTATCAGACGCTTCCTTTAACCGTGCCCGAATTACTACAACTTTCTCTTCAGATTCTGCCACAATCTCTGGACCCAAAACTCGTCGTTCCCCCAATTTCGTCCAACACGTAGGAGTGCGACACTTTCGTCCATACAGCGCTTCATACGGTGCCATCCGAATCATCGGCTTGATAGCCGTTGTTGTATGCAAATTCCGCTAACGGCAAATATTCTTCCCAACTTCCTCTCAAGTCTATCACTGACCCCTCAACATATCCTCTAACACTTGGATTACTCGTTCAGATTGCCCGTCCGACTGTGGATGAAAAGCCGTAGTGACATCCAATTTAGTGCCCAAAGCCTGATGTAGTGCTTTCCAAAATCGAGACGTAAACCTTGGATCCCTATCTGAAATGATTGAAACCGGCACTCCATGCAACCTTACAATCTCTGCCACATATAACTTTGCCAACTTCTGCAAAGAATAATCAACTCTTACTGGGATGAAATGCGCGGACTTTGTCAACCGGTCCACTATCACCCATACCGAGTCCTTCTTAGTAGGCGCAAGGGGAAGCCCACTAACGAAGTCCATGGTGATTCTCTCCCACTTCCACTGCGGAATCTTGATTGGCTGAAGCAATCCTGATGGAACTTGGTGTTCAGCCTTAACTTGCTGACACGTCAAGCACTTCCCTACAAATTCGGTAACTTCCCTCTTAAGACCAGGCCACCAAAACTGTTCCCTTAGATCTCTATACAACTTAGTACCTCCAGGATGCATAGCATAGGGGCTACCATGCGATTCCTGAAGAATTCTCTGCCTTAAGTCCCCATTCTTGACATCTGGACCTTGCCCTTGAAACATAATACTCTCTCGTCATTAATACCGTAATCTTCCAACTCTCCACTCTGCACTTGCCGTAGCTTAGCACTTAGGTCCTTATCCATTAACTGACTTTCCTTCACCTCATTCAACCATGTCGGTTTGACTTGCAACTCTGCCAATAAACTTCCATCATCATACAAGCTAAGATGTGCAAACATTGCCCTTAGATCCGACACTACTTTCCGACTTAGGGCATCTGCCACTACATTTGCCTTGCCTGGATGATACTCTATGGAACAATCATAATCCTTGAAGAATTCCACCCACCTTCATTGTCTCAAGTTCAACTCCTTACGAGTCGGCAGAGATACTTAAGGCTCTTGTGGTCCGTGTAGATCACTGACTTTTCTCCATAAAGGTAGTGCCTCCACACCTTAAGAGCAAAAACCACTGCCGCCAGTTCCAAGTCATGCGTCGGGTAGTTAACCTCGTGAGGCCTTAGTTGTCGAGATGCATAAGCAACAACCTTCCCGTCTTGCATCAGAACACATCCTAATCCCGTGTGAGAAGCGTCACAGTACACCACAAAGTCCTTTCCTGCCTCCGATTGAATCAAGACCGGAGCTTCAGTCAAAACCCTCTTAAGCTTCTCAAAGCTCTCCTGTTGCTTATATGTCCAAACGAAAGGTACTTCCTTTCTCAACTACTTTGTCAACGGTGCGGCTATTGATGAAAATCCTTCCACAAACCTTCTGTAGTAGCCTGCCAATCCCAAGAAACTTCGAATCTCAGCCACAGACTTAGGTGGTTTCCAGTCTAGTACTGCCTCAATCTTCTTAGGGTCCACCCTTATTCCTTCTGCAGACACCACATGCCCTAAGAATGCAACCTCCTTAAGCCAAAACTCGCACTTGGCATATAGCTTCTTCTCCCTTAACACTTGCAACACTTTCCGGAGATGCTCGTCATGTTCTTCCTCAGACTTGGAGTATACTAGGATATCGTCGATGAACACAACGACGAACCGATCCAAGTAGGGTTGAAAAACCCGGTTCATCATATCCATGAACGCGGCTGGGGCGTTCGTCAAACCGAATGGCATCACTACGAACTCATAATGTCCGTATCTTGTCTGAAAAGCCGTCTTATGGATATCCGCTTCCTTCACCTTAAGCTGATGATATCCAGACCTTAGGTCTATCTTTGAGAATACCGCTGCCCCCTTAAGCTGATCGAACAAGTCGTCTATCCTTGGCAAAGTGTACTTGTTCTTGATGGTCAGCTTATTCAACTGACGATAATCTATGCACATACGCATAGTCCCATCTTTCTTCTTCACAAACAAGACCGGTGCTTCCCATGGAGACACACTGGGTCGAATAAACCCACGATCAAGCAACTCTTGGATTTGAGCCTTGAGCTCAACCAACTCCTTCGGAAAGACATCCACAAACTCCTTTACTGTTCTAACTCCACTAACTCCCCCTTCTTTTGCATCCAACGCACTGACGAAAGTCAAAAATGCCTTGCACCCTTTTCGAACCATCTTATCAGCTTTTAGTGCTGAAACTACGTTAGACAAGTAGTTTCTTCTTTCTTCTATCATAATTATCGCCTCATCCTCCGGCGTCTTTAACTCCATTCGTTTAGCTGCACAATCTAATATAGCTCGGTGTTCTACTAGCCAGTCCATGCCAAGTATGAGATCGAATTCTCCGAAGGGAAGTTCCATTAAGTCGGTAGGGAAAATCACTCCTTGAATCTCTAGAGGTACACTCTGAAAAATCTTATTCACCACTACAGTTTGACCTAGTGGGCTCACTACAGTCATCTCCTTACTAGAAAGTTCAGAGTCTATGCCTAGTGTTTCAACTACACTACTAGCAACATAAGAATGGGTCGAGCCCACATCAATCAAAGCAGAATAAGGCTTGCCAGATATAAGGAACGTAGCGGTTATGACGTCCGGTGCGTCTCCGTCCTCCCTTCGATGAACCGCATACACTAGGCCCGGCTGTCTTGCCTCTGCATTACCAACACCTCTGCCAGGTGTTCCACGTCCTCTTCCAAGACCATTACCTCTGCCATTCGGACCACGACCTCGGCGAAGGCTGCTGGCCCACCTCTACCCGGCTGATTAACATTACCGCCTGTTGGTGGCCCCGTCTATCTTTATCGGGACGATCCTTAATCATGTGGTCCTTAGATCCACACTTAAAACATCCTCCCGTTTTCTTCCAACACTCTCTAAGTGTTTTTCCCACACCGATCACAAGTACGATCACGCCCTCCAAAGAGCAAACTCTGCGACCTCGCGGCCCATCAACTCTAGGCCTCTTTTGATCATTTCAGCACGACCGGTGGTCCAACTCCTCTTTTTGCCTATTCCGATCGAGTTACGCTTTACAGAGTCCTTAACTCCTTCGGCCACTTTAGCCTTCTCCACCAACACACGGCAAATTCTCGCTCTTCATGCGGAGCTATCAATAACCTCAGATCATTTCTCAGTCTGTCCTCAAATCGGACACACCGTTCATGCTCCGTAGCCACTACTCCTCGAGCATATCGGCTCACCTTAAGAAATTGACCTGCAGACTCTCGCTACGGACTTATTCCCTTGAACCAGCCCCAAAAATGCTTTCATTTGCGCATCAATATAGTGAGTACCAACATATTTCTCCTGATACGCCGTCTTGACATACTCCCAAGTAAGATCCTCCGCTATGGCACCATCCCGAATCAGTGAGCCACCATTGATAGGCCGTCGCGGAGTAATGCCACCATTCCTTTCTGATTTCTCCTCGTGGGTCGAGATCCAACTCATCCATAATTCGTTCGGTTGCCTCCAACCAATACACCGGTTGTATTGGGTGCCACACCGGATACACCACGGAACACCTCAGCCCCATTGGCTCGGAGTCGCTCGGGTATAGATTTCCGAGCTCCCATATTTCCTCCCCGCTCCGGCCACCATTTCAAGAACTCGCGAGCTTTGCTGCGATCATCGCATCATCCCCTTCTCGATCTTGTTGTTCAACGCCAAAGAACCGGTGGTGGTGGTCTTTGGTACCTCATTTTCGGACCCTTGTCCGGACCTAACGGGTTCCGTCACGCCATTCTCGCCTCTACCACGTCCTCGCACATTACGACCACGTCCCCTAGAACTCATGTCCACGATCGCGCTTTAATCACGGTTAAGAAATTTTTATGCATTAGTATTTTGTTCCATTGTTTATCCGCATGAAGAAGTTTTATGAAAGAAGTTTAGAAGTAGTTCTTTCGATCGATCAAAGTTTCAAGTCTTCTATCCTAATTTAAAGGAGCACATTCATTCAACACACATTCATCATTCAAACATTTTCGTCCCTATTCCTATCCTGTGGGTATTTTCGTCATTTCACCTACAGGGGTATTTTGGTAATAAATCGGGGTTAATTTAAAATTTATAAATCGGGGTAATTTAAGTAAATTTTCCAATTCGTGGTTCCTTGGTGATTTTATGAAATAAGGGTATTTTGGTAAATTTTTTTTTCCAAACTAGGGTGGTTGGTCCCTTTCGGGTTTTAATTATAGGGTTTAGCCCATCAACGAGTCCTCATAACTAGGGTGAATAGTCACCACGCACTGTAGGATTCCAACGAAGAGGAGGTGAGTCGCTAGGATCGCTTAAATACCAAGCTCTCCCTGAATCCACTCCTAGGCATGCGTCTGTCTATTGCCACACCCTAACTCGACTAAGGTGAACAGTCACTACGCACCAGGTAGGATTCCAGTGAAGAGGAGGTGAGTCACTAGGATCGCTTAAATACCAAGCTCTTAGGATCCAATCCTAGACATGCGCATTTACGGTTACCACACCCTAGTCTTGTGGCTCGTTAACGGGTTTGTTTAGTGAAATTAAGTCTTATGAAAGTTTAAGAAGTGGTTTAAACTAAGCCTACAGTCCATCAGAGTCTATTTAAACTAGTCTACGTCCCATAAAGCCCATAAAGCCCACATGTATAACACACAATGGTTTAGGTACTTACAGCGGACTTGGGTCGGAGGCAGTGCCATCTTTGAGCTAACAGACTGTTATCCTTTAAAAGCCCATTTTTAGAAAACGTTTTGGAGCCCAAAAACCCAATAGTCGAGTTTTAAACCTGGCTCTGATACCAAACTGAAACACCCCAAACCCGGCCCACGAGCCCAGACCGGATCTGGTATGTTCCTCGAGTTGAACGTTTTAATTTCATGTTTATTACTTGGAAAATTTGGAGTGGTTTTATTAAAATACCGAGTTGTTTTGGGGTTAATATTTAATTTGATAAGAATCGTGTCATAATAAAATAATTAAAAGTGCATGCATAAACAGTTTCATACTAGTGGCCTTATTACATCAAAACCAAAACCCAAAATAAATTCAAAATACTAAAAACAATAAAAGTCCAAAATAAAATTAATCCTGTGCTGAGCATGGGCCACCAATGAGCTCCTGCCGACCCGGTCCATCACTGAGTGTCACCTGAAAAATATTTCCCAACGGGGTGAGTCAAACAGACTCAATGTGTACAGCCAACACTAAATCCCAATAATTTAGGCATATCAGTTCATACATATACAAATAGCAATTAAATATAATGATGCAATCCCGAACCCAATCCTAGATGCCATCCGCTACACATCACCCGTACCAACCATCACACCGTGGGGATTACTAAATCGACCCACCCATCCGCTACACATCATCGGAAAGCGATCGCTGCGATCGATGTGCTCATCGCCTCTTATAAATTCGTGGCGAGCCACCACATAATAATTTGTGACATAGGTCACCACATTCAAATTATGTGACCGAAGTCACCTCATTCATATATTGTGACCGAAGTCACCACATTCACATATTGGGGTATAAACCGCCAATCACTTCCCTTTCATAATCACCCATATGCCCATGTCATACATTTCATGCAATATCATGCCTTATTTCACATTCTTATCACAGTTCACATAGGTGCCATATCACATATCCATAATAAGATAACTTTAGTAGTAGTAAATTAACGTACCTGAGTACTTTGTACCATTGCATGGTACCTTTGGCCACATTCATATTATTGTAAACACACATAATTAATTTATGTCGAAATCTAATAAGGTTTAGTGTGGGTACACACCTGATATTAACGCTTTATTGAAATCCCGAATATCTCGATCTAATATTCTAGATCCTAGTCCCTACATTCGGCCAACACATAGTATTTTAGCTAAAGGCCATTCGGCCAAACAATTAAATCCCGAATCCTTACCTTACTGTCGTTTTGACAATAGATCAAATCCCGAAACTTCGTAGAGTTCCTCCCTTGCAATCGGCTAGGCATTAAATCATTTAACTAATTAATATCCGGCTTTTGTGTAAAATAAAGAATAGATCTAATCATTGAAGAGGGCCATGGCCGAATGTACCTTTGTACTTTACCTTGTGTTTTGAAATCCCAAAATTGCTATTAACCCTTGGTATCTGTCAAAATCACCTTGACACATGTTAGATCAACTTCTAACATTTGAATACTAATCAATGGCCCTTGGCCGAATACTTGTGGCTTACCTTAGATCTCTGAGATCCCGAAGTATCCTTCCTAGAAGTCGACAATGGCAGAAATCCCAGAGAACCCTTCAAGTTTCGGCCTAAGATCATTAATAGGATTAATACCTTGATTTCGACAAGTCTAAAGGTAAAAGAATGGAAACCGAATTTTGATCTTACCCTTACTTGAAGAAATCGTCAGCACCCTTGTCTGACACTACGAAATATTCGGCTTTGGGATTCAATGGACAAACGGCTAGAGTCTAACAAGTATTTAGTTTCGGCTTCAACAAAAAAATTGAAAAGAGAAAAGCTTGAGTTTTTCGGCTTTTGACAAAAGTGGAAGAGAAGAGAAAATATGGCTAGAGGATTCGGCAATGATGAAAATAGGGGGAAGGAAATTTCGGCTAGAACAGATGAAAAGAAAAGGAAGAAGAAGATGATGGCTTGGAGAGAAAAGAGTGTTTGAGAGAGAGGCAAAAAGTATAGAATGATATTCGGCTATCCCCCTTTACTAGCTTAGCCGAAATTACTAAGCTTTAGAGTCCCTTACTTGGCCACCACTTCTCCCTTATCATAGCTCACATTTTCCTCCTTATCACCTTATTTAAAATTAAAGAATAATCCACCATTTACCTCTTGAAATTAAAAGGATAAAAACTCCTAAAACTTAGCCTTATTGCCGTCCACTACTCCCCTCCTTTGACGCCACTAAGCAAAAATGAACCTTAAAATTTTGCTTCCCATGCGACTGAACACAAGCTCTCCCCAAAGACATATGGCGTCATTTTCAGAGCCTTAAGTGGCACCTCCAAGCCACTTTTCCAAGCCCAATTTCATGTCACATTTCCTCTATAAATTTTCTTAAGACCACCTTGCCTTAGTTCCCCTTTTTAAACTTTAAAACTTAATATTTCTATGGCATTTCTTTACACACTGAGGTTCACAAAATTCACAAAATTCATAGAACACATTCACCGTTCACATAGACATGCTATTCCATATATTTAAACAAAATGCATAGGCCACAATTCCCGGGATATTACATTGAACATATCAAATACCATCCCGCACATTCGGCAATAGCAAATATAATTATAAACATTTCAATTCAGCATGAATAATTTACATTTAATTAAAATTAAGAACAACCATTTGCTTATAGACTTACCTCGGATATCGGCGAACGTAAAATCAACTATTCGGCTATTTTTGTCTTTCCCCGATTCAAATCTGACTCTCTCTTTTCTTGATCTAAATTAAAATTATTTAATCAATATTCAATTAAATTCACTCAAAAACACATGAATAAGTAATTTACACTTTTAGCCCATACATTTTACATTTTTAGCTATTTAGTCCCTATTACACAAAACACAAAATACACCAATTTTGAAAATACTCCTTTAGGGCTGAATGTTACCCATGCCCATACAAATCCATACAATCCATTTATTTTTCATTTTAGTCCCTCAAACATTTATTTTTGCAATTTAATCCAAATCACTCAATTTCATCAAAAATTCAAGAACAACACTTGTTAATCTATCACATATAATTAATATTTCATCATCAAACAACAAAAATATCAATCTTCCTTCAATGGCATCTCACGAAAAACACAACCAATTCAAAAATGTACACATGGGCTAGCTAAATCACATAGCAACGATATCAAAAACGTAAAAATTATCAAAAACTAAACTCAAACATACCTTTAATTGAGCTTTAAAAATGCCGAAATGCCCAACTCTTTTTCTTTTATTTTTTCTATTTTCATTCGGCCAAGAACATGCACTATTTGCATGTTTTGTTTTCTTATTTGTTTTATTATCCCACTTAGTTTATTATAATATTAAAATAACTTTATAATATAAATAAAACATCATGAAATCTACTTTTGCCGTCCACTTACTTTGTAATTGGCATAATTGCCATTTAAAACCCCAACATTAAAAAGACATGGCAAATTAACATTTTCAATATAGCATGCTTAGTAATTACTTGATGCAATTTAATCCTTTTTAATACTTAAGCGCTCAAACCTCAAAATTTAAACACGAAACTTTAACAGACATAAATTCACATAGAATAAACACAGAATAAAAATTCAAAAATATACATATATATATTTGACTCGGATTCGTGGTCCTGAAACCACCGTTCCGATTAGGGTCAAAATCGGGCTGTTACAACTCTTCCCCCCTTAGGGATTTTCGTCCTCGAAAATCTTACCAGAAAGTAGATTAAGGATTTGCTTCCGCACAATACATTTCAAATTCACACATAGCTTTGGATTTCAAATCTCTTTAATCTCACAATTGAAATTCTAATCTGACTTTCGCTGTACATCATCTCTAGCTGAGACTGCTTATGACTGTATTAAATTGTTTTCTTTTTCTGCTCAATTTCTTTGACGATATTAATCCCGTGGATCATTTTCTCACAAAACTCGATCTTGTAATAACAGAGTTCGGTAACTGCTTATAATAGCAACAGTCTTTCTTAGTTGCTTTGAACTCTAAAAGACAGTGACAAATAAATATTTCGAGAGTTTGAATTGCGTTTCCCGATTTCAATGCAATTTCATACTCACATATTACTGTAACTTTCCTCAGAATCCCAATATGAGTTTCAGATCTCAATCCGAAACAATGATAATTGGTACCATGTGTATACCTATCATCTCAGGAACAGATAACTCTATAATCAACACTTTATTTCTATAATCAACAAAGTCTGAAATATCACAGTTCACACTCATTCATCAATATCATATCTCGGAATGTCGTGCATCATGTTACTCTCGTATGATCAAACTAACTGACACTGTGAACCACCTATAACAATGGTTATACAGTCTTAGAGCTTCTCGGTATAGACACTTTATCTCGAAGTAACAAATAATCATCGATTCCACATCTAAAATTCTGAATCAGAAATCAATTTATGCTGAACCCCCTTTTTAACTTATAATTCACTGACACATTTCTGAATTTCACAACTTCACTAAATAAATATTTATTTAGCCTCTAATTCAGCTAACAACCGTTCATTACTTGATAAGATCAATCACATATTCATCGCTCAAAAAACACACAAAAGCTTCCCATTCAAAACATCCGAAACTATAATCATTTCCTCGGATAAGAATCACTTACAGACTCAAAAGTTTTTCGACAATTCGTGCTAACTTTGCTGTGCCAAGTTCGGATCTTTCTCTGACATTAAACATTTTAAACTCTTATAGTCATCATATATATCACATAACTCTTTTCATGCATCTTTAACTACATGAAATCACAAGATATATCTGTACACTTTTTTCATTAGAACACACTTCAAACCATTCATTAACATATGACTGAAGATCATAAACTCTTTATTCAACTCAGACGAAACTAGAACTGACATTTCGGTTGATAATGTCTTCATGCAAAAGAAAGCTTCAACATTCGAACTAACTTTAATTTACCACAACATTTCTCAGATAGAATTGTTCCAATAGATATAATTATGTATTAAATCTTCAAGAGTACAAATTCTTCTTCCATACTATCCTTCAATTCATACATGTACGTTCAAAATTTATTTCCAGTTCGTAGATAGATTCAAACACATATAACCCAATTAACTTTTCAATCAAATAATTCAGATCATACTAAACCACTGAATTGGTCTTTTCGAAGAAATCTTTTCTTCTCGTTAAAAGGACAACCCCAAACATATCATTATACAAATTTATCTTGATCTTCTATCGTTTTCACTTTTATCAATGTCGAACCTTCTCAAGAACTAGAAAAGAGTTTATAATGAACATATCTCTTATATTAATCATCGAAACTTTGAATTCTACTGAAATCACCTTAACCAAATAGAAATCATTGGACCTTTCTAGGAACGATGTCTCAACCCTATAATAAATATTATCCCGACTGTTAAGGAAGCATTTGAACACTGAAAAGAATCAAATATGATTTTAGTAGCAACCATTACAGAGACACAACTTCTATAACTCTGAGGATGGTACTACTGCACTCTCACATTTCAAGCCAGAAGTTATAATCATAATAAACATTGTCATCTCTGACATATAGAGATCTCTTGCAGATAATCACATGGAATCATAAGAAAACTAAAATAGTGAAATTTCAACATATGGAGCTATATAGGATATCTGAAAATTACAACCCGTATAGAATGATATCAATTCTGATGCTATCCCAGAAAATGTCCAGAAAGAACAATGTCACTTATAAATACTGAAATCCCCAGTAACAGAAGTAATATAATCTTCACGTATATTCAACAGAACAATAACCAATAGAAACAGAATATTAACTTCATACATATTTTACCGTCGACTTTTATATCCACATAATGGAATAAATTATCAGAGAAAGACATAACAATGTCGAACATAACCCAAACAGATCAACGATGCTTTCATCTATTAATATGTTTAGCTAATGTTCTCATACGATAAGACTTCCTTTTTGAAATTAAACAGTCACATATACTTCTAAGGAAAAATGTACACATAGAATGCCCAGAAGAAATCATAGTAACTACTCGATTATAACCATTGCATTCAACCATTAATACGATTCAATCATTATTCATCTGTCTAATTCTGTCATCAGAAATTTTCACATTATCCCTTCACTAACAGAAATCAATTCAGAAAAGCTTTCAGTTAATACTTTCTTTAAATAACATACCTGGATAGGTCATTTAATCGGAGTTAAATTCTTCTATAATAGTGACTTTGCATAATCTGAATAGTCTTCGGAACTATCCAATATCTCTTTTAGTACTGTCTTTATTTGCTTATTTGTTCTCTTTTCTGACCACATTACTAATCTTTCAAACATGGACTTCTGTAACTCCACACTCATGAACTTATTCAATCCAAATCTTACAGATTTCATTATAACATTTTTACTGATAAGGGGTAAGGGTAGTAACGCCTCAAATTTAATTCGCACATAAATGCACATAACACATACTATCACAAATAGCCAATTTATTTCTAATTTCACATTCTCTAAAAATTTAATAAAAATTTTCTTATAATCACTTTTGTTCTTAACACATATTTCATAAGCCAACTCAAATCACTAATTCACAATCGAAATTCTCATATAGCATCATAACTCATATGCTCATATAATTATAACATTTATCAATAACAAAAATGTCATACACTTTTATTCATACCTTTAGAGTGTCAACTCATCACCAATATATTTTCACTCAAACATTTGAGTACACATTCCATACTATCAGAATTTAGCTCGGTTGGAAAGTATATCTGTCTAATTAAAACAATTTTCGTCAGAGTCGGCAGATATCACACTATCGCAGGTTAAATATGGCATGTATAGCTAGACTCGCATACACTATGGTAGTCCTAGAACCAACTAAACCATAGCTCTGATACCAATCAAATGTAACACCCCTTACCCGAGACCATTGCCAGAGTCGAGCATGAGGCGTTACTAGACTTAACTAATAATTCGGGGCATAAAAATTGAAACTGTCCATCTGCGTCATGTTGTCTAAATTGACTATAACTCCAGTTACGAAACTCAAAATTTAGATCCATAAATTTTCCTTGAAACTAGACTCGTATATCTTCTTACTATAAATTTTCCAGAATTTTTCATGTGGCCAATTAGTACAGTTTATTCATTAAAGTTTCCGCTGTTTCACTGACCAATGGTTCCGACCTCTCTTAACCAAAATTCAAATATCTCATTGTATAGTTTTCATATGATGTTCCCACTTGTTTCTATTGAAAATAGACTCACTAATAAATCTATACATATAAAATATAACTCATAATTCATTTTGTAAAATTTTTGATAATTTTTCCAAGACAGAACAGGGGATCACGAAGTCATTCAGAACCAGTCTCACTAAAATTTAAATATAAAAGAATATAAAATTCCTTCACCTACTTTGTCTCTTTCATATAAAAATAGACACAATAATATTTAATTATATATCTTATTCACTTTCTAATTCCATTTCTACTATTTTTGGTGATTTTTCAAAATCACGTCACTACTGCTAACCAAAAACTATTTCAGTGCAAAATATGGTTAACTAGTTTATAGCATCTTTACTCCCTTTCATTTGAACTCTATACATTAACCATACTTATATATACCAAAACCAAATCAACCAAAACCACAACCAAACATAATCATCAAGCCAAAATATAAATTCCAAGATTAACAAGATGGACAAGCCATTTTCGCATGGCTTATACAAATATATACAACTTCAAAACCAGCAATATCAAAACTAGTCTATACATGCCACGTAACCAAATTTCCAAGCATTTATTTACCAAAGCGAAAATTTAGTAGTGTGATGAGATCTCCTTCGACTTCCAACCCGAGCAAGTCTTCGAAACTCTATAAATATAGGAAAATTACACAAAGTAAGCTTTGAAAGCTTAGTAAGCCATAAGCAAATATTTCACTATAGAAACATATATAATTCAATTCAAATAGGCCAAAATTTAGTTAATCACATACACATATACAACCACTTTTCTCATATAATCCATGTTCCTCATTAAGTAACTTCACTTACCTTATTTTTCATTTAACAAATAAACCTCATACATACCTGAATCATTTATAAAATAACCCGAATCAAACATATATGTATACCTCAATATACCATGGCCGAATATACCATATATATAAATTATCAATATATTCTCCAATTTCAAAGTCATAATATCATAGATAATCGATTATATATATACGTATTCACACACATATATATATACAATCTCGTGAATCAAACTTTTAAAACACATACTTATACTTATCATAAAACCGAATACCTTACTTATAGTTTCATACATTTTTAATATCATCACAAAACATTTCTATCACATATCTTTCAATGAATTAACTTTCAATTCGAATAAAGTAACCATATTCACATACCTGAATGCTTTAGCTTACTTATAACATTTTATTGCTTTTACCGTTCCTCACTTAAAATTCATTAAGCATAAAGCCTTGTATAAAACACCAGCACAGAGCCCGTTAGGTAATAAACCTGATTCAACACACCGGCATAAAGCCTGCTAGGCAATAAGCCTGACATCATACACCGGCATCAAGCTTGCTAGGCAATAAGCCTGATATCATACACCGGCATCAAAGCCTGCTAGGCAATAAGCCTGATATCATACACCGGCATCAAAGCCTGCTAGGAAATAAGCATGATATATCACTATTACAAAGTTACTTTTATTCATAATTCATATCTCAATTGAACCGAATATATTCCAAAATTTCATAAACATTCATGCATTCAGCTCCAACCATAGAAATTCATACAATTAAATTGAATATATAAAAATCATACACATTCAAATTCAACAACGTTTATTGCTTATAAACTTACTTATTAGATCAAATACACATGATTTATTATTCCACCACATATGGCCGAATATACTAGTTTAATGCATTATCTTATATATAACTGAACATCCAAAGTTAATTAAATTATCACATGTACTCATATATTCGAATTTAATATAATATTACATATAACCACTTATATACAAATTCAATTCATCATCACATATACACATACCGTTGTGGCTGAACATATAAGGTTAATTAAATCAACTTACTTGTTCAATTTCCACATCCATATGAAGTCTTATAGACATAGACTTGAAAATAAATCATCGGTATTAAACCTGCTAGGCATATGCCTGAATCACACACCGGCACTAGGCCTGCTAGACCCAAGGTCCGAAATTTATTCACCTAGGCAATAAGCTGCTAGGCACGTAAGCCCGATTTAAGTTCACCAGCTCAAAGCTTGCTAGGCCCAAGGCCTGAAACATCACAAATACATAATCGATTTAAGGACATAAATCACATATACTAAGTCATAAGCTTTCATCAAAAATTTATACTATCTTTCATATATCTAAACTGACTCAAGTAGTTCCTTGAACATATCAAATACCATCCCTCACATTCGGCAATAGCAAATATAATTATAAACATTTCAATTCAGCATGAATAATTTACATTTAATTAAAATTAAGAACAACCATTTGCTTATAGACTTACCTCGGATATCGGCGAACGTAAAATTAACTATTCGGCTATTTTTGTCTTTCCCCGATTCAGATCCGACTTTCTCTTTTCTTGATCTAATTTGATATAAATTAAACTTATTTAATCAATATTCAATTAAATTCACTCAAAAACACATGAATAAGTAATTTACACTTTTAGCCCATACATTTTACATTTTTAGCTATTTAGTCCCTATTACACAAAACACAAAATACACCAATTTTGAAAATACTCCTTTAGGGCCGAATGTTACCCATGCCCATACAAATCCATACAATCCATTTATTTTTCATTTTAGTCCCTCAAACATTTATTTTTGCAATTTAATACAAATCACTCAATTTCATCAAAAATTCAAGAACAACACTTGTTAATCTATCACATATAATTAATATTTCATCATCAAACAACAAAAATATCAATCTTCCTTCAATGGCATCTCACGAAAAACACAACCAATTCAAAAATGTACACATGGGCTAGCTAAATCACATAGCAACGATCTCAAGAACGTAAATATTATCAAAAACTAAACTCAAACATACCTTTAATTAAGCTTTAAAAATGCCGAAATGCCCAACTCTTTTTCTTTTATTTTTTCTATTTTCATTCGGCCAAGAACATGCACTATTTGCATGTTTTGTTTTCTTATTTGTTTTATTATCCCACTTAGTTTATTATAATATTAAAATAACTTTATAATATAAATAAAACATCATGAAATCTACTTTTGCCGTCCACTTACTTTGTAATTGGCATAATTGCCATTTAAAACCCCAACATTAAAAAGACATGGCAAATTAACATTTTCAATATAGCATGCTTAGTAATTACTTGATGCAATTTAATCCTTTTTAATACTTAAGCGCTCAAACCTCAAAATTTAAACACGAAATTTTAACACACATAAATTCACATAGAATAAACACAGAATAAAAATTCAAAAATATACATATATATATTTGACTCGCATTCGTGGTCCCGAAACCACCGTTCCAATTAGGGTCAAAATCGGGCTGTTACAATCTTCCTCCGAGAATTAAACCATTAAATTCTAAATGGATTTTCAAACAGAAAATGAAAATAGATGGAACAATTGTTAAGTACAAGGCCAGATTGGTTATAAAAGGTTATAGACAAAAGGAAGGCCTTAACTAATTTGATACTTTTTCTCCAATATCCAGAATAACTTCTATAAGAATGATACTTGCAATTTATGCCTTGCGGAATCTAGAAGTACATCAAATGGATGTTAAAACAACTTTTCTAAATGGAGATCTTAATGAAGAAATTTACATGGAACAACCTGAGGGTCATGTAGTTCTAGGTCAAGAAAGGAAAGTTTGTAAATTGGTGAAGTCTTTATATGGACTTAAGCAAGCACCAAAAAAATGGCATGAAAAGTTCGACAATGTCATGATGACAAATGGCTTTAAGGTTAATGAGCTTGACAAATGTGTGTATGTCAAAACTACCGATATTGGATATATAATTCTATGTTTATATGTTGATGACATACTCATTGTTGGAAGTAACAATGAAATGGTAAAACGTACCAAAGACATGTTAAATTCAAGGTTTGACATGAAAGATATGGGACTAGCTAATGTGATTTTAGGCATCCAAATCAAGAGGTCATCTGAAGGTCTCATATTGACTTAGTCACACTATGTGGACAAGATTCTTGAGAAATTTAGCAAGGATGATTCTGGCATAGCCAGAACTCCAATAGATACGAGCCAACATCTGTCCAAGAACAAATGTGAAAGTGCTAACCAAGTGGAATATGCAAGGGTCATAGGCAGTCTAATGTACCTTATGAGTTGTACTAGACCAGATATTTCTTTCACTGTAAGCAGTTTAAGCAAATTCACAAGCAATCCATGGGAAAACCACTAGAAAGCAATTATGAGGATACTGAGATATCTCAGATATACTTGGGACTATAGATTGCATTATTCCAAAGATCCTACTGTTTTAGAAGGATTCTCTAATGCCAATTGGATATTTGATATTCAAGATACCAAAGGCACAAGTGGATATGTTTTTACATTGGGAGGAGGAGCTGTGTCATGGAAATTATCAAGACAAACGATTATAACCAGATCCACAATGGAATCTGAGTTATAGCTTTAGACAAATCTGGAGAAGAGGCCGAATGACTTCAAAACTTCTTGGAGGATATTCCTGACTGGCCAAAGCCTGTGCCAACAATATGCATATATTGTGATAACCAAGCAAAAATTGGTAGAACACAAAATGTAATATATAATGGTAAGTCAAGACATATGCATCGTCAACACAATACCATTAGACAATTGATCTCAAACAGAGTTTGTAACAGCCCATTTTCAGTGAAATCAGAACAGTGGTTTCGGGACCACAAATTTGAGCCAGAAAGATAATTTATTTTAATATTATTGCATGGTCTGTATTATGATAGGAATGTCATATGAAAATTCTGATAAGAAAATTTTACCGATTATGTGTTTAATTAGGGAAAGGAACAAATTGCATAAAATGAAAAAGTTGAATTCTAGTAGCTATAAGTATCAAATAGCTATGGAATTCAAAACTTGAGGTCCTTATATGGTAATTAGACCATTAAAGAAAAGTTAGTAGATATTTTTGGTGAATCATCCATGGAAAATTAGAAAAAGGCAAGGACTAAATTGGAAAGTGGAAAAATTAATGGATGATAAATAATTAAATTGAAATAATATCAATTTATATCATCTTCATCCCCAAAAATTCTATGGAAACCCTAGGAGACAGAAAGGAAATTAATCAAGCTTAATTAGGTATGTTTTCTTGTCTCGTTTTTAGTAATTTTTATATTTTTAAAATCGGGATAGCTTAATCTATCTATTTTTGGGATTAATTTGAAAAGTTATCAAAGTATCAAAGCTTTTCCATGGATAAATATGCTAAAATTTTGAAATCATGGTAGAAAATGAAAGGTTGTTGATAGATAAATAACTTTTACAAAGTGAATTTTGATGAAAATATGATTTAGGGATTAAATTGTAAAGATGTAAAAGTTATGGAAAAAATTCTAAATTTTGTGAAATACATGTGCTGTAAAACTTATATGAAAATTTCGGTTAGGCTCGGAATAAGGATTAAATTGCATGAATTTTAATTTTCGAGCCTAGGGACGAAATCGTCATTTGTGAAAAGTATAGGGGCAAAATAGTAATTTTGCCTAAGATATGAATTGAATTAAATTGAGTATGAAATGAATTAAATTAATGTTAAATTTATTTATATAGATCTGGAAATACCTAATACTGAGTTGGATCGAGGAAAATAAAAAGTTTCAGATTAGTAGATTTCGTGTACGAACAAGTATCGAGGTAAGTTCGTGTAACTAAATTGTGTACATTCTTATGATTGAATTGAATGTTGTATATGTGAATTATGAATTTTTTATATAAATGGAAATAATTATATATCCGATATACCTGAGAATTTTTAAGTCCCGTTTGAATAGACGAAATTCGATGGATATAGGATTTCTCGTATTGGTTGTGGTCCAGCATATGTTGCGGACACACCATAGCTCAAAAGAGCATCCCGTTATTAGTCCTCACGAGCTTCCCGCTATATGGTTTATCGATCTTCCCGTTATAGCTCTTCGGAGCATCCCGATAGGTTGTGATCCTACATTTGTTGTGGACACACCTTAGTTCTCATGAGTATCCGATTAAAGGCTCTTCATGAGCTTCCCGTTAAATTGGCTCTTTGTGAGCTTCTCGATAGTGCTCGCTTGAACTTCCGGATATTGGCTATCCGGAGCTTCCCGATATGGTTCTTTGTGAACTTCTCGATTACAACTCTTATGAGCTTCCCGTTATAAGGCTCGACAGTGTACTTCCCGATTATGTGCCCTAATTAGGTAACCCTAAAAATAAATTTACAAATTATAGTAGTGTACACTTAAGTGTACTATATAAGCGTATCCATCGATATTTCTAATAAATTCAACGGGTAAAGTTTTGACATGGCTAAACTGAATTTGAAATAATTTGTCATCAAAGAGTACATGTAATACGGAAAAATATTATGGAAAGCATATGATTATGAAAGACATTAAATGATGAGCTCATCCATGTTCTTGGTATTATATGAAGTACTTGACTAACATGATTTGGTGAAGTTGTGTTTTAGGTTATAAGCCAAATTGCTTGGATGCATTATTATATGTTTATCTTAAATGTAAATATATGGTAAGTTAAATTCTTATTATACGAACTTACTAAGCATTAAATGCTTATTAGGTTTTCTTTTCTCTGTTTTATAGTGCTTGGAAGCTCGTAAAGGTTGGAGATCGGTCGGAGTATCATCACACTATCCTCCAGCTTGTTTTGGTATAAATAGAAAACTTACTTTGACATAATGGCATATATAAGCTAATTTTACCAATGATGATATGTAAATGGATGTTTGTAATCTAGCCATTGGAATGGCTAGTAATGGTATATTTTGGTATGATAAAATAAAGTTATATCATGTTTAATACATACATGTATAAGGTTTGATTAAATTGAATTAAAGTAAAATATAAATCATCATAAGAAGGTAAGCTTGATCATATGAATATGTGATACTATTTCATACATATTAATGATGTTTGCTTGATTTATATGACTTGAATTGGTTGGAAAATATATGCAAATGTTTTTGTAGCCTGAAGGTTAAATTTGGGTGAGAAATAGGGCTAGGAAAAGGTCTTATTTTGTCCACACGGGTAGACACACGGGCGTGTGTCTTGACTGTGTGTGACACACGGCCTGGCACATGGGCATGTAGTTTCGTCGTGTGTCCCCTGCATCTTAAAATTGAGAAACAGAATGCTCAGAATTTGGCACACAGGCAGAGACACGGGCGTGTGTCTTAGCCGTGTGTGCTACACGGCCTAGTGGCAGGTCGTGTGGCACAAGTCAGGGAGTTACACGGGTAAGGACACGGGATAGGACAAAGCCGTGTGCTTCACATTGAATGCCCATACGGCTTGAGACATGGGCATGTGACCCCTGTATATAAGAAAAAAAATTAAAATTTTGCGAAAAATTTTCTGAGTTTCCGATTTAGTCCCGACTTGATTCTAATGTTTAAATTGGGCCTCAAGGGTCCATTCAAGGGACAATATGAATAATTTTGAATATGAAAAGTAAACGACATGAATTATATGAAATGACTCCGTAAACTTCGGTAATGCTCTATAACCTTGTTCTGGCGATGGGTACGGGTTAGGAGTGTTACAGAGTTATCTCTATTGATTTTGTAAAATCAAAATATAACATTGCGGATCCGCTAACTAAAGGCTTAAACTGAGATCAAGTTGATAAAACATCGAAAGGAATGGGACTAAAGCCCATGGAAATAAAAGGCGCTATGTAAAGGAAAACCCTACCTACCTGACTGGAGATCCCAAGATCTAGGTTCAAAGGGACAACTTACTTGCATAGACCTGTGAGGTCATTGTGGGGTTATTATCCCAAGTCCATTCCTATGATGTAAACAATGACTAAAAATGGAATAGGTTAAGCAATACTTTTAATGGCCGTTGTGTGTTTCGGTGAGCCGAGCAACATAAGTCACCTATGTGAGAGTGAAGTGGGGTCGCTTCGAGAAAACTATTAGGGCATAGTTCTCTCAAAATATTGCAGAACCAGGAGATGTTCACGGTTGTATGAACATACCAATGAGAACCAAAACCTTGCCAGGGGGTAGTTGTGTGAGGTATATCATCGTTTACACAAAAGGTAGAACAGTTCAAGGACATCGCGTCTACTGGTCTACTAGTAAACTATCGATCGTAGATTCTATCACCACATCGAGTCAATGTTTTTCGTTAAAACTATCAATTTTCATTCATGTGGGAGATTGTTGGAAAATATGTACTTTTTGGAAACTTTGAAGTATATTCTTGATTGGTAAAGGTGGAGAGTTTGTAACACCCCAAACCTGGCCTAGAGGTTATGGTTGAATCCGGAAATGTTACGAAGAAGGGTTTTGAAACAAAACTTTCATGTTAAAATTTCTCGTATTAATTGTTACTAAAAGAGTCCACGTTTTCGGAAAAACTTATTATACTCTTTAAATGAAACCGCCATTTATCGCCCTTTTAGGTAAAATATAAATTTGGAGCGAAAGTTTGTAAGTCGTTATAGTTGAAACTCGAGCTTGTGTTTTCAAAAACATTTGTTTGTGTAAAACCGTTATTTGCCACACATTGCAATTTAAAAGTCAAAACGCACCTAAAATTCAAATTATAAACAAACAGTCCAGAGAGTCCATAAATTACAAAACTCTCAAAATAATCCAGAATTTAAATAAAACCATTAATTAAACCAGTTTGCGAACTCGTGGTCACCGTTGAGACTCCGCCACACCGAACCGCCTATGTCTGAGGATTACCTGAACAGACTAGACAAATAGATGTGAGTTTTCATATACTCAGTGTGTAACTAAACAAAGTCATACATACACAAAAACTTAGATTTCTCAGTATATCAGAACAGAAGCGGACATAAGTCCTTAATAGAATCATATCATATCAGAATCAGATTATTAGAAACATACAGATATGTAAAGTCCTACCCCTATCCTCTACACACCATCTCCGACCATCCTAACACACCAAATGGGGTATAAAACACCCACCCATCCCTACACACCACATAGTTTCTTTATGGCACTTACCAAAATAGTTTGCAGCCAAGCTGCCAGTATATCGGCGAAATGTCAACTCACAGAACACTTCCTCTACATATACAAATCCTACCCCATATATAGATACGGAATACAGATATACAATTATAACAGAGTTAACATGTCTTGCATGCTCATATACAGATAACATACATGTTATTACGAACCAGTCAAATCATACATATCAATTTCTAAATGCTCAAATCAGTCTATCAGAATAGCAGATATCATGTATTAGGGTTTGTTTTGCCCTTACCGACCCTACGGAAGGCCCACAGTTGATCGGAACGACATATGTGACCCTAGGGAAAATTTTAGAATTATGGCCCCACACACTAAAATTGGCCTTACCCGTGTGGCCCACATACCCAAATTGGCCTTGCCTGTGTGGCTCACACGCCTGTGTTGGCCCACACGCCTAAATCGGCCTAGCCCATGTGACCCACACGGCCACACACTCGCCCGTCACACAGCCGTGTGTCGCACACGGCCAGGCACACGCCCTTGTGGTGTCGACAGGCCATTTTTCGGCTTTCATCGAACCTCATTTTTTTGTGTTTTTGTTTCACACCTGATTCGTTTTTGCTGCTACAACAATCCCGAGACCACCTGAACCTATAATTCGATTAAGGATACTAAGTCAATAACCGAAATGATTTATAGAACTAAAATCCCCAATTCAAAGAAGTGCTCACCTTTGAGGAACAACGCTTCCCAAACTTAATTCACCGCAGAATCGAATGTTTCCAGCCCCTCTCCTAAACAATCAACCAATTCCAATGTTTAAAACCAACATTCATTAAAATTGCAAACTAATTCCTATAACAAAAAATCTCCAAAACGCAACGTAAAGAGTAAAAATGCTACTTACGAAATGCTCCGACAGTAGAACAAACAATCTTAAGCACCCATACGATGAAGCAAAATTAATGGACTAACAAAACTACGATTTGACCAAAAGAAAGAGAGAGAAGGGAAAAAGAAGAAGACAATATAGGAGATGGGGAAAAATAGAACGTGAAATTGGGAAAGGGAATTTTGGAAAGGGAAAGTAAAATTAATTGAAAAAAAACAAAATAAAATACAATCCCCCAAATTAAGCCATGATCTTTCATTCAAACCAACTCCAACAACCCACTCATTCATCCACTATCACAGACTTTCAATTCCATCCAACCTCTACTACATAACCGGTACACGCGCCTAGAAGCAAAAAAATAACATCTTTCGCTCACACAAGGGTTCGAGCACGAGACCTTAGGGCAAGCTAACACCTTACCACTTGAACCAGCAGACTCATTCTGATATGATTTGACTAACAATAGAATATAAGCCAAACCGCCAAGGGATAGGCTAGGATCAAAAATAGCAAAAATTTCCAAAGGTGGGACTCAAACCCGAGACCTCAAACACACAAACCCAGAACACTTAATCATTGAAGTAGATACATATTTATGACAGAATTCACAAAAACAAAATTAAATTAGTCAAGGAGTTATAACTCTACCCCTTAAAAGAAATTTCGGCTTCGAAATTTACCTGATCCAAAAAGATGAGGATACTGCTGACGCATCGCATCCTTAGGTTCCTACGTGGCTTCCTCAGTGCCATGATTCTACCATAGAACCTTAACTAACGGAATAGACTTCCTCCTCAGAATCTTTACATCTCAATCCAAAATCTGAACCGGTTCCTCCTCAAATGTCAAATCCGGTCTAACCTCGATCTCCTCAATTGAAACAACATAAGATGGGTCAGACCAATACTGCCTCAACATAGAGACATGAAATACATCATGGATACGGTCTAACTCCAGTGGTAGCTCTAACTAATAAGCGACCAGCCCCACACACTTCAGAATCCGATACGACCCAATGAACCTAGGGCTCAACTTGCCCTTACGTTCGAACCGCATAATTTTCTTCCTCGGAGATACCTTAAGAAATACAAAGTCACCCGTAGAGTACTCGATATCCCTCCTTTTAAAATATGCATAAGACTTCTGTCTATCAGAACCCACCTTAAGACGATCCCAAATTAATCTAACTTTGTCCTCAGTCTCAGAAACCAACTCAAGACCCAAAACCCGACGTTTACCTAACTCAGCCCAACACAGTGGAGTACGACACTTACGACTATACAGAGCCTCACAAGGTTTGGAACCCTAATAGCCATCATCAGTGGTGAAGGGTCCCATTTTGTGAACAAGTGGTTGAAATGGTTACTCAACAAGCATGTAGTGAAGCACAAGGTTGCCACAGCTTACCACCCGCAGATAAATGGGCAAGCTGAACTGGCAAACAAAGAGATCAAAGGCATACTCGAGAAGGTAGTTTGCCCGAACCGACGAGATTGGTCCAAAATATTGGACGATACTTTTTGGGCCTACAAGATAACATACAAGACACCTTTAGGGATGTTACCCTATAGGTTGGTCTTTGGGAAAGCCTGTCATCTGCCCATGGAGTTAGAACACAAAGCTTACTGGGCTCTCCAACAACTCAACTTGGCTCTTAAGCTTGCTAAAGAGAAACGGATGCTTCAACTCAACGAGTTAGAAGAATTTTGAATGTTCTCATACGAGAATGCCAAATTACTCAAGGAAAGACTTAAGAGATGGCATGACAAGCACATTTAAGTTCGAGAATTTGAAGCAGGTCAACAAGTCTTGTTATTCAATTCCAGATTAAGGTTCTTTCTAGGTAAGTTAAAATCACGTTGGTACAGTCAATTTACGATCCACCAAGTTTATCCATATGGAGTTGTCGAACTTCAAAGTAAGGGAGGTAATTTTCGAGTCAATGCTCAGCACTTAAAACATTACTGGGGGGATAAAATTGAACGGGATCAAATCTCCTTCATTTTATCATGTTTTTTTTAATAAATAATTTAGGGTATATTTTCGGGATTAGCATGTTTAAATAAATTCTGTGTAGGAGATTAGAACTTAAGGAGGACCGCTTGTGACCCCTCCAAACTTTCCCGAGAATTGATTTTAACATAATCTTTCGAGAAATTATTCCCTAAATGGAAAAATAAATTTTTAGTTTTCACATTGCATTCAAACCCCTCCACTATTTATGCATTTCTAGATTTGCCCCTACCTTAAAATAGCAAGTTTGTAACCTTCAAACTTGCCACATGTGTGGCCGGCCATGGGGGGACTCTATGGCTGCTGATTTTTGCTAATTTTAACAGTCATCTGTACCTATAAATACCCCCTTTTTATGCTCACTTCAAACACATATCAACCATTCTCATCTCTTCTCTTCTCTCTCATTTTTCTCTCTTCATTCCCTTCCATTGTTCTTCATTTTCTTCCCCTATTCCCTTGTCGATTTCACCTCTTGAAAAGAGTCAATCAACCACCATTTGGAGAAGCATTCAAGTGTTTGTAGAAGCCTCAGTTCGACAAGAACAAGCGGAAAAGGAGGAGTGGAGCAAACTAGTCAAGCCACGGAGAAAACACTGGATTTGATTATTGTTCCCTATCCTTTTAATTTTGTTGTTGTTATGATGAACATGTCTATGAATATTTGTGATGTTGAATTGTTTAATTTAATTAATATGTCTTAAATTTAATTTGTGTTAGGTTGATTGCATTTGGTCTACTTAATTTATTAAAATTATGTTTGATTAAGTTAAAACATGACTAAGTTATTCTTGCATTACAACTGTAAGGTAACTAATGAATTAATTATTTAAACGGATTGAAATTGTAATTAATTGACACGATACTTAATTAGTGCATGTTTAATCATCTAAGGTAGTTGAGGGTTAAATTAGCAACGGTATCTAACGATACATTAGCCTTGCATAACTTGCAAGATTATTGTGATTAAACTGTTTCAAGGTAGAAATACATTGTTACCTCACAAATCTTTTATGTGCTTATGAGATTGAATTAATTGTTTGAATTGGCATAGTGATATGTACAAGAGATTATTTTAGTTTCATAAGTATGTATGTTCATTAACACATTTTCTTATTAAAATTTTTTTAATCGGTTGAATTGACGTAGAGATATAGTCAAGAGATAAATGGATTTTGGTAGGTAAGTATGTTCGTAAGTTAGCAAATTACCGAGTTGTCGTGAATTTATTCGTAACAACATGAACATGAGTTTAATAATTCTAAGTTAACAAATGTAATTAATCTAACACAATTATGTCATCTTGATTAGAATCATCTTTTGAAATCGTGCATTGGAACTTTTATTTTATTTTTATTTATTTTACTTTGTTAAAATCCTAGTTTTTAATCACTTCTTCAAATCAAAATATTTTTCGTCACCAAAGTGTTTTTAAAATTGCATTCATAAATAATTCTTTTCACAGTTCCTGTGGGTACGATAACTCGACATTACTTGTCACTTTATTACTTGTTGCGATTGTGTACACTTGCACATTTCTGTCGTTCCAATAAGTTACAACCTTACCATCTTGCATCAGTACACATCCCAAACCGATGTGTGACACATCACTATAAACCACAAACTCCTTACCAGATTCAGGCTGTATCAAAACAGGAGCCTGACACAGAACAGACTTGAGCTTCTCAAAGCTCGATTCTTGCACATCAGTTCAGACGAAAGGAGCATTCTTGCGTAAAATCTTAGTCAAAGGAGCTACAATCAACGAGAACCCCTCAACAGACCTTCGATAATAACCCACAAGACCCAGAAAACTGCGGATCTTGGAAACATTCTTAGGCTGTTTCCAATTAAGTACAGCATCAATCTTTCTCGGATCAACTCGGATCCCCTTAGCAGAAACCACACGCCCTAGAAACGTTACTTCTCTTAACCAAAATTCACACTTCCTCAACTTAACGTAGAGCTGTTTCTCTCAGAGTATCTGAAGAACTACTCTAAGATGATCATCATGTTCATCCTCGGTCTTAGAGTATACCAGAATGTCGTCGATGAAGACTACAATTAACTGATCAAAATACGACCAAAAAACTCAGGTCATCAGATCCATGAATACAGCTGGAGCATTCGTCAAACCAAAAGGCATAGCTAGGAACTCGTAGTGCCCATAACGAGTCCTAAAAGCAGTCTTATGAACATCAACTTTCTTAACCCTAAGTTGATGATACCCAGAGCGGAGATCTATCTTTGAGAATACTGAAGCCCCACGAAACTAATCAAACAGATTGTCGATCCTCGAAAGAGGGTACTTATTCTTCACAGTTAACTTGTTCAACTGTCGGTAGTCGATGCACATCCTCATGGTACCGTCCTTTTTCTTGACGAACAAAATCGGTGTCCCCCACAGAGGCACACTAAGACAGATGAATCCATGATCCAGAAGCTCTTAAAGCTAAGCCTTAAGCTCCGTAAGCTCATTCGGTGTCATTCGATAAGGAGCGATGGACACTGGAACTGTACCCGATAGAAGCTCAATGCCGAACTCAACTTTCTAATTCGGAGGTAAACCAGGTAACTCCTCGGGAAAAACATCCAGAAATTCCCTCACTATTCTGATGTTCTCAATAGAATAGTCCCTAGAAACTGAAACGCTTACGTAGGCCAGATATGCCACACCCTTTCCGAACTAGTTTTTCGGCCACTAGAGCGGAGATTAAGTTGGACATGTAATCCCAACGCTCGCTGATCACAACAATTTCGTTATCATCCTCGGTTCTCCAAACTACCCTCTTAGTCTCAAAATCCAAGCTGACTCAGTGCTCTACTAACCATTCCATACCCAGAATCAAATCGAACACCCCAAGCTGTAGCTTAACCAAATTTGCTGGAAATACAACCCCTTGTACTTCTAGTGGTACATTCCTATACAGTCAGTTTACCCGAACTGACTGACCCAACGAACTCAATATAGAAATCTCACCCGAAGTACTCTAGACAGTAATCCCAAAGTTCCCAGAGACAGAACTAGCTACATACGAGTGTGTTAACTCTATGTCTATCAATGCAACATACGAAACATCATAAATAAGAAATGTATCCGTAATCACATCAGGGGCATCTTTGTCCTCACGACGTTGTGCAGTATATACTAGCGCAGGCTGCCTCGCCTCAGTCTGATTACCACCTTAGTCCGGTGCTCTCTGTCCTCTGCCCAAACCATTACCACCTTGTCCGAACCACGACCCTCGGTAAATTCTTGCATCGCGCCTCGAGGCGAACAAAACACCTGGGCTCAAGCTTGCATCTGATCTGAATACTGTGGGCACTCTCTAATATGATGATTCATCAACCCACAACGTAAACATGCCCTCAATCTCCTCCGACACTCGCCCGGATGGCGCCTACCACAATCACCGCATGGCTAAACCCCAATAGGATTAACTAGAACTCCCACTGTAGAAGGCCCATCAAGTCTGGCCCGTTTCTTAGGCCTCTGCGCAGAATTAGAGGGCTTTGAATCCCTCTTATTCTTGCCTTTCTCACGATCCGTATTCTGGCGCTCCACGTGCTTAACCTCTTCGGCGATCTTCGCCTTGTCCACCAGAATGACGAACTCTCGCTCCCACTTAGGAGCTATCAGAACCCTCAAACTGTCCCTCAAACCATCCTCAAAACAAACACACTTCTCGTACTTAGATGCCACCATCCCTCGAGCATAGCGACTCAGTCTCAGAAATTCGGCCTCATACTCGGCCACAGTCCTATCACCTTGCATGAGATTCATGAACTCATGCTTACGTGCATCTACATAGCTTGCTCCCACATACTTTCCCTGGAAGGCGGTCTTGAAATATTCCAAACTAAAACGATCCAATTGAGTACCCTTTTCAACCGATAACCACCACTGGTATGCCTCATCGTGAAGCGAAGAAACTACACCCTTCAGTTTCTACTCAGGAGTGCAGTCGATATCATTCATTATTCTCTCAGTGGCCTCTAACCAGTATTCAGTCACGGTAGGGGCAAATCTAGTGACACCCCTAAATAGTTCAGCTCTATTGGACTGGGGTCGTTTAGTAAGCGACCCACGGCTTCCAGATCTAGAATGGGGTCTAGCGACCCTCTCTAAAACTCTCAACATGGCTTGGGACAGTGCGTCGTCCCTAGGTGAGCGGCTTTGAGACTTGGTCTCGGTAATAGGTGTAGCCAGAGTCTCACTCGTATCCACATTTGGCATATTGTCCAAAGAGGAAGACTCAGCTTGAGTCCCCCTACAGTGCCTGACACATCAACGAGTACCACGACCACACGTTCCACGAGCGCTCATTATTTCAAAGTTTTATCTATATTACAAAATTTTATGCATCAATTTCAGTGTTTGTTAGCAAATGTTTTATGCTGCTTCAGACATTTATCAGAAGTTTCAGAAATCTTTCAGAAATCTTTCAAAAGTTTTAGTCTCTAACTAACTCAGTATAGTTTCAGACAGTTCTAACTACAGTATTTCTAAGTTTAGAAGTACTAATAGGATCGGCGCTGGAGACTTGGTGTACCACATACTTAAATAAAAAAGAAACAAACTTTGTTTGAAAACCAGTTCTTATACAATTATAATTTTGAACCCAAAATTCACAGCCCAAGTTTTGCAACTTGACTCTGATACAACTAAATGTAACACCCTAAACCTGTCCTAGACGTTCTGGCCAAATTTGGAAATGTTACGAAGAAGGATTTTGAAACAAAACTTTCATGTTAAAATTTCTCGTATTAATTGTTATTAAAAGAGTCCACATTTTCGGAAAAACTTATTATACTCTTTAAATGAAACCGTCATTTATTGCCCTTTTAAGTAAAATGTAAATTTAAAGCGGAAGTTTGTAAGTCGTTATAGTTGAAAACCGAGCTTGTGTTTTCAAAAACATTTGTTTGCGTAAAACCGTTATTTGCCAAACATTGCAATTTAAAAGTCAAAACGCACCCAAAACCCAAATTATAAAAAAATAGTCCAGAGAGTCCATAAATTACAAAACTCTCAAAATAATCCAGAATTTAAATAAAACTATTAATTAAACTAGTTTGCGAACTTGTGGTCACTGTTGAGACTTCGCCGTACCGACCCGCCTATGTCTGAGGATTACCAAAACAGAATAGACAAACAAATGTGAGTTTTCATAAACTCATTGTGTACCTAAACAGAGTCATACATACATATAAACTCAGATTTCTTAGTATATCAGAACAGAAGCGGACGTAAATACTTAACAGAATCAGATCTTATCAGAATCGGATTATCAGAAATATACAAATATGCAAAGTCCTACCCCAATCCACTACACACCATCTCTGACCATCCTAACACATCATGTGGGGTATAAAACGCCCACCCATCCCTACACACCACATAATGTCTTTACGACATTTATCAGAATAGTTTGCAGTCAAGCTGCCAGTATATCGGCGAAATGTCGCCTCAAACACATGTTTATGACAGAATTCACAGAAACAAAATTAAATTAGTCAGGGTGTTCCAGAGTTGAATCATAAAATTATGATTTTATATTCTACTCCATGAGACCTTTACAACGGTATATCATATGCTCAAAATGGTCGAGTGATGAATGAGAAATTGATGCTCAAAGTAAGCTACTTGTGATTATTTGTTGAGGAAAAGAAAAGCTTAGATCCCACATTGGTTAAATACCAAGTGTGAGATATGTATATATATGAGAACCCACTTGAAGGGTTATTGAATGACTAAGCTTAAAACCCTGCCTCGTACGCAGGGGGTGTAGATCCAAACCCATTGGGGTTGGGGCACACCCACATGACATGGGCGACGCGAAATGTTCGGGCCCAAGAAGAGCCTGCGGATATTTTAAGCCTAACACGAAATTTATTTTTCTTAGCAAATATTATACAAAATCTGTATTAAAAGGGAAAATATCTCGATTTGATTTTATTCCAATCAAATTGATTTTCAATTTGACTCGATTTTATTCAATTTGATTTAAAGGCTCTTTTAATAGAAAGATTTGTAACTTTATTAATGGAAATTTCCAAAACTCCTCCATATTGAATGCCTATAAAATCGTAAAGAATTCTGCAGAATTCTTTACACTCACACAAAGAAATAATGAATTTTCACTCCCAAAAGTTATTTTCTTTTCTCTTCAAATTTCAAACGTTTCGGTGATAGAAGAAGGTAAGGTTTGTTCGTTGATCATTGCAAAGGTACTACTACCGTGATCATTTTTTTGTTGTATCCTGAGAGACAATCGACCAACGTTTCTCCAAGTACCATAGGAGCGGTCGAATCTATCTTAAGGAAACTGTGAAAATAGGCCTCAACATCTAGTAACACTCGATTCCCTTTATTCGATCTTTGGTTTTCCAAAATCTTGTTTATTTAATTGTTTCCAAATATGATGTTTTAAATTAATATAAATTTTTATTTAATTTGTTTTATTTATAAATATTTGTTTATATAATTTTTATATTTATATTTGTTCGCTAACGTGTTTTGTCCAATAGAAGCAACTTACATTCATCAAAGATAAAGTCTAAGCGACCCTTGAATCAAAACTCAATCGAAAAGAATAATAAAAGTAAATTTCTTTGTAATCAAGAAATTCATGTATTGTAACTCCTTTGAAGTTAATAAATAAATTTTGACTCCGAAATTTTCAAAGTCAATTTATGACTCAAAATTTGTGTTTACAAATTTCTAGCATGCTCGGTGGGACAATCACTACCTTTCATCTATTCTCTTTATAAGTTAAAGTTCAAAGTTGCAAATGCTTCTAAGAAGATCATCATCAACAAACCAGTTCGCAATGTAACAACCCGTTTTTCAGTGGTGTCAGAAACAGTGATTTCAGGATCACAAATCTGATGAGTGAATTCATAAATATTATTAATAAATATTTCTGAGTCATGTAACAGCCAGATTTTAGTGGTGTCGGAAACAGTGGTCTCGGGACCATAAAACCAACAAGTAAGTCAGTAATAATTAGTATTTAAATTGTACGAGTCAATAATAATTTTATATTGAATTTTGATTTTTTGAATTTTAATTAATTGAATAAATAGTTAGTATAAGTGGTTGTCTTGAAAGTCAAGTGATTTCAGAGAATGAGGTATTTGAACCTCGTTTCTGTAAACCGAGCTCGTAAATATTTTTTCTTTAAATATTTACGGAATTATTATATTGATATGTGAAAGTTTGGTATGAAAATTTTAGCGTTTAGATAGTTAATTAATTAAAAAGGATTAAATTACAAAAGTCGTAAAATCCAATCACTATTGAATTTTTATTGAATAAATAGTTTAATTACTAGATGTATGGGGACTCATGAAGTAATTAGACCATGTTTCAATATTAGTGGATGACACTTATTTATAGATTTTTATATATTATTTCATAAGTTAACTAATAATAAAATAAGTAAAAACATAAAGTAAAAATTTGGTATCATCTTCCTTATTATCTTTCCATCACCGAATATAGGAGAAGAAAAACCCCATTAAAGAAACCTTAGGTTTGGCCAAGCAAAAATCTATGCATATTAAGATTTGACTTCTGTGGAGGATAATCGAGGAAAAGAAAAAATTATGGATTAGTCCATGTCTGTAACAACCCTAATTCGTCTCTGTCGCCGGATAAAGGTTGCGAAGTGTTAACTTACGAATCGTAACAGTGAACCCCAAAAAGAACATCAATTAAAATTACTTATAAATTCTAATAACTAGATATAATCATAACAACCAAACATAGTTTGAGCATTAAATCACGTCTACGGAACTTTAAAAAAAAAACATGTTGGAAACAATCTGGGACTAATTTAAAACAAATCAGAAAGTTTGAGAAAAAGTTGAAAAAATGAGAAACAGAAGTCACACGGCCGTGTGGCCAGGTCGTGTGACACAACCTAGGCTGTGTGAAACCTGCACCTAACGTAATAAATCACACATACCATTTCATTAATAAAACACTCTTAAAATATCCTAAAGCATACCAAAACAAACAACCTAAGACTCCTAACCAATATGCCATTTTAGGCACCTCAAATCATACCCATTCATAATGAACTACATGCACATAAAACATATAAGTGTATATATAGATTGAGTCATTCATTCACAACCAAGAACTAAACTTGTTTTTACAACTATAGAACTTCCATTTATAAACATAAACTAGATGCCATAATATGTATATAAATTAACAAACAAAATGACCTATATACATGCCACAATTATCCACAACAACCACAAAAGTTCTACCGAATAAAAATGATGATAGGTGTGAGCTTCCTTGCTGATCCGATCGACATGTTCTAAGTTCCAAAAATCTACAAAAACAGATAGAAAGTAGTAAGTATACCAAATATTCAAAAATAATTCAAATTGATCCATTTCAATAATTGCAATACTCAACAACTACCAAAAGAACTTGATCCATATATAATCCTCAACCATTTAGCAATGCTATTCACATTATTAATATAACTAACTCAAATATTTCGGCCACCCCATATTTCATGAGCAAATCTTCCATTCATCAATTGGACGATTATGAAATCAAAGTTCAATTTCATGAGAGATTTAATTTCAAATTTTGTTAACATATCTTTAATATTTAACCCACAAGTATTTCCAATGAAAGTTTGTAATTCACTCAAATATAAAGATATAACAGAAATATTAGGTTTTCCCAAATGGGTCAAACTATGCAAATAATTGTCTGGCCAAGGCTTATTATTTCGTATTCTCCAGTTTGCAACAAATGTGAGAACTGGGAACCTGATTCCGTATTCACGAATCTGCAACAAATGCAAGAAATGGGAACCTAAATTTGTATCACTAGTCCGCAACAAATGCAAGAGCTGGGAATCTAAACAACAGTCACTAATCTGTATATGAGCATTTACTACTTTCATCGGATTATACAGAGAGGAAATTATATATATATTTAATATCTATATTGAATGATAAAAAATTACATATAGCTAAAAATAAAGAATAAATTTCGGTAATTAATAACTTACATGTCGACTTCGTAATTGATTGTCTAACAAGGTCACTCGATAGCTTTTCCCTTTTCACGTGTTTTGTAACACCCCAAACCCGGTCTATGCGCTTAGACGAGATTTGGTTTGTCACACCAAACATACTTTCGTTTCTTTTCAAGATTTACGATAAAATAATGAGTTAAAGATGTAGTACGAGGTTTTGAAAATAATTTTAAGAATATACTTGTTTAAAACTTATCTTAAATAAAATGTTTATCGAAACTTTAAAACTTCTTAAAAGAATTTGGAGGAAAATTTTAAAGAAAATCGTCTAATTGTCAAAATATTAAATAAACGATATTTTTAGGAAAAACCAAATGATTTAACATAAACTCATAATTAAAGTCTCAAAATAAAAATTATAAAACCATCCACACGATAAAATCCATAAAACATACTTAGAGGCCTTATTACATCAACCCAATAATAGCAATTAAAATAAAAACTTAAATAAAGTCATAGTTTATAAAAAACCCAAATTCGTAGTATGGGCTCCACCAAGTCATCTCCGGCCCAAGTCCACGTCAATTTCCATTACGAAATGGTTAATAAAAATTGGGTGAGTTACAAAGAACTCAGTGTGCAACTCACTTACCACCATTTTTAGGCCGGATCGTCAAGATATCATCTTTGGGCTTGAGCCCATTAATGATTTCAACCATACATTGTAAAGTAACATAATTTAAAGAAAGAATGCATGAAATATGAATTTCCCAAACCAACCTAGTATCCATCCGCTAACACCCCGTACCAACCAACACACTGTGGGGATCAAGTCAACCCACCCCGCCAAACACACCAATCATGGGCTTAAAGCCCTTAAATAATTTTGTAGTGCACTACGAACTAGATTGTGACATTGTCACCGAACTAGAGGCATTTAGCGAATTTGTGTGTGAGCCACCGAACTAGAGGCAATGAGCCATATTGTGGCAGAGCCACCGAACTAGAGGCAATGAGCCAAATTTGTGGCAATGGCCATTCTTCTCTTCATATAACCCACCCCATGCAATCATGCGTATATAACAAATATAATCATATAATGATTTTCATTAATCCATATCATCGGTGGACTTATCAATTAACCCTTCATTAGGCTCATATAAACAATTTATCAACTAGCCCATTTAGTAGCTTAGTGACTTTGGCCCATTTTAGCCCAATTTATCGAAAGCAGTATTTTTCGCCCATTTAATCGAACTAGAGTAATATCGGCCCATTTTATCGAACTAGAGTTTTATCGCCCATTTTATCGAACTAGAGTATTATCGGCCCATTTTATCGAACTAGAGTATTATCGGCCCATTTTATCGAACTAGAGTATTATCGGCCCATTTTATCGAACTAGAGTATTATCGGCCCATTTTATCGAACTAGAGTATTATCGCCCATTTTATCGAACTAGAGTATTATCGTATTTTATTTTCTCGGTTTTAACCGTTTTCATGCATTTACTCAAAAATATGAGTTACTACGTATTTTTCCCGTTTTTACTATTTTACGAATTTATCACAGAACTTACAACATGATGTCCAACCGAAAATGAGTGTGAAGTTACACACTGGTTATGGAGAGAACTAAACTTTCCGCTCTTCAACACCTATACGTATTGTGTTAATTAAAACACTATAATCTATAATAAAACCGATCTAAATATAGCGATCTAGAAATTTACCCTCGGATTTTCGTAAGACTTCTACTTGCGATTTCTCTCCGATTGATGGTTCGCTAACCGAATCGAATCCACGAACAAATAATGGTTCGGGAGTACGAACGACGAGCAGTTGATTTTCCTCGGTTGAGCGTCCGCAACCCGGTGGAAAATCCCGGATTTCGAAATAGTCCTTTGCTTGTACTTGGGGAATAACAGAACCCTCCTTCTTCCGAAGGCTAAACACCGCCCGTTTCTTCCCTATGTTGAATGTCTTCAAAGGCAAAGAACATTAATCTAATGATATCGAAAAAATTTCTAAAGTTTAAAAGATGTGATTTCCTTACCACGAGAATCGATTCCTACGCTTTGTCACCCACCACTTCTTGATTCCAACTTTCCGTTATCGCACTAAAGTTTAACAAAATAAAGCGTTAATAAAATAAACGTTTATTTTGATCCAAATAATGCCTTCAAGCCAACATTAATATTCGGCACTAACCACTAATAACTAATCGAAACAAAAGAACTCTTACCTATATTCCACGTCGAAAAGAAAGGATTTGAGAATAGTATGGTTTTAAGGAGGATTCGGCTATGAAAGATTAAAGAGAAAGGGAAATAATTTGGCTTATGAACACCTTAGCATTCGGCCATGAGAGAAATATTGGAGAGAAATATTGATTGATAATAAATAAAAATAAGAAAATGGAGATGATGATGAATTCGGTTTTCAAAGAAAATAAAAGAGAAAGAAAGAGAGGAGGTTAGAATCAAGACACATTCGGCAATGAAGAAAAGAGAGAAAAGAAAGGAATGGTCATTTGATGTAGGTGATTTTGGCACTCAAATGAAATAAGGCACAAAAGAATACCAATTGATGTGCAAAAATGATCAAATGGTCAAAAACTTTAGGACTTACCAATGCTCAAATTCGGCCAAAGGGAGAAAAGGTTGAGAGAGTTTTCAAAACTTGCACAAACTAACAAAAATGACCAAAACAAGACTAAAATTCCTAGCCAAAACTATCACCAAAATTCGGCTCCCCTATAGCCATATTGCCGTCCAAGTACATGGTCTTTAGGCCAAGATATTGTTTCCAAAAATTCTTCCTTGATTCATGCCTCATATCTTCACATTTTCCTTATTCTTTTGATACCCTTCCTTAAGTTCAAAATTTCCTTATTCCTTTGATATTTTAACCAAAAATAACAAGTCAACACCTTCCATAAAAGCTCTTGGCCGACACTTGCTATATTGGTGCATAAAAATTCAAAATAAAATTCACCTAGATGCTAAACATGGGATTCGAACCTTCAACCTCATGCACAAGCTCATGCGCCATCACCACTTGTCCAATAATTCATCTTATGCCTCACTTTGACACTTAAATTAATTTATGTGTCAAAGTCACTTAATCCACTTCCATAAATAATTTCTTAAAATTAATAATATTCCTTCTAAAAATTTTAAACCCTTCTTCAGGACTTCAGGACTATACTAACCACAAAAATAAATCAGAAAATTTTACTTTCTAGAATAATTACTCAAAGCACACATAGAAAATAAATTACTCAAATTTTCAGGGTGTTACAACTCTACCCCCCTAAAAGAAAATTTCGTCCTCGAAATTTACCTGGCTGAAAAAGGTGAGGGTATTGTTGCCGAATTGCATCCTCGGGCTCCCACGTAGCTTCCTCCACTCCGTGGTTACGCCACAACACTTTGACCAACGGCATGAGTCTTCTTTCTTAGCACCTTCACGCGTCTCGGTCTAAGATTTCCACTGGTTCCTCCTCAAAAGACAAATCCAAATTCAACTCCACTTCTTCTACCGGTACTATGTGCGAAGGATCCGATCTATAGCGCCTCAACATGGACACATGGAAAACATTATGAATTTGGCTCCATTCCGAGGTAACTCAATCGATAGGCCTTTGGACCAACTCGTTTCACCACACGATATGGTCCAATGTATCTAGGACTCAACTTGCCCTTCTTCCCGAATCGAATATCTTCTTCCAAGGTGAGACCTTCAGAAGACTTGATCTCCTACGGCATACTCGATCTCTTTACGCTTCAGATCCGCATACGACTCGCGTCTATCCGAAGCTTCCTTTAACCGAGTGCTCGAATAACTTTCACTTTTCTTCCGTTTGAGAAATCATCGCGAGTCCTAACAAGCGCCGATCACCCAACTCGATCCAACAAATAGGAGAACGACACCTACGACCATACAATGCCTCGTAGGGTGCCATCCGAATGCTAGATCGGTAGAAATTTGTTGTTGTACGCAAATTCCGCTAACGGTGAAAATCCTCCCAACTACCTTTGAAGTCGATTACACATCCCCTTAACATGTCTTCCAGAATCCGAATCACTCTCTCCGTGACCATCGGGATCGAGGATGAAAAGCCGTACTAAAATTAAGCTTTGTACCCAAGGCTTCATGCAAAGCTTTCCAAAATCGAGATGTAAACCTAGGATCCCTATCCGATATAATCGATACTGGTACCCCATGCAACCTCACGATTTCGGATACATACTGACTTCGCCAACTTACGCAACGAGTAGTCCGTGCGCCTTTGGTAGAAAATGGCGGTCTTCGTCAAACGATCAACAATTACCCAAAGCAGAATTTTTCTTAGTAGGTGTTAAAGGTAACCCACTAACAAAATCCATTGTTATCCGCTCCCATTTCCAAAGAGGAATCTTAAGCTGGTTGCAAAAGACACACGGCAATTGATGCTCTCGCTTTCACTTGGCGACAAGTTAAGCATTTTCCCACAAATTCTCAAATCTCCCGTTTCAATCCAGGCCACCAAAACCGCTCACGAAGATCCCGATACATCTTATTTCCTCCGGGGTGCATAGCATAAGGGCTACTATGCGCCTCCTCAAAATCATTTGCCTCAGATCTGAATCCTTAGGCATCATGGACCCTTCCACGAAAACACAATACACCTTACGAATTTATTCCAAAATCCTCAATTTCACCATTTTCCACTTTGAAATAAAAGTCTCAACTTCTCATCTAAAATCTGCTTTTTCCTTAATTTGTTCCAACCACATAGGCTTCACTTGAAATTCCGCTATCAAACTACCATCCTCATACAAACTCAAATGGGCAAACATAGCTCTCAAATCGAGATACCACCTTACGACTTAATGCGTCCGCCACTACATTAGCCTTTCGGGATGATACTCAATAGAGAAATCATAGTCCTTTAACAGCTCCACCCATCTTCGTTGTCTCAAGTTTAACTCCTTCTGAGTAAGAAGATACTTAAGACTCTTGTGATCCGTATAGATGATAGACTTTTCACCATAGAGGTAATGCCTCCAAATCTTTAAGGCAAACACCACTGCTTTGCTAACTCCAAATCATGAGTAGGGTAGTTCACTTCGTGCGGTCTCAATTGACGAGAAGCGTAAGCTACAACTTTCCCACTTTGCATCAATACGCAGCCCTAAACCCGTATGTGACGCATCACAAAAAGCGTAAACTCCTTCCGGACCTCAAAGTTGAATCAATACCGGCGCTTCCGTTAAAACCTTCTTCAGTCGCTCGAAACTTTCTTGCTGCTTATCAGTCCATATAAACAACACTCCCTTCCGCAAAAGCTTAGTTAGAGGTGCAGCAATCAATGAGAACCCCTCAACAAAGCGTCTATAATATCCACCAAACCCAAGAAACTCCGAATCTCACTCACCGACTTGGTGGTTTCCAATCCAATACCGCCTCAATCTTCCGAGGATCCACCCTTATTCCTTGGTGATACCACATGACCCAAGAAAGTCACTTCTCTTAACCAAAATTCACATTTCTTGAATTTGGCATACAACTGATTATCTCGAAGCACTTGCAATACAATCCGCAAATGCGAGTCATGTTCTTCTTCGCTCCTCGAATAAACCAGAATGTCATCTATGAATACCACCACAAACTGATCTAAGAATGGTTGAAAGACCCGGTTCATCATATCCATAAATGCACGGTGGTGCATTGGTCAACCCAAAGCGGCATCACTAAAAACTCATAGTGTAAAGTAGCGGGTTGAACATTTGTCTTGTGAATATCCGCTTCTTTCACCTTAAGTGGTGGTAACCCGACCTTAAATCAATCTTGGAAAAAGCAGAAGCTCCTTCAATTGATCAAACAGTCGTCAATCCTCGGCAGAGGGTACCGATTCTTGATCGTCCACTTATTCAATTGCCTATAGTCAATACACATACGCATTGACCCATCCTTCTTCTTAACAAACAAAACCGGTGCTCCCCACGGAGACACACTCGGTCGAATAAAACCCCGATCTAGCAGCTCTTGAATTTGGGCTTTAAGCTCGACAACTCCTTCGGTGCCATTCTATAAGGAGCAATAGACTTTGGAGCGATTAGGGCAAAAGCTCAATACCAAATTCCACTTCCCGATCCGGAGGTACACGGGAAGTTCTTGGGGAAAAACATCGGGAACTCCTTCACCGTTCTCACATCTTCCACCAATGACTTTTTGGCATCTAAAGCACAAATAAATGCTAAAAATGCTCCGTATCCTTTTCGCACTAACTTCTCCGCCTTCAACGCAGAAATCATGTTTGCCAAGTAATTTCTCCGCTCGCCTATCATAACTATCTCCTTATCCTCCACATTTCTTATCGACATACGCTTTTCAAAGACCTGGTCCAATTTCGCCGGTGCTTAACCAACCAATCCATGCGAGAATAATATCGAATTCGCCAAAAGGCGGTTCCATCAAATTTGCCAGAATGTTTCTCCTTGAATTACTAAGGGCACGTCTCTAAACAATTTATTAACCAACACCGATTGGTCCTAAGGGACTAATCACCCTCATCTCTTTATCGGAAATTTGAGTCTAATTTCAAGTTTCCGATTATGGTGCTAGCAATGTACGAATGAGTAGAACCAATATCTATCAAGGCAATAACGGGTACATCGAAATGAAGAACGTGCCGATTATCACATCAGTGCATTGCCATCCTCACGACGTCGACCGCATACACCAATCACGGGTGTCTTGCATCCGCGTTGCCTCTAGGACCATTGCCTCGACCCGCGCACCTTGACCACGCCCGGCCCCATTACCACCACGACTGGTCCCGACCTCTCGGTGGTTGCTTTGAACTCCTCTTGCTGGTGGTGCATCAAGAGTACGAACTTCTTGAGTTGTATCCATACGTCGAGGGCAACTCCTATATTGATGCTCCGTCGATCCACATTTATAGCAAGCACCCGTTTTCCTCCAACATTCTCGGAATGTCTTTTCCCACATTCAAGCACAATCCCGACTACGATTAACGCTCTACGGTGCTCTTCCTTGAGCTGGTTCCTCATTCCGGGCCTCTTGAGAATCTTCTCGAAGAACCCGAATGCTTGAGATCTTTCTTGCCTCGAATTTGCTCCCGATTTTGGCGTTCCGAGTTCTTAGCCTCTTGGCTATCTTGGCCTTCTCCACAAGAGCGGCAAAAGTTCTAACTTGTTGTGGGGCTATCGAACCCGCAACTCGTCTTTCAAACCGTCCTCGAAGCGCTTTCGCGCTCATGGTCCGTTGCCACTATCGTTCGAGCATAGCGACTCAACGTAAGAACTCACCTCATATCATTTGCCACCGTCTTATTTCCTTGCACCGGGTTCAAGAATTCCTTCCTTCGGGCATCCACATAGCTTGTTCCCACATATTTCCCTTGAAAGGAAGCCTTGAAAAATTCCCGATTAATCAAAGCGACATCGGTGCCATCTCGGATAGTAAGCCACCATTGGTAAGCCGTCTCTCAACAAAGATACCGCTCCTCTTAACTTTTGTTCCACGGTGCACTCAAGATCGTCCATAATTCGCTCTCCATGCCTCTCAAGCCAATATTCAAGCGACATTGGGAGCTACACGAGAACACCTCTCGAAAACCTCGGCTCCACTTCGGATTTCGGGCCGCTCCGATATCGACCCACGAGCGGTTGGTCGATTCCGGATCAGCGACCCTTTCAAGTACTCGCAGCATTGCTCGTGTCACAAAGCATTATCCTCTTCCATATGGTCGTGCGATCCCGTCTCACTCTCGAGTGACGCAGTGCATCCATTTCCGACATATGACCCGGCACATCGATTGCGCCCCTAACACCTGCGTCCTCTACCACGGCCACGCCTACCGCGCGTCACGACCACGTCCTCTAGTGCTCATGGCGACTAATTCGATTTAATCAGATTAAGAGTTTTATGAATCGAATAATATTTGATTGTTTATTAACGATGTCTTATGATATGAAAGAGATAGAGTGTTTTCGCATCAATATCCTATTGTCTCAATCTCTACGGTTTTAACACCTAAAACTAGAAGTTCTAGAGTGTTTCTTATAATCATATCACAATGATAATAAACATACAAAGATCTGAGATACTTACTTGACTTGCGCGGGATGCTCATGGTGCCATACTACCTTTAATCAAAACTCTAGAAATTATTTTCAAACAATTTCTTTATTGAACCCAAACCAGTAGAGTTTTGAAATCCCGGGCTCGATACCACTAAATGTAACACCCCAAACCCGGTCTATGCGCTTAGGCGAGATTTGGTTTGTCACACCAAACATACTTTCGTTTCTTTTCAAGATTTACGATAAAATAATGAGTTAAAGATGTAGTACGAGGTTTTGAAAATAATTTTAAGAATATACTTGTTTAAAACTTATCTTAAATAAAATGTTTATCGAAACTTTAAAACTTCTTAAAAGAATTTGGAGGAAAATTTTAAAGAAAATCGTCTAATTGTCAAAATATTAAATAAACGATATTTTTAGGAAAAACCAAATGATTTAACATAAACTCATAATTAAAGTCTCAAAATAAAAATTATAAAACCATCCACACGATAAAATCCATAAAACATACTTAGAGGCCTTATTACATCAACCCAATAATAGCAATTAAAATAAAAACTTAAATAAAGTCATAGTTTATAAAAAAAACCCAAATTCGTAGTATGGGCTCCACCAAGTCATCTCAGGCCCAAGTCCACGTCAATTTCCATTACGAAATGGTTAATAAAAATTGGGTGAGTTACAAAGAACTCGAGTGTGCAACTCACTTACCACCATTTTTAGGCCGGATCGTCAAGATATCATCTTTGGGCTTGAGCCCATTAATGATTTCAACCATACATTGTAAAGTAACATAATTTAAAGAAAAGAATGCATGAAATATGAATTTCCCAAACCAACCTAGTATCCATCCGCTAACACCCCGTACCAACCAACACACTGTGGGGATCAAGTCAACCCACCCCGCCAAACACACCAATCATGGGCTTAAAGCCCTTAAATAATTTTGTAGTGCACTCAAGAACTAGATTGTGACATTGTCACCGAACTAGAGGTATTTAGCGAATTTGTGGCAGAGCCACCGAACTAGAGGCAATGAGCCATATTGTGGCAGAGCCACCGAACTAGAGGCAATGAGCCAAATTTGTGGCAATGGCCATTCTTCTCTTCATATAACCCACCCCATGCAATCATGCGTATATAACAAATATAATCATATAATGATTTTCATTAATCCATATCATCGGTGGACTTATCAATTAACCCTTCATTAGGCTCATATAAACAATTTATCAACTAGCCCATTTAGTAGCTTAGTGACTTTGGCCCATTTTAGCCCAATTTATCGAAGCAGTATTTTCGCCCATTTAATCGAACTAGAGTAATATCGCCCATTTTATCGAACTAGAGTTTTATCGCCCATTTTATCGAACTAGAGTATTATCGCCCATTTTATCGAACTAGAGTATTATCGCCCATTTTATCGAACTAGAGTATTATCGGCCCATTTTATCGAACTAGAGTATTATCGGCCCATTTTATCGAACTAGAGTATTATCGCCCATTTTATCGAACTAGAGTATTATCGTATTTTATTTTCTCGGTTTTAACCGTTTTCATGCATTTACTCAAAAATATGAGTTACTACGTATTTTTCCCGTTTTTACTATTTTACGAATTTATCACAGAACTTACAACATGATGTCCAACCGAAAATGAGTGTGAAGTTACACACTGGTTATGGAGAGAACTAAACTTTCCGCTCTTCAACACCTATCGTATTGTGTTAATTAAAACACTATAATCTATAATAAAACCGATCTAAATATAGCGATCTAGAAATTTTACCTCGGATTTTCGTAAGACTTCTACTTGCGATTTCTCTCCGATTGATGGTTCGCTAACCGAATCGAATCCACGAACAAATAATGGTTGGAGTGCGAACAACTTCGAGCAGTTGATTTTCCTCGGTTGAACGTCCCGCAACCCGGTGGAAAATCCGGATTCGAAATAGTCCTTTGCTTGTACTTAGGGGAATAATGAGAACCTCCCTTCTTAGAAGGCTAAACACCGCCCGTTTCTTCCCTATGTTGAATGTCTTCAAAGGCAAAGAACATTAATCTAATGATATCGAAAAAATTTCTAAAGTTTAAAAGATGTGATTTCCTTACCACGAGAATCGATTCCTACGCTTTGTCACCCACCACTTCTTGATTCCAACTTTCCGTTATCGCACTAAAGTTTAACAAAATAAACGTTAATAAAATAAACGTTTATTTTGATCCAAATAATGCCTTCAAGCCAACATTAATATTCGGCACTAACCACTAATAACTAATCGAAACAAAAGAACTCTTACCTATATTCCACGTCGAAAAGAAAGGATTTGAGAATAGTATGGTTTTAAGGAGGATTCGGCTATGAAAGATTAAAGAGAAAGGGAAATAATTTGGCTTATGAACACCTTAGCATTCGGCCATGAGAGAAATATTGGAGAGAAATATTGATTGATAATAAATAAAAATAAGAAAATGGAGATGATGATGAATTCGGTTTTCAAAGAAAATAAAAGAGAAAGAAAGAGAGGAGGTTAGAATCAAGACACATTCGGCAATGAAGAAAAGAGAGAAAAGAAAGGAATGGTCATTTGATGTAGGTGATTTCGGCACTCAAATGAAATAAGGCACAAAAGAATACCAATTGATGTGCAAAAATGATCAAATGGTCAAAAACTTTAGGACTTACCAATGCTCAAATTCGGCCAAAGGGAGAAAAGGTTGAGAGAGTTTTCAAAACTTGCACAAACTAACAAAATGACCAAAACAAGACTAAAATTCCTAGCCAAAACTATCACCAAAATTCGGCTCCCCTATAGCCATATTGCCGTCCAAGTACATGGTCTTTAGGCCAAGATATTGTTTCAAAAATTCTTCCTTGATTCATGCCTCATATCTTCACATTTTCCTTATTCTTTTGATACCCTTCCTTAAGTTCAAAATTTCCTTATTCCTTTGATATTTTAACCAAAAATAACAAGTCAACACCTTCCATAAAAGCTCTTGGCCGACACTTGCTATATTGGTGCATAAAAATTCAAAATAAAATTCACCTAGATGCTAAACATGGGATTCGAACCTTCAACCTCATGCACAAGCTCATGCGCCATCACCACTTGTCCAATAATTCATCTTATGCCTCACTTTGACACTTAAATTAATTTATGTGTCAAAGTCACTTAATCCACTTCCATAAATAATTTCTTAAAATTAATAATATTCCTTCTAAAAAATTTTAAACCCTTCTTCAGGACTATACTAACCACGAAAATAAATCAGAAAATTTTACTTTCTAGAATAATTACTCAAAGCACACATAGAAAATAAATTACTCAAATTTTCAGGGTGTTACATGTTTATTCCGGTCGTTGAACTTCTTGACCTAAAGCATAATTTAATTTAATTAAATCCATTTAAATCTCTAATCCAACAAATTTATGCATTTAAATATAATCATGACAGTCATTCTTTTATGCAATCCATCAAATCATTTATACTAAAATCTGAAATCTAGACCCTTCTCTAAAATTTAGTTTCCTGAATGAAATTTGGAAGTACTGTACTCTTAGATTTTGGCACCAATCGAAGATACTACTACCATATGAGATTTTCCACACATAATTATAAGGAACAAAGATATTATTTTAGTTCTATATGTTTAAAGTTTGAAAATCAACAAGTTTTCATTTTTCAAGAAAAATATGTTTAAAAGTATAAAAAAAAAGAAACAAATTACACAAAGATCCATTAATAAAGCTATCAACAGGCTAAAAACAAATTTAGCCAAAGGTACCTACTAGCCGAATTTCACAAAATTTATACTCAATCTATTTTAATCTTTTTTATCATAAAATTTTCATGAAATTTTTACTATTTCAAATATAAATCCCTAAACTTAAAACTATTCAAAATCACTTAATAAAACATTTATACTTAGCTACTAACTCTAATAATCTACTAACTAAATTCAAAACACATCCATTTCATTCATGGTAAATCTTTAGAGTTTTAACGATTTTGCACAGTAACAACCGGGTTAACTAGATTTAACTAGTACGAACTCAAAGGCCTAAAAATCATAAAAAAATGGGTAAGAAATATCTTACATGCAAAGCTCAAAACCCCAACTGAACCTTGAAGATTTCCCCAACAGTGGTATTCGGCCAAAGTAAGAAGAAGATACCCCCAAAGATGAAAAAGATGAGATTATTACACCTTTTGTCCATTACCATTCATTATTTAATTACTATATTAGCCTTTAAAATAAATTATCAAATTTACACCAAAATCAAGTCATCATTATCCACTATCTATAAATATGGTATTTTTATCCATTTAGTCCTTTTATTTAATGTCCCACAAACATTTACTAGTTTTACTATGGAACATCACATTTATAACTATCATGAATTAATCCTTTCTATTCAATTTACTAACTAAACCTTAAAATTTCTTAATGAAAAATTAATACGACATTAAGAAATATTATTTATTATTAAATTAATAATATTTACCAACTCGCTTTTCAGATCGTGGTTCCAAAACCACTGAAAATCAGAATGTTACAACTCCCCCTAAAAAAAATTCCATCCTCGAAAATCTTACCAGAGAGTAAATTTAGGTATTGAAGTCTCAAAGATTCTTCCATTTCCCACATAGCTTCCTCTACTCCGTGCTGACGCCATAAAACTTTAACCAACGGAACCCGTTTATTTCTTAACTTTTTCATTCCTCGAGCTAAAATTTTAATAGGTTTCTCACTATAAGATAAATTAGGTTGTATCTCGATTTCTTTTAATGACAAAACGTGTGACGGATCTGATCGATAGAGACGGAGCATCGAAACATGAAACACATTGTGGATTTTCTCTAACTTAGGCGGCAAAGCTAACCGATACGCTACAGGTCTGATTCTTTCCTGAATTTCATACGGTCCGATAAACCTTGGACTAAGCTTTCCTTTCCTACAAAAATGTAATATCTTCCTCCATGGCGAGACCTTTAAAAATACTTTATCCCCCACTTTAAATTCGATCTCCTTTCTCTTCAAATCAGCATATGACTTTTGACGATCAAAAGTGACTTTTAAACAATCACGAATAATCTTGACTTTTTCTTCAGTTTTGTAACGCCCCAAATTTCTTTAATTACGGCTTATGTGATTTTGGAGCACAAAAATATATGTATGTGTTTCTGAAATTATTTGACACAAATATATGTCTGCTTTAGTGGTTATGTATTCTGGGTATGTGTGAGAGGTCCCAAGTTCAAGTCACAACTTGGGTAAATTTTGGCTTTTTATGAATAAAGCTCTCACTGGGGTCGGTAGGCTTTTAAGTTATTGTTGGTAAAATGATATCAGAATGGGCCTGCTGTTAAGTGGAGTGTTTGATTGTATGAGTTCTTGTGTTCGAATCCCTACGCGTGCGTGGGATAGTTTTATTTTGCTAATTTGACTGGAAGAGTTTTAGTTAAACCAAAGTTCTGAGGTGGTTGAGGATGAGAGAATAGGAGGATAATGAGGAGTTATCAAAATTATTTTATTTTGATTTCAAATTTTTTTTCTCTCATCTCCCCAAGATTTTTTTTCCAACTTTTTATCGTCTCCCCAACTCTTCTTTCGAAAATCTGCCTCCCCATCCATCTTCCCTTTCGATTTCTTCTTTCCAATCCATCTTCTTTTGTTCAGCGTTGGTTTCCGCTCGTTTGGTAAGTCATGTATTAGTAGAAACTTAGTATTTTTCGACAAAGTGCTTAACGTGAGAGTTTGTGTTGTTTCTCTCGATATCAGGTGAAGGGCAGGAATCGGTGGGAACTCTTGCAGCAAATTGAGCACTAGGAGTCTTCGTTAGTGTTAAGTTTACGAATACGCATTGGGTATTGTGAAGTTTCGTTGGTGGATTAATTTCGTTAAGTTGGAAGTAGTGACTGAATTTGGGTGATGGTATTCTGATTTTTAGGTGTGTGTGGTCTCGGGAGTGTTTTTGCTTCAAATCAACACCAAGTGTGTACCGGAACCATAGAAAATGAGAATCGACGAAAGCCGAAAAATGATTTTGTCGATGCAACATGGTTGTGTGGTAAGCCGTGTGGTAGGCCGTGTGCAAGGCCGTGAGCCACAACACGGCCGGGTGATCGATAAGCCAGGCCGTGCGCAAGTGACACGGCCGTGTGATGGTCAGGCAAGGCCGTGTGCGACACACGGGCTTGACCTATTGGGCTGAGTGGGCCACACGGGCGTGTAGGCCTATACGGGTGAACCACACGGGCGTGTAGAATTCTGGGCCAGGCCGTGTGATCCACACGGCCAAGGCCAATTTGGGCCGTGTGGGCTACACGGGCGTGTGGGCCCACACGGGTAGGCCACATGGGCATGTGAGCCCATTTTTTGAAAATGATCTGTAAGGTTGCATGGGTCGCCCAAGTCGACTGTGGACCTACTGAAGGGTCGGTAAGCGTTACTTAGACCCCTATTTATGTGATCTGATTATATGGTGTCTAACTGAGCATGATATATGTATTGAACTGAGTATGTGATCGGTTATTTTCATGTTGCATGTCATATTTGGTATGTTGCGTTGCATCGGGGAGGGTTGATGATATTTCAGAGGAAGTGTCTGAAAGGCTTTAAGCCTGTTATCTGGCAGCTCAGCTGCATTATTCTATTTATGTGCCGCATTTCGGTACAGTATGGTGTTTAGGGATGGGTGGGTTGATTATATCCCCACATGGTGTGTAGGACTGGACGGAGATGGTGTGTAGAGGCTGGTGGGTAGGATTCTGATATGCTGATATGCATTCTGTATCTGATTGGGCTGAGGCCCTAATATATTTCTGACTCTGTATCTGATTGGGCTAAGGCCCTGTTATATATATCTAATTCTGCATCCGAGTGGGCTAAGGCCCAAACCGTTTCTGTAATGGGCTCCGGCCTAGCCTATGATTTTTGATTTTTGGAGATTACTCTGTACGTTTGATATATGTGGGGATTACACACTGAGTTACAAAACTTACCCTTTTCTGTTTAATCTGTTTAGGTAATCCCCAACATTAGACAGATCGGTGCAGCGGTCTGTTCAGGTAATCCCCAGCATTAGACGGATCGGTGCAGTGGAGGACTCGACGGTGACCACTACTACTGCCTCACGTTAAATTTATGGTTTATACTTATGATAAACTGAAATAGTAACATATTTTAATCCCACATTTAGTATGCTTTTGGATGAATTATCCCTTTATTTATGTAAAAAAGTGCTATTAATCCTTTCTTTTCATGTCTTATACTCAGGAAAGCACCCAAGGATAAAAAGAACGAGAAACAGGCTCAAAACAGACCAAAACGGGCCAAAGAGGAAATCGACACGGCCTGGACTTGGACCCACACGGCCGTGCCAAGTCAATCATCTAGAACACGGTCTAACCCCGACTCACATGGCCGTGTCTCATTACAGAAATCCGAACACGGCCTGGCCACGATTCATACGGGCGTGCGCCATGGCCGTGCCTCTACCGTGGAGAAGAGCAATTTCATTCGGGAAAGGATACTTAGGGAGAAAGAAACGTATTTCAAAAGCCTATAAATACACCTAAGTATGACCTAAGAGGGGAGCCCAAAGCAATCGTCTAGGGGCGTCGTGCTAGCCGTAGAAGAAGAAGCGATTTGTGGGGATTCACTCAAGGATAGCCAGTTGATCCATCTCAAGAAACCAGAATTATACTCAAGACGGAGGATCTCTCCTTCAATTCCTTCAGGGGGTTTTAGGGATTTCTTATGTTTTGTTTTATCTTTTCTCTTGAGATGTTTTCCTTTATTGTTATGAACTAAACCCTTCGGATAATTCAGAAGGGGATGAAACCTATGATGAATCTTGTTATTGTTTTCTCGAATTATATGATAAATACTTAGTTTGTTCTTAATTATGTGAGCTTAATCCAAATTTAATGTGCTTAGGTGGAGGAGAAATAGACCCTGCCTAAGAGTAGATCCCACATAATTAAGCGGAGTTGATCGCACGCCTAGAGATAGGGTGACGAGATTTTGCCAGATTAGGGTGAAACCTAATATGGGAATCCATAGATCGATTTCTTTGTTATTCTAGGGGGTTATTATAAGAGAACGAGAGTTCCACTAATTAACCTAGGGTTAGACGTTATTCGCCTCGAGAGAGGGTTTAATATACGTTAGGGAGTCTTACGGATCAAACTAAGTGAATAAATCGTATGGTTCAGTGTTAGATAACAAGTGAAGTCTAGGTGGATTCTTCCTAGGGTATCATCCAAATCAACTGAGTTTTTCCCAAGTTATTTTCCAAATTCATTCTTCTTTGTCTTAGAGTCTTTAGTTTAGTAGTTAATTAATTTAGATTAGATAAACAATCTCTTTATTTTTAGGCTAGATAATAAAAAGAAAGTTAGTATTAGTACTTTTAGTTCCTTTGGGTTCGATAATCCGGTCTTGCCTAAGCTATACTCTTTGTTCGATAGGTGCACTTGACTCAATCGTTGTCGAGTTAGTTTCGTGTTCGATCATTCTTTTATAAATTTTAAAGCTCGATTCACACGATCAAGTTTTTGGCGCTATTGCTGGGGAACTAAAATATTAAGAAAGCTCTATTTTTATTACTTTAGCCATTATTTTTTATTTTTCGCAATTTATTTTTATTTTTAGTTTTAATTTTAAATTTGCTAAATTTTATTTCTTTCTTTTCCTAGCAGTACCTCTAGTTTATGACTAGAAGGAACCCGAGAGGATCTTTAGTATACGACAGTGATGATATTGACGCTACCATTCGCAGAATCGCAGAGAAATTAGGCGAGCCCTAAATTACGGAAGAAGAGCGAGAAGACAGATCCAATCTTCATGAAGGGATGGACGAAAATAACCCACCACCACAAGATGTGGGAGAAAATAATGCTCCTCGTACTATGTTTGATTATGCTAAACCTCATTTAACAGAGCGAATCAAGTATTGTTAGGCTCGCTATAGCCGCTAATAATTTTGAATTAAAGCCTAACACTATACAAATGATTCAACAGTTTGTTCAATTTGATGGTTTGCAGGACGAAGATCCAAACACTCATATAGCTAACTTTTTAGAGTTCTGTGATACCTTCAAAATAAATGGCGTTTCTGATGATGCCATACGACTTCGGTTATTTCCCTTTTCATTAAGGAATAAAGCTAAACAGTGGTTAAACTCGCTACCACGAGGGTCAATCACTACATGGGATCAAATGACCGAAAATTTTTTATTAAAATATTTCCCACCGGCCAAAACGACCAAATTACGGAATGATATCTCTTCTTTTGTGCAGATGGATTTAGAGACATTATACGATGCATGGGAGAGATATAAGGATCTCTTGAGAAGGTGTCCGCACCATGGTTTACCCTTGTGGCCCCAAGTCCAGACTTTCTATAACGGTGTAAACCCCACAACGAGACAACTAATTGATTCAGCCGCCGGTGGAACCTTGAATAATAGAACTCACGAGGCGACCTACGAGTTTATTGAAGAGATGTCATCAATGAATAACTATCAAGTGGCGAGTTACAAGGACCAAACCAACAAAATCGGCGGAGTTTTCAACATAGATGTTTGTAACCATGCTATCAACACGGTAGATATGATGAATAAAAAGCTTGATAGTTTGTGTTCTTCGCAGCACATCCAAAGAATGCAATGCGACATAAGTGGAAGCGTGGCGAATCACGAGTACCCACCCTACCAACCGAGCACAGAGAGAGCGAACGGATGAACTATATAGGTAACAATTTCAGATCTAATGATAACCCATATAGTAATAATTATAATCCAGTTGGAGGAACCACCCAAATTTTTCATGGGGAGGTCAAGGAAATCAAGGAAATCAAAGACAACAACCTCCTCAAAATTTCCAAAATCAGCCCTATCCACGGGAAAAGAAGCCGAATCTTGAAGAGACGTTGAACAAATTCATAGCATCCATGTAAGCCCGTCTCCAAAAAGCGAGGTAACACTCGACACCCAACAAACATCGATCAAAACGATCGAGAACCAAGTTGGAGGACTTACAAAGGCAATCGGGAAATTACCCGATCGATCGGACAAATTGCGGTTATTATCCGAACGACCGCAAGGGCGTCTACCGAGTAATACTAAAATTAATCCAAAGGAGCAAATCCAAGCCATAACAGCTCAAGAAAGCGAAGAAGTAGACGAACCCAGTCCAACACAAGGAAATGAGGTAGAAAAAGGTAAAGTTGAGGTAACACAAGAAAATCCAAAATCGGTAATCAAGGAGTACCAACCTCGCATACCATATCCCGAAGCGTTAACAAGAGACGACACAGAGGAACAGTTCGGTAAGTTTCTTAAACTTTTAAAGAAATTACATATTAACTTACCTCTACTTGAAGCTCTTTCACAGATGTCAAATTCGAGGAAATTTTTAAAACATCTCTTGACGAATAAGCGCAAATTAGATGAAGATCCACATGTGGAATTAAACGCAGTGTGCTCAGCAATGTTACAGAATAGACTACCACAAAAGCTAAAAGATCCAGGGAGTTTTACAATTCCATGTTTAATTGGTAGACTAACTGTTGATAATGCGTTAGCTTATTTAGGGGCAAGCATTAATGTCATGCCTTATAAATTGTTTAAACAACTAGGTCTAGGGAAACCCAAGCAAACTAGGATGAGCATTCAATTAGCTGATAAAACTGTTAGAATTCCTAGGGGTATTATCGAAGATTTTCTTGTAAAAATTGACAGATTCATTTTCCCAGTAGATTTTGTTGTCTTAGACATGGATGAGGATAATTCGATTCCCCTAATTTTAGGAAGACCCTTTTAGCGATCGCCGGGACTAAAATTGATGTTGATGTAGGATAACTCATACTTTGTGTAGGTAATGAGAGGTCACCCTCAAGGCTCTCGACTCGGCTAGAACATCGAGTAATCAAGGTGAGAACGTAAATTCTACTGATAACCATTCGGTTAACCCTTATTTTCAGGAAGCACCACCAAAGAATACAACTGAACCCGATCCTAAACCCCATGCCAACAAAGAAATAACTCATGAGGAACGAGGGATTCAGATCGATGATCTAGACGAGTGGAAGACACACTTCAAGGAGAAATTAGGGATACACGACGAAGAACCGGAACCACACAAGATAAAATCGAATGAGCCCCCAAAAGAGCTAATAGGAACAACAAACCACTTCAAAATAGGGGACTGAGCATCTTGTTAGATCTCGGCAGATCTCGAATATCTCCTCGGGACCTAGCACAAACAAAGAAATATCTTTTAGGGTAACCAGTGTTTTCCGCACGGAACAAATGAGGTAAGCAATCCTATTTTTGGTACTTTTGCTATAAACGCATCTCGACTTAAATCTTTTCACGAGGATACAAATGATGGCATGAGAAAGGACTTTCAACTCCTCAAACCACCCTGACAATGCAAACGAGAGGAGAGTCTAGCTTAAGACTATAAACGAGCGCTTCTCCGGAGGCAACCCGAGCACTAACATAATTTATTCTCACATTTTGCTTTAAATTTATTTTTCTTTTCTTCTTTTCTTTCTGAACACTTAGTTATAAACTAACCAGAAGTGCAGATTTCCAAGTCACACGGCCTTGCACACGGCCGTGGCCGTGGCCGTGTGGACCATAAGAATCCCCGTACTGACATAGCAGAGGCCGTGCAAATTAGTTCCAACCACTTTTCGACGTCACGGATCCAACCACTACACCACGGGCACCGACAAAGGGGCACGGCCGTGCCCCATGACCGTGTGAAGCTACTGACTTGCCAACCACGGGCTGAACACGCCCGTGCCTAAAAACCATGCCAACATACTGACTTGTCGAACACAGGCTAGACACGAGCGTGGGGAACCAACACGCCCTAGAACACGGCCGTGCGAGGCGGCCGTGTGAATCGACACACCCTCAACCCACTGTCGTGGGAAACTGCCAGACTTGAAATTCTATTTAAACACCATGCGCCTCTCCTTTCTCTTCTCACCCACTCTCTTTCTTTCTTCTCTCTTTCTTTCTTTCTTTTCTCCCTCTTTATTTTTCCTTTTCCTAATAAATCCTTAGAGTCTTGAGCTACAACAACATCATATCCATGGCAAAGAAGCATAAAAAGCCAATCACAGTCTCCTCAAAGGAGACCGATTCACATGAGTTCATGCCGGCAGCTTCATCCAAACAACAAGCCAAGGGTCTTTGAGACCAATTATCTGTTCTTTTATTTTTATATTCTCATTTATTTTCCTTATCTTTACTTCTCTTCCGCTTAATTTAGTTTATTTTATCTTAGTTTCTTAATTTTAGGTTCTAAAGGTCGCTAGGGAATCACGCCAATTCCGCCACCACCAAAGACCTCATGACCTTAGAGGCCACACCCACCTCGCGAACCATCTACCAATAAGGATTCTCAAGCCCCTTTATCTTTTAGCATTAGTTTAATTCAATGTCTATTTTCTTTCTCTTTATCTTCTTTATCCTTAATTATATATTTAGTTTATTTTAATTACGTCTTAATAATCCCTGGCTAATCCTCCACGAGTTTCCCAATTTCATCATCTAGCGCAGAACTCGTGGCCAACCACCACATCCAGACCAGCCCTCCAACTTATCTTTTACCACGACCACTGCCAACTCAAGAAGCTCATCCATAATTTAAGGAGTTTTACTTATCCCCATATCTTCTGATCTGAACATTACATTTAAGTTATATATCTTTGTACATTGAGGATAATGTACATCTTAAGTGTGGGGGGTGAACAACCTAAAAAGGTGCCTAACTTTTTTCATTATTCTCAAATTTCTGAAATTAGGTTCCAAACTTTTTGCATTCAAAATCCTGAATTTAGTCTTGTTTTTAAGTAAATTTTTCATATTACTAATTAGGATGAAATTTCCATGATTTATGATTTTTATTGATATGTTTTAGTTTAAGTCATTGATAATTGTGCATTGATGATTAAATTCTAAGAATACTAGAGAATCAATCATGATAAGTCTATTTTTCAGAATTAAAAATTTTCTAGGTTGTCTACCTGAATTTAAATATTACCTTGAAATTTGATATTTACAAGGTTGATGTCAAAAATACCCATATTTTTTGTGAGTTTTTGAGCCTTATAGAGCATAAATTCTTTTTATTGCTCACTTTATTGATTATGAGTATGTCAACACTGATTTGTTATTCTAGAACTTGCATCGATTATACATGTCGAGACCACACTTTTGATTTGATATACAGAGATGATAAAGGCACCTAGGTTTTAACCCACTAACTCCATTAAAAGCCTGCCTTCACAAATTAACTCCTAGTGAACCCCTTTTAATCCTAACAACCCTATTTATTGACTCACCCACTAATATTAACCCAAAACCCTTTGTAATTGTTATCACCATTCTTTCTAACTACCCCTATATCGAGATTTGATCTGATTAGTTGCCTAATTATGAATTTTAGTAATTTATCCTTTATTATGTATTTAGTTTGTTCTTAAAAAAAACGAAGTATATTCATTATTAGTTATGTGATTAAACGAGCTTATACATTTATTTAAATCCCAAATATCGAAGAAGAAGCTCGTATTATTAGTATTATTAGTTTTCAATTGATGTAATTATTATTATTAGTTCATTAGTTCTTAGTTAGGTAATTTTTCAATTCAATCTCGATTCTAACCCTCTAATCCAGCCTTATTCCACACCTTAACCCTAGCCCCGTTACAACCCTAACAAAGACCTTTTGATTTGTGTTTCATCTCATATTTCAGTGGTGGAGATTTGATTTTCATGCAAGCCTATGGGATTAACTATTCATGTTTGACTTTTGAGTGCCTAAATTTTGAACCTTAAACACTTTGAGTGATTTGAGTGAATCTTTAGTGAGGATGTCAATCCTTGACAATTTCGAATCAGAGGTAATTATTTAGATGAAGGGAAACATGTAACACCCCAAACCCGGTCTAGAAGTTACGACCATATCTGGAATGTCACAGGGAAAGGTTGTAAAAAGGACTTTGGAAATTTTAAAGAAAAACCGAAGGTTTGAAACTTTTCGTTTTCGGTGATATAATAAAAACAGTGATTTGTAGTTTTAAGAAAGATTTCCGAGTTGGGTTAATCGAAAATTTGATATCTTTGTTGGCACTTGAAAGAAAACGGTTGTTTTATGATACTTATGTTTTGAAAACTTCATCTTAACTTTCGTGTTAAAATATAATAATGTCATATCATAAATAAGTAATAACTAAGAAGATCTGCATATTAACTTAAGAAGGCCTTATTACATAACAAAATCCCCAATTAAAATAATTTGTAAAAAGAAACGAGTTTACGAAAAGAAACATTTTATGGCCTCCACGAGTCCGCCTCGGCTCCAAGATCCACGAGCTACTGATTACCTGCAAAATTAAGCAGAGGGGTGAGTCACCAAGACTCAGTGTGTAAATCCCCTTATGTCACATAAATGGCATCAAGCCCACAACCGCACATTGGGCCCTAGCCCACTAAAGTAGCATACACAAATATGAATGAAATGTATCCCAAACCCAACCTAGTTTTTTTTTCCATCCTCTACACGCCACCCGTACCAGCCCAACACACCGTGGGGATTTCTACAATCAACCCTCCATCCGCTACACGCCTCATACGTGGCACCAAGCCACTGGTGACCGAGTCACTATTAACATACGTGAGGCCAACCCACCGTGGTACCAAACCACCGTGACAATCCCTGATGAATATATGTGGGGCCAACCCACTGTGGTACCAAACCACTGGGACAGGTCACTAAATCATATATATATATATATATATATGCGTGGTATTAAACCACCGTGGCACCAAGCCACCGAGATATGGTCACTGAATCAGATATATGTGGGGCCAACCCACTTGTGGTACCAAACCACTGTGACAGTCTCTAATACTTCCCCTTTCGCATCATAACCCAAACCCATGCAGAACATACAAATCAAATGAATGCACATGCTCTCATCATAGTGACAGATTACAGCATACATTTTCATACCCATTAATAGAATGTTATAGTCACTTACCTGGTATCCCCAGCTTTACCCACAAGGGTATAACGACTTTTTATTCAGTCACTTTGGCTTTTCAGCCCATACAGTTAATAACACACATTAATAATAGAGTGTGAATATTCTACACACCTGATAACACACAATACTATGCTTTCTATGTCGACACTCTCGTTAGCAGGGACGACGGCTATCTGTCTATCCTGCTCTGAAGCTGGTCACAACCCGATGGCCAGTCTCGTATTGCCAATACAGCTCGCTTCTTAAACTTTGGAACAGGGGTTACGGATGCACTCCTCTCCTCGGCTTGATCGTTTCTTGCATCCATGAATAGCCTTGATCAGAAAATTGCTATACGAAAGCAATGATTGTTTAACAACACTACTGGGTTAAGGCAACGAGCAGAGCAATGTAAAGGCTAATAGAATAACTAGGGAGGAATCCCTTACCTTGTCTACCAGATGGTTTGCACCACAAATACTTCACCCTCAACTGAGATGATTTGTGAAAGAGAGAGGCTTGACCGAACAATCATAAGTAGCCCTTGAATATTCGGCTAATCAAGAAGAGATTTGAAGACAAAAACAAAGGGGTATTGGACAGACTTACCTTGAGTTGGAATAGATGAAGAAGCGTAATCCCTCACACCCTAGGCTATACAGCGCCATTGATTTGGCCAGAACAGATGAAACAAATACCAGATTAGTGAAAAAGAAAGAGCGATTGAGGGGTTTAGAGAAGAAAAGAAGTAGATGCCGCAAGAAAATGAAGAAAGAGAGATTCGGCTTTTGTGGTAAAAGAGAAAAGAACCTTACCTTCAATGATCTCACAGCAGGGTGGAATCGATCCAATAGGCCGAAAAGGCTATTCGGCCATGAGAGAAAGAAAACAAAACTTTGAAAAAGAAGAACTATAGTTTCGGCTTAAGAAAAGAATAGAGATAGAAAATGGAATACTAGGAAGTGATATAGTGTTTTCGGTTGTGAAGATAATGGAATTGGGAAAAGAGAAAGGGAAGTTTCGGCAAGGCTTAGATGGTTTCGGCTTAGAGGAAAAAAAAAGAGAATGGGAAGAATGAACTAAGGTTCGGCTAAAAGATATTGAAGCAAAGAAATGCACAAATGGTTTTTCTCAAATTCGGCCAAAGATTCAAAAAGAAAAGAGGTAAAAGCTTGCTAACACTTTCGGCATACAAGTCAAAGAGAAAAGAAAAAGAGCTCAAAAGAGTTTTAGCACGAATCGGCAATCACACCCTTCTAATGACCGAATTGGTTCCAAAGGAAACCAAAGAGAAACCTAAGACCTCTAATGCCTTTCGGCACACCACCCTCCTAGCACAAAACCGAAATTCTCCCCCTTCCAACATTCAAAATTCGGCCAACAACCCAACAAGCCACTCCTCCCTTGTTCAGCTCCTACTTTTACTCCCATTCACCCATTTGAAATAATTGACCAATTCAAATCCCCCCATCACCTCCTAGCCACTCATTTCAAATTCTTTGACTCATTCCACCAACCACCGTGAAGAGTCCCACTGGAAGCCACCTCCTTAGCTTCCTGACGCAAAAAGAGAGCTTCCAAAAGTTGCCAACACGACTAGAACTCCTTCCCTCAGCTGCCACTTGTTGATGCCACCCTCCTTGCTCCCTAAGTGGTGTCACTAGCCACCTTACCACATCACTCTTTGTGTCAACAAAACACAATAAAATACCATTAAGTCCTGCCTCAGCTGGCTCTCCCCCTAGCAGGGCTTAAAAACAAAAATTTTGCCAAGGCCCTAGCTTAACCCCGGGCCTTCCCTGGACCCCCAAACACACCAAATTAACACACAGAGCATAGCGTACACGCACACAACACACACTAAATGCAGAACCCCAAAATCCAGGATGTTACAGTTCTACCCCCTTAAAGAAATTTCGGCCTCGAAATTTTACCTGATCAGAAGAGATGAGGGTATTGCTGTCGCATCACATCCTTTGGCTCCCACGTAGCTTCCTCTAAACCGTGATTCCGCCACAACACTTTAACCAATGGAACCATCTTCCTTCGCAATACCTTAACGTCACGATCCAAGATCTGAACTGGTTCCTCAAAGGATAAATCAGGCTTTATTTCGATTTCTTCCACTGGCACAATATGAGATGGATCCGAACGGTAGCGCCTCAGCATTGAAACATGAAACACATTATGAATCTGACTTAATTCCGAAGGTAGCTCGAGCTGATAAGCTACCGATCCCATACGCTTCAACACACGGTAAGGCCCGATGAACCTGGGGCTTAGTTTACCCTTCCGTCCAAACCTTAGAACTTTCTTCCATGGTGAAACCTTTAAGAAAACCCAGTCACCTACTGCAAATTCTATGTCTTTACATTTCAGATCAGCATAGGACTTCTGCTTGTCGGACGCTTCCTTCAACCGAGTTCGAATCAACTTAATTTTCTCTTCTGTCTCTGAAACCAAATCCGGACCCAACATCTGACGCTCACCCAACTCTGTCCAGCAAGTAGGAGTGCGACACTTCCGACCATACAACGCTTCATACGGTGCCATCTGAATACTAGACTGATAGCTGTTGTTGTATGTGAATTCTGCCAATGGTAGAAACTCCTCCCAACTACCCCAAAATCTAAGACACAGCCCCTCAACATATCTTCCAAGATCTGGATTACCCTCTCAGACTGACCATCAGTCTGTGGATGAAACGCGGTGCTAAAATCCAATCTTGTACCCAACGCTTGATGTAACGCCTTCCAGAACCTCGACGTAAAACACGGGGCCTGCATGCCGATATGATAGACACTGGTACCCCATGCAACCTTACAACCTCTGCTACATACAGCTTGGCTAATTTCTGTAGAGGGTAGTCAACACGAACTGGTATGAAATGAGCGGACTTCGTCAATCGATCAACAATCACCCATACCAAATCCTTCTTAGTAGGCGTAAGAGGTAGCCCACTAACAAAGTCCATCGTGATCCTTTCCCACTTCCGCTGAGGAATTTTCACCGGCTGCAATAACCCTGAAGGCAACTGATGTTCTGCTTTCACCTGCTGACATGTCAAGCATTTACTCACAAATTCGGTTACCTCCCGCTTCAGGCCCGGCCACCAAAACTATTCCCGCAGATCCCGATACATCTTACTTCCTCCAGGATGCATAGCGTATGGGCTACTATGCGCTTCCTGTAGAACCTTACGTCTCAACTCAAGATCTTTTGGCATACAAGTCTTTCCTCGAAAACATAATACCCCATCACTATTCACACTGAAATCCGTTATCCCATCACCTGCTCCCAACTGAAACTTCGAATTTAACGACTCATCAGCCAACTGCTTCTCTTTATTCTGACTGACCCAAGAAGGCTTCACTTGAAGTTCAGCTAATAAACTTCCATCATCATATAAGCTGAAATGAGCAAACATTGCTCTAAAGTCAGAGATCACCCTACGACTTAGTGCATCCGCCACCACGTTAGCTTTACCCGGGTGGTACTCGATCGAGCAATCATAATCTTTTAACAACTCGATCCATCTCCGCTGCCTTAAATTCAACTCCTTCTGGGTAAGGAGATATTTTAGGCTCTTGTGATCTGTATAAATAACAGACTTCTCCCCATCTGAGATAATGCCTCCAGATCTTCAAAGCAAACACTACTGCAGCCAATTCCAGATCATGCATGGGATAATTCACCTCATGTGGTCTCAATTGCCGAGACGCATATGCTACCACCTTCCCTTCCTGTATCAACACACATCCCAAACCTGTGTGCGACGCATCGCAGTAAACAACAAACTCCTTCTCGGCCTCAGGCTGTATCAACACTGGAGCTTCCGTCAAGATTCTTTTCAGCTTCTCAAAACTCTCTTGTTGCTTATCAGACCAGACAAACGGTACCCCTTTTCGAAACAACTTGGTTAATGGTGTCACAATCAAAGAGAACCCCTCAACAAACCTTCTGTAATACCCAGCCAAACAAAGAAAACTCTGAATTTCTGCCACAGACTTAGGCGGCTTCCAATCCAACACAGCTTCAATTTCCCGGGGATCAACCCTAATTCCCTTAGCAGACATAACATGGCCCAGAAAGGTAACTTCACTTAGCCAAAATTCACACTTACTGAATTTGGCGTACAGCTATTTCTCCCTCAGGATTTGTAAGACCACCCAAAGATGCGAATCATGCTCCTCCTCCGATCTTGAATAAACCATGATATCGTCTATAAATACCACAATAAACTGGTCTAGATAGGGTTGGAATACCCGATTCATCATGTCCATAAACGTTGTTGGTGCATTGGTCAACCCAAACGGCATCACCAGAAATTCGTAGTGACCATAGCGAGTCCTGAATGCCGTCCTATGAATATCCGCTTCCTTGACCTTAAGTTGATGATATCCCGACCTCAAATCTATCTTCGAGAAGACTGAAGCCCCCTTCAGTTGATCGAACGAATCATCAATCCTCGGCAGCGGGTATTTATTCTTGATGGTCAACTTATTCAACTGACGGTAGTCAATGCACAGACGCATTGATCCGTCCTTCTTCTTAACGAATAGTACCGACGCTCCCCAAGGTGACAAACTCGGTCGAATAAAACCCCGATCCAACAGTTCCTAAATTTGGGCTTTTAATTCCACCAACTCCTTTGGCGCCATTTTATATGGGGCAATAGACACGGGCGCTATCCCCGGAAGAAGATCAATACCGAATTCCACCTCGCGATCCAGAGGTAATCCTGGAAGCTCTTCTGGGAAAACATTAGAGAACTCTTTCACTGTTCTAACATCCCCCACAGTTAATTCCTTGGCCTCCAGAGCACAAACAAAAGTTATGAATGCCTCACATCCTTTCCTCACCATTCTTTCAGCCTTTAAAGCGGACACTACATTAGACAAGTAGTTCATCCTTTCACCTATCACCACCACCTTATCATCCCCAAGAGTCCTTAACACCATGCACTTGGCTGCACAATCCACATTTGCTCGATACTTCACTAGGCAGTCCATCCCTAAGATTAAATCGAACTCCCCGAATGGTAGTTCCATCAGATCAGGAGGGAAAACCATCCCTTGAACCTCTAAAGGCACCCTCCTAAAGAGTTTATTCACTATTACCGATTGTCCTAAAGGGCTAAATACAGATCATCTCCTAGAAGCGATCTCGAGTCTATGTTCGTGAGTTCCCGATATAGTACTAGCAACATAAGAATGTGTTGATCCAATATCAATCAGTGCAGTATAAGGCAACCCATAAATAAGAAACGTACCAGTTATGACGTCCGGTGCATCGCCCTCCTCTCGACGTCTAGCTGCATAGACCAACCTCGGCTGTCTTGCATTTGTGTTCCCAAGCACCTCGGCCGGTGCTCCACGCCCACGACCAAAACCATTACCCTTCGGGTGGACCACTACCTCTCGTGGTTGCCGACCACCTCTACCGGGCCGAGCGTAACCCTGCACTACTCGGTCGCACTCTACCCAACTCCCGTGGGATGGGCAGTCTCTTACCCGATTATCGTGAGACCCACACGAAACATCCTCTATTACTCGCCCAAAGACTCACCGAATGAAACTTACCGCATCTAGCACACCTCCGAGGCCCACTATCAATAACAGTCTCGCAACACGTCTCTCGGCCCATCCAACCTAGGCCTCTTCTGAAATCCCCCGGCTGACCCTGACGATCTAAAATTCCTTTTATTTCTTCCTCTATCCCTATCTTGATTCTGCTTTTCGGACCGCTTCACTTCCTCGGCTATCTTAGCCTTTTCCACTAAAATAGCAAATTCTCTTTCTCGCTGCGGAGCTATCAGCACACGCAACTCGTCCCTCAGACCATCCTCAAACCGAACACAACGCTCATGGTCTGTGGCAACAATACCCCGGGCATAACGACTAAGACGTAAAAATTTTGCCTCATACTCGGCTACCGACTTATTTCCCTAAACCAAATTTAGAAACGCCCTACGTTGCGCGTCCACATAACTTGATCCGATGTATTTCCCCTGAAATACTATCTTGAAAAAATCCCAGGTGATACGGTCAGCCACTGTACCATCCCTGACCGTGAGCCACCACTGATACGCCTCGTCCCGAAGGAGAGACACCACTCCTTTCAGCTTCTCCTCCACCGTAAAGTCAAGATCATCCATAATACGCTCAACTGCTTCTAGCCAATACTCAGCTACATTGGGAGCTATGCCAGAAATGCCCCTAAACATTTTCGCTCTATTAGCTCGGAGTCGTTCAGACACAGATTTCCGAGCCCCCGAACCCGTGCTCACTCCAGCAACTCTCTCCAATACACGTAACATTGCTTGAGACACAGCATCGTCTATGCCTGTTTGATCCTGAAATTTTGCTTCCGCAGCTGGCGGTGCCGGTGCATCACTTTCCGACCCATGTCCAAATTCCAAGGGTTCAGACCCAACACTCCGGCCTCTACCACGGCCGCACAAGATACGTCCACACCCCCTAGTACTCATGGCTACTGATACGACTTAATCTGATTAAGAGTTTTATGGATTAGTACTTTCTTTCACTGTCTATTACCGAGCAGTCGTATGAGAAATAGCATTCAAAAGTAATTCTCGCAGATTCATATCTATACCTAGAGGTTTCAGTCTCTAAATTTTGGATCTCTTAACTCTAGTAATCATAACACAACATAATTATTTCATGCAAAACAACCAACAATTAGAACACTTACCGCGTGGATCGGGTGCCGGTAGACTCGGGTGCCATACTCCAACTAAAACATTTCCTTAAATAACATTTTAAATCGACTTTATAAGACATTGTTGAACCCATTCCACAGCCGAGTTTTGCAACCTAGGCTCTGATACCATAATTGTAACACCCCAAACCTGGTCTAGACGTTACGACCAGATTTGGAATGTCACAGGGAAAGGTTGTAAAAAGGACTTTGGAAATTTTAAAGAAAAACTGAAGGTTTGAAACTTTTCGTTTTAGGTGATATAATAAAAATAGTGATTTGTAGTTTTAAGAAAGATTTTCGAGTTGGGTTAATCGAAAATTTGTTATCTTTGTTGGCATTGAAAGAAAACGGTTGTTTTATGATACTTATGTTTTGAAAACTTCATCTTAACTTTCGTGTTAAAATATAATAATGTCATATGATAAATAAGTAATAACTAAGAAGATTCGCATATTAACTTAAGAAGGCCTTATTACATAACAAAATCCCCAATTAAAATAATTTGTAAAAAGAAATGAGTTTACGAAAAGAAACATTTTATGGCCTACACGAGTCCGCCTCGGCTCCCAAATCCACGAGCTACTGATTACCTGTAAAATTAAGCAGAGGGGTGAGTCACCAAGACTCAGTGTGTAAATCCTTTTATGTCATATAAATGGCATTAAGCCCACAACCGCACATTGGGCCCTAGCCCACTCAAGTAGCATACACAAATATGAATGAAATGTATCCCAAACCCAACCTAGTTTTTTTTTCCATCCTCTACACGCCACCCGTACCAGCCCAACACATTGTGGGGATTTCTACAATCAACCCTCCATCCGCTACACGCCTCATACGTGGCACCAAGCCACTGGTGACCGAGTCACTATTAACATACGTGGGGCCAACCCACCGTGGTACCGAACCACCATGATAATCCCTGATGAATATATGTGGGGCCAACCCACTATGGTACCAAACCACTGGGACAAGTCACTAAATCATAGATATATATATATGCGTGGCATTAAACCACCGTGGCACCAAGCCACCTAGACATGGTCACTGAATCAGATATATGTGGGGCCAACCCACTTGTGGGGCCAACCCACTTGTGGTACCAAACCACTGTGAAGGTCTCTAATACTTCCCCTTTCGCATCATAACCCAAACCCATGCAGAACATACAAATCAAATGAATGCACATGCTCTCATCATAGGGAAAGGTTACAGCATACATTTTCATACCCATTAATAGAACGTTATAGTCACTTACCTGGTATCCCCAGCTTTACCCACAAGGGTATAACGACTTTTTATTCAGTCTCTTCGGCTTTTCAGCCCATACAGTTAATAATACACATTAATAATAGAGTGTGAATATTCTACACACCTGATAACATGCAATACTATGCATTCTATGTCGACACTCTCGTTAGCAGGGACGACGGCTATCTGTCTATCCTGCTCTGAAGCTGGTCCACAACCCGGTGGCTAGTCTCATATTGCCGATACAGCTCGCTTCTTAAACTTTGGATTAGGGGTTACAGACGCACTCCTCTCCCCGACTTGATCATTTCTTGCATCCATGAATAGCCTTAATCAGAAAATTGCTATACGAAAGCAATGATTGTTTAACAACACTACTGGGTTAAGGCAACGAATGACAAACAGAAAGGCTAATAGAATAACTAGGGAGGAATCCCTTACCTTATCTACTAGATGGTTTACACCACAAATACTTCACCCTCAACTAAGATGATTTGCAAAAGAGAGAGGCTCGACCTAACAATCATAAGTAGCCCTTGAATATTCGGCTAATCAAGAAAAGATTTGAAGACAAAAATAAAGGGGTATAGGACAGACTTACCTTGAGTTGGAATAGATGAAGAAGCATAATCCCTCACACCCTAGGCTATACAGCGCCATTGATTTGGCCAGAACAGATGAAACAAATACCCGATTAGTGAAAAGGAAATAACGATTGAGGGGTTTAGAGAAGAAAAGAAGTAGATGCCGTAAGAAAATGAAGAAGAGAGATTTTGGCTTTTGTGGTACAAGAGAAAAGAACCTTACCTTCAATGATCTCGCAGCAGGGTGGAATCGATCCAATAGGCCGAAAAGGCTATTCGACCATGAGAGAAAGAAAACAAAACTTTGAAGAAAAAGAACTATAGTTTCGGCTTAAGAAAAGAATAGAGATAGAAAATGGAATACTAGGAAGTGATATAGTGTTTTCGGTTGTGAAGATAATGGAAATGGGAAAAGAGAAAGAGAAGTTTCGACAAGGCTTAGATGGTTTGGGCTTAGAGGAAAAAGAAAGAGAATGGGAAGAACAAACTAAGGTTCGGCTAAAAGATATTGAAGCAAAGAAATGCAAAAATGGTTTTTCTCAAATTCGGCCAAAGATTCAAAAAGAAAAGAGGTAAAATCTTGCTAACACTTTCGGCATACAAGTCAAAGAAAAAAGAAAAAGAGCTCAAAAGAGTTTTAGCACCAATCGGCAATCACACCCTTCTAATGACTGAATTGGTTTCAAAGGAAACCAAAGAGAAACCTAAGACCTCTAATGCCTTTCAGCACACCACCCTCCTAGCTCAAAACCGAAATTCTCCCCCCCTTCCAACATTCAAAATTCAGCCAACAACCCAACAAGCCACTCCTCCCTTGTTTAGCTCCTACTTTTACTCCCATTCACCCATTTGAAATAGTTGACCAATTCAAATCCCCCCATCACCTCCTAGCCACTCATTTCAAATTCTTTGACTCATTCCACCAACCACCCTGAAGAGTCCCACTGGAAGCCACCTCCTTAGCTTCCTGACGCAAAAAGAGAGCTTCTAAAAGCTGCCAGCGCGACTAGAACTCCTTCCCTCAGCTGCCCCTTATTGAAGCCACCCTCCTTTCTCCCTAAGTGGCGACACTAGCCACCTTACCACATCACTCCTTATGTCAACGAAACACAAGAAAATACCATTAAGTCCTACCTCAGCTGGCTCCCCCCTAACAGGGCTTAAAAACAAAAATTTTGCCAAGGCCCTGGCTTAACCCCGGGCCTTCCCTGGACCCCCAAACACACCAAATTAACACACAGAGCATAGCGTACACACACACACAACACACACTAAATGCAGAACCCCAAAATCCAGGATGTTACAAAACACCTATGTTTTGTGCTACAAAATATAAGGCTTATAGTGTTTTAATTTTTAGGTCACTTTGAGTTGAATTATCCATGTATAAATTATCCCTGAATTATGATGAGACACTATCAATGACTATTATGAATTATAAGAAGTTCGTTTTAATTGTAAGTTGAGAATTTTGCTTGAGGACAAGCAAAAGCTTAAGTGTGGGGGTATTTGATAAACCGAAATAGCAACATATTTTAATCCTACATTTAGTATGCTTTTGGATGAATTATCCCTTGATTTATTTAAAAAAGTACTCTTAATCCTTTCTTTTCATGTCTTATACTCAGGAAAGCACCCAAGGATAAAAAGAACGAGAAACGGGCTCAAAACAGACCAAAAAGGGCCAAAGAGGAAAATTGACACGGCCTGAACTTGGACCCACATGATCATGCCAAGTCAATCATCTAGAACATGGTCTAACCCCGACTCACACGGCCGTGTCTCATTAAAGAAATCTGAACACGGCCTGGCCACGATTTACACGGGCGTGCGCCATGGCCGTGCCTCTACCGTGGAGAAGAGCAATTTCATTCGGGAAAGGATACTTAGGGAGAAAGAAACGTATTTCAAAAGCCTATAAATACACCCTAAGTATGACCTAAGAGGGGGAGCCCAAAGCAATCGTCTAGGGGCGTCGTGCTAGGCCAAAGAAGGCAGATTTGTGGGGATTCACTCAGGGATAGCCAGTTGATCCATCTCAAGAAGCCAGAATTATACTCAAGACGGAGGATCTCTCCTTCAATTCCTTCAGGAGGTTTTAGGGATTTCTTATATTTTGTTTTATCTTTTCTCTTGAGATGTTTTCCTTTATTGTTATGAACTAAACCCTTCGGATACAGAAGGGATGAAAACTCTATGATGAATCTTGTTATTGTTTTCTCAATTATATGATAAATACTTAGTTTGTTCTTAATTATGTGAGCTTAATCCAAATTTAATGTGCTTAGGTGGAGGAGGAATAGACCACGCCTAAGAGTAGATCCAACATAATTAAGCGGAGTTGATCGCACGCCTAGAGATAGGGTGACGAGATTTTTTGCGGATTAGGGTGAAACCTAATATGGGAATCTATAGATCGATTTATTGCTATTCTAGGGGGTTATTATAAGAGAACGAGAGTTCCACTAATTAACCTAGGGTTAGACATTATTCGCCTAGAGAGAGGGTTTAATATACGTTAGGGAGTCTTACGGATCAAACTAAGTGAATAAATCGTATGGTTCAGTGTTAGATAACAAGTGAAGTCTAGGTGGATTCTTCATCAACTGAATTTTTCCCAAGTTATTTTCTAAATTCATTCTTCTTTGTCTTAGAGTCTTTAGTTTAGTAGTTAATTAATTTAGATTAGATAAACAATCTCTTTATTTTTAGGCTAGATAATAAAAAGAAAGTTAGTATTAGTACTTCTAGTTCCTTTGGGTTCGATAATCCGATCTTGCCTAAGCTATACTACTGTTCGATAGGTACACTTGCCTGAATCGTTGTCAGAGTTTGTTTCCAGGTTCGATCATTCTTTTTATAAATTTTAAAGCTCTGATTCACAGTGATCAACTTATCATGGTTTTAATTTTTATTTGGGAAATTTTAATGTAATTATGGCCATTATGTATTTTGTTTAAATTTGGGATTTGCAACGTTTATGGTTTTACTGCTATTAGTAGGAAAACTCGAGTTTTCAATACAAACAAACATTTTATCAAAATACACACAAAATTGCAAACTATTTTAAAAGCTTCCGCAAAGTATAACGTTTGGAAAATGGTCTTAACGTCATTGTGATTCCTAAAGCACTATCATGTGACATCGCCAGATTCAGCTATAACGTCTAGGCCGGGTTTGGGGTGTTACATTTAGTGGTATCAGAGCCAGGTTACAAAACTCGACTGTGGATTTGGGTTATAAATACTGGTTTTAAGAAATGATTTTTTTAAGTGATTTGAAATGTTTTTGGACTGAGTATGTGGTAACCGAGTCTCCGGTGCCGATCCTATTAGTGTTCTAAAACTCTGTTTAGATTTGTTTGAAAATACTACTAGCATGTTTGGAACAGCCATAGGTAGTATACTGTACTAAAAACACTCTAGGTAGTGTATGGCTGAAAAATCAGAGTGGCGAAAAGCGTAGTGAGACTGCGATTCGCGATAACAAATTCTGAACTTCTGACATTGTTCTGCATAAAATATCTGTTAATAAATATCGAAACTGTAACTAATGCATAAAACTGTTAATACAGATAAACTCTAAATTTACGATGAGCGCATGAGGTATCCGCGGATGGGGTACTAGAGGCCGTGGTAGAGGCCGTAGATGGGCTCAAGCTGGGTCCTCATAATCTGGAAATCTGCCTAATCTGGATACTAGTGAGGCACCGGTATCACCTGCGACAGAGACTGGGTCTCGAGATCACATGGATGGGGACGACGCACTATCCCAAGCCATGCTGAGGATATTGGAGAGGTTCGCTGGGCCTAACACTGGATCTGGGGGCCAAGGGTCAGTTACGAAACGACTCCGGTCCAATGGGGATGAATTATTCAGGGGTGTCACTGGAGTCGCCCCTGATATTGCCGAATATTGAATGGAGGCCACGGAAAGAATTATGGACGACCTGGATTTTACCACTGAGCAGAAGCTTAAGGGGGCTGTTTCTCTGCTTCTTGATGAAGCCTACCAGTGGTGGTTGACGGTTAAGGAGGGAACTCAGCCTGACCAATTGACTTGGGATTACTTTAAGACGGCTTTCCAGAGTAAGTATGTGGGAGCAAGTTACATTGACGCTAGGATACGTGAGTTCCTTAATCTCACCCAGGGAGACCGTACAGTGGCCAAGTATGAGGCCGAGTTTCTGAGATTGAACCGATATGCGCGTGGCATGGTGGTGATCGAATATGAGAGATGTGTCCGCTTCGAGGGTGGCCTCAGAGACAGTTTGCGAGTTCTGATAGCTCCACAGAGGGAGTGTGAGTTTGCTACACTGGTTGAGAAGGCAAAGATCGCCGAGGAAGTTAAGCGCGCTGAGTGTCTAAACCGAGAGAGAGGAAAGATTAAGAGGGAATTAGAGCCCTCGAGTTCTGTGATGAGGCATAAGAAAAAGGCCAGAGCTGTTGGGCCAGTGAGAGTTGGGCCTCCTGTTGCACCTACTGGGCTTTTACTGTGTGGGCACTGTGGTAGGCACCATCCAAGCGAGTGTTGGAGGACGACTGGGGCATGTTTGAGATGTGGGTCGACTGAGCACCGTGTTCAGGATTGTCCGTTGAGAACTGATCAGATGCAAGCTCCGATTACTGGTGCTACGCAGCCACCGAGAGTAGTTCAGCAGCTACCTAGGGGCCGAGGTCAGGCCAGGGGTGGTAACAGCATGGGCCGAGGACAGAGAGCACCGGGCAGAGGTGCTAGACTGACTGAGGCAAGGCAGCCCGCACTGGTTTATGATGCTCGTCACCGTGAGGACCGAGATACTCCGGACGGCATCACGGGTACGTTCTTAATTTATAATGTACCTTATTTTCCATTGATAGACACAGGCTCTACACACTCCTACGTAGCCAGTACTGTGTCTGAAACCTTGGGGATTCCGGTTGAGAGTACTTCTAGTAAGGTAACTGTTGTGAGTCCGTTGGGGCATTCTATCCGAGTGAGTAACTTGTTTAGAGACGACCCGTTAGAGGTTCAAGGGACAGTATTTCTGGCTGATCTGATGGAGCTTTCATTTGGGGAGTTTGATTTGATTCTGGGAATGGATTGGCTGGTTAAACACCGAGTAAGTTTGGATTGTGCCACGAAAAAGGGTTGTTTTAAGGGCTGAGGAGGACAGCGAGGTAGTTGTGATTGGGGAACGAAGAGACTATCTGACTAATGTGATTTGTATGTTGGTGGCAGAAAAGTTAGTGAGGAAAGGGTGTGAGGCATTCTTGGCCTACATCAGTATTTCGACTGCAGGGGACTCTTGGTTAAGGACATCGAGCGTGAGGACTTTCGGATGTTTTTCTGAGGAACTACCAGGTCTGCCTCCGAGTCGAGAAGTAGAATTTGGGATTGAACTCATTCTGGGTACAGCTCCGGTGTCTATCGCGCCCTACCGAATGGTACCGAAGGAGCTTACAGAGCTTAAGGCTCAAATTCAAGAACTATTAGATCGTGGGTTCATCCATCCAAGTGTGTCTCCATGGGGAGCACCGGTGCTGTTTGTTAAGAAAAAGCATGGGACAATGCAGACGTGCATCAATTATCGGCAGTTGAACAAACTGACAATCAAGAATAAGTACCCACTTCCGAGGATAGATGATATATTCGACCAGTTCAGAGTGGCTTCTGTATTCTCTAAGATTGATCTACGTTCAGGATATCATCAATTGAGGGTTAAGAAGGCCGATGTGAATAAGACGACATTTAGGACTCGTTATGGACATTACGAGTTCCTGGTTATACCTTTTGGGTTGACCAATGCACCAGCAGCATTTATGGATTTGATGAACTGTGTATTCTAGCCTTATCTGGACCAGTTTGTGGTGGTATTCATTGATGATATCCTAGTGTATTCTAATACTGAGGACGAGCACGATGAGCATCTCAGATTGGTACTACAGACTCTTCGTGAGAAACAGTTGTATGTGAAGTTTAGTAAGTGTGAGTTCTAGCTCCGGGAAGTAACCTTTTTAGGACATGTGGTCTCTGCGGAGGGGGTTCGTGTTGATCCTCGTAAGATTGAGGCTGTGTTGGATTGGAAACAGCCGAAGAATGTTTCTGAAATTCGCAGCTTTCTGGGGCTGGTGGGTTATTATCGACGCTTTGTAGAAGGGTTCTCCTTGATCGCAGCACCATTAACCAAGCTTCTGCGCAAGGGAGTTCCCTTTGTCTGGACTGATAAACAACAAGAGAGCTTCAAGAAGCTCAAATCTATTTTGCCTCAGGCTCCGGTTCTGATACAGCCTGAATCTGGGAAGGATTTTGTCGTATACAGTGATGCGTCGCATGAGGGTTTGGGTTGCATACTGATGCAGGATAGTAGGGTTGTAGCTTATGTGTCACGTCAGCTTAAGACGCATGAGGTAAACTATCCTACTCATGATTTGGAACTGGCTACTGTAGTATTCGCTTTAAAGATTTGGAGGCACTACCTGTACGGTGAGAAGTGTACTATCTACACTGATCATAAAAGCCTCAAATATCTCCTCACTCAGAAAGAGTTAAACCTTAGGTAGCATAGATGGGTTGAACTGCTTAAGGATTATGACTGCACCATCAAGTACCATCCTGGTAAGGCCAATGTGTTAGCAGATGCTTTGAGCCGTAGGGCTATGACCGGTCTGAAAGCGATGTTTGCTCGACTCAGTTTATTCGACAATGGGAGTCTGTTAGCGGAACTTCAGGTTAAGGCTACATGGATTGATCAGATTAGAGGTAAACAGATGAGGGATAAGTCTCTTGAGTTGCGCTTCTGTCAGGTTGAGACTAGCGATGCTACTGATTTTGGGATTAACAGTGATGGGGTACTTTGTTTCCACGGTCAGATTTGTGTACCGAGTGATAAGGAGTTGTGACAGTTGATTCTAAGGGAGGCGCATAGTAGTCCTTATTGTAACAGCCCAATTTTGGGGCTAGTCGAAACAGTAGTTTCGAGACCACTAATCTGAGGTTGAAGAAAATTATTTTGATATTATTTTATGTGTTATAACATGTTTATAAAGATGCATGAGAATTTTGGTGCTTTAATTTTAGCAATTGCATGCTCAATTGTGAAAAAGGACTAAATCGCATAAAGTGCGAAAGTTCTATTTTGCAAGCTAGGGGTGTCTAATAGCCATAAAATATTAAATTGGAGGCCCTTAATGTGCAATTAGGCCATTGAAGAAGTGATGGCCGGCCATAGGGACAAGGATATTAAATGAGGCAATTGGTTAGGTGAAATTTGGTGACTAGATTGCTTTTTAAGCATAAAATAAATAAATGGGTGATATCATCTTTTCTTCACCACCTTCATCACCGAAAATACCAGCAAAAAGAGGGGGTTTTGAGAGCTTTGAAATTTCAGCAACTAATCCTCTTACAAGTAAGTGATTTTGGTGGTTTTATTTGATAATTTTTGTACTTTTGGAGCCCCCAAAGCTTAAGCTAGCTAATGAGGAGACTATTTTGCAAAATGGTTGAAAGTTTAGGGACTTTCCATGAGAGTGTTCTTGTTGTTTTCTGAGTTTTTATGGAAGAAAATGAATGTTAGTGAGTTAAGAAACAACTTTTGTGAAGGGTGTTATCATGAAAACAACTAAATAGGACTTATTTGTAAGGGTAGTAATTGTGTAATAAATGCATGAAATAATTGACTTTTTGAGTTGATGTAAGAGGAATAAATGTTCAGCTAGGCTTGCTTAATGAGAAAATGTGATGAAAAATGATTTACGAGCCTAGGGGCAAAATCATAATTTTGCCAAAGTATAAGGGAAAAATGGTCATTTTTGCCTAAGTAGAAATTTTGGTGTATCATGCATTATAAAGGGATTAAATGAGTGAATTTCATTATTATAGATCAAGAAGAGCGTGAAAACCACCTTGACCGGGGATAGGGCGAGGTTACGGATTAAGTCGTCGACTTATACATTTTACACCGAGGTAAGTTTATGTGTAAACGATACGTCTTTAATATATATGTAGCTACTTATTGGTGTATTGTATGAATGAGATCATTTATGATGGAAATTGATAGATAGTGAGTAATTTTCGTATGAACCTCGGAATAGATATGTAAGTGCGGAAAAATATTCGTAATTATTCTTTTGGTGGACTGTGTGCGATACCACCTTATTACTTATTCACGATGGGCTAAGTGTGATACCATCGTTTATACTATCATTTGGTGGGTTATGTGCGAAACCACTATATATATTCTTGTTGGTGGGCTAAGTGCGGTACCACCCTATTATTGATTAATGGTGGGCTGTTTGCAAAACCACCGGATACTTAGTATTATTCCGAGAGGTTCATCGAGAATTTCTATAAGTGAATGTTTCATGTTGCCTTGTGGTGTTGAGTGCAGGGAATGTGTACAAGTGAATGTGAGCAATATAATTGTTATGTGGTTGGATTGTGGTAAGAAATGAAATGAGTAAGCATGATTGTGGAATTGTGAATTGTTCATGCTTAGTATATGATGTTATTGATTGTTTAGCACATGTTATGATGCTTATTGTTTACATGTGAACTTACTAAGCTTAAAGCTTACTCCCTTTCTTTTCCCTTGTTTTATAATGTCAAAGAGCTAGTTCAGGATTCGAAGATAATCAGAAGATCACCCACACTATCTACTCATCTCGGTATATTTAGATTTAGCATTTTGAGTATGGCATGTATAGGGGCTAGGCTTAATGAAATGTTTTGTTGTTTTGGCCAAGTGTGTTGGCTCTTTTAGAGATGAACTCTTTGTATATTGCCATAGTTGATGTCTCATTAATGCTAATTTATGAAAAGAAGAGGTTATTCATGAATGTGTTAGATGCTTGATTGGGTTGCTTGGTAAATGTTTGAATGGGATTTTATGTTATGTGAATTAGGGTGATAAAAGAGCTTGGCAAATAGCCTTGTTCTTGTCCACACAAGTAGGCACACGGGCATGTGTCTAGGCCGTGTGTGACACACGGTCAGTCTCATGGGCGTGTGACCAGGCCGTGTGTCCCCTGCATGCTAGTGTTTCAAGTCAGTGTCGACCATGGGCTAGACACACGAGTGTGTGCCTGGGCCATGTACCCCTTATGAGGTTGCTAACGTCATAAACAGAATACCCAAGTTTTCACACACGGGTGAGGACACGGGCGTGTCTAGGACGTGTGAAGGACACGGGCCAAAGACACGGGCGTGTGTTCGGCCATGTGAAAACCCCTGTAGGTTTGAAATGAAAAATAAATCCCACACGGGCTAGGGACATGGGCGTGTGTGACCACACGGCCTACCCACACGGGCGTGTCCCATTTCACACGGGCGTTTGGCCCTGTTAAGGAAAAATTTTTCTAAGTATATCAAAGTTCTCGGTTTAATTCTGATATCCTTCGTTTGCATGTTTAAGGCCTCGTAGGCCCATAATAAGGATGTTATAAATTGGAATTGGAAAGTTTTAATTTGGAAATGAAATTCCATAGCTCAAATTTGTATGTTTGAGTGAGTTATGTCCGGTAATGCCTCGTACCCGGTTCTGACGATGAATATGGGTAAGAGGTGTTACATTTAGTGATATCAAAGCTATGGTTTAGTCGGTTCTCGGACTACCGTAGCATGTATAAGGGTCTAGCTATACATGCCATAGAATACAATGATAGTGTGGTGACTTCTGACTATATTTAACTATGTTTTTATATAGTAAATGGATCCCGATCGAGAAGCTGCTGATGATGCTGCTAGTAACGCGTCGGCTCTCGCGCAAGGGACCACGCCTATAGAGAGTAGACTCGAGACTATGGGTCAAGGTGAAGAGGCTCGGGAAGCCTTTCTTCACATGATGAGTAATTGGTACACGAAGTATGTACGAGCGAATCCTAATGCTCAACCTCCTCCACCCCCTCCTATACCTCAGCCAGTCCCCGTGGTTCTGCAAGGTATAGATTTGGTGAGAACGACCAAACCCCCGGTAGATAAGCTTCGGAAGTAAGGGGCCGAGGATTTTAGGGCTAACATAGACGATGACCCGAGAGGGCGGAGTTCTGGCTTGAGAACTCAATGAGGGTGTTTGATGAACTCTCCTGCACACCTGTGGAGAGCTTGAAATGTGCCTTGTCATTGTTGAAGGACTCGGCATATCGTTGGTGGAAAACATTAACATCGGTAGTTCCAATGGAGAGAGTGACATGGGACTTCTTCTTAGAAGAGTTCCGAAAGAAGTATATAAGTCAGCGATTTGTTGACCAGAAACGGAAGGAGTTCCTTGAATTGAAGCAAGGCAAGATGACCGTGGCAGAGTATGAGCACGAGTTTGTTAGGCTTAGCAAGTATGCACAAGAGTGTGTGTCTACAGAAGCTATCTTGTGCAAGAGGTTTGAAGACGGGCTGAATGAGGATACCAGACTTCTAGTTGGGATCTTGGAATTGAAAGAATTTGTGGTGTTGGTTGATAGGGCATGTAAGATCGAATAGCTGAATAAGGAAAAGAGGAAAGCCATGAATGAGGCCTGAGATGCGAGAAAAAGGCCACTGAGTAAATCGTTCCAAACTCAATCAAAGAGGTCCAAAGAAATAAACCCTCAGACGACTGCTTCAGTGGGGTATTCACACTGAGATCGGGGCAATACATACTCAGGCTCGAGAGTTCAAGCCACCTCGATGGCTAGCGTGGGCAATCCAAAGTCAAATAAAATGGAGTGCCCAAATTGTGGCAGACAACATACTGGGGAGTGTTGGGAAAACAACCGTATTTGTTACAAGTGCGGTTCACCCGACCATTTCATCCGAAATTGTCCAGAGAGAGATGATAAGGAAAGAAAGCAAGAAGTAATACCAAGTAATGTATCTTCGAGGGGAAGATCACAAAAGAACCCGTGAGGTGGGACTAGTAGTAGAGGTGCGCCAAGAGACTCTACTGTGAGATCGGAGGGTCGAGCACCTGCAAGGACTTATGCCATTTGCGCTCGCGAAGAGGCATCATCTCCAGATGTGATAATGGGTACTTTTTCTCTTCATGATATCTCTGTAGTTGCTTTGATTGACCCGGGGTCTACTCATTCTTGCATTTACATGAAATTGGCATCTAGAATGAGTATGATTGTTGAGTCTACAGAATTCATAATAAAAGTGTCAAACCCGTTAGGCAAGCATGTGCTAGTTGACAAGGTGTGTAGAAAGTGTCCTTTGACAATTAGAGGTCATTGTTTTCTGGCAAATCTCATGTTGTTGTTGTTTGATGAATTTGACTTGATTCTTGGTATGGATTGGTTGACTGCTCATAATGTTTTAGTAAACTGCGGTAGTAAGTTTATTGAATTGATATGTGTAAATGGAAATGTCATTCGGGTCGAATTAGGTAAATCAGATAGTTTGCCTGTAGTGATCTCGTCTATAGTAGCTGAGAAACACTTGAGAAAAGGGTATGAGTCCTATCTCGCCTTTGTACTGAATACCCAAGAATTAGAGATAAAGATTGAATCAGTGCTGGTGGTATGCGAGTATCTAGATGTGTTCCTGGAAGAGTTACCCAGATTGCCTCTAGTTAGAGAGGTCGAGTTTGGGATTGAGTTAGTTCCGGGTACAGCACCTATTTCGGTTGCCCCGTATAGGATGGCACCATTGGAGTTGAAAGAATTGAAAGTTCAGTTGCAAGAGTTAACGGATAAGGGTTTTACAAGACCGAGCTATTCACCTTGGGGTGCTCTGGTAGTTTTTGTAAAGAAGAAAGATGGGTTGATGAGATTGTGCATAGACTACAGACAACTCAACAAGGTGACAGTGAAGAATAAGTATCATTTGCGAAGGATAGATGATTTATTTGACCAATTGAAGGGAGCTACGGTGTTCTCCAAGATAGACCTAAGGTCTGGCTATTACCAGTTGAGGGTTAAGGAGCAAGATGTGTCGAAAACTGCATTTCGGACGAGGTATGGCCATTATGAGTTTCTTGTCATGCCATTTGGCTTAACGAATGCTCCTGCGATTTTTATGGATCTAATGAACAACGTCTTCCTACCGTATTTGGATAAATTTCTGGTTGTTTTTATCGACGACATATTAATTTATTCCCGGTATGAGAGTGAGCATGTAGAGCATCTGAGAATTATTTTGCAGACTTTAAGAGACAAGCAATTGTATGCTAAATTCAGCAAGAGTGAGTTTTGGCTCCGAGAGGTCAGATTCTTAGGACACATTGTGTCAGGTGATGACATAAGAGTTGACCCAAGTAAGATCTCGGCTATTGTGGAGTGCAAACCGCCAATGAATGTGTCAGAAATTAGACGCTTTTTGGGTTTAGCGGGGTACTACAGACGGTTCGTAAAAGGGTTTTCCATGATTGCTACCCCGATGAAGAAACTGTTTCAAAAAGATGTTAAGTTTGAATGGACTGAGAAATGCCAACAAAGTTTCGAGAGATTGAAAGCATTGTTGACTGAGGTGTCGGTTTTGGTACAACCTGAGTCGGGGAAAGAGTTTTTGGTCTACAGTGATGCGTCATTAAATGGTCTCAGCTGTGTGTTGATACAAGAGGGTAAGGTAGTAGCTTACGCCTCGAGACAACTAAAACCGCATGAGAAGAATTATCCGACTCATGATTTGGAGTTGGCTGCGATTGTCTTCGCTTTGAAGATTTGGCGTCATTATTTATATGGCGAGAAGTGTTGAATCTTCACCGATAACAAGAATTTGAAGTACTTAATGGACCAAAAGTATTTGAATTTGTGACAACGGCGGTGGCTTGAATTATTAAAGGACTACGAGTTAGTAATCGATTACCATCCAGGGAAAGCGAATGTGGTTGCGGATGCCTTGAGCAAAAAATCCCTGTATGCTTTAAGACCTGTGAGTACGAGCTTAGCGTTGTCTGATGACGGTGCTATATTGGCCGAGTTGAGGGCTAGACCGTTATTTATTCAGCAGATATGTGAAGCTCAAAAGAATGATAGTGAGATGCAAGTTAAGAGAGCTCAGTGCGAATTGGGGAATAACTTCGATTTTTGAGTTAGTTAGAGGATTGCTTGATGTTTCATGATAGAATTTTTGTACCAAAGGATGATGAGTTAATCCGAGAAAATTTTACATGAAGCACACGGTGGTTGTTTGTCAGTACATCCGGGCAGTACAAAAATGTACAATGATTTGAAGAAATTGTATTGGTGGCCGGGTATGAAAAGAGGAATCTCTAAATTTGTTACGAAATGTTTAGTTTGTCAACAAGTGAAAGCCGAGAGCACCAAGTGCCTCGGGATTACTTCATGGTAATGGTTCAGTGGAAGTGGATCGAATCAAAATGGATTTTGTGCTTGGGGTTACCTATGACTCAGAAAGAAAGATCTTTGTGTGGGTTATTGTTGATAGATTAACAAAGTCGGCTCACTTTATACCGATACGTGTGGATTACTCACTTGATAAGTTGGCCGAGTTGTATATTACTGAGGTGGTGGGATTGCATGGGGTGCCTATATCTATTATCTCGGATAGAGATCCGAGGTTTACTTCGAGGTTTTTAAAGAAGTTGCAAGAAGCCTTGGGTACAAAGTTGAATTTTAGTATTGGTTTCCATCCTCAAACTAATGGCCAATCCGAATGAGTGATTCAAGTCCTTGAAGATATGCTCCGATGTTGTGTGTTAGAATTCGAAGGTAGTTGGGAAAAATATCTACCTTTAGTTGAGTTTGCCTATAACAACAGTTATCAGTCGAGTATACGGATGGCACCGTACGAAGCTTTGTATGGTCGTAAGTGTCGGACTCCCTTGTATTGGACTGAGCTTAGTGAGAAGCAAATTCACGGGGTCGACCTAGTTAAAGAGACTGAGGAGAAAGTGAAAGTAATCCGAGATAGTCTGAAAGCTGCTTCGGATCGACAAAAGTCATACGCGGATTTAAAAAGGAAAGAAATCGAGTTTCAAGTGGGTGACAAGGTATTCCTGAAAGTATCTCCGTGGAAGAAAATATTGAGATTCGATCGAAAGGGCAAATTGAGTCCACGATTCATAGGACCGTATGAGGTTATTGAGAGGATTGGGCTAGTAGCATACCGGTTGGCTTTGCCAGCAGAGTTAGAGAGAATACACAACGTGTTTCATGTGTCGATGTTGCGGCGATATCGTTCTGGTCCTTCGAATGTGATCCCTCCAACAGAAATTGAGATACGACCGGATATGACTTATGAAGAGGAACCAATTAAGATTATTGCTCGAGAGGTTAAAAAATTGAGGAATAAGAGCATAGCCTTAGTGAAAGTGTTATGGCAAAAACATGGTGTGGAAGAGGCTACGTGGGAACCGGAAGAAGCCATGAGAGAAAAATACCCAAACCTCTTTACAGGTAAGATTTTCGAGGACGAAAATCTCTAAAGGGGGGAGAGTTATAACAGCCCAATTTTGAGGCTAGTCGAAACAGTGGTTTCGGGACCACTAATCCGAGGTTGAATAAAATTATTTTGATATTATTTTTTGTTTTATAACTTGTTTATAAAGATGCATGAGAATTTTGGTGCCTTAATTTTAGCAATTGCATGCTTAATTGTGAAAAAGGACTAAATCGCATAAAGTGTGAAAGTTCTATTTTGCAAGCTAGGGGTGTCTAATAGCCATATAATATTAAATTGGAGGTCCTTAATTGCAATTAGGCCATTAAGGAAGTGATGGTCGGCCATAGCGACAAGGATATTAAATGAGGCAATTGGTTAGGTGAAATTTGGTGACTAGATTGCTTTTTAAGCATAAAATAAAGAAAAGGGTGATATCATCTTTTCTTCACCACCTTCATCACCAAAAATACAGCAAAAAGGGGGGGTTTTGAGAGCTTTTAAATTTCAGCAACTAATCCTCTTACAAGTAAGTGATTTTGGTGGTTTTATTTGATAATTTTTGTACTTTTGGAGCCCCCAAAGCTTAAGCTAGCTAATGAGGGGACTATTTTGCAAAATGGTTGAAAGTTTAGGGACTTTCCATGAGAGTGTTCTTGTTTTTTTTCTGAGTTTTTATGGAAGAAAATGAATGTTAGTGAGTTAAGGAACAACTTTTGTGAAGGGTGTTATCATGAAAACACCTAAATAGGACTTATTTGTAAGGGTAGTAATTGTGTAATAAATGCATGAAATAATTGACTTTATGAGTTGTTGTAAGAGGAATAAATGTTTAGCTAGGCTTGCTTAATGAGAAAATATGATGAAAAACGATTTACGAGCCTAGGGGCAAAATCATAATTTATCCAAAGAATAAGGGCAAAATGGTCATTTTTGCCTAAGTAGAAATTTTGGTGTATCATGCATTATAAAGGGATTAAATGAGTGAATTTCATTATTATAGATAAAGAAGAGCGCGGAAACCACCTTGACCGGGGAAAGGGTGAGGTTACGGATCAAGTCGTCGACTTATACATTTTGCACCGAGGTAAGTTTATGTGTATACGATACGTCTTTAATACATATGTAGCTACTTATTGGTGCATTGTATGAATGAGATCATTTATGATGGAAATTGATAGATAGTGAGTAATTTCCGTATGAACCTCGGAATAGATATGTAAGTGCGGAAAAATATACGTGATTATTCTTTTGGTGGGCTGTGTGCGATACCACCTTATTACTTATTCACGATGGGCTAAATGCGATACCATCGTTTATACTATCATTTGGTGGGCTGTGTGCGAAACCACTATATATATTCTCGTTGGTGGGCTAAGTGCGATACCACCCTATTATTGATTAATGGTGGGCTGTGTGCGAAACCACCGGATACTTAGTATTATTTCGAGAGGTTCATCGAGAATTCGTATAAGTGAATGTTTCATGTTGCCTTGTGGTGTTGAGTGTAGGGAATGTGTACAAGTGAATGTGAGCAATATAATTGTTATGTGGTTGGATTGTGGTAAGAAATGAAATGAGTAAGCATGATTGTGGAATTGTGAATTGTTCTTGCTTAGTATATGATGTTACTGATTGTTTAGCACATGTTATGATACTTATTGTTTACATGTGAACTTACTAAACTTAAAGCTTACTCTCTTTCTTTTCCCTTGTTTTATAGTGTCAAAGAGCTAGTTCGGGATTCGAAGATAATCGGAAGATCACCCATATTATCGACTCATCTCGGTATATTTAATTTAGCATTTTGAGTATGGCATGTATAGGGGCTAGGCTTAATGAAATGTTTTGTTGTTTTGGCCAAGTGTGTTGGCTCTTTTAGAGATGAACTCTTTGTATATTGCTGTAACATCTCGATTTAGGGCCTAGTCATAATAGTGGTGCGAGACCACAAATCTGAGGTATATGTATGAGTTTTGAGGTTTATGCTATGTTTGCATGTTAGTGTGGAAGTTTCATGAAGCAATTTTGTTAAATTGCGGTTGAATTTCCAAAAGGACTAAATTGCAAAAGTTGCAAAATGTGAGATTCTAGAAGCTAATTGTATGAAATAGGTTTGGATTATCAATTAGAGGTCCTTAAATAGTAATTTTCCCAAATTCTAATTTTTGGACAAAAATGGGCATGAGTGGATGATATTGGAAAGTTTAGTGGGAAGGGGCATTTTGGTCATTTAATAATTAAATGATTAAAAAGGGGAGAAGATGACAAAATTTCATTCATCTTCTTCTCCAAGCTGCCGAAAATTTCAAGAAGCCATTGTTAGGGCTCTTCAATTTTTCAAGCTTGCTAGTAAGTGCATCCAAGCACCGTTTTTGATATTTTTCGTATTTTTAAAGTCCTAATAACATGGGTAAGCTATTTTTAGCTATATGTTGAGCTAGGGTTGATGTTCAAAAATGTACCCATGTATGACATGCATGTATTTTGATGTTTTATGGAAGAATATTAAAGCTTGATGTAGTAGAAACATCTTTTGCTAAGTGAATTCCATGAAAAATGCATGTAGGGACTAGTTTGTGAAAGTCTTGAGATTGGTCATACATGAGTGATTTAGTGAGAATTGATGATTGCTTTAGTTGATTAAATGATTCGGCTAAGCATGAAAGGCTAGAAAGTTGAACTAAAATCACTTTACGAGCCTTGGGACAAAAGTGTAAATATTGGAAAGTTTAGGGGCAAAATGGTAATTCTGCTAAAGTATGAGATAAGGGTCAATTTAGTCAATTGGTGTATTGAATGGGTTGATTTATCATTATAGATCAAGAAAGACGAAGCCCGGATAGAAACCGAGGCAAGAGCAAAGTAGTGGACTAAATTGCACACCTCCATACTTTTGAGTACCGAGGTAAGTTTACGTACAAACAATGCATTTATGCGTATACATTATTAATGCTAGCTAGTGTGTAGCATGATTGAGAACTTATTCGATTCTAGTGGAATGAATGAGATAGTAGTTGTGAATGGATTAATGTATTACAAAGTAGACGTGTGAATGTGTAGTGATAATGCTTGATGGTGGGCTAAGTGCGATACCACCTTGATACTTAACACTGATGGGTTGTGTGCGATACTATTGTTAAGCATATCATTTAGTGAGCTATGTGTGGAATCACTATGATTATCCTTTGTGGTAGGCTATGTGCGATACTACCTTATGATCTGATTGCGTGGGCTAAGTGCGAAACCACCGAGTAATTTAGCTGTGTGGATGTATTATTGAGAAATAATGATGTGTTTTACTTTGAGTAAATGTGATATTGAGTGCAGGGGTGCATGACAATGATTATGAGTATGTGACTCATGATGTGTTGGAGATGTGGTAAGGGATAGAAAGAGTAAGCATAGTGGTGGATGTGAATTACATATGTTAGTATAATGCTAATTATTGTTTAGCTTATACTAGAATGCTTAAATTGTTTATGTGTAAACTTACTAAGCTCAAAGCTTACTCTTGTCTTTTCTCTTGTCTTATAGAGAAAAAGGATTGAATCGTGATACGCGGATTAATCGGAAGATCGCCCACACTATCAGCACACTCTGGTACATTGGACGTAATGTTTTGTATATGGCATGTATAGAGGCTAGACACGTTAGTGAGTTTTGTTGTAATGGCTAAGATGTGTTGGCCTTTAGATGGATAATCTATTTTTTATAATGCCATGGTTGATGGCTAACTTATTATATGAAAAGATGTAGTTATCCATGTAAGATTATGTTACAATATGAGTAGATTGTGGATGAGTTGAATGTATACATGTTGTATGAGTTAGAAGGGTGAGAAGAGCTTAGCAAATAGCTTTGTTCTTGTCCATGTGGATAGACATACGGCCATGTGTCTAGGCCATGTGTGACACACAGCCAGCCCACGGGCGTGTGACTTGGCCGTGTCACTTTGGCAGATTAGGAAACACGGGGCTGAGGAGTTTAGAGCTAAGGTAGATGATGACCCCGAGAGGGCAGAGTTCTGGCTAGAGAACTCAATGAAAGTATTCGATGAACTCTCTTGTACACCTGAAGAGAACCTGAAGTGTGTCGTATCTTTGCTGAGGGACTCGGCATACCATTGGTGGAAGACGTTGACGTCAGTGGTCCCGAAAGAGCGGATGACGTGGGACCTCTTTCTGGAAGAGTTCCGGAAGAAGTATATAAGTTAGCGGTTTACTGACCGGAAACGAAAGGAATTCCTTGAGTTGAAGCAATGAAGAATGTCAGTAGCAGAATATGAGCGCGAATTTGTTAGGCTTAGCAAGTACGCACAAGAATGTGTGTCGATGGAGACCGTTTTGTGTAAAAGGTTCAAAGACGGACTGAATGAGGATATCAAACTCCTAGTTGGTATTTTGGAGTTGAAAGAGTTTGTTGTGTTGGTTGAAAGGGCAAGTAAGGCCGAGGAATTGAGTAAGGAAAAGAGAAGGGCTATGAGTGAAGCCCGAGATGCGAGAAAACAACCGATGGGCAAATCATATCAAGCCCAGTCGAAAAGATCCAAGGAAGTGAATTCTCGGACAACAACACCAGTCGGATATCCACATCGAGACTTGGATAATACTCGTTCGGGTTCGAGAGTCCAAGCCACCTCGATGGAAAGTGTGGGCAATCCAAAGAACAAATTGGAGTGTCCAAGTTGTGGTAGGTATCATACCGGAGAGTGTTGGGGAAACAACCAAAGTTGTTATAAGTGTGGTTCCCCCGACCATTTTATCCGAAATTGCCCCGAGATGGATGACAAGGAAGAGAAGCAAGAGACAAGACCTAGCGATGTGTCTGCAAGGGGTAGACCACCAAGGAACCCGAGAGGTGGGACTAGTGGTAGAGGTGCGTCCAGAGACTCTGCTGTGAGACCGGAGGGTTGGGCACCTGCGAGGACGTATGCCATTCGCGCTCGCGAAGAGGCATCCTCCCCAGATGTAATAACGGGTAATTTTTCTCTCTTTGACACCTTTGTTATTGCTTTAATAGATCCAAGGTCTACTCATCCTTTTATTTGCATGAGATTGGCATCTAGTTTGAGTATGACCGTTGAGTTTACGGATATTGTGGTTAAGGTGTCAAACCCGTTAGGTAAGCATGTGTTAGTGGACAAGGGGTGTAAGAATTTTCCTTTGATGATTACGAGTCATTGCTTTCCGGAAAACCTTATGTCGTTTCCATTTGATGAGTTTGACTTAATCCTTGGCATGGATTGGTTGACTACCCATAGTGTCTTAGTGAACTGGGTGGTAAGTTTATTGAATTGAAGTGTGAGAGCGGAAATGTTATTCGGGTTGAATCAGGTGGATTGGATAGTCTACCAGTGATGATTTCTTCCCTAGTGGCAGAGAAATGTTTGAGAAAAGGGTGTGAGTCCTATCTCACTTTTGTATTGAATACTCAAGAGGTTGGAGTAAAGTTTGAAACAGTACCGGTGGTATGTGAGTATCCGGATGTATTCCCAGAAGAGTTACCCGAATTACCTCCAGTGAGAGAGGTCGAGTTTGGGATTGAGTTAGTTCCGGGAATGGCACCTATTTCAATTGCTCCGTATAGGATGGCACCTTTAGAGTTGAAAGAACTGAAGGTTCAGTTGCAAGAGTTGACAGATAAAGGTTTTGCAAGACCGAGCTACTCACCGTGGGGTGCTCCGGTACTATTTGTGAAAAAGAAAGATGGGTCTATTGAGTTGTGTATAAACTATAGGCAACTTAACAAAGTGACGGTGAATAATAAGTATCCTTTACCAAGGATTGATGATCTTTTTGATCAACTAAAAGGAGCTACAGTGTTCTCCAAGATCGACCTGAGGTCTGGTTATTACCAGTTGAGAGTGATGGAGCAAGATGTGTTGAAAACTGCATTTCGAACAAGGTATGGCCATTATGAGTTTTTAGTCATGCCGTTTGGTTTAACGAATGCACCTGCGATTTTTACAGATTTGATGAACCGTGTCTTCCGACCGTATGTGGATAAGTTTGTAGTTGTCTTCATTGACGACATATTGATCTATTCTCGGGATGAGAACGATCATGAGGAGCATTTGAGAATTGTCTTGCAAACTTTAAGGGATAAGCAGTTATATGCTAAGTTTAGCAAGAGTGACTTTTGGCTCCGAGAGGTCAGATTCCTAGGACACATTGTGTCGGGTGATGGTGTCAGAGTTGACCCGAGTAAGATATCGGTTGTTATGGATTGGAAACCACCGAGGAACGTGTCAGAAGTTAGAAGCTTTTTGGGTTTGGCAGGATATTACAGACGTTTTGTAAAGGGGTTCTCTGTGATTGCTACCCCGATGAAGAAACTGTTGCATAAGGATGTCAAGTTTGAATGGACTGAGACATGTCAACAGAGTTTCGAGAGATTGAAAGCGTTGTTGACTGAGGCACCGATTTTGGTTCAACCAGAATCGGGGAAAGAGTTTGTGGTTTTCAGTGATGCATCGTTTAATGGTCTCAGTTGCGTGTTGATGCAAGATGGTAAGGTAGTCGCTTACGCCTCGAGGCAGTTAAAACCGCATGAGAAGAATTATCTGACTCATGATTTGGAGTTGGCTGCGATTATTTTCGCGTTAAAGATTTGGCGACATTATTTATATGGTGAGAAGTGTCGAATCTTTACGGATCACAAGAGTTTGAAGCATTTGATGGATCAAAAGGATTTGAATTTGCGACAGAGGCGGTGGCTCGAGTTATTGAAAGACTATGAGTTAGTCATTGATTACCACCCGGGAAAAGCGAATGTGATTGCGGATGCCCTGAGTAGGAAATCCTTGTTTGCTCTAAGAGTTTTGAGCACGAATTTAGCATTGTCTGATGATTGTGCTATTTTGGTAGAGTTGAGAGCTAAGCCACTATTTGTTCAACAGATATGTGAGGCTCAGAGAAATGACAGTGAGTTACAAGCTAAGAGAGCTAAGAATGGATTAGAAAGTGATTCTGATTTTCGAGTGGGCTCGAATGGTTGTTTGATGTACCGTGACAGAATTTGTGTACCTAGAAATGAAGAGTTGATCCGAAAGGTTTTGCATGAGGCACATAGTGGTTATTTGTCAGTACACCCGGGCAGTATGAAAATGTACAATAACTTGAGGAAGTTTTATTGGTGGTCGGGTATGAAAAGAGACATCTCTGAGTATGTGGCAAAGTGTCTGATTTGTCAACAAGTGAAAGCTAAGCATCAAGTGCCTTCGGGATTGCTTCAGCCAGTGATGGTTCCTGAATGGAAATGGGATCGGATTACCATGGATTTTGTGATGGGGTTGCCTATGACTCCGAAAAAGAGAGATGCTGTGTGGGTTGTCGTGGATAGATTGACAAAGTCGGCTAATTTTATTCCGGTGTGTGTTGATTATTCACTGGACAAGTTAGCTGAATTGTATGTTGCAGAGATAGTGAGGTTACATGGTGTGCCTGTGTCTATAATATCGGATAGACATCCGAGGTTTACTTCGAGGTTTTGGAAGAAGTTGCAAGAGGCTTTGGGTACAAAGTTGAACTTTAGTACCGCATTCCATCCACAAACAGATAGTGCATGCAGAAAGAGTGATTCAAGTTCTCGAAGATATGCTTCGATCTTGTGTGTTAGAATTCAAAGGTAGTTGGGAGAGGTATCTACCTTTGGTCGAGTTTGCCTACAACAACAGTTATCAGTCGAGTATACAGATGGCACCGTATGAAGCTTTGTATGGTCGTAAGTGTCGGACTCCTCTGTATTGGACTGAGCTAAGTGAGAAGCGGATCCATTGGGTCGATCTAGTAAAAGAGACTGAGGAGAAGGTGAAAGTAATCCATAATAGTCTGAAAGTTGCTTCGGACCGACAGAAGTTGTACGCAGATTTGAAAAGAAAAGAAATTAAGTTTAAGATGGGTAACAAAGTGTTTTTGAAAGTGTCCCAGTGGAAAAAAATCATGAGATTCGGACGAAAAGGGAAATTGAGTCCGAGATTCATAGGGCCGTACGAGATTACAGATAGAGTTGGGCCAGTAGCATACCGGTTGGCTTTGCCGATAGAATTGGACAAGATCCATAATGTGTTCCATGTGTCAATGTTGTGACGGTATCGCTCTGATCCTTCACATGTGATTCCTTCAATGGGAATTGAGATAAGACCAGATATGTCTTATGAAGAGGAGCCGATTAAGATCTTGGCTCGAGAAGTGAAACAGTTGAGGAATAAGAGCATAGCCCTAGTGAAAGTGTTATGGCAGAAACACGGTGTGGAAGAGGCTACGTGGGAACTGGAAGAAAGCATGAGAGAGCAACATCCAAACCTCTTTACTGGTAAGATTTTCGAGGGAAAAATCTCTAAAGGGGGAAGAGTTGTAACATTCCGATTTAGGGTCTAGTCGGAATAGTGGTGCGAGACCACAAATCCGAGGTATATGTATGAGCTTTGAGGTTTATGCTATGTTTGCATGTTAGTGTGGAAGTTTCATGAAGCAATTTTGTTAAATTGCGGTTGAATTGTCCAAAAGGACTAAATTGCAAAAGTTGCAAAATGTGAGATTCTAGAAGCTAATTGTATGAAATAGCTTTGGATTATCAATTAGAGGTCCTTAAATAGTAATTTTCCCAAATTCTAATTTTTGGACAAAAATGGGCATGAGTGGATGATATAGGAAAGTTTAGTGAGAATGGGCATTTTGGTCATTTAACAATTAAATGATTAAAAAGGGGAAAAGATGACAAAATTTCATTCATCTTCTTCTCCAAGCTTAGAAAATTTCAAGAAGCCATTGTTAGGGCTCTTCAATTTTCAAGCTTGCTAGTAAGTGCATCCAAGCCCAGTTTTGATATTCTTCGTATTTTTGAAGTCCTAGTAACATGAGTAAGCTATTTTTAGCTATATGTTGAGCTAGGATTGATGTTCAAAAATGTACCCATGTATGACATGCATGTATTTTGATGTTTTATGGAAGAATATGAAAGCTTGATGTAGTAGAAACATCTTTTGCTAAGTGAATTCCATGAAAAATGCATGTAGGGACTAGTTTGTGAAAGTCTTGAGATTGGTCATACATGAGTGATTTAGTGAGAATTGATGATTGCTTTAGTTGAGTAAATGATTCGGCTAAGCATGAAAGGCTAGAAAGTTGAACTAAAATCACTTTACGAGCCTTGGGACAAAAGTGTAAATATGAGAAAGTTTAGGGGCAAAATGGTAATTTTACTAAAGTATGAGATAAGGGTCAATTTAGTCAATTGGTGTATTGAACGGGTTGGTTTATCATTATAGATCAAGAAAGACGAAGCTCGGATAGAAACCGAGCCAAGAGCAAAGTAGTGGACTAAATTGCACACCTCCATACTTTTGAGTACCGAGGTAAGTTTACGTACAAACAATGCATTTATGCGTATACATTGTTAATGCTAGCTAGTGTGTAGCATGATTGAGAACTTATTCGATTCTAGTGGAATGAATGAGATAGTAGTTGTGAATGGATGAATGTATTACAAAGTAGACGTGTGAATGTGTAGTGATAATGCTTGATGGTGGGCTAAGTGCGATACCACCTTGATACTTAACATTGATGGGTTGTGTGCGATACTATTGTTAAGCATATCATTTAGTGAGCTATGTGCGAAATCACTATGATTATCCTTTGTGGTAGGCTATGTGCGATACTACCTTATGATCTGATTGCGGTGGGCTAAGTGCGAAACCACCGAGTAATTTAGCTGTGTGGATGTATTCTTGAGAAATAATGATGTGTTGTATTTTGAGTAAATGTGATATTGAGTGCAGGGGTGCATGACAATGATTATGAGTATGTGACTCATGATGTGTTGGAGATGTGGTAAGGGATAGAAAGAGTAAGCATAGTGGTGGATGTGAATTACATATGTTAGTATAATGCTAATTGTTGTTTAGCTTATACTAGAATGCTTAAATTGTTTTATGTGTAAACTTACTAAGCTCAAAGCTTACTCTTTTCTTTTCCCTTGTCTTATAGAGAAAAAGGATTGAATCGTGATACGCGGATTAATCGGAAGATCGCCCACACTATCAGCACACTCTGGTACATTGGACTTAATGTTTTGTATATGGCATGTATAGAGGCTAGACAAGTTAGTGAGTTTTGTTGTAATGGCTAAGCTATGCTGGCCTTTAGATGGATAATCTATTTTGTATAATGCCATGGTTGATGGCTAACTTATTATATGAAAAGATGTAGTTATCCATGTAAGATTATGTTACAATATGAGTTGATTGTGGATGAGTTGAATGTATACATGTTGTATGAGTTAGAAGGGTGAGAAGAGATTAGCAAATAGCTTTGTTCTTGTCCATGTGGATAGACACACGGGCATGTGTCTAGGCCATGTGTGACACACGGCCAGCCCACGGGCGTGTGACTTGGCCGTGTCACTTTGGCAGATTCGAGTGTTATAGGCCACGGGCTAGCCACACGGACGTGTGTCTAGGCTTTAGGCCGTGTAAAGTAGTCAGTGCTCACCACGGGTGGAGAGCACGGGTGTGTGCCCTAGCCGTGGGACATTGGCAGAATGCTTGGGTTTTCATGCACGGGATGGGGGCATGGGTGTGTGTGACCTCCACGGGCGTGTCTAATCTTGCACGAGCGTGTGGTCCCTGTATAGATGGAAAAATTTTAAATTCGTAAGAGTTTTCGATATGGTCTCAAGAGCCCTCGTGTGTATGAATGAGGCCTCGTAAGTCGAGAATAAGGTTGTTGTGGTGACTTAAGGAGAGTAGTCACGTTGAACCTAAGTGGCGATCAAGTGGTTTTACTCCGGTAATGCCTCGGACCTGGTTTCGGCGTAGAATACGGGTAAGGGGTGTTACAATTGCCATAGTTGATGGCTCATTAATGCTAATTTATAAAAAGAAGAGGTTATTCATGAATGTGTTAGATGCTTGATTGGGTTGCTTGGTAAATGCTTGAATGGGATTTTATGTTATGTGAATTAGGGTGATAAAAGAGCTTGGCAAATAGGCTTGTTCTTGTCCACACGGGTAGGCAGACGGGCGTGTGTCTAGGTCGTGTGTGACACACGGTCAGTCCCATGGGCGTGTGACCAGGCCGTGTGTCCCCTGCATGCTAGTGTTTCAAGTCAGTGTCGACCACGGGCTAGACACACGGGTGTGTGCCTGGGCCGTGTACCCCTTATGAGGTTGCTGACGTCATAAATAGAATACCCAAGTTTTCACACACGAGTGAGGACACGGGCGTGTCTAGGCCGTGTGAAGGACACGGGCGTGTGTCCGACCGTGTGAAAACCCCTGTAGGATTGAAATGAAAAATAAATCCCACACGGGCTAGGGACATGGGCGTGTGTGACCACACGGCCTGCCCACACGGGTGTGTCCCATTTCACACGGGCGTGTGGCCCTGTTAAGGCAAAAATTTTCTAAGTATATCAAAGTTCTCGGTTTAATTCCGATATCCTCCGTTTGCATGTTTAAGGCCTTGTAGGCCCATAATAAGGATGTTATAAATTGGAATTGGAAAGTTTTAATTTGGAAATGAAATTCCATAGCTCAAAGTTGTATGTTCGAGTGAGTTATGTCCGGTAATGCCTCGTACCCGGTTCCGGCGATGAATACGGGTAAGGGGTGTTACACTTATGCTATGCATCCCGGTGAGAACAAGATGTACCGAGATCTCCGAGAGTTGTACTGGTGGCTGGGGTTGAAGCGTGAGGTTCCGACCGTTGCTTCTTGTGCCCGACTTGTCGGCAGGTTAAGGTGAGCATCGGTTGCCTTGGGGTTCCGCGGTGGTAAAGATCTTCGATGTGGAAATGGGAACGAGTAACGATGGACTTCGTTAGTGGGTTACCTTTGACACCTACTAAGAAGGATTCTGTCTGGGTCATTGTAGATTGATTGACCAAGTCTGCTCACTTCATTCCGGTCAGGACCAACTTTCCCCTCCAGAAATTGGCTAAACTATATATATTTGAGATAGTGAGATTGCATCGGGTTCCTGTCTCGATCATCTTCGATAGGGATCCTCAGACAGATGGTTAAACAGAGAAGGTGATTCAGATACTGGAGGACATGTTGAGGAGCTGCGTGATAGATTTCCAAGGCAGTTGGGAGGAGTACTTGCCTTTGGCAGAGTGTGCCTACAATAACAGCTACTAGTCTAGCATCCAGATGGCGCCTTACGAGGCCTTGTACAGTCGTAAGTGTCGCACTCCCTTGTGCTAGACTGAGTTGGGTGAGCGACGTGTACTGGGTCCTGAACTGGTTTCTGAAACTGAAGATAAGGTTCGAGTGATTCGAGATCGACTGAAAGCGGCATCTGATAGGTAGAAGTCCTATGCTGATCTGAGGAGAAAGGATATTGAGTATTCTATAGGGGACTTAGTTTTTCTCAAGGGTAAGCCCTCGGTTTATTGGGTCGTACCGTATTCTGAAACGAGTGGGGCCAGTCACTTATCAGTTGGAGCTTCCTCCGTAGTTGGATCGCATTCATGATATGTTCCACGTCTCAATGTTGACACGCTACCGCTCTGATCCCATGCATGTTTTTTCTATTGAGGAGATAGAGGTGAGGCCAGATCTGACGTTTGAGGAAGAGCCGATTCAGATTTTAGATTGCGACATTAAGATTCTACGAAGGAAATCTATCCCCTTAGTGAAAGTGTTGTGGCGGAATCATAGCACTGAGGAGGTTACTTGGGAGCCAGAGGATTTGATGCATCAGCAGTATCCTCACCATTTCTGGTCAGGTAAAATTTTGAGGACAAAATTTCTGTTTAGGGGGGTAGAGTTGTAACGCCCCAAATTTCTTTAATTACGGCTTATGTGATTTTTGGAGCAAAAAAATATTTGTATGTGTTTCTGAAATTAATTGACACAAATATATGTCTGCTTTAGTGGTTATGTGTTCTGGGTATGTGTAAGAGGTCCCAAGTTCAAGTCGCAACTTGGGTAAATTTTGGCTTTTTATGAATAAAGCTCTCACTGGGGTCGGTAGGCTTTTAAGCTATTGTTGGTAAAATGATATCAGAATGGGCCTGCTGGTTGGGTGGTTAAGTGGAGTGTTTGATTGCATGAGGTCTTGTGTTCGAATCCCTGTGCGTGCGTGGGATAGTTTTATTTTGCTAATTCGACTGGAAGAGTTTTAGTTGAACTGAAGTTTTGAGGTGGTTGAGGATGAGAGAATAGGGGGATAATAGGGAGTTATCAAAATTATTTTCTTTTGATTTCAAAATTCTTTTCTCTCATCTCTCCAAGATTTCTTTTCCAACTTTTTGTCGTCTCCCCAACTCTTCTACCGAAAATCTACCTCCCCATCCATCTTTCCTTTCGATTTCTTCTTTCCAATCCATCTTCTTTTGTTCAGCGTTGGTTTTCGCTCGTTCGGTAAGTCGTATAATAGTAGAAACTTAGTATTGTTTCGACAAAATGCTTAACGTGAGAGTTTGTGTTGTTTCTCTCGATATCAGGTGAAGGGCAGGAATCGGTGGGAACTCCTGCAGCAAATTGAGCACTAGGAGTCTTCGTTAGCGGTAAGTTTACGAATACGCGTTGGGTATTGTGAAGTTTCATTGGTGGATTAATTTCGTTAAGTTGGAAGTAGTGACTGAATTTGGGTGATGGTATTCTGATTTTAGGTGTGTGTAGTCTCGGGAGTGTTTTTGCTTCAAATCAACACCAGTTGTGTACCCGGAACCACAGAAAACAAGAATCGGCGAAAGCCAAAAAACGATTCTGTGGATGCCACACGGTCGTGTAGTAGGCCATGTGGTAGGCCGTGTGCAAGGCTGTGAGCCACAACACGGCCGTGTGATTGATGAGCCAGGCCGTGCGCAAGTGACACGACCGTGTGATGGCCGGGCAAGGTCGTGTGCGACACACGGGCTTAACCTATTAGGCCGAGTAGGCAACACAGGCGTGTGGGCCCACACAGGTGAACCACATGGGCGTGTGGAATTCTGGGCCAGGCCGTGTGATCCACACGGCCAAGGCCAATTTGGGCCGTGTGGGCCACACGGACGTGTGGGCCCACACAGGTAGGCCACATGGGCATGTGAGCCCATTTTTCGGAAATGATCTGTAAGGTTGCATGGGTCGCCCAAGTCGACTGTGGACCTACTGAAGGGTCGGTAAGCGTTACTTAGACCCTATTTATGTGATCTGATTATATGGTGTCTAACTTAGCATGATATCTGTACTGAACCGAGTGTGTGATCGATTATTTGCCTGTTGCATGTCATATTTGGTATGTTGCATTGCATCGGGGAGGGTTGATGATATTTCGGAGGAAGTGTCTGAAAGGCTTTAAGCCTATTATCAGTAGCTCTGTTTGTATTATTCTGTTTATGTGCCGCATTTCGGTACAGTATGGTGTGTAGGGATGGGTGGGTTGATTATATCCCCACATGGTGTGTAGGGCTGGACGGAGATGGTGTGTAAAGGCTGGTGGGTAGGATTCTGATATTCTGATATGCATTCTGTATCTGATTGGGCTGAGGCCCTAATATATTTCTGACTCTGTATGTGATTTGGCTAAGGCCCTGTTATATATATCTGATTCTGCATTCGAGTGTGCTAAGGCCCAAACTGTTTCTATAATGGGCTCCGGCCCAGTCTGTGATTTCTGATTTTTTGAGATTACTCTGTACGTTTGATATCTGTGGGGATTACACACTGAGTTGCAAAACTCACCCTTTTCTGTTTAATCTGTTCAGGTAATCCCCAGCATTAGACGGATCGGTGCAGCGGAGGACTCGATGGTGACCACTGCTATTGCCTCACAATAGATTTATGGTTTATACTTATCATGGTTTTAATTTTTATTTGGGAAATTTTAATGTTATTATGGCCATTACATAATTTTGTTTAAATTTGGGATTTGCAACGTTTATGGTTTTACTGCTATTAGTAGGAAAACTCGAGTTTTCAATACAAACAAACATTTTATCAAAATACACACAAATTCGCAAACTATTTTAAAAGCTTCCGCAAAGTATAACGTTTTGAAAATGGTCTTAACGTCATTGCGGTTCCTAAAGCACTATCATGTGACATCGCCAGATTCGGCCATAACGTCTAGGCCGAGTTTGGGGTGTTACAAGTTTCTTGAACTAAACCAGTTCCAATTAACTTTCTTTCACTCAGCTCAAACTAATACAATGGAGTTATACACTTTCTTCCGTACAATGCTTCGTACGGAGCCATTTTGATACTAGCTTGATAACTGTTGTTGTAAGCAAATTCTGCCAAAGGTAGGAATTTTTCCCAACTACCTTCAAACTCAATAACACAATATCTCAACATATCTTCAAGAATTTGAATTACTTGCTCAGACTGTCCGTCTGTCTAAGGGTAAAATCCCGTACTAAAATTCAATTTGGTGCCTAAAGCTTCATGTAATTTACTCAAAAATCTAGAAGTAAATCTTGGATCTCGATCGAAGATGATTGACAAAGGAACGCCATGCAATCTTACGATCTCAGTGACATACAATTCAACTAATCTTTCCACTGAATAGTATGTTTTCACCGGAATAAAATGCGCTAATTTAGTTAATCTATCCACAACAACCTAAACGACATCTTTCTTATTCAGAGTTAGAGACAATCTCGAAACAAAATCCATTGTGACACGTTCCCATTTCCATTCTTGAATTGTTATAGGTTGTAATAAACCCGATGGAACCTGATGCTCGGCTTTCACTTGTTGGCACACTAAACATTTAGCCACAGTCAGATATTTCGAGTTTCATCCCTAACCACCAATACATACGCTTCAAATCATTGTACATTTTTGTACTGCTAGGATGGATCGTGAAGGTACTGTTGTGAGCTTTATTCAAAATATCACGTTTCAATTACACATCATTCGGAGCACACAAACAAATTTTGATATACAAACTATCATCGTCCCTAATACTAAACTCCGTAGTTTGACCTATTTTCGTATGCTTCAAATTCAATTGAGAATCATTTTTCTGTAACTCCGTAATTTGCTGAAGAAAAGTCAATTTAACTCTCAATTCGGCCAAAATAGAACCATCGCGCCTCAAAGTCAAACAAGTATTCATTATCCTTAAAACAAATAAAGATTTTCAACTTAAAGCATATGCAACAACATTTGCTTTACCAGGATGATTGTCAATAATCAAATCATAATCCCTTAATAGCTCAAGCTACTTATGTTGATGAAGATTCAATTCCTTCTGGGTCATCAAGTACTTCAAGCTTTTACGATCTGTGTAGATATGACATTTTTCCCCATAAATATAATGTCGCCAAATTTATAGAGCAAACACTACTGCAGCAAGTTCCAAATTGTGCGCTGGGTAATTCTTTTCATTTGATTTCAATTGGCAAAAGGCATAAGCTATTATCTTTCCATCTTTCATAAGCACACAACCCAATCCACTCAACGAAGCGTCACTAAACACTATATATTATTTCCCTAATTAAACACTATACATTATTTCCCTAATTCAGGCTGTGTCAACACCGGGGCTTCAGTCAACATCTTTTTCAATCGATAAAAACCCTATTGACATTTATCATCCCACACAAAATGAACATCTTTCTGGAGAAGCTTCCTCATCGGTGAAGCAATAATCGAAAAGCCTTTCACAAAGCATCAGTAATACCCTGCTAAGCCAAGAAAACTATGTACATCTATAATATTTCGCGGAGATTTCCAATTCACAATAGCTGAAACCTTGTTAGGATCAACACGGATACCTTCTGCAGAAATTACATGTCCTAAAAATCTGACTTTTGGTAACCAAAATTCACACTTGGTAAACTTAGCATAAAGCTACTTTTCTCGCAATGTCTGTAACACAATTCTCAAATGCTTATCATCATCGGCTTCATTCTTCGAGTAAATCAAAATATCATCGATGAGTACGACCACAAATCGATCCAAATGTAGTTGAAAGACTCTGTTCATCAAATCCATGAATGCATCAGAAGCATTCATCAAACCAAATGGCATAACAAGAAACTTATAATGGCCATATAGAGTTCTAAATGCTATTTTTTGAAACATCTAATTCTTTGACTCGCAGCTGGTAATACCCTAATCGTAAATCAATCTTTGAGAACACCGTCGCTCCTTTCAATTGATCAAATAAGTCATCAATTCACGGTAAAGGATACTTATTCTTTATCGTCACTTTATTTAATTGTCGATAATCAATACACAACCTCAGCGTTCCATCATTTTTCATAACAAATAACACAGGAGCTCCCTAGGGTGATACACTCGGTCTAATAAATCCACGATCTAATAATTCTTGAAACTGAGTCTTCAATTCGTTTACTTCTATTGGTGCCATTTTTTATGGTGCTATAGAAATTGGAGCAGTCTCTGGTACAATATCAATTACAAACTCTACTTCTCTTTCTGGTGGTAATCCGAGTAATTCTTCCAGGAAAACAACCACAAATTCACATACTGTTGGGACCTGGCTTATTTTTTACTCAGATGTTCGAGTGTCAATTATATAAGTTAGAAAAGCTTCAGTACCTTTCCGTATCATCTTTTGAGTCGATAAAGCTGATATCAAATTAGATGCACCATTCAACTGTTCTATCTTTACAATAACCGAATCCCCATTAGATTGTTTCAACATAGTTCTTTTCTTTCTACTACTAACTACTGCATCATAAACTATTAACCAACCAATACCCAAAATAACATCAAATTCCTCAAACGGTAACAACATCAGATCAGCAGGAAATTCATAACCCCGAATTTTCAGTGGACAATTTTTACAAACTTTATTAACTATCACACTTTGGCCTAATGAATTTGACACTCTAACATCAAATTTAGTCAATTCTACTGGTAATTTCTTTCTTGTAGCTAATTTTGTGCATATATAAGAGTGCGTTGATCCATGATCAATTAATGCAATAACAGTAACATCAGAAAGAGTAAAAATACTAGCAATGACGTACGATGTCGTAGCTTCTTCCTTAGCCCGAATTGTATAGGCTCTAGTTTGAGCTCGACCTTAAGTTTTAATAGTTGAATCCCTCACTTCACTTCGACTAACTCCTGACGCGTTTTCAGACCTTGCCTTCCTGCCCCTTTGCGAGACAATCTCTAATTTGCCCGTTTGCTCAGAACCTGCTTCAACTCTCTTTGGACAATCTTTTACAAAGTGTTCTATTGAACCACATCGGAAACAAGCTCCACTTTTTTATCTACGCGCTCTGAAATTTGTTCTGCCATAATGCTCATAGGAAACTGGGTCTGCATTTCGAACACTACCAGCACCCGCAACTGATGTAGCCTGAGTCTTCGACGGAGTTGGGTGAAATGTTCTTTTTCTCACATTATCCACAGTAGGAACAGATTGACTCCTAAACTCTCTTTATTTCTTGGGCGGAGAGCTTGAAAAATTCCAAAACATACTTCTTTTGCTTGAACTTTCATTCTTTGCTTTTAATTTCTTCTTTTCATTCCAAATTGCTTCCATTTTCTGTGCACGCTTGGATAATACTACATATTCTTTAATATCCAACGCTCCCACCATAGCACGAATATTCTCTTCAGTCCCCAATTAAATCTTGAACACATCTCGGCTTCTGAATCGATTTGCTCCCGAACATATTTACTCAAATTTACAAACTTTCGCTCATATTCAATCAACGACATGCTACCTTGTTTTAGATCCATGAACTCACGCTTTTTGCCTTTTAAATATAATTTACTTACATATTTATTTTTAAACTCTGCTCGAAAGAAATCCCACATTACTCGATCTGTAACACCCCAAACCCGGCCTAGAAGTTAGGCCCGAATCTGGCGTGTCACATTGAGGCATTTTTCGAAAACCGTTGTTTCGTCGAAAACCCTTCTTGATATTTAAAAACTAAAGTCTCAGTTTGCGTTTTTTTATTATTAATTGACATTTATTAAAAGTTATAAATTTCAAAACCTCGGATTTCATTTGCTTATCTTCAAAACGGGGTTTATTAACAGTCACTCTCTTGTAAAACATTATTATCTCTAAAACCTTGTTGTTGCGGAAGCTTAATTTAAAATAATGATTTACGAAGACGTGTTATCCAAAAAGATTGAGTTGCGAAAACGTAGTGTTTTGAAAACAGTTATCATTTTGGGAAAACCGTGTTCAACTTATAGCAGATTTAAAACATAATAACCTGAAAATCCCAAATTAAAAACCAGAATTTAAGAGAGGCCTTATTACAACCCAATAAGAAAACGGTTTAAGTAAGTAAAATAGAATACTAAGATTCAAGCTGCTCGTAATGTGGCCACCTCCGAGTACTCCCGTACATCGAACCGCTTACTAAGGATTACCTGAAAAATTAAAAACAAAGGGGGTGAGTTTACGAAAACTCAGTGTGTACACCCCTAATCGGTAAAAACATGCATCACAACAATCCGGGCCTAAGCCCATTACAGTCGCGGTGGCATTTGGGCCTTAGCCCATAATAGCCTCAGTTGGGCCTTAACCCATGTAAAATGTTACATATCATATTTAACTGGGCATAAGCCCATCTCAATATTAAAATCCATATATGCAATGCATTAATGCCCATACCAACCCTGCACTCCATCTCCTGTCTAACCCTGCACTCCTGTGGGGATTTAATCGACCCACCCATCCCTACACTCCTTATGTAGCACCGGTTGTGGCACTAACCAATATTGCAGTAGAGCTTCCAATCATATAATCGGCTTAAAGCCATCGATGGATCCACAGTCGTCAAGCGACCATGCGATCCTGTCAGAACTTCCTCCATAACCATTATCCCAACCCCATGCAACATAATATCACATGAATGCAATATACCATAATTAACATACGATAACAATCATATAGCATGTAGGGCATTTTAGTCATTCTGCCCTTCAGGGCATACGGTCATCTTACCCTCCAGGGGTATTTCGGTCATTTTACGTCCTTTTCGAATGTCTACAGTCGCCTCGAGCGTCAAAATGACTTATTTAACCAAAATGTTGTACTTGGGCCCAAAGCCCGAAAATCGGCCTAGGTGGGCCCACACTCTCATGAGGCCCATTCGACCTAAAACAGCCTTTGGCCATGTGATCGCCATGGCCGGCTCCTTATTTCCTATCCGTTCACAAAATTTACTCGCCATGTTTGGCCATGTGTTGAAAACTCCAAATCATGAGTCGGATAATTCTTCTCGTGCGGTTTCAACTGTCTCGAGGCGTAAGCGACTACCTTACCCTCTTGCATCAACACGCAACCGAGACCATTAAACGACGCGTCACTGTAAACCACGAACTCTTTCCCCGATTCTGGTTCAACCAAAACCGGTGCCTCAGTCTTCAGTCTTTCGAAACTCTGTTGACATGTCTCAGTCCATTCAAACTTGACATCTTTGTGCAATAGTTTCGTCATTGGGGTAGCAATCACAGAGAACCCTTTTACGAAACATCTATAATATCCTGCTAATCCCAAGAAACTTCTAATTTCCGACACGTTCCTCGGCGGTTTCCAATCCACAACAGCCGATATCTTACTCGGGTCAACTCTAACACCATCACCCGACATAATGTGTCCTAGGAATCTGACCTCACGGAGCCAAAACTCACTCTTGCTAAACTTAGCATACAACTACTTATCTTTTAAAGTTTGCAAGACAATTCTCAAATGTTCTTCATGATCGTTCTCATCCCGAGAATAGATCAATATGTCGTCAATGAAGACAACTACAAACTTGTCCTCATATGGTCTGAAAACACGGTTCATCAGATCCATAAAAATCGTCGGTGCATTTGTCAAACCAAACGGCATAACCAAAAACTCATAATGGCCATACCTTGTTCGAAATGTAGTTTTCAACACATCCAGCTCTTTCACTCTCAACTGATAATAACCAGACCTTAGGTCTATCTTGGAGAACACTGTAGCTCCCTTCAGTTGATCAAAAAGATCATCAATCCTTGTTAAAGGATACTTATTCTTAACCTTCACTTTGTTAAGCTGTCTATAGTCTATACACAACCTCATAGACTCATCTTTCTTCTTCACAAACAATACCGGAGCACCCCACGGTGAGTAGCTCGGTCTTGCAAAACCCTTATCTCATCAACTCTTGCAACTGAACCTTGATTCTTTCAACTCTAAAGGTGCCATCCTATACGGAGCAATCGAAATAGGTGTCGTTCCCGGAACTAACTCAATCCCAAACTCAACCTCTCTCACTGGAGGTAATCCGGGTAACTCTTTCGGGAATACACTCAGATACTCACAAACCACTGGCACTATTTCAAACTCTACTGCAACCTCTCAAGTATTCAACACAAAAGCAAGACAGGACTCACACCCTTTTCTCAAGCATTTATCAGCCACTAAGGAAAAAATCATCACTGGTAGACTATCCGATCCACCTGATTCAACCCGAACCACATCTCCACTCTCACATTTCAAATCGATAAACTTACTACCATAGTTCACTAAGACACTATGGGTAGTCAACCAATCCATGCCTAGGATTAAATCAAACTCATCAAACGACAACAACATTAGGTTTGCCAGAAAGCAATGACTCCCAATCATCAAAGGACAATTCTTACACACCTTGTCCACTAACACATGCTTACCTAACGGGTTTGACACCTTAACCACAAAGTCCGTAGACTCAACAGTCATACTCAAACTAGATGCCAGTCTCATGAAAATATAAGAATGAGTAGACCCTTGATCTATTAAAGCAATAACAAGGGTTTTAAAGAGAGAAAAAGTACCCGTTATCACATCAGGGGAGGATGCCTCTTCGCGAGTGCGAATGGCATACGTCCTCGCAGGTGCCCGACCCTCCGGTCTCACAGCAGAGTCTTTAGATGCACCTCTACCACTATTCCCGTCTCTCGGGTTCCTTGGTGGTCTACCCCTTGCAGACACATCATTGGATCTCATCTCTTGTTTCTCTTCCTTATCATCCCTCTCGAGGAAATTTTGGATAAAATGGTCGGGGGAACCATACTTATAACAGTTTCGACTGTTACCCCAACACTCTCCGGTGTGATATCTACCACAACTTGGACACTCCGATTTACTCTTCGGGTTGCCCACACTTTCCATCGAGGTAGCTTGGACTCTCGAACCCGAACGAGTATTGCCCAAGTCTCGATGCGAATAACCCACTTGTGCTGACGTCCTAGGACTCACTTCCTTGGACCTTTTCGACTGGGCTTGATACGACTTGCCCATCGGCCTCTTTCTAGCATCTCGGGCTTCACTCACAGCCCTTTTCTTTTCTGTACTCAACTCTTCGGCCTTACTTGCCCTTTCGACCAACACTACAAATTCTTTCAACTCCAAAATACCCACTAGGAGTTTGATGTCCTCATTCAGTCCGTCTTCAAACCTCTTACACAATATGGTCTCTGTCGACACACATTCTTGAGCGTATTTGCTAAGCCTAACAAACTCGCGCTCATATTCCGCTACTAACATTCTTCCTTGCTTCAACTCAAGGAATTCCTTCCTTTTCCGATCAGTAAACCTCTGGCTTATATACTTCTTTCGAAACTCTTCCAGAAAGAAGTCCCACGTCACCCGCTCTCTCGGGACCATTGACGTCAACATCTTCCACCAATGGTATGCCGAGTCCCTCAGCAAGGATATGACACACTTCAAGCTCTCTTCAGGTGTACAAGAGAGTTCATCGAATACTCTCATCGAGTTCTCTAACCAGAACTCTGTCCTCCCAGGGTCATCATCAACCTTAGCTCTAAACTCCTCAGCCTCGTGTTTTCTAATCTTATCTACCGGGGGTTTCGATATCCTCACTACATCAATACCTTGAGGAGCCACAGGAATTGGCTGAGGTATAGGAGGAGGAGGTGGAGGAGGTTGAGCATTAGGGTTCGCTCGAACATAATCCGAGTACCAATTGCTCATCATCTGGAGAAAGGCTTCTCGAGCCCCTTCCCCTTGACCCCTAGCCTCGGGTCCACTTTGAACAGGCACGGTTCCTTGCACAGGAGCCGGCGCATTACTAGCTGCTTCATCAGCAGTCAATGGATCGGAATCCATATTCTATATAAAACAAGATTTAAAATCATCAGAAGCCACCACACTATCATTGTACACTTATGGCATGTATAACTAGACTCTTACACCCGTTACGGTAGTCCTATAACCGACTAAACCATAGCTCTGATACCACTAAATGTAACACCCCTTACCCGTATTCAACGCCGGAACCGAGCACGAGGCGTTACCGAACTAAAGACCTCAAGATCGCCACTTAGGCACAAAATGACCACTCTCTTTGGCCATCACAACAACCTCAATCCCGACCTACGAGGCCTCTCTCAAACACACGAGGGCTCTCGAGACCATATCGAAAACTCTTACGATCTTAAAATTTTTCCATCTATACAGGGCTCACACGCCCGTGTGAGATTTGGCATGCCCGTGGATGTCACACACACCCATGGTCACTACCCGTGCATGAAAACTCAAGCATTCTGCCAATGCCCCACGGTTAGGGCACACACCCGTGCCCTCCACCCGTGGTGCACACTGACTACCTTAACACAGCCTAGAGTCTAGACACACGCCCGTGTAGCTAGCCCGTAGCCAACACTGATTAACACACACGTTCTAGGCACACGCCCGTGTGACTAATCCGTGGTCTATTCTGATTTAAAATACTAACATGCAGGGGACACACGGCCAAGTCACACGCCTATGGGCTGACCGTGTGTCACACATGGCCTAGACACACGCCCGTGTGTCTACCCACATAGACAAGAACAAAGCTATTTGCCAAGTTCTTTTCACCCTTATAGCATACACAATCATGCACTCATTCAACACATCCATAATCAACTCAAAGTCTTACAATCTTACATAGATAACTTCATCTTTTCATATAATAAAGTGCCAACAACTATGGCATTATAAAAGATAGATTATCCATCTAAAGGCCAACACATCATAGCCATAAACAACAAAATTCACTAACTTGTCTAGCCCCTATACATGCCATATACAAAACATTGAGTCTAATGTACCAGAGTATGCTGATAGTTTGGGCGATCTTCTAATTGATCCTCATATCTCGATTCAACACTTTTGCTCTATAAGACAAGGGAAAAGAAAGAGAGTAAGATTTAAGCTTAGTAAGTTTACACATAAACAATTAAGCAACATAGTATAAGCTAAACAACAATTAGCATTATACCAACATATAATGTACAACTATGCTTACTCTTTCTATCCCTTACCACATTTTCAACACATCATGAGTCACTTACTCATAACCATTGACATGCACCCCTGCATTCAATATCACATTTACACAATATACAACATATCATTATTTCTCAATAATACATCCACACAGCTATTCTCCTCACTATCACATCCACACAGCAAATCTCTTGGTGGTTCCTCACTAGGCCCACCACAATCAATTAATAAGGTAGTATCGCACTTAGCCTACCAACAAGGTATTCATAGTGGTTTTGCACATACCCACCAGATAATATACCTAACGATAGCATCGCACATAGCCATCTCATCGTCAATATGCATTAGGATGGTATCACACTTAGCCCACCATTTAGCATTATCACAACACATTCACAAATCTACTTGCTTAATCATTCATTTCACTTGAACCACATAGGTTCTCAATCATTCTCAACCATGCTATACACTAGCTAGCATTAACAAATTGTAAGTATGAATGCATTGTTTGTGCATAGACTTACCTCGATACTCAAAAGTATAGAAACGTGCAATTTAGTCCACCACTTTACTCTTGCCTCGGTTTCGATCTGGGCTTTGTCTTTCTTGATCTATAATGAATAAATCAGCTTATTCAATACACACATTGACCAAATTGACCCACATCTCATACTTTGGCAAAATTACTCTTTTGCCCCAAATCTTTCTCATAATTACACTATTACCCCCAAGGCTCGTAAAATGTGACTTTTATTCAACTTTCTAGCCTTTCATGCTTAGCCGAATCACTTACTCAACTAAAGCAATCATCAATTCTCATCACAACACACATGTATGACCAAACTCAAGATTTTTACAAACTAGTCCCTACATGCATTTTCTATGGAAACTCATTTAGCAAAAGATGTTTCTACTACATCAAGCTTTCATAATCTTCCATAAAACATCAAAATACATGCATGTCATACATGGCCACATTTTTGAACATCCATCATAGCTCATCAAATAGCTAAAAATAGCTTACTCATGCAACAAGGACTTCAAAAATACAAAGAATATCAAAAACGAGGCTAGATGCACTTACTAGCAAGCTTGAAATTTTTGAAGAACCCTAACAATGGCTCTCTCAAATTTTTTAGCAGCCTTGGAGAAGAAGATGAATGAATTTTGTCATCTTTTCTCCTATTTTAATCACTTAATTGTTAAATGACCAAAATGCCCTTTTTGATAAACTTTTTATTTTAACTCATCCATGCCCAAATTTGTCCAAAAATTAGAAATTAGGAAAATTGCTATTTAAGGACCTCTAATTAATATTCTAAAGCTATTTCACACAAATAGCTTCTAGAACCTCACATTTTGCAACTTTTGCAATTTAGTCCTTTTGGACAATTCAACTGCAATTTCACAAAATTGCTTCATGAAACTTTCACACTAGCATGCATACATAGCATAAACCTCAAAAACTCATTCATATACCTCGGATTTGTGGTCTCGCAACACTATTCCGACTAGGCCCTAAATTGGGATGTTATAGAAACACTATACCCATTGCCTCTACTTACCAGAGATCGACCACTCCTTGCTGAGCAAGAGTATTTGGTTTACTGCCCTTGATCACGAAAATGAGTCCCTAAAGAAGAGCACAGATTAGCAATGTTGTTTCAAGAAAACATAGAAACGGCCTTTCGGCCACAAGGAACTCAAAAATTAATAAAGAGCCACCAACCATCCCCCATTCGGCCACAGTTATACTTACCCACAAACGCACGACAATGATTGGCAAACGGCCAACCACAAGATTCGGCTCTCAGCCCAGAGAATAAAAAGAACTCGAGATGGAAGAGGGTGAGTGAATTCGGCCTAGACCATATAGAGTTAAAAGTTGAGTGTTTCGGTTCTTGAAGAGAGAAAAGAGGAAAAGAACTAAAATAGAAAAGAAACCATTACCTTGCAACTAGAGAAGAACCGAATAAGGAGGAAGATTCGGCAGACAGAAGAGAACCAATTTTCCTGCTACTAGATGTTCGGCTAAGGAAAAAAAAAATGGAAATAGAGGTGATTCTTCGGCTTTATGAAAAAGGAAGAAATAGATACCACAAGGGAATAGATGAGTAGGAGAGGATTAGTAATCTAGACACCAAACAAAAGAAATGAAAAGAAACACGAGAGGTAAGATGAAATGTGAACAAGAGAAAGAGTGCACCAAATGCTTCCCAAAAAGAGTTTCCGAAAAATGAACAAAAAGAGAAAATGCACACCCAAGGAGAATTTTCGGTTCCACTCATACACTAGGCTACCGAATTTGCTACACAACACCCCTCTCTAGCCGAAATTCTCATCCCCACACACTCCCACATTCGGCCAACTCTACCACTCTCCCCTATCCCATGATTCTCTCCCATTTTTTCTCCTCACTTTGCTCTCCACCTCTCATTCAAACTGTTTGACTCAGTCTCCAACCTCCATGGCAGAGTTTGATCCTAACTCTGCTTCCTCATCTTCCCAAACACAAAATAAAGGCCACTAAAATGCAGCTTGTGGGATTCGAACTCCTTCCCCCTTGCTCTCCCATTGACGCCACAACCATCCTACCACATGGCCAACTTGTGATAAAAACCACACTTTAATTTAAATAAGACCTGCCTCCAACAGCCATCTCCACTAAAGAGCCCAAAAACCAAAATTTTTCCATGGGTTGGACTCGAACCCAGGCCTCCCTTGAACCCCTAATTACACTCAAATAACCAGCTGAGCCATCACCACATGAAATTATGCAAAAATTTACAACCCCAAATTTTTGGGATGTTACAATTCTACCCCCTTAAAGAAATTTCGTCCTAGAAATTTCCAACTATCTAATAGCCGCACAATACCGGTTATACCACTACGCTTCTGCTACGCACTCTAGTCCTAATTGCAAATTAGGTAAATAGTACACTATGGGTAAAGTACGTACCAGTATTCGCATCTGGAGCGTCTCTGTCCTCTCGGTGACGTACTGCATAAACCAATGCTGGCTGCCTTGCCTCCGTATAACCAGCACCGCTACCTAGAGTTCTACGGCCCAAATCGCTTCCATCCCTGGCATGCCCACGGCCTCTAGGCAGCTGCTGTCCACCCCTCAGTGGCTGTACATTACCCCTACCAAAAACCTGCCTCTGATCTGGTCCTCTGGGACACTCTCTGAGACGATGTTCCATGGAACCACAACTCAGACAAGCCCCTGTCCTTCTCCAGCACTCGCCCACATGACCTTTCCCACAAGTAGCACAAGGTGGTAACCCAGTAGTAGCAACAGGGGGCCCAGCTCTGACTGGCCCATCTACTCTAGCCCTTCTCTTAAATCTCTGATCAGAATCAGAATGCTCAAAATCCCTCTTGTTTCTGCCCCTTTCTCTTTCCCTATTTAAGCGCTCAAAGCGCTTCACATCTTCAGTGATCTTAGCTTTCTCTACCAATGCAGCAAAGTCCTGCTCCCTCTGAAACACCCCACACCCGGCCCACGAGCCTGGACCGGATCTGGTATGCTCCTTAAGTAAATCGGTTTCAAAGTTCTTTGTTACTTAGAGAAAATTTGTGTAATTTTAGAAAATTATCGTTTTGGGTTGGCTTAAGTTGGAAACCCATTTATTTTACATAGAAATCATTTAATTATGGTGACATAACAATTTTAGGGTTTATTTTGAAAGAGATAATTTTAATTAAACTTTAATCAAAAATAATTCTTAACATAATAAATTAAAATAAACAGAAGTAAAGAAATCCAACTTGGGCCTTATGGCCTTATTACATCAATCAAAACCCAAAAATAAAATTCTAAAATACTTAAATAAATTTAAATATCCATATTGAATAAAACTTCAAGCTGAGCATGGCCACCCCTAAGCTTCCACTTAGAACCCGGTCCATTATTGATCGTCACCTGAAAAATAGTCCCACAGCAGGGTGAGTCATGAGACTCAATGTGTACACAACACTAAAATTCAATAGATCAGGCATACATTTTTCATATCCAATACTTATTCATATAACGAGATAAAAATGATGATGCAACCCAAACCCAAACCTAGGTGCCATCCGCTACACATCCCCGCACCAACTGCACACCGTGGGGACTACTAAGTCAACCCTCCATCCGCTACACACCTTGAAGGCGATCGCTGCGATCGGCGTGCTCATCGCCCATATAAAATTCGTGGCATAGCCACGAGATATAGTTGTGTCAAAAGACACGATTCGAGATAATGTAACCGGTTACCACATTCGGATAATGTGACCAAGTCACCACATTCGAGATAGTGAGACCGAAGTCATCACATTCACTTCGCCTTCTCATAAATCCCGAATGACCCATATTTTTCATATCATGCATATCATACTTAAATTCACATTCGTGTCACTTTTCACATGTTAAAATATAACATATTTCGTAATCCTAGCAGAGTAGGAAACGTACTGAGTACTTTGTACCACATTAGGTACTTTAGCCACGATCACATTCTTATACATTCATATATCAATTATTTGCCATATAACATATTAAAAGTTAGTGTGGGTACACACGATTCGCTTAGCAATTCCTTGAGATTCGAAAAGCTTGATCTAATGCTTAGATCCTTAATCCCTACATTTGATTTATCACTTATTACTTAACATAAATCCTATTCGGCTATAATACCAAATCTTAGTAGGATTTGTATTCTTACCTTTGATGCCGATTTGATGATTATTCAAATCCCGAAATAAATCCTTGCTTCCTTACTGCTGTCGAAAATCCTATAAGCACATGTTAGATTGATTTCTAACACTTAATCATCTTTAAATGGCCTATGGCCGAATATTCATATGACTTACCTTGAGTCTTAAAAATCTCGAGCTTCGCGTTCTACTTCTCCTTGTAGTCGACAACTACTAGATCTCAAGAAAACCTTCCAAATTTTCGGCCATGGAATTCTAAAGGAGTGAGATTCTATATTTCGGCTAAAGAGAGATTGAAAATCAAATAATAGTTGATCTTACCTTTTGGATGAAATCGGCAACACCCTTCTGTCACAACAAAGATTCGGCTTTGGCATAATTTCGGCTTTTGGTGCTATGAAGAATTCGGCTAGGTTGGATTGTGTTTTTGGTTTTGAATAAAAGAGAGAGGAGGCTAGGGGATTCGACTAGACAAAGGAAAAGAGAAAAGAAGAGGAGAGAACCCTAAGAATTTTGCAGAGAGCAGAAAAAAAAAACCGATGAGTATCCTCATTCCTTCCTTCCTTTTATAGACGAAATTATCAGCTAAGGAGTCCCTTACTTGGCCACCACTCTTCAATTTGATAGCTTTATCCTTTAATTATCATAAAATAAAAGAGTTTAATCCAGCCTTTATCTCATGGAAATTATGATAAATAAATTCCTTTTTGAAAATACTTAAGATAAATCATCATTTATCTCTCCAATAAAAAAAACCTTCATTTATCCTTAATAGCCGAATTTTAAAGAGGATAAACCTCCCTTTTTCTAAAAGCCTTGCCGCCCACTCCTCCTCGGTCTTACGGAAGCAAAATAAAACTCCTTTTCATTTGCTTCCCAAGTGACTCGAACTCAGGCCCAACACCTTGCATGTGGCGCCATTTCCATAGGCCCTAAGTGGCATCTCCAAGCCACTTTTCCAAGCCTGTTTGTGTGTCAAATTTCACCAACTTTTCTTTTAGGGCCACCTTGCCTTAATTTCCTCTTTTAAACTTTAAAACTCAACATTTCTAAGTCATTTCTAAGTTTCCTAAAATTTTCGATCGGCTCTGTAAACTTGCCATTTTCTTACATTTCCAAGTTTCCAGAAATGTGTACTTTCCATTTTTGAATCATTTCCTTACATTTCCGTGTTTCCAAAATGTTCATTTCTATGCATTTCAGGTTTCCAAAATGTTCATTTCCATATACATTTCGAATTTCCAAAAATATTAAAAATTTATTCATATTACTTAAGACTTGTCATTTCGTACAATTAAACCGAAAATGCATAGGCCATTTCCAGGATGTTACAGTTCTACCCCCCTTAAAATAATTTCGTCCTCGAAATTACTTACTAACAAATAATCGTACATCTTAACTCACCGCACTACGCTTAAGCTGCGCACTCTGATCTTATTAGAACCATCATACTTTCTAGACACATTCTCTAGGTTCACATCCAAAGTTTCAGGCACTTCACTAGCAATATAAGAATAAGCTAACCCTATAACAAGCAAAGCAATTAAGGGTATTCCAGAAATAATGGACGTACCCGTTGTCATATCTGGCACATTTTCCTCCTCGCGACGGCCAACTGCATAAACCAACCTTGGTTGCCTCGCGTCTGCACCTTCGATATCTCGCTGGTGCTCCACGTCCTCGGCCCGAACCATTTCCTCCATGGTTCGGTCCACACGACCTTCTTGAGCTGCTGCCCACCTCTACCACTGATTAACATCTCCGAGCGGTGGTCGATTCCCATCCGGTTTCACGGGACAATCCTTGAGCATATGGTCCTTGGACCCACACCTAAAACATCCTCCTGTCTTTTTCCAAAGACTCCCTAAGTGCTTCTTTCCAAAATGATCACAAGAATGATATCGCCCTCCTGTAGCGACTTGCGACCTCATGCCCATCAACTCTAGGCCTCTTATTCCCAGATGATCCCGACGATCCAAAACCTCTTTCTGGCCTATTTCGATCCATAATCTGCTTGGCAGAATCCTTGATTCCTTCAGACACTTTAGCCTTCTCCACTAAAGCAGGAAACTCCCGCTCCTGATGCGGTGCTATCAACAGTCTCAGATCGTCCCTCAGTCCGTCCTCAAAACGGACACAGCGCTCATGCTCAGTTGCCACTACCCCTCGAGCATAGCGGCTCAACCTCAGGAATTCAGCTTCATATTCTGCCACGGACTTGTTCCCTTGAACCAGCCCTAGAAAAGCCTTCCTTTGCTCATCTGTATACCTGGTTCCCACATATTTCTTTTGAAATGCTTCCTTAACATATTCCTGTGTCGATCCTCACCGTGGCACCATCCCGAACGATTAACCACCAGCGAGCACGCTTCATCGCGTAAGCGGTGCCACCATCCCTTTCAACTTTTCCTCCGGGGTCAAATCAATCTCATCCATGATGCGCTCCGTTGCTTCCAACCAGTACTCAGCTGTACTGGGTGCCACTCCAGATACTCCTCGAAACATTTCCGCTCCATTAGCTCGGAGCCGTTCAGGCACAGACTTTCGATTTCCCGAATTTCCTCCTGCACCAGCCACCAACTCCAAAACTCGCAGCACAGCCTGGGACACAGCATCATCCCCCGTCTGAGTTTGCTGCTCAACACCAACAGCTGGGGGTGGTGGTGGCGGTGGTATCTCATTGTCAGACCCTTGACCCGATCTAACGGGTTCTGACACAGTCATCCTTCCTCTACCTCGTCCATGACGACCATGTCCTCTAGAGCTCATTTCTAACGTCGCGATTTAATCTGATTAAAAAGTTTTATGCATCAGAAATTTTGTTCCACTAATTATTCGCGAATAGTTTTATGAAAAGAGATGTTTAAAAGTGGTTCTTTCGATCAAACAAATTTCTCAACTCAAATTCACTATTCAGAAAGTCACGTTCACATTCATCAACCAATTATGAACTTTCGTTCATTCAGAGAAATGTTGTTGTTTTTCCACTACCCAAGGGTATTTTCGTAATGTGTCCTACATGGGTATTTTTGTAATTTGTCAAAATAAGGTTCCTTGGTGATTTTGTCAATAAGGGTATTTTGGTAATTTTGAAATACCGGGGGTATTTTGAAAAATTTTAAAATTCGGGGTATTTCGGTAATTTTGGAACTCGGGGGTATTTTGGTAATTAACCAGGGTAAATTTGTAAATTTTAATAAATCAGGGATATTTCAAAATTTGCAAAACTTTGAGGGTTCTTTTTGAGAATTTTACTTTCCAAAATGGTGATGTTGCAAAAATTTTGAAAATCAGGGTCATTTTGGTAATTTTGTGAGTTAAGGGCAATTTCGTAATTTTTCTCCAAATCAAGGTATTTTTGATAATTTGCAAATTAGGGTTTTTGAACATTTTATAAAGTAATGAAAATTTTGATAAGAACTATGGGTATTTTGGGAATTTCATAAACCAAAGGTATTTTTGTAATTTACCACTAGGGGTATTTTTGTAATTTTGTAAATCAAAAATTTTTGAAAGAATTTTGTAAAAATAGTTCTCACAAATTAAAAAGGTAATTTTAAGAGTTTTAAAACTAGGGTTTATAAAAACACGGCTAGTTCCTTTCGGGTTTTAGTCATTGTGTTTAGCCTATGACCGAGTCCTCTTGGTTAGGGTGAACCGAAGCTACGCACTGCAGGGTAGGATTCAGTGAAGAGGAGGTGAGTCACTAGGATTGCTTAAGTACTGTGCTCTTCCGGATCCAATCCTAGACATGCGCACAATGGTTACCACACCCTAACTCAGCGTCTTAGTCATAGGTTTGTTTAATGGTCCTTAAGTCTTATGCAATAGTTGGGGTAGACTAGTCCCAGGGTTCAAGCACTTATCATGCTAATCTACGTTCCATTCCATTTCTACCCTTCTACACATCATAACATAATCACACAAATAGTTAGGGGTACTTACCTGGTGGACTGCGGGTCGGAGACTTAGGTGCCATGCCAGAAAACCTGCTCATCTTCAAAAATACTTTCATAAAACTCATTTGGGCTCGATTTGAAAACGTTTTGGGCTTTAGCCCACGTGCCGAGAAGTTTAAAAGCGGGATCGATACCAAATTGAAACACCCACACCCGCCCACGAGCACGGACCGGATCTGGTATGCTCCTTAAGTAAACCGGTTTCAAAGTTCTTTGTTACTTAGAGAAAATTTGTGTAATTTTAGAAAATTATCGTTTTGGGTTGGCTTAAGTTGGAAACCCATTTATTTTACTTAGAAATCATTTAATTATGGTGACATAACAATTTTAGGGTTTATTTTGAAAGAGATAATTTTAATTAAACTTTAATCAAAAATAATTCTTAACATAATAAATTAAAATAAACAGAAGTAAAGAAATCCAACTTGGGCCTTATGGCCTTATTACATCAATCAAAACCCAAAAATAAAATTCTAAAATACTTAAATAAATTTAAATATCCATATTGAATAAAACTTCAAGCTGAGCATGGCCACCCCTAAGCTTCCGCCAAACCCGGTCCATTATTGATCGTCACCTGAAAAATAGTCCCACAACGGGGTGAGTCAACAGACTCAATGTGTACACAACACTAAAATTCAATAGATCAGGCATACATTTTTCATATCCAATACTTATTCATATAACAGATAAAAATGATGATGCAACCCAAACCCAAACCTAGGTGCCATCCGCTACACATCCCCGTACCAACCTGCACACCGTGGGGACTACTAAGTCAACCCTCCATCCGCTACACACCTTGAAAGCGATCGCTGCGATCGACGTGCTCATCGCCCATATAAAATTCGTGGCATAGCCACACGGATATAGTTGTGTCAAAAGACACCGATTCGAGATAATGTAACGAAGTTACCACATTCAGATAATGTGACCGAAGTCACCACATTCAGATAGTGAGACCGAAGTCATCACATTCACTTCCCTTCTCATAAATCCCGAATGACCCATATTTTTCATATCATGCATATCATACTTAAATTCACATTCGTGTCACTTTTCACATGTTAAAATATAACATATTTCGTAATCCTAGCAGAGTAGTAGGAAGCGTACTGAGTACTTTGTACCACATTAGGTACTTTAGCCACGATCACATTCTTATACATTCATATATCAATTATTTGCCATATAACATATTAAAAGTTAGTGTGGGTACACACATTCGATTAAACAGCAATTCCTTGAGATTCCGAAAAGCTTGATCTAATGCTTAGATCTAATCCCTACATTTGATTTATCACTTATTACTTAACATAAATCCTATTCGGCTATAATACCAAATCCTAGTAGGATTTGTATTCTTACCTTTGATGCCGATTTGATGATTATTCAAATCCGGAATAAATCCTTGCTTCCCTTCACTGCTTTGTCGAAAATCCTATAAGCACATGTTAGATTGATTTCTAACACTTAATCATCTTTAAATGGCCTATGGCCGAATATTCATATGACTTACCTTGAGTCTTAGAAATCTCGAAGCTTCGTTGTACTTCTCCTTGTAGTCGACAACTACTAGATCTCAAGAAAACCTTCCAAATTTCGGCCATGGAATTCTAAAGGAGTGAGATTCTATATTCGGCTAAAGAGAGATTGAAAATCAAATAATAGTTGATCTTACCTTTTGGATGAAATCGGCAACACCCTTACTGTCACAACAAAGATTCGGCTTTAGCGAAATTTGGCTTTTGGTGCTATGAAGAATTCGGCTAGGTTGGATTGTGTTTTTGGTTTTGAATAAAAGAGAGAGGAGGCTAGGGATTCGACTAGACAAAGGAAAAGAGAAAAGAAGAGGAGAGAACCCGAAGAATTTCGGTAGAGCAGAGAAAAAAGAAAACTGATGAGTATCCCTCATTCCTTCCTTCCTTTTATAGACGAAATTATCAGCTAAGGAGTCCCTTACTTGGCCACCACTCTTCAATTTGATAGCTTTATCCTTTAATTATCATAAAATAAAAGAGTTTAATCCAGCCTTTATCTCATGGAAATTATGATAAATAAATTCCTTTTTGAAAATACTTAAGATAAATCATCATTTATCTCTCCAATAAAAAAAACCTTCATTTATCCTTAATAGCCAAATTTTAAAGAGGATAAACCTCCCTTTTTCTAGAAGCCTTGCCGTCCACTCCTCAGTCTTCTGGAAGCAAAATAAAACTCCTTTTCATTTGCTTCCCAAGTGACTCGAACTCAGGCCCAACACCTTGCATGTGGCGCCATTTCCATAGGCCCTAAGTGGCATCTCCAAGCCACTTTTCCAAGCCTGTTTGTGTGTCAAATTTCACCAACTTTTTCTTTTAGGGCCACCTTGCCTTAATTTCCTCTTTTACACTTTAAAACTCGACATTTCTAAGTCATTTCTAAGTTTCCTAAAATTTTCGATCGGCTCTGTAAACTTGCCATTTTCTTACATTTCCAAGTTTCCAGAAATGTGTACTTTCCATTTTTGAATCATTTCCTTACATTTCCAGGTTTCCAAAAATGTTCATGTCTATGCATTTCCAGGTTTCCAAAAATGTTCATTTCCATATACATTTCTGAATTTCCAAAAATATTAAAAATTTATTCATATTACTTAAGACTTGTCATTTCGTACAATTAAACCGAAAATGCATAGGCCATTTCCAGGATGTTACACCCTCTGTGGAGCTATCAACACTCGGAGACTATCCCTGAGGCCATCTTCGAACCGAACACAACGTTCATACTCCGTTGCCACAATTCCTTGAGCATACCGGCTAAGTCAAAAAAATTCTGCCTCGTACTCAGCCACAGACTTATCACTTTGTGCCACACAAAAATCTTCCAAAACCATTTCAAAATCATTTGTAAACATCTTTAAAATAAAATAAAATAAAATAAAGCCCATTTCACAGCCCGAGTTTTGCAACCGGGCTCTGATACCATTAAATGTAACACCTCAAACCCGGCCTAGAAGTTAGGCGAAATGGCGTGTCACATTGAGGCGGTTTTCAAAAATGCCTCAATGTGACACGCCAGATTCGGGCCTAACTTCTAGGCCGAGTTTGGGGTGTTACACGATCTCCTAAAACCATCATTGTTAACGTAATCCACCACTCATAAGCATCTTCTTTAAGTAATGAAATAACACAATTCAAACTATCTTCAGCAAAGCAATTCAATTCACTAAACACCCGCTAAATGTTTTCTAGCCAACGTTCAGCTTTGGTCAGGTCATCATTAAACAATCCTCAAAATTATTCAACTCCGTACTTACAGATTTTATCAATGGATAATCGGTGTACGGTTACTTAATTTAAATTTTGAGGATGAACTGGCGTCAGAAGAGGCACTTGAGGCGGTTGTAATGGTGGTTGTGGTGCCATAAGATTTGTTTGCATAAATTGTGTAAACCATTCATTCATTAATTTAAAGAAATTACCACGATTATCACTTCCCGGTAGCAAGGATCGAGATATGCTTTGACTTGCTCCTTGATCAGAAACTGGAGCATGACTTTCAACCTCATCATTTTCGACACGATTATATTTGTTTGACATCGCAAATCTATAAAAGAAAACATAGTTAGATCGGATCAGAAGCTCTACACAAAAACTATGGTTATTCTAGCATGTATTTCTAGACTCAATACATAATATGTTCTGTCCTAGAACTGATTAAACCATGCTCTGATACCACTAAATGTAACACCCCTAACCCATCTCTGTCGTCGGATAAAGGTTGTGAAGTGTTAACATACGAATCGTAACACTGAACCACAAAAAGAACATCAATTAAACTTACTTATAAATTCTAATAACTAGATATAATCATAACAACCAAACACAGTTTGAGCCTTAAATCACGTCTATGAAACTTTAAAAAAAACGGAAACAATCTGGGACTAATTCAAAACAAATCAGAAAGTTTGAGAAAAAGTTGAAAAATTGAGAAATAGAGATCATACAGTCGTGTTGCCAGGATGTGTGACATAGCCCAGACTGTGTGGAACCTGCACCTGGCGTAATAAATCACACATACCATTTCATTAATAAAACACTCTTAAAATATCCTAAATCGTACCAAAACAAACAACCTAAGACTCCTAACCAACATGTCATTTTAGGCACCTCAAATCATACCCATTCATAATGAACTACTTGCACACCAAACATATAAGTGTATATATAGATTGAGTCATTCATTCACAACCAAGAACTAAACAACTATAGAACTTCCATTTATAAACATAAACTAGATGCCATAATATGTACATAAATTAACAAAAAAAATACCTATATACATGCCACAATTACCCACAACAACTACAAAAGTTCTACCGAATAAAAATGATGATAGGTGCGAGCTTCCTTGCTAATTCGACCGACCAAAAATCTACAAAAATAGATAGAAAGTAGTAAGTATACCAAATATTAAAAAATAATTCAAATTGATCCATTTCAATAATTGCAATACTTAACAATTACCAAAAGAACTTGATCCATATATAACCCTCAACCATTTAGCAATGCTATTCACATTATTAATATAACTAACTCAAATATTTCAGCCACCCCATATTTCATGAGCAAATCTTCCATTCATCAATTGGACGATTATGAATTCAAAGTTCAATTTCATAAGAGATTCAATTTCAACTTTTGTTAACATATCTTCAATATTTAACCCACCAGTATCTCCGATGAAAGTTCGTAATTCACTCCAATATACAGATATAATAGAAATATTTGGTTTTCCCAAATGGGTCAACCTACGCAAATAATTGCCTGGCCAAACGTCAATGTCCTTGCTTAAGGGTGTTATACGCAAGCTTGCCCAACCTAACCTTGTAGCTTGTTCAACTTCATAACCAAATGTCAATGTCCTTGCTTATCCCTATGGCACTAGATAAAGGAAGAAAACTCTTTTAGAGTTATTCGGTCTGACTTTTTTAATGCTTAGTGACAATCTATTTTATAATACTTCTTCACCAACTCATGACTTGGAAGAAGTTTATGCTTGTGGATCAAATGTAGCTCATCGATTATCATTCAAGGAGAAATATAGTCAATCAAGCGACAATTTCATTCCAACATCACCTTCAAAACCAAATTCTGAAGTGATGAATTTCATGACAACTGACACCATTTGGAAGAACAAGTGGCACCTCTAGTAAAAATGGTGGAGAGTCTTATTGGAAGTCTTAAAAAAGGATGACTAGATTAATTTTATGAAGAGAAGGATTCTTGATCTTACCAAGAAATTTCAAAATTTCTTAATCAAATATGCAAAACTTATTTCAAAGTGTTACAAACTAAAAAAAAAAAAAATAATGTTCTTAAATGACTTAAACAATTCACATAGTTTTTTTAGCATCTCCAAGACATTTCAAAAGCGCTTCTAAACCTTACAAAGCATTTCTCAGTCAAAGTATCAGGACTTAGCCTCCCAAGTATCAATACCTATAAAACAGGTTCTAAAAAAGCTTTTGAGAAGGGTAGAATATCAAGACTTATGTAACGAGGCTCAAAAATTTGGAATGCAAGTATCTATACTTGTAAAATAGTAAGCACAAGCCTTTTGAGAGCAGTATATACTTGAGACCTACTACCTTATAAAGACTTACCCTTAAGTCTTGAGACTTGTTTGTTAGGTCTCGAGGCCTCAATATTTCTAACAACTATTTTCAGCCAAGTCTTGATACCTATCCTCCAAGTATCGAGCGCTGACCTTACAAATTACATTAAACACATGAGATTAATTCTTCCAATAGCTCCAAACGTTAAAAAATAAGATACACGGGATAAATACAAGTCAAGAATAATTAAATACTTAAAGAGACTCCAAGCATCAAATATGAGATAAAAGGTTCAAATTCCTTATTTTCTGATTTTTCTCTTATACATAGTTTATATAACAGTCCGTTTTTCAGTGGTACCGAAAATTATGGTTTCGGAATCCCATTTTTCAATGATCGAGTCAGTAAATATTATTTATTAATAATTATGAGTATATTATAGTGTTATATTGATTTTTGCTCCAGTAATTTTATTGAACGATTAGTAATTAAGGCATAAGGACTAAATCGTAAAAACTATAAAAGTTAATCGCTATTGATTTTTATTAATTAAAAGGATTAAATAGAAATTATTCAAGGATTTAAATGAAAATTAGGCCATAATATATTAGTATGGATGGTTGGTGCATGATTTTAACAATTGTTTTGTTAAAAATTAATGATAAATTAATGAAATTAAGACATTAATTAAAAGAAAAAAAAGTGGAAAGAAAGAGAATGAGTTTCATTCTCATATTCTCCACAAAATATCACCATTGAAGGAAGATCTGCGAGCTTCAAAAATTCCCTAGCATTTGATCTTTGCATGTAAGTGATTCTAAAATTTATTTTTTTTTGTAAATTTTATGTTTTTTTATTATCGTTGTAGCTTGATTTAACTAACCCAAGTATTAATTCATAAAACCGTTAAAGTTTATAAAAGTTACCATTGATTACTTTTGAAGCTTTTGGTGTTTAAATGTTAGCTTTTAAGCTTAGAAATGAAAAAAAAGATTAAATTATAAAGTTTAAATGCTAGTTTTAAGTATAATGACTAAAATGAAAATAATTTGAAATTAACATGAAATTTATTTAATTATAGATATTAGGGAGTTGTAGAATGATGTGATTGAAATCAAATTGCAAAATGGGGCTTAAATGTGAAAGATATGATTGTTTCGATTTTAGGGACTAAATCAAATAAAATGTGAAACTTTGGAGAAATTGTGAAAAGTGAAATTAATATGTCATATACATGGAATGAGATAGTATAAGTGATTGAAACTGATAAATTGAAATGAATTACTGAACAGATCAAGATTTGAATCAACTGGTAGATAATCGAGGAAAAGGGAAAATTACAAATTAGTCCTCGACACCTCGTTTGCTATCGTTTTTTCTAGGTGATTTCATATGGTAAAGTTATATATGCAAATTTAATGTATATGTTTGAATTATAAATTTATCTTGTGTGAATGTATTTTGAATTGTATATGAATTTGGATAAAAAGGTGAGAAAATGATTGAATTGTAAAGAAATGAACTAATGTGTTAAATGTGCTCAGATGAACATAAGTAATGATAGGATACAATTGACATGCCAATAGTGTTATTTGCAAGCAGTACGAGATATGGTATGTGATGATACTGATGTACGAAGAATTTACTGTTTATACCGGAATTCAGCATTTGTTTCGGATTACCGAGCTTTGTCTCTACGGAGACCACTGTTACTGATTGTTTCTATGGAGACCTTGGTGTGTTCTGGAGGGATGTAATGTCTTATGACATATGATGCCTATGAGCTCTTTGGTGCTTAGGTGTGTGTCGAAACCATTTTTAATTTTTTAGAAAACGGGGTCGACTTTTAAAAACAAAAGTGGGAGTCGCCACCAATCCCTTTTTACTTAGGTGTGATTGGATCACCTTGCAAAATATTTTATTTTAAAACATTTAATTTTGGTCTACGAAAAACAAGAAAAACGGGTTCGGGAGTCGGCTACGTATGAGGAAGGATTAGCACCCTCATAACGCCCAAAAATTGGTACCTAATCGATAAAATCATGTCCAAATGTTTAAAATTTAAAAGTATTTAAAAATATGATTTCTTTAAAGAAATTTCGAGCAATTTTTAAAATTGAGACTTTCTTGTTCCGAAAGAATATAAACATCACATCCAACACGTTAGGACATGATATTTAAAAACCTTCATAATCAAAATCATCTCACGATTTACAAAACTTGTTAAAAGGATATTTAGTTATTCAGCTAAACGGAAAATCGCACCCAACACGTTAGGACACTATTTCCCGAATTTCTAAATACCAAAATATTGCCTTATTTTCAAAAGCCTTACCTCGAGATAACATAATGTCACATCCAGCACGTTAGGACACGACATTTTGAATTCCCGAGAATAAGTTTTTATTTAACTTTTTAAAAGGAAAGTAATAAAAATAATACAATAATAATAATGTTGATAAATAATAACAACAATAATAATATATATAATGATTATACATAATAAAATAATTAGTAAACAATATATAAAATTTTAAATAAAACATATATACATAATATACTAAACATAAAAAAATTATATATTATAAATAATATAAATAAAATAGATCATATAAATTTTATACAAACAAAAATTTTATATATATATATATAATATAATACTATATAATATACAAGTTAAAATATAATATAATAGATAATATATAAATTATAAAATAATATATAAATTATTAAACCAAGTAAAATACTATATAATAATAATTAAATATATATATAAAAAAACATATTAAAAATATATAAGTGAATTTCATAATGTTAATAAATTAATAAATATAGGAAATAATATATAATATTTAATATGATAAATAATTAAATAAAATATAAAGTAATAAAATAAAATTAAAAGGATAAAATTAAAACAAAGAAAATAAGGGTTAAATAGAAATTAAAATAAATAAAAAGGATTAAATTAGAACATGTGTTAAATCTCAGGGACTAATGTGGCAATTAAACCTCTTTTTAAAACGACGCCGTTCCAATTTTTACCTTTAAATAGCCCAAGGATCAAATTGAGACAAAGTATAAGTTTTAGGGCTAATTTAATAAAGAATAAAAATTTGAATTGGACTAAATTTAAAAAAATTGAAATTGCGGAAGGACCAAAGGGATAAATTTCCCATTTTATGAAAAAACGCGGATCCTAGAGTAAGGGTTGGGTTGGTTTTCGGGTTAAGACTAAACGGCGTCGTTTTATACTTATCGCCTTAAGCAAAAACGGCGCCGTTTTTGTAATGCTATATAAGTCATTTTTTATACAAAAAAATTCATTTGGTGCTTTGTTATTTAAAAAAAAAAAAAATTCAGAAAACGCTCTCAAAGTCTTCCCTTTTCTCTCGCTTGGCGATTTCCGGCCAGCCTCCGGTGGAGCTCCGACCGCCGTCCGCCGCCGTCGCCGTCCACCGTATACGGTGGCCGGAATTTTAAAAAAAGTAAGTTTTTTAGTTTTTTTAATATATATTTTACACATATATTGTATATATATATGGTTTCAATAAATAAAAATAAATAAAATATAAAAAAAAGTATTCGAATAAAAATAAAAAATGAAAAAAATAAATAAAATAAAAGTAGAACAAAACCTCTGCCGATTGGATTATTTTTTGTTTTTTGTATTTCTCTGAATCTGTATGTATATCCCCTCCTTTCTTTTTTTTTTTTTTGTTACAAGTTTATTAGGGCTATTTATAACCCTAAGAATAAACTAGAAATAAATACAAAGATTTCTTTCTGTTTTTACTTTTTTATTTCTTTCCTTTTGTTGTTCGCTCTTTCACTGTTTGCAGATCAAGGACGCGAAGCGCGGTGATGACCAGGCGTGACTTGCTGCACGATTAGGGGCTTCGGCGCGAAGGAAGGCTTCTGGGTATCGAGGCTGGTGTGGGCGCGAGGCTCTTGCGGCGTGACTGATGGTGGGTGGGAGGCTCTTGCGGCGCCTAGGGTTTCTGAAAACCCTAGGCTTACTGAAAATGATTTAGTTACTGGGCCATTTTGGGCCATGTGTATTTGGGCGGTAGGCCTAGTCTGGGTTTGGTTTGAGTGGTCCATTTAGGATCTGGTTAAAGGAGGTTTGTTCTGATAGTGGGCTCGGGTAGGTAGTCTGTTTGGGTATTGGGTAGGATTCGGGTTGCTTGTTAATGGGTAGGCAGTATTAGTTTGGGGCCATTAAATATTGGGCTTGTAATTGGTCCTGGGCTGTAAGAAAAATTTATTTTATTTTGGTTTTCAAAGGCCCGGGCAAAATTGGGTACTTACAGTGTGTATTGGAGTTCTCGCTCGAACAAGCAATCTCGTGTGTTTTGGTGGAGTAGGGTTTAGCAACAAGGGAATTGAATGAATGGTAAAATGTAATGTGATAGAAATGAAAATATAAGACTGAATGATTAAAATGATGATATATGTTCTGAACTGATATGTTATATAATGATTGAATAATGTAATTAAAGTATATATATATATATATGTATGATGATAAATTATTAATAATGAGTCGTAATAAATTACTTTTTTATATTCTTACTAAAATATCATAATATTAATGAATTTGAATATTATTTAAACACATATTTTCATTTCCTATCATCATGCCTAAAATTAACGTTTTATTTCTTGATAACACTTTTCAAAAATAATAAGAAACTGATACTAAATTCAAGTTACGAAATTTAACTACGTCCACTTCTTTTAATTATATTAATCCTTTTTTTTTAAAGAACATTTTTTTAATCCAACTTGGAGCATTTCCAGTAATAATACTTAAAATTTATCAGTGGTACTTACAAGTCCAATGAGAATTACTGGTCTCATCGAACTAGGTGATAATTAAAATGGATCACCCATGATTTACTGTCTCAATTGCAGTCCATTATGAGTATCTTTGTATGCAATTTGCGTATTTTCCTATTTTCTCCTGTTATATTCTTATATTTATATTAGTTTTGTTAAAGTAAAAATGTATTATATTAATTTTAACATTTTTGTGTATTCATATAATCTTGATTTTTTATGTATAATTTTAAATTTTAATTGTTTTGTACAATAATTATATTATATAATTTTCTCGTATAGAGGTGAAGTCAACAATAATTTTTAGGGGTCAAGATTAAATTACATATTTTTAAAAGAATTAAAATATAAATTTATTATTGAATTATATATTTATATTTTTAGAATGATTAAATCAAAATTTTATTATTTTTGAAGGATAAACTATAATTTATTAATTTATAATTTTATAAATTTTGAAGTGTGGCATATTAGCTCTACAAATGAAAGACTAAGCAATTTGTTTCTTACAAAATTATAATGATCATCATTAGTCCCTATGGCCTCTCCCTTCCCCAACACTTGAAACAAAGTAATTAAGAGCGGCACCAAACCTACTTTACTCACCTATTTGTAGCCATATCCTTGCACTTAAAGACAAGAAACCCCACCCTGCAATCATTCCATTCCATATCCGATACGCTAATGGTTAAAGTTGGGTGATGGGATTGTAGCAGGTTGTTAAAACCCCCCTCCCTTAGCCTCCATTTTCTTCATTGGAACAAGCTCTAAGGTCCCAGCACTGAGATAATGAGCACCGCAAGGTTCATCAAGTGCGTCACCGTTGGGGATGGAGCTGTGGGAAAGACTTGCATGCTTATCTCCTATACGAGCAATACTTTCCCCACCGTAATATCAACCAACATTTCATGGATGTTATGTGATGTGATGGATTTTCACATCAAATGTGATAATAATGCAATGCCTTTTCCTTCTTTTTCTGTAGGATTATGTTCCTACAGTTTTTGACAACTTTAGCGCCAATGTGGTGGTCGACGGCAGCACGGTCAACCTTGGTTTATGGGACACTGCCGGTAAGTAACTTAATGAAAATCCCAGATTTCCATCGTTTATGTTAAAAGTCACTCATCATTGAAAGCAATGGTGTAATTTTGTGAATTGCAGGGCAGGAAGATTACAACAGGCTAAGACCTTTGAGTTACAGAGGAGCTGACGTGTTTTTGCTTGCGTTTTCCCTCATTAGCAAGGCCAGTTATGAAAACGTCTACAAAAAGGTCAATTTTGCTTCCATGCTTCTATTCTTACAGTTTTCTTCATTGTGTTCACTTGACAAAACTACCCAATTGTTGACTAACAGTGGATTCCCGAGCTAAGACATTATGCTCCTAATGTCCCTGTTGTGCTTGTTGGAACCAAACTAGGTAAGTTCCCTGTTGTGCTTGTTGCTACATGTATATTCTTGGGCGCACCTAACTCTGAATTTCAGGGTATTTGGTTACACATAAACATCTTATTTCATTTTTGCTGGAATGTATGGTTACGATCCATGTTATGCGTTGGATACGGATATGTATCTTTTTCATGTACTTGAAGGATTCTTAAGGGTCGCAACTCCAAATTCATATCCAAATATATGTCGGATACAACTCCATATTACAAGCGTAGATCATTCTTTATATTATTCAATTCTGCCTTTCATTTTCTCTTTTTTGGGTATAATCCTGTTTTACGTTAGACTCCAACTAACTGCAGATATGCGAGATGACAAACAGTTCTTGAGTGATCATCCAGGAGCAACGGCAATAACAACTTCTCAAGTAAGTTAATATCAACTATTGGGGGACTCAAGTGTTCCCGAGCATGAGTACCGACGATATGATCCTCCTATACTTACACTGAAGTTCAAGTATACATAATTTACTGGAAACTCTATGAGCAGGGGGAGGAACTAAAGAAAATTATAGGAGCAGTTAGTTACATTGAATGCAGTTCCAAAACCCAACAGGTACCCGGTTTCTATGTACCCTTTATCCCAAAAAAAGAAAGATCATAATAATATTTTCTTATTGCATTTGGTGTTTAATGCTCAGAATGTGAAGGCTGTTTTCGATACTGCAATAAAGGTAGCACTGAGGCCACCAAAGCCAAAGAGAAAGCCTCACAAGAAAAGATCATGTGTTTTCCTTTGAGTCTCAATCAACATTACACTCAATTGCAGAAAATATATTTTCTGCTATACTTTTTTTTTTTTACTTAAATTCCATATGATTATAAAGGATATCCATTAAAAATGCTGTAATCGATTACTGAAAGAAATAGTTTTTGTTTTTATTTTTGTAATCATCTTTGTGACAAGCTATATTTTGAAATGGCAGGACCTGTTTGTAATTTTCTGAGCAATAATTTAGATTAAAGTTCAATGGAGTACTCCGACTGTTTGAACTCTTGTTCCCGGGAATCCTGTTCGATCTTATCAAAACTTTAAGAATGGAAAAGATAAAAATAAATAATTTTTACAAGATAGTCTTACAAATTTGACATTTATCTCTTCTTCTTTTTTATTATCAAATTTTTAAATATTTTACTAGCATATTTATTAACCCTTTAACCTTACTTATTTGGAAAAGTTACATCACAGATTCATATGGTAAACTGATGGAAAAGTGTTTGATAAAGACGAGTATATACTTAAATGATTGAGAAAGCATGAACGACAATTGACAGCCAACGTTTTAATTTTAACTGAGTTTCCAATAAATTGTCAAAATTTATCCCTGTGAAGTGAACTAATCAAATTTTGTATATATGATCAAAACAGAAAGTGAGATGGACAAGGACAAGAACAAGAACAAGAAAGAACATGTAGTTTGATAATGTACGCTTCATTTTTACCTGAGCTAAGAAAAAGTAACCAATCTAGGTAGGCCGTTCATAAAACAAAACGGTTAAGGAATTTAAAATTTTATTAACAGAAATGGATTAATTGATTATTATATATTATTTTTAAAAATATATTCTTAGAGATTATATGTGATTATGTTAGTTTTTTTGTAATTTAAAAAAAAAAAAAAAACAGTAGACGGAAAAGTCGCAAGGGACAGTTATTTTGAATGTGTAAATTGTTAGTAACGCTGTTACAAAACTAACCTTTTACCCTCCAAAATGACGTGAAGAAAAAAAAAAGAGGTTAAAATTGGGTAAACCCAGCCAGCAGCAGCCGTTGTAATATTAGCCATTTGCCTCAAGCGTTTAGCTGTTTCATTCTTTGTTCTTCAGTTCCCAAACCCAGACAGATTCTAAAACAGAAAATGCCAACCGTAACATGCAAGTAATTTACCCAAATAACAAGCAAAACACCAAAACTAAAGCGTGTTTCTCCTTTTTCTTTTGTTTTTATCTTCATTTTTAAATACTTTTGTTTTCAATTGGAGACAACATCCAAGGACAAAAGAAAACACAAGAAAGAGAAAGAGCAATGGGAGCTTACAGAGCTGATGATGACTATGATTACTTGTTTAAGGTTGTCCTGATCGGTGACTCTGGTGTTGGGAAATCCAACCTTTTGTCTAGATTTACCAAAAACGAGTTTAGCCTTGAATCCAAGTCTACTATTGGGGTTGAGTTTGCCACTCGTAGCATTACTGTCGAGGATAAGGTTGTCAAAGCTCAGATTTGGGACACCGCTGGCCAAGAAAGGTTTCTTCTTTCTTTCCACTCCATTTTTTTTTTCCTTACAGCATATCGTGATCTGGGTTTCTTTTCTTTTTTTCTTTTTTCTTTTTTTGGCTTCTTGCAAAATGGATAATTTCTTTTCCTTTCTTTTGGATAAAGATATCGTGCAGTCACCAGTGCATACTACCGTGGGGCTGTTGGTGCTTTACTAGTCTACGATGCCACCCGTCATGTTACCTTTGAGAACATAGAAAGGTGGCTCAAGGAACTTAGAGATCACACCGATGGCAGCATCGTGATTATGCTGCTCGGGAACAAGTCGGACTTGCGTCACTTGCGAGCAGTTTTGACCGAAGATGCCAAAGCTTTCGCCGAAAAAGAGAAAACTTATTTCATGGAAACATCCGCACTGGAGTCTCTCAATGTTGAGAGTGCATTCACTGAAGTGCTGACCCAGATTTATCATGTTGTAAGAAAGAAAGCTCTTGAAGGTGGAAACATCCAAGCAACTTTGCCAAAAGGCCAAATGATCAATGTCGGATCGAAAGATGATGTATCAGCCATAAAGAAAGGTGGATGTTGCTAGAGCCTAGACTTAAGTGCGGGCTTTGAAATTGAATTGCCTTTGTTCATACAAGCGTGAACAATATATAAACCAGTTGACATTGTGGTTTGGATCATGTCAAATACAAACTAGTCTATGTTAGCTTGAGCTCTAGGACTTAAATGGTTTTTGTTAATGTCATGCATTGCTAAGATCTAAACCCATCTTAATTTTATATAAAGTTACAGCTTGTTTAGGATTTTGATGGAAACCCAAAATTAATACACGATCTGAGCGCCTGTAATGCAAGAGTTATATCGTAATTTATATATGTAATGAAAATTGAAAACTCCATATGGTACCTTGCTTGGCCTCTAGATGTCAGATTGCTAAAACTGTTAACTTATATATGAACAAAAGGGTTAAAAAAGACTCCATTTATAATTAATATCCGGAGGGACACTGAAGCAAAAACTATGATGCCAGTACACGCTACAATCTCGTCCAATTTATGTCTTTTCTTCCTGATCAAACTGGCCTCTTCAAACATATCCACTGTGTAGAAAGAAACAAGTTGTCAAAAATTAAAGATAAGTTTTTAAAACTTTTCAATTTAAATGTATTCACTTAATTTAATTTAATTTAATTTAATGTGCCAACGGTTTTTTAAATTAAAATTAAACTTTTCAATTTATATGTATTCACTTAAATTAAAATTAAATTAAATTAAATACCGTTGAAACAAGTTGTTAAAACTTTTTAATTTTTTACACTCTCCCCATAATTCTTACTACTCTTTTAATGTGCTTTTTTTAATTGTTAGATAAGTTTTTCTTTTCAATCCTTTTATCACTTTTTTCTATTTAGCTTCTTCTCCTTGCACTTTTTTCATTATAGAGGTTAACCCAGCATTAACTATTTTAAGCAAAGTATATATATAGTAAAGAACGAAAATATTTATTTTTAAGGAAAAAAATATATATAGGTTTTGATCAGGGTGAAAAAGGAATCAAAACCGATGTTTAAAAACGGAAAAGAAGTCTGTTGGAATTTGGGTTTTGTCATCGAAAACTAGATTTGGATGAGGTTTTTCAACGAATTCTTAAATATTTTGTCAATAGAGTTCTTGGGCCTGAAGAACAAAGGAGATTAATATGTTTATAGTTTTAAAAAAAAACTTATATGTCGAAAAAAAAAACTCTTAAGAGAATGCAAACAAAAAAATCAATTAAGCTCCTATATTAAATTTGCAGCCAACTAATTAAGTCTCTTTGTTAATAGTTTTCATCATTGACCACATTGATCGTTAAAATAAATTGATTGACCAATCAGATGGTGACACACGATTGCTTTTAGTTTAATTTAATATTTTTTCCCATAAAAATATTAAAAATAAGAAAAAAATTATAAAAAATCAGAAAAAGTTATAAAAAATTATCAAAAAACTTAAAAATTATTAAATATTTAAAAATATGAAAAAAATGAAAACTAATATCAACTTATAAAAATAAAAAATATAAAAAAATCTAATAAATTATAGAAAATTTATAAAATTAATAAAACATATTTAGAATATTTAAAATTTTATAAAAATCATAAAAACTTAAATTGGACAGAATCAGCCGGTTGGACCGATTAGATTGAAATCGGCAAGGGTGTTAGGCTGGAGAAAGCCATTATATTGATTGACCTGAGAACCAGACAGTTGATTCATTTATTTTTTTTTAAATGTTTTATTTAGTTGAGCTAGACAAATCAATTGAACTGGCAAATTGGCCTAATCAGTTCGACCACCAGTCCAGTTTTGAAAACATTGGTTAGAATATTTTATTCTGACATATACTAATAGTTGGATAATGATATTTTGGTTTGATAAAAATATTAAAATAAAATTGAAAGGTTTAAGGGTGTAAAAAGCCCTAAATTTTTTTTTAAAGTAATTAAGTCCCCCCCCTTTTTTTTTTTTGCACTCAATTAGGTACTTCAACTTTCAAAATGTATCAAAAAGACCCTCAAACTTTTTCAAAAAAAGCAATTAAGTCATTGTTTCTTCTTCTTCTTCTTTTTTTTTTTTTTTTTTTTTTTTTTTGCAGTCAATTGGGTACTTGAACCGCCAAAATGCATTAAAAAGGTCATTTAACCGTTAACTTTAACAGTTGACCGTTAAAGTTAACAACCCCTATTTTTTTCAGTTAAAGTCACCACGTGCTACAATCACGGCATGACATGTGGCAAAAAATGATAAAAAAATTATTAAATTTTAATAAAAAAATATGAAAATTAGAAAAACAAATTGTAAAAAATTATAAAATATATAGAAAAAATTATAAAATTATAAAATTTTATAAAGTCGTAAGAAAAATATAAAAAATGTAAAGAAATATAAAATTTATAAAAACAATTATAAAAACTATTGTACCAAAAGAAATATTTTATAATTTTCTATAATTTTTATTTATTTTTATTTTTTATCATTTTTTGTCACATGTCACGCTATGTTGTGACACGTGATGACTTTAATTGAAAAAAGCTGGGATTGTTAATTTTAACTGCAACGATTAAAGTTAATGGTTAAAGGGTTTTTTTATGCACTTTATATTTTTTTATGATTTTTATATTTTTTTACGATTTTTCTAATTTTTAAATATTTTTTATTAATATTTATTAATATTTAATAATATTTATAACTTTTATTTATTTTTATTTTTTATAATTTTTTTTACATGTCACACCGTGGTTGGCTTTAATTGAAAAAAATTAGGGATAGTTAATTTTAACAGTCAACTATTAAAGTTAAAGGTCAAAGGGGATTTTTGATGCATTTTGATAGTTCAAGTACCCAATTGAGTAAAAAAAAAAACAGGGGCTTAATTGTTTTTTTGAAAAAGTTTAAGAGTATTTTTTGATGCATTTTTAAAGTTCAAGTATCCAATTGAGCACAAAAAACAAGAAGGGGCTTAATTTCTTTCTTTTTTTTTTTGAAAAAGTTTTAGGGTATTTTACACCTTTAAACAAAAATTGAAATATTAAATAATTTATTATATGATTAAATATAAATAATTAAATATATATTTTTAGTTATATTAAAAATTATAATATTTTATATTAATATATTAATATTTTTAAAAATAAAAATTGTAACAGTCCATTTTTAGAGAAATTAGAACAGTGGTTTCGAGACCACAGATCCGAGTCTGGAAAAAAATTGTTTTAATACTATTTTATGACCTATAGTACGACAATAATGTCGTGTGAAAATTTCGTAAAGAAATTTTACCGATTACATGTCTAATTTGATAAAGGACCAAATTGCACAAATTGCAAAAGTTGAATTCTAATAGTTAAAGGGATTAAATAGCTATAGAAATTAAAAGTGGAGGTCCTTATATGGTAATTAGACCATTAAATAAAGTTAGTAGATATTTTTGGATGAATCATCCATGGAAAAAGAAATAAAGAAAAGGGTGAAATTGGAAAGTTGAAAAAATAAAAGATGATATCATAATTAAATAGAAAATATCATCATTTTATATCATCTTCTTCCCCAAAAATGCATGGAAACCCTAGGAAAGAGAAAGCAAGCTTTCGTGGCTAAATTAGGTAAGTATTCAAGTCTCGTTTTTAGTAATTTTTATATTTTTGAGATCGGGAAAGCTTAATTTGTCTATTTGGGGGATTAATTTGAAAGGATATCAAAGTATGAAAATTTTACCATGGATGATTATGCTGGAAATTTGAAATTTATGGTAGAAAATGAAAGGTTGTTGATAGATAAACAACTTTTACAAAGTGAATTTTGATGAAAACTTGATTTAGTAACTAAATTGTAAAAATGTGAAATCCATGGAAAAATTCTGATTTTTATGAAATATATAGTCTGTAAATATTACATGAAAGATTCGGTTAGGCTCGAAAAAAGGAGTAAATTGCATGAATTTCATTTTCCGAGCCTAGGGACAAAATCGTCATTTATAAAAAGTTTAGAGGCAAAATGGTAATTTTTCCTAAGTTATAAATTGGACTAAATTGAGTATGAATTACATTAAATTGATGTTAAATTTACTCATATAGATCCGGGTAGACCGAATATGGAGTTAGAACGAGGAAAGGAGAAAATGTTGGATTAATAGATTTTATGTACATGAAAAAATTATCGAGGTAAGTTCGTGTAACTTAACTATGTATGTTATTATGCTTGAATTAAATTATATGAATGTGATATTATATATGTAACATCCCGATTCAGGGCCTAGTCGGAATAGTGGTGCGAGACCACAAACCCGAGTCAGTAAAATTGAGTTCTTAAGATTTATGACATGTTTGCATTATAGTACTAAAATTCCATGTAGAAACTTTGTGAAATTGACATGGAATGATAAAAAAGGACTAAATTGCAAAAGTTGCAAAATATGAGTTTCTAGAAGCTTTTTGTATGAAATAGCTTTAGAATATTAATTATGAGTCCTTAAATAGCAATTTGCCCAAATTATAATTTTTGGACAAAAATGGACATGAGTTAGTAAAATAGAAATTTTTAAAGAGAAGGGCATTTTAGTCATTTACCATTTAAATGATTAAAATGGGAAAAAGATGATAAAAATTTCATTCATCTTCTTCCTCATTGCCAAAATTTTCCAAGAACCCATAGCTAGGGTTTGTTCATCCTTCAAGCTTGCTAGTAAGTTCATCTTAGCCCCGTTTTTAATATTCTTCGTGTTTTTGAAGTTTTCGTATATTGAATTAGCTATTTTTAGCTATAAAATAAGCTAAGATGCATGTTCAAAAATCTACCCAAGAGTGACATGCTTGTAAAATGATATTTTATGGAAGTTTATGAGAGTTTGATGTTAGATAAACATCTTTTTCTAAGTGAATTTCATGAAAAATGCTAGTAAGGACTAGTTTGTAAAAAATTATGAAATTGGTCATACCTATTAGAAATAATGGGAATTGATGATTGCTATAGTAGAGAAAATGAATCAGCTAAGCATGAAGTTTAAGAAAGTTGGATGAGATTCATTTTACGAGCCTTTGGGCAAAAGTGCAAATATGAGAAAGTTTAGGGGCAAAATAGTAATTTTGCCAAAGTATGTGTTAAGAGTCATGTTAGTCAATGTGAGTATTAAATGATCTATTTATGATTATAGATCAAGAAAAATGAAGCCAGGATTGAAACCGAGGCAAGAACAAAGTCGAGGGCTAAATTGCATATCTACATACATTTTGTATATCGAGGTAAGTTTGTATGATTTCTAAGCTTTATGATTTCTATCATTAAATTGCTTAGTATAATGTACATTATTATCATGGAATGATTAATGTTTTGCTAAACAAAGAAATTAATGAGATTAAATATGAGCAAGTCCTGATTGAAGATGGAATTTCCCAGGATACTCGATCTACCACATGAGATTAGAAAGTCCGTATAAGACCAAGCCAAGGCATGGCATCGGCAATCAAGCAAAGATATCATGTAAGTCCAAGGCAAGCTTGGCATTGAACAAGTTATCATGTAAGTCCAAGGTAAGCTTGGCATTGAACAAGTTATCATGTAAGTCCAAGGCAAGCTTGGCATTAAACAAGTTATCATGTAAGTTCAAGGCAAGCTTGGCATTGAACAAGATATCATGTAAGTCCAAGGCAAGCTTGGCATTGAACAAGTTATCATGTAAGTCCAAGCCAAGGCATGGCATTGGTGAGAACGAGAAAGACTTCGTATAAGTCCATGTCAAGACATGGCCTCGAAACCAAGATGAGAGATTCCATGTAAGACCGTATTTAGGATATGGCTTTGGCATCGAGCATGTGAGATGAGATTCAGTATCCTCGGTTATTCATGGAAATTCATTGGGCACACAGGTAAAGTTTAAATGAGATAACCAGAAGGTAAGTAAGCAGAGTTATCATCAAGTCGAGAATGAGTATTATACATGTTATGAATGATAAATTAGAGATTATGATTATTATGTTAAAGTATCTTTGATCAATGTGATCAAGTGATACAGTACCTTGTTTACCTCACAAGTATGAGACTAGTAAGTATCATGAGATATGTAAGAATCAGATATGAGTAAGTAAGCTTTATAGCTGAAATTATGATACCATTGCTTATGTCAAATGGGTTATATGAAGCAAGTATGTTGTTATGTGCATTATATGCAAACTTAATAAGCTAAATGCTTATGCCTTTTATTCTTTCTTTCCATGTAGTCTTGCCAAGCTAATCTCGTGGATCATCGTCATCGGAGCTCGGAGCACACTATCAATCGCTATTTTGGTATAGCCAAGTTGTTTATATTAAGTATGGCATGTATAGGAAACATTTCATTTTGAGTATATGTTTTAGAAAGGGCAAAAGTATGGGCTATCAAGTTTATTATTCTTTTGTAAGTGGCTAAGTGATTGGCCAAGATTGACTAAGTATGTATGTTATTGATATCAATGAAGCATGTTGTATTGTTCATAAATGATGTAATACTTGAGTTGCTGAATTAAATATTGGTTTTGATACTTGATTTCAGGGTGGCCATTGGCTTGGTAAATAGCCTCTAAGTGCCCACACGGTTAGACACACGGGCGTGTGTCTAGGCCGTGAGTAACCTGCACCTTAGTCTCATAAGTCAGAATAGGCCACGGGCTAATCCCACGGCCGTGTGTTGAAGCCGTGCATGACACACAGTTGGAACATGAGCGTGTGCCCAGGCCGTGTAAATAAGTCAGTATATCAAGGTATAGTACACAGTCTAAGTCCACGGGCGTGTCAAGGCCGTGTGTAATTAGTCAGTGTCGACCACGGTCGGAAGACATGGGCGTAAAAAAGGTGTGCACGGGCGTGTCCCAAACCACATGGGCGTGTGACCTCTGCTTTAAAGAAAAGTTTCTGATTAAGTTCCGAAAGTTTCTATATACGTGTATAAGGCCTTGTAGGCTTATGAAATGTATGATTAGACTGAGAAAGAGAAGTTTTTCATTCGGAACAAAATTTTACAGCCCGTAAGTGCATGATTAAGCAAGTTAAAGCATAGTAATATCTCGTATTCGGTCTAAGCCTCAGACTCGGGTATGGGGTGTTACAATATATGTATGTGATGATATAAAAATCATATATATATTATGAAATTAAAGATGTTCAATAAAGCCCAACAAATGATAATATCCCATAAATGGTAAGTCCCGGTTGAATAATGAATATCGATGGATAGTGGTGATTTTTCGTATAAAATGAGGTCCTACATGTGTTGCAGAAAAGATTTAGCTCGGATGAGTAATCCATTGATCTCATTATGGAAAGGATTTAGCATGGACTGGTAATCCTAATTGACTGGATTTAGCCTGGACTGGTAATCCAGATCGGACTCTATAAGGAATTTTTTGTAATATAAAAGATTTAGCTCTGGATGTAATCCGACAAAGCCCTTAGAGTATATGCGTTATGCATGTAATTTAGCCTCGGGTCGTAATTTCGTCAGTATAACATGTGGCTCGAGAGTATACCTAAAAGGTACTACTGGATATGAATTGACGGATTATGATTTTGTACACTTTAAGTGTACTACATGAGTATCCATCGATAATTTAAATAAATTCAACGGGCAAAGTTCTGACATGAGCAAATATGGATTTGAGATAAATGGTTATAGATTAAGACATGATATGTGGAAGTATGAAATGTTTATACATGAACATGAAATGGTTTGATGAATATGTTCATCTAACCCAAGTGATTATCAATACTTCAATTGATTATTGAGTAAGGTTCTGACAAGAAATATATTGGAACTTGAGATGAATTAATATAAAGTATACTTGAAATACATGAAGAAAATTGCATACATGTTATATGAATACATGATGTGGAAAAACATATGTGCATGTGAATCCAAATATTGATGAGTTCATATATGTGTTTCTTGAAGTTTATATGAAATATGAGACTAACAAGGGTGATGAGAATTTGTGATAGGGCTTGTGAGGTTAAATGGTTTGATTATACCCTATGTATTTATTTTGATGATGAATGGGTGGTAAGTTTATTACTAAGTTATACGGACTTACTAAGCATTAAATGCTTACTCCGTTTTATTTTTCCCTGTCTTATAGTAAATCGGAATGCTCGTTGGATTGGAAGCTTGGCGGAGATCACTCACACTATCCAACAGTTCATTTCAGTGAAAAAGGTAAAATAATTACGGTTATAATGGCATGTATAGGTTAAATTGGCTAACAATTGCATGTAAATATTTGATAATGATTAGCTATTGGAATGGCTAGTTATGAACATGCTTTGGTGTTATGTATAAAAAGACTGTATCATAGTATATGATTGAAAATGATTAATTGATAGAAATCACAATGACATAAGAATGAATGAATTAAATTAGCATATTTGATACAAAATGTACAAATGTGAACCTTGTAATTAGGTAAATATGAGAATAAGATTGATATGGAAATAAATTGTGGTGCTTAAAGGCACATTGGTTGAATGTTTATATGGCCATAAGAATATGTTTAAGTTTTGATGCAGGTATAAGGAAAAAAGGGTGAGAAATATGGCTTGGAAAATAGCGTATTTTCGTCCACACGGGTAGACACACAGGCGTGTGTCATGACCGTGTGTGACACACGGCCTGGCATATGGGCATGTGAATTGGCCGTGTGTCCCCTGCATCTTGAAATTCAGAAATAGAATGCTCTGAATTGAACATACGGGAAGAGACACGGGCGTGTGTCTCAACCGTGTGAGAGACACGGCCTAGAACACAGGCATGTGACTTGGCCGTGTGAAAACTGCACCTATTTTATGAAAATTAAATTAACCACATGGCCTAGCACACGGGCGTGTGGCATGGCCGTGTGCACAAGTCAGAGAGTTACACGGTGTAAAACACGGCCTGTAGCACGGACATGTCTAAAGGTCACACGGGCATGTCCCTAGACCACACGGGCGTGTGAGCCCTGTACTTGAGAAAAATTCTTAGTGATCTCGATTTAGTCTCGTTTTGGTTCTAATGTTCGTTTTGGGCCTCGAAGGTCCAATCAAGGGACGTCATGATTATTCTCGGGAAATGAATAGTATTTTACTTGAATAATGTAAAAATGTCCTGTAATCATCGACAATGCTCCGTAACCCTATTCTGGCGACGAATACAGGTTAAGGGTGTTACATTTATTGGTATCAGAGCTACGGTTTAGCCGGTTCTCGGACTGAACGTAGCATATGTGAAGTCTAAAAATACATATATAACCTGTGATAGTGTGATATCTCCCGACTTTGATGAGAAATTGTTTTACAAATAGATAGAGATGCTTTTCCAATCGAGCTAATTCTGATAATTCCGAAAGGGATACTCAAGTATTTGAGAAAAATGTTATGTATGATGAAACATAATTCGAAAAGGTACAGATAATTTTTTTATAGTACATGAGAATGATAAATGTTATGTTATATGAGTGTATATATATATGAAAATTAAATTGTGAGGCTATACGATCTCCACCCCCCCTTATTAGTACAGTTATATATAATGAAATTCATAAGATTTATATTGATTTAGTTCAAAAGTGTGGAACTGAAGAGTTCAGTGGCTGAATGATAAATGAAACAGTCAGAACTGAGAATGGGTTAGTAACTAAAGATGGGTTCTGAAGAGAAATAATGGATTTTTTTGAAAACTATTTGGATACATAGTGCCACTGTTAAAAGAATAAGTTATTCATGAGAAATTGATTTATTCAGATATGGTATTTACAGAATGGATTAATTGAAAAATTTCTTCCGAATTAGTTTCTTGAGTAAACTGAATAATGCGAGATTATTGATGACTATACTAGTCAGTGGAATAGTGATGAGATTGCAAAAATATTTGAATACAGATGTTATAATCGGGTATATTACATAAATCTCTTCTTGGTACTTTATATGGGTATTCTATATGTACTGATATTCTCAGAGGTATATATAACTATTCATGTTCGGATGCTATAATCATTATATGGAAAGGTTGGCTAAACATGGTAATAGACATAAATTATTGTAAGCCTGGTTTATTCATGAGCGGTATTGCTCTATCTTTCTCTGGTCTTCTGATTCAGCATGTTTGATAAAAGACTTGATGATAAAATTGGTATGATACTATCTTCTACTTTTGTTGATTGAAGTTCTGAATGGCAAATGTGCAAGTTACACTGTCTTTAATATGACTGTTTATAGTATGAATGTGCAAGATTACTCTTTTGGATTTTCTCTGAGACGTCATCAATTTCTTTATTATTTAATATGGGTTATCTTCTCAGAAATTCAGTATAGCTTCGTAACTTGGATTTCATTATCTCAGATTTCTTGTCATTATTATGGGTTGCCTGTAAAGAATATTCATTGACTGAAGGTAATTACATGTATTACTGCTATAAATCCTGATTTGATCATGGAAGTCAAGTGATGTGTAATAGGCCAATTTTGGCCCAGGCCCAGATTACAAGAATAAGACAAATTTAAACCAAAATAATTAAGGTCTAGAGTCCATTTACAATACAAGGCCCACTACCCAAACAAACCCTGACCCAAACTAAGGCCAAATTACAAGCCCACAATATTTTGACATGTTCAGAAACCCTAACAGCACCTTACACCACTCCTCATGTGGTGTCAGCGCGCCCACCACCCTGCTCCCCCCTCGTGCCTCCACGTCGCCTTGTACCTGCAAACAACAAAAAAGGACAACAGCACGGAAACGAGCAAAAGAAATATGGCAGAAACAAAAGCAAGCAAAAGAACAAAAAATGGCATGTATAATCGGCTATAAAGCCACTCCAAAAAGTTGTAATTTTTTTGGGGACAGGATTGAATACAAAATATTCCACAGAGATTTTTGAATACAAACATAGAATATATCAAATACAAGCAAAAAAATCAAGAAAATCACAAACTAGAAAGTCTAAAGGTGGTTCCTTTTGTATTACTTTTATTTTTTTTTCTATCTTTTACTGGTTTTAAGGGGAAAATAACGAGGAAATACGAAAAAGGAGGCGAATATCGTCTGACCTTTCATATTTCGCCGCAGTAGGCGGCTGAGGTTTGTCGTTTCCGATGAAAAATGACATTTCGAGGGCCCTCAGAGATTTGAAAAGCAAAAATCAGTTTTTTACCTTTTTTGGCCACCGTGTACGGCGACGCTGTCACTGAAAAACGGTGGCCGGTACGGCGGCCGATAGCCAGATCGATGGCTGGATTCTGGAACGCTTCAGAGAGAAACGAAGGTTTTTTTTTCTTTTTTTTAAGAAGGGTTTAAAATGATTCTTAAAGGTTTTTTTTTGTATTTACAGTACCCCCATACAACGTCGTTTTGGGGCAAGCCACAGATGCCCAAAACGGCGCCGTTTTGTTTTAACCCAAAGATCCGACCCGTTTGCCCTGAGAATCCGCGTGTTTTTGCGGTGAATGGGCAATTTGCGCCCATAATCCCTCCGCTTTTTCTGCCAATTTCAATTGGGTCCTTTTGTTCTTTCTTTTTCTTTTAATTTTAACTCAATTTTTTTATTTTATTTAAGTCCCGTATGGGGATTATTTCCCATTTTAGTCCCTCCTTGTTATTCGCGCGTTTACTTAGGTCCTCCATCTTCTTCTTATTCCCGATTTTCCCCAAATCTTTGCCTAAAAGTTCAATGTAGTCCCTTTGTGTTATTTTTATGCTATTTTATTAATTGGTTTAATATTATTATTGCTATAATTACATTTTCTTTTTTTGTGTATTTATTTATTCATTATTATTATATTATTAAAATCGATTAATCTAGTATTATTACTATTATTATATTATTTCCTTTTCGTATTTATTTACCTAATGTATTTTGAATACATTTATTTTATTTTATCATTTCATTATTATTTATACCCTCTATTATAATTTCAAGCCTTAAATTGTTTGTTATTTGTATTATTATTATCAATATTGCTTTCATTATTGTTAAGTATACTACTATCATTATTATTAATGTTATTATCGTTGTCATTATTTTTCTAAAGCACATAACATTTATTTGCTTACTATAGTTTTTTTAGTTTTAATTTTCTTTAGTTTTTGCTTATTATTTTCCTTTTATTTGTAACCAGCTTGTTTGTTTCGCTTATTTATTTTTGTCCTTATTATTGTCACTCATATTAATGCATTTATTTCTACATTTTACTACAAAAACGTGTTACATTAATCTTTGCCCAATACATAAAATTTTGTTTTTTTAAATAAACAATCTTTCGTAATTCGAGATTCGAAAAGTCGTTCCCTAACTTACGGGGCTTCGATTTTCTCGATAATTCCGAATAAACGAACGTTTTTTAAAGCATAAATTTTTAAACATTCGGGAATTAGGAAAAATCGTGTTCTAACTTACGGAATACGATTTCTTTCTAAAACCGAGATAATCGAATGTCTTTCAAAATAAACAAATTTTTTGGTATTTATTCTCGTTTCGGGTTTTAAGATATTGTGTCCTAACTTACGGGATGTAATTCTTTATTCTCGATTAACATGGAATACGCCCTCTTCTCAGAAAAAGTTTCTATCAAACAATGTTTTAACAAAGGATCGTATTTTTTTTTAAAATCTCTTCAAATTTTTGATTTTCGACACTAAGACACTAATTAATCAACTAGGTACCAATTTTGGGCGTTACGAGGGTGCTAATCCTTCCTCGTGCATAACCGACTCCCGAACTCATTTTTTTAATTTAGTAGACCAAAGCAGTCGTTTTAATAAATCAAATCTCTTATTAAAATGATCGAATTACGAGGTGACCCGATCACACCTCATCAAAAAGGATTGGTGGCGACTCCCTTTTTTTCATTTTCAAAATCAAAGTCGACCCCGTTTTACAAAAAGAATGGTTTCGACAGCTTGGCGACTACACTGGGGAACGAATAAGAGAGTCAAGCCATAAATTGATTAATTTTTGTCTTTTTGTTGAAAAATCAAAAATCTGTTTTAAATTTACGATTGCTCCATTTTATCTGTCATTTTCGTCGGTTTCATCATAATATGTTTTCTTTGTTGGTTTGAATCTGTTAATGTGTCTCAGCATTTTTGCATTGCATAAGTCGGTCGATTTTACCCCGCTTAAGTGGGAGTGAGAAGCTATTCCTTCGTGAGGTCTTCACCTCCGTATAGAATAGTGGATCGCTTTCGGGATACATCCGTACCTATGTCTTCGTGAGATTTTCATCTCTGCATGCCCACAGGGAAATGTATTCCCCTGAATTGAACTTGGTCTGCATGAGCCTAGAATGGGTGAAGATCGAGGAATCTACCGGTTCAGGTACCTCTACTCTAGAACCAAACCACATATAGCGAGCCTTAAGAGCCCACCCTAGGTAGAACCACTCTAAACCCTAGTGGTCACCCAAATAGGTGCTCTGTTTGTCATTTATGTTTTTGTACTGACGTGTTTCGGTTATGATTGCATTGCATTTTCATCATAGAAAAGAGGTGTTGATTCATGTTCAGTTGCTAAATAGAGAGCTTGTCATGAAAATGGATTTCTTGATAAAGTGGAATACAATACGGCCGTCCGAAAATGGTCTGAGAAAACACGAGAGAAGGGTGGTAGTCTGACGGAGGAATACACGACTTTGCTTCATTGCCCAAAATTTCAAGTTGACAAAGATTATTCAAGAGCCGTCAACGTCCTGACTTTTTTAAAGAAGCTAACAAGCCTCTCGGGGATGAGTGAGCAATGGGTCACAGCCCGGATCAAGCAAAAAGGATTTAGTAGAGGCATCTATTGGACATTTCACGAGATTTGATCTTAACATCCAGATGTGAAGAAAAGGATCGATGTCTTCGCCTGGAGTATGAGAGCAAGGCTGTAATAGCCCGATTTAGGGCCTAGTCGGAATAGTGGTTGCGAGACCACAAATTCGAAGTAGAAATATGTGTTTTGGGATTTTTTTATGAGGCTTATGATGTGGTTGCATGATTGTGTGAAAATTTTATAAGGAAATTTTATTAATTAGTGATCAATTTGTCCATTAGGACTAAATTGCAAAGATTAGAAAATATGAGATTCTAGAAGATTCAAGTATGAAATAGAATTATAAAAATTATTAGAGGTCCTTACTTAGCAATTAAACCATTATACTTGATGATGGACAAAAATGGGCATAGGAAGGAAAAATCTTAAGAAAGGGCCTTAAGGGCATTTTTGTCATTTGGTTAATAAAAGAATTAAAAGGGAAAAAGAAGTCAAAATTCATGTCCATCTTCTTATCCATAGCCGAAAATTACAAGGACTCCATAGCTAGGGTTTCTTCAACTTCCAAGCTTGATAGTAAGTGTATCCTAGCCCCGTTTTTAATGTTCTTCGTATTTTTGAGATCCTCGTAACTCGATTTAACTATTTCTAGCTATATTTTGAGCTAGGGTTTATGTTCAAAAATTTACCCCTGTATGACATGCATGTATTTTGAAGTTTTATGGAAGAATATGAAAGTTTGAAGTATGATAAACATCTTTTTCTAAGTGATTTTCATGAAAAATGCATAAAAAGACCAAATTGCAAAAGTTATAAAAGTGGTCAAACATGGGTGAAATAGTGGCAATTAGGGGCTGTTGTAGTTAAGAAAATAATTCGGCTAGGCTTAAAATACAAGAAAGTTGAATAAAAATCATTTTACGAACCTAGGGGCAAAATGTAATTATGTAAAAGTTTAGGGGCAAAATCATAATTTTGCCAAAGTATGATTCATGATTCAATTTAGTCAATGTGAGTATTAAACAAGTGAAATTGTTATTATAGATCAAGAAACACAAAGCCCGGACCGAATCGAGGCAAGAACAAAGTGTTGGACTAAATTGAACATCTACGCACATTTTGGGTACCGAGGTAAGTTTGTGTGAAATTATAGCTACATAATGCTTTTATGTTTTTAATTTTTTGATATTATGAGAAATGAATATTATTTCTATGAAATTGACTAATGATGTATTGATGAGGATTTGATGAAAATGTGTTAAGATGAAGTCCCGGTTGAACATTCGGAATACGAAGATACCTATGTCAAGACATGAGATAAGGACGGTCCCGTATAAAACCATGTCTGGGACATGGCATCGGCACCGAATGTAGCTCCCGTATAAGACCATGTTTGGGACATGGCATCGGCACCGAATAAGGAAGATCTCGTATAAGACCATGTCTGGGACATGGCCTCGGCACCAAAGGAAGATCTCGTGTAAGACCATGTCTGGGACATGGCATCGACATCGAGTTAAGAGATCCCGTGTAAGACCATATCTAGGATTTGGCATCGGCATCAAGAGGTGATCCCATGTAAGACCATATCTGGGATATGGCATTGGCATCGTGATACATGTATGATGAGATTGAGTATCCTCCGATATTCCGAGTAGTTCAACGGGCAAAAGAGTTAAGTATGCAAGATGACAAAGAGATAAGCTATACAAAGATGACAAAGAGTTACATTTAAGTTAAGGATGATAATGATTTAAGTTTATGTTCATGATAGCATAAGTGCTAAATCATGTGATGAAGTGACACAGGTACCATGAGTAAAATACGAGTTATGAAACCGTAAGGTGATATGTGATGGGTAAGCGTAAGTATGAGTAAGTATGTCATAGCACTTAAGAACTTGTGTTGTTATTGTTCTATAAGATGAATGGATTTTACCATGAGTAATTATGTTGTTATTTTAATTCATGCAAACTTACTAAGCTATATGCTTACCCCTTTTCTTTTTCCTTTTCCTTGTAGTATCGCCAAGCTAACTCGGGGATCGTAGAACGTCGGAGTTCGGATCACACTATCAACTATTCTTTTGGTATAGTAAAGCTGATTCATTTTGAGTATGGCATGTATAGGAACTTGGTCATTTTGTGTTATGTTATATTTGAAAGCCAAAATTGTTGGCTATTAATGTTATACACTCATTTTTTAAATGGCCATTAGGAATTGCCGATATATGCCAAATTTCGTATTTTTAATGATGATGAGTTTCATGAAGTGAATGTTCATGAAATTGATGGAGTAAAATGTGAAGTGTATGAATGATGATTAGTGATTCTTCATAGTGTATATTTGCCATGTTATGTGTTGCTTGTGTTGGCATATGCGTGTTTATGTTTCAGGGTGGCAATTGGCTTGGTAGATAGCCTTCTAATTGTCCACACGGGTAGACACACAGGCGTGTGTCTAGGCCGTGTATGACACACAGCCAGCCCCATGGGTGTGTTGATAGGCCGTGTGTCCCTTGCATCAAATTTGCGAGAATTCGATTCGCCACACGGGCCAGCACACGGGCGTGTGCCTAGGCCGTGTGCCCCTTAAGAGCCTACTGACATCATAAATAGAATACCCAAGTTTTCACACACGGGTGAGGACACGGGCGTGTCTAGGGTGGTGTGAGGACACGGGCCTGCCGTGACACACGGGCGTGTGTCTGGCCGTGTGAAAACCCCTGTAGGTTCAAAATAAGAAATAAATTCCACATGGATTAGGAACATGGGCGTGTGTGACCACACGGCCTGCCCACACGGGCGTGTGGCCTTATTTTAGGCAAAATTTTCTAAGTGCGCAAAAGTTTCCGGTTTAATCCTGAAACCTCCCGTATGTATGTTTAGGGCCCCGTAGGCCCATCATAAGAATATTATGGATATGAATGAAAAGTTTTAAGTTGAAATGAAATTTTACAGCCTGATGTTGTATGTTTAAGCAAGATAAGTCTGGTAATACCTCGTACCCTGTCCCGGCGTCGGATACGGGTAAGGGGTGTTACAAAAGCCGTATATGTATCCGTTTTATGTAAATAAATTTGTTTTCTAAAAAAGTTGTTCTAATAGAATTGAATCAGAATCAACGCCTCTTTTTTGCATTCATTTCATGCATTAGCATTGCATTGCATCATGTGCAATAAAACTCACAAAAGACCCTAAAATCGTGGCGATTTACCTGGAATATCATTACAAGATTACACGAAGAAAGACTAAAGCCATGGACCAAAGGTTGGAAAGATTGGAACAAATGCAAAGAGAGATGCAGGATCAACTGCAAATACAGATGCAAGAACAGTTGGCCAAAATCAAACAGGATATGAGGGATCAGATGCTAGGATCCCAGAGAAGCACGATGAGCCAGTTAACGCAGTTGCTGGCTGAGGGCCTAGAAAAAGAAAATAGCCCTATGATCAATACCGGAGACGACAACGAGGACCCAGCTTATCCTCTAGGCTTCACCCCAACGAATACTCAAGCACAGCCACAAAGGGTATCCGTCAACATCAAACCCCAATATCAGACTGGTACTTCGGCACCGATAAACTTCCCGACGGGTTCAGGCTCTAACCCCGGAGACAATCCAACAAATACCGTTGTCCCCGACCTTAATGATATAGCAGAAATGGGAAAAACGAGAGTGGAGATCCCAAAGCAACTGAAAGACAGATGCAAATGGCTAGAGGAGTAATTCAAGGCGTTGGAAAGCGCTGATTACCATTGTGGAATTGACGCTAAGGAATTGAGCCTGGTCCCAGATCTAGTGCTCCCTCCAAAGTTCAAAATGCCGGAATTTGAAAAATATAACGAGACCAACTGCCCTGAGGCTCACATTACAATGTTTTGTTGGAGGATGACCGGATATGTCAGTAATGATCAGTTATTGATTCACTATTTCCTAGATAGCTTGACTGGGGCTGAGGCCAAGTGGTATAATCAGCTAAATCATGCCCAAATTAGTTCGTGGAAGGACCTGGCACATGCCTTCATGAAATAATATGGCCACGTGACATATATGGCGCCTGATAGAATCACACTACATAATATGGAGAAAAAGCCGAACGAAAGTTTCAGGCAATATGCTCAAAGGTAGAGGGAAGTCGCCACGCAAGTCCAACCGCCACTGCTAGAAAAGGAAACTACCATGCTCTTCATTAATACCCTGAAGGCACCTTTTATCAATCACATGCTGGGAAGCAAAACTAAGAGCTTCTCAGACATAGTGATGTCTGGCGAAATGATAGAAAATGCAATAAGGTGCGGAAAAATAGAGGCCGGGGAAAGCACAAAGAGGTCAGCCCCAAGAAAAAGAGAAAATGAGGTAAATAATGTGAGCACGTACAGCAGGGGTTACTCGAAATCGGTCACTGTGAACCAACCGAGAACGGTAACCACTGGCCATCAATGCCCACCAAGACAAGAGTCCAACACAAGGGAAAATATGGAGAAACTCCAGTTTACGCCTATTCCAATGACGTATAGGGAGTTGTACCAAAGTTTATTCGATGCACATGTTATATCCCCTTTCTACCTAAAACCAATGCAACCCCCATACCCGAAATGGTACGACGCAAACGTCCAATGCGACTCGATAGAAAACTGCACCGCTTTCAAAAAGTTAGTCGAAAGGCTCAGCAAAATGGGCATTGTAAAATTTGATGATCCATCTAGTACAGAAAATCCATTACCCAACCATGCTGATAAGGGGGTAAATGCGATAGTCGAGAATACGGGGAAGAAAATCAAGAAGAATATCGCAAAAGTGAAAACCCCGTTGAGAGAATTTTGGAAGAGAATGGTAGAAAGAGGGTTAATCACACAAGACTCGAGGAGCAGGTCCCGAGAAGCAAGGAACTATTGTAAGTTCCATGATGAAGAAGATCATGAGATTCAGAAATGTAATAAATTCAGGGCCTTAGTACAGGGTCTAATGGACAACAAGGAGCTCGAGTTCTTTGAGTATACTGAAGGAGAAGAGGTGTGCGCCTCAGAGGGAGGGTCGACAGAGAAGGTCTATGGGGCCAACCACCCGGTGGTAATCATCTCACGACCAAGAATCAATGAAGCCGGAGCAAGAATTGCACCAAGAGTTGTAATCCAAAAACCCGTTGCTTTTCCTTATAAAGATAGTAAAAGGGTACCTTGGAACTATGACTGCAATGTGACAATCCCAGGAGAGGTAGGCCCGGTCAGCACGCCAGAGGAAGGTCAGGATATGGGTTTGTATACACGTAGCGGAAGACGTTATGATGCCCCAAATACAAAAGCCGAACCTGTAAAAAGGGAAATCCTTGGCGATCGAACAAAGGAAGGAGAAGCCAGAACTACCTGTTAATGAGCCGGTAAATGAGAAAGAAGCTAAGGAATTCTTAAAATTCCTAAAACACAGCGAGTATAGTGTCGTGGAACAAGTACACAAGTAGCCAGCTCGCATATCAGTACTAGCTTTACTCTTAAGCTCGGAGACGTACCGTAACGCGCTAATAAAGGTGTTAAACGAAACCTACGTCGCTGATGATATTTTAGTACACAAGCTAGACCGTCTCATCAACAACATAAGCGCCGATAATTTTATCTTCTTTAATGACGATGAAATACCGTCGGGGGGCATGGGATCCACTAAAGCTCTGCACATCACTACCCGCTGCAAGGGGTATACAGTACTGGGGGTACTGATTGAAAATGGATTGGAACTGAATGTATTGCCTTTGCCCACATTGAACAGGTTGCCTGTGGACAGCTGTCACATAAAGACATGCCAAAACATAGTAAGAGCATTCGACGGCACCGAAAGGAAGGTAATGGGAAGGATTGAGATACCTCTCTTAATCGGCCCAAATATATACGAGGTAGACTTCTTAGTAATAGACATCAAGCCTTATTACAATTGCCTATTGGGGAGGCCTTGGATTCATTTAGCAGGGGCGGTCCATCATCACTGCACTAAATGCTAAAGTTGGTGATGGAGGGACGACTGATAACGATAAACACGGAAGAAGACATTATTGCGTCTGTTACGAGTAATGCGCCATACATAGAGGCTAATGGTGAAGCGATAGAATGTTCTTTTCGGTCGCTGGAGTTTGTGAATGCAACCTTCATCGTCAAGGGAAGCAAGATCCCAATGCCCAAAATATCCAAAGCCACGAGGATGAGCTTACAATTGACAGTGGGAAAAAGAGCACTGCCTGGAAGGGGACTTGGGAAATACCTCCATGGACGGGTTGAAGTACCAATCTTGGCTGATAAACGGGGTCGCTTTGGCTTGGGGTATAATCCAGACGCGAAGCACAGGAAGAAGGAGTTGGAGAGGAAGCAAGACTGAAGAAGAGCGCGATTAAGCGGGGTAGAGGTCAAATGGGAACCAATGACCTTCCCCCATATATCCAGAACATTCATGTCAGGAGGAATTATTCACCCTGAACGGAAGATGACAAGGAAAGAAATTGTTGAAGATATGATGGGAAATCTGAGCATCAACGCCATATCTGAAGAGGGAATGGTGGAAGAAAACTTATCGGGCATCCGCCCTTATGAGCCTGGAAGTGTTCTGAATAACTAGACTGCGGAAGAGATTCCTGTAGTTTTTAGAGCTAATTGAGAGTAATGTTCAAAACACGCTTGTTGCTTTAAGCCTAGAAGTAATAAGAATCCATTTGTGAAATAGGCTCATGTCCAACATCTTTATTTTAATAAAAAAAAATGCATTTTTTGTATCACTCTAAGAAAATATTTTTTTATTCTTTCATTTCATTCATAATCACACCATAAAAATAGCTATTCTTAGATTCATTTGTTCTTTGGATATTCATTCGTGCCTACAACAGGTATCCAGATATCAACGACATGAGCGACACTACTACTGACCCAGAATCTCCTTTTGAGCGAGACATGTGTCTAGAGGGATCTCAAGATTTTAAAGACGACAGAGACTGTAACTTATCTCCAGATTTGTTAAGGATGGTAGAACAAGAAGAGAAACAAATCCTACCTCACAAATAGACAGTAGAGATTGTGACCTTAGAAGAAGGAAAAGAAGTGAAAATTGGAACTTGTATAACTGAAGAAAAAAAATGAGACCTCATTGAGTTACTTCAAGAATTCAAAGATGTCTTCGCATGGTCATACCAAGATATGCCCGGGTTAAGCACTGATATTGTGGTACACAGCCTCCCCATAAAAGAAGAGTGCAAGCCAGTTCAGCAGAAGCTCCGAAGGATGAGGCCCGATGTTGTGATAAAAATAAAAGAAGAGGTCAAGAAGCAATTCGATGCTGGGTTCTTACAAGTGGTCAAATACTCAGAATGGGTAGCCAATATCGTCCCCGTCCCTAAGAAAGACGAAAAGGTACGGATGTGTGTAGATTAAAGGGACTTAAACAAGGCCAGCCCAAAAGACAGTTTCCCATTGCCTCACATTGACACCTTAGTGGATAATACGACAGGCTATTCACTGTTCTCCTTCGTGGATGGCTTCTCTTGATACAATCAGATAAAGATACATCCTGAGGACATGGAAAAGACCACATTCGTGACCATGTGGGGAACATTATGCTGCCATTTGGATTAAAAAATGCGGGAGCAATGTATCAAAGAGCCATGGTGACCTTGTTTCATGACATGATGCACAAGGAAATCGAGGTTTACGTCGACGATATGATTGCAAAATCCCGAACAGAAAAGGAGCATGTGAAAGTTTTGAGGAAATTGTTCTTGAGGTTCAAAAAATTTTGGCTAAAGCTCAATCCAACAAAATGTACTTTCGGGGCTAAGGTCAGGAAAACTGCTAGGTTTTGTAGTCAGTGAAAAGGGAATTGAAATCGACCCAGACTAAGTCAAGGCTATACAAGAATTGCCTCCATCGAGCACTCAAAAGGAAGTTTGAGGTTTCCTAAGAAGACTAAATTACATTGCCCGGTTTATTTCACAACTAACTGAGAAATGTGACCCCATATTCCGTCTTCTTAAGAAACACAATCCAAGCGTATGGGATGATGAATGCCAGAAAAATTTTGACAAGGTAAAACAGTACCTGTCCAATACCCTAGTGCTGTCACCACCAAGTCTAGATATGCCACTGATACTGTATTTGACAGTATTTGACAATTCAATGGGATGTGTGCTTGGCCAACACGATGAGACAGGAAAGAAATAAAGGGCGATATACTACCTTAGTAAGAAATTCACTGAGTGTGAAATGAGATATTCGCCAATTGAGAAATTATGTTGCGCCTTGATCTAGACAACTCAGAGATTGAGGCAGTACATGTTGTACCATACGACTTGGCTAATCTCGAAACTGAACCATCTAAAATATATGATGGAGTCGACTGCTTTGAATGGAAAGATGGCCAGATGGCAAATTCTGCTTTCCGAATTTGACATAGTCTATGTGAACTAGAAGGCTGTAAAAGGGAGTGCAATAGTAGATTTTCTAGCCAGTAGAGCTATGGAAGATTACGAGCCTTTAAACTTTGGTTTCCCTAATGAAGATCTAATGTATGTGGCAACTACCGAAGAAGACGCTCCTGAAGATCGTACTTGGAAACTGAACTTCGACGGAGCATCAAATGCTGTTGGTAATGGAATTGGGGCGGTCCTGATACCCCCAAATGGAGATCATTATCCATTTACTTGCAAATTGGACTTTGATTGCACAAATAATATGGCAGAGTACGAAGCATGTATCATGGGAATCCGTGCGGCCATAGAACGCAGAATCAAAGTGCTAGAGGTGTATGGGGATTCTGCACTAGTGATCTATCAGCTCAAAGGTGAATGGGAAACAAGATACCCAAAGTTGATCAATTATCGAAAGCTAGTTCTGGAATTAATTGAGGAGTTTGATGATATCACCTTCTGTTACCTCCCGCGAGATGAAAACCAGATGGCTGACGCCTTGGCTACATTAGCTTCTATGATCAGAGTAAATAAACAAGAGGATGTGAAGCCTATCCAAATGAGTATTTACGAGGCTCCGGCTCATTGCTACAATATCAACGAAGAGGAAGAAAAAGATGATCATCCTTGGTATCACGATATACTGCGATATGTGAAGAATCGTGAATACTCTGATCAAGCAACTGAGAATGATAAAAGGACTTTGAGAAGATTGGCCAGTGACTACGTCTTAGATGGGGAGATCCTATACAAAAGAAGAAAGGATCAGGTGTTATTAAGATGTGTGGACGCTGTTGAGGCCAAGAAAATCTTGGAAGAAGTCCATGAGGGTGTCTGCGAAACACATGCTAATGGTTTCACAATGGCCAGACAAATCATGAGATTCGGGTATTATTGGTCCACCATGGAAGGGGATCGCATCAATTATGCCAAGAAGTGCCATAAGTGCCAAATTTATGGGGAAAATATTCATGTGCCTCCTTCACCTCTTCATGTTATGACTTTTCCATGGCCTTTCTCTATATGGGTCATGGACGTCATTGGGCCAATCTCGCCTAAAGCCTCTAACGAGCATCGATTCATCTTTGTGGTCATTGATTACTTCACCAAGTGGGTAGAAGCCGCTTCATATGCCAATGTCACCAAGACGGCAGCCAGCAAGTTCTTAAAGAAAGAGATCATCTGCCGATATGGAATGCCAGAAAGTATCATATCGGATAATGCATTGAATTTGAACAACAGCACGATAGCAGAGGTCTGCAGTCAGTTCAAAATTAAACACCACAACTCGTCACCATATCGCTCAAAGATGAATGGTGCAGTTGAGGCGGCTAATAAGAACATCAAGAAGATTGTGGGAAAGATGACTGAGACTTATAAATATTGGCATGAGAAGTTACCATTTGCTCTTTATGCTTATCAAACGTCAGCCAGGACCTCTATCGGGGCAACTCCTTTCTCATTGGTCTATAGACTGGAGGCAGTGTTACCCATCGAAGTTGAGATTCCTTACCTTTGAGTCTTGTCAAAGCTGAAGTTGGATGAAGCAGAATGGATCCATTCTCGATATGATCATCTAAATTTAATCGAAGAGAAAAGGTTGAAGGCTATTCGTCATGGTCAAATGTACCAAAAACGAATGATGCGAGCTTACAACAAAAAGGTTCGCCCCAGAGAATTCCATGAGAGGACTTGGTATTGAAGAAGATCCTACCCCTACAAAAGGATTTCAGAGGAAAATGGATGCCAAACTGGGAAGGACCTTACATGGTAAAGAAGGCCTTTTCTGGAGGAGTGTTAATATTAACTGAAACGGATGGCAAGACTTTGCCTAATCCAGTGAATTCAGACTCAGTCAAGAAGTACTTCACTTAAAAAAGAAAGAGAAAAGGAAAAAGGAGAGACCAAGGCGAAAACCCACAAAGGGCGCTTTGAGACCAAAGGGGTTTTGAATTGAAAACCCGTGAAAGGGCAATTCAAATTTTTATCAAAGGTGGGGCATGCATTAGTCTTGCTATGCCTGAATTAACGAAGAGGAGGTATGCTACATCTTGGGGCATCGACAAAGTACTCTAGATCTCCTAAATACATGTTGAGCTCAAAATGGTCTTCAGGAAGTTCGTACAGAGAAGCTCGGGCTGCGATATCTGGGGCACCTATTTTCCCCCTCACCTATTTTGTATTCCAGCAATGTTTTGCTTTCTTTAATTAATCCATTCTTTTAGGATTTTGTTCCTGATAAATTTCAATTTTGTCCATCATTATGATCCTTTTCAAGCATTTTGCATTGAAATAAAGATTAATGGACTAATAATACTTTCACAAAAGGAGTTCTGCATATTACTCTGGAAGCTTCTAAATATTACAAGAACCTGAAATAGGACTATTATTTAGAACTCACCAAGCCAAAGGGCTGGAAATATTCGAGAAAGAAGAGTCTAAATTGTGACTATTTCTTTGGATCTTCTGTCAAAGATATCAGTTGAACAAGAAGACAGGATATTACGTCAGTAATACAACCTTGAAGAACAATGGGCAACGACAACCCAGACATTAAAAAGGGATCATTCTCATGACATTCTGCATTCATACAAATATCATTCATAACACATCTAGTTAGGAGCATTGGATTTATTCTGATCATTGCATCCTAATCATTTGGCATAAGCATAGGCCTACGAATTCGATTCTACAGGTCATGTCCCCCAGAGGACGGTGTAGCAAGATCGGTGAATCTCATCTCCTTGAAGTAGCAGTGGAGCATATTGAAGTTGCAATGGAGCAGATCAAAGATATCAAATCTTATTTCCATGACGTTACAGTGGAACAGATTAAAGCTACAAATTATAGCGAATCTTATCTCCCTGAAGTTGCAGTGGAGCAGGATAAAAATAAACCAATCTTATCTCTCTGAAGTTGCAGAGGAGCAGATTGAAGCTACTAATCCTATCTCCCTGAAGTTGCAGTGGAGCGGATTAAAGCAACAAATCCTATACCTTTGAAGTTGCAGTAGGTCGGATCAAGTCTACCAAAACCAAACCTTATCTCCCTGAAGTTGCAGTGGAGTAGGTTGAAATTACCAATTCTTATCTCCTTGAAGCTCCAGCAGAGTAGATCGAAGCTACAAATATCTTCCCCCTGAAATTACATTGGAGCGGATCGAAGTACCAATTCATATACCCCTGAAGATGCGCTGGAATGGAAGGAGGCTTCTTGAAAGAAAAAGCACCAAAAAGTCGAAACCCGGCGAAACCGGGCAAAATTAGCCCTTTTGAAGTCTTTGCTCCATTCTCGTTACACGACAATGATCAAAGAGGGGCAGCTGTAATAGGCCAATTTTGGCCCGGGCCCAGATTACAAGAATAAGACAAATTTAAACAAAAATAATTAAGATCCAGAGTCCATTTACAATACAAGGCCCACTACCCAAACAAACCCTGACCCAAACTAAGCCCAAATTACAAGCCCACAACATTTTCACATGTTCAGAAACCCTAACAGCACCTTGAGCCGCTCCTCATGTGGTGTCAGCGCGCCCACCACCCTGCTCCCCCCTTGTGCCTCCACGTCGCCCCGTACCTACAAACAACAAAAAAGGACAGCAGCACGGAAACGAGCAAAAGAAATATGGCAGAAACAAAAGCAAGCAAAAGAACAAAAAATGGCATGTATAATCAGCTATAAAGCCACTCCAAAAAGTTGTAATTTTTTTTTCTAAAGCCACTCCAAAAAATGGCATGTATAATCGGCTATAAAGCCAGTCCAAAAATGGCATGTTATTATCGTTGTCATTATTTTTCTAAAGCACATAACATTTATTTGCTTACTATAGTTTTTTTAGTTTTAATTTTCTTTAGTTTTTGCTTATTATTTTCCTTTTATTGGTAACCAGCTTGTTTTTTTCGCTTATTTATTTTCGTCCTTATTATTGTCACTCATATTAATGCATTTATTTCTACATTTTACTACAAAAATGTGTTACATTAATCTTTGCCCAATACATAAAATTTCATTTTTTAAATAAGAAATCTTTCGTAATTCGAGATTCGAAAAGTCGTTCCCTAACGGGGCTTCAATTTTCTTGATAAGTCCGAATAAACGAACGTTTTTTAAAGCATAAATTTTTAAACATTCTTGGGAATTAGGAAAAATCGTGTTCTAACTTACGGAATACGATTTCTTTCTAAAACCAAGATAATCGAATGTCTTTCAAAATAAACAAAATTTTTGGTATTTATTCTCGTATCGGGTTTTAAGATATTGTGTCCTAATTTACGGGACGTAATTCTTTATTCTCGATTAACATGGAATACGCCCTCTTCTCAGAAAAATTTTCTATCAAACAATGTTTTAACAAAGGATCGTATTTTTTTTAAATCTCTTCAAATTTTTGATTTTCGACACTAAGACACTAATTAATCAACTAGGTACCAATTTTGGGCATTACGAGGGTGCTAATCCTTCCTCGTGCGTAACCGACTCCCGAACCCATTTTTACGAATTTCAGAGACCAAAGCGATCGTTTTAATAAATCAAATCTCTTATTAAAATGATCAAATTACGAGGTGACCCAATCACACCTCATCAAAAAGGATTGGTGGCGACTCCCATTTTTTTGTTTTCAAAATCAAAGTCGACCCCGTTTTACAAAAAGAATGGTTTCAGCAATATGGATTTCAGATTATAGAAATTTTATTATGACACTGGTTGTTATTGGGATTACTTCCGATTTTTGTAACACCCCCAAACCCGGCCCACGAGCCTTGACCGGATCTGGTATGTTACTACGGAAAACGGTTGTAAAGAATTTGACTTAAAGGTAAAATCGTTAAAATCTATTGTCATTTGTAAAACATTGTGTATTTAAAATTCTAAGTAAAACTTTGATGTTACAAAGTATCCGAGTTGAGAACTTTAATATAAGTCTGTAATGTGTAAATTGCCAAAATTAAAAACATTTCCCCAAATAATAATTTAATCGTCAAACCAACATAAACCTAATAACAATTTCCGAATACTTAAAGCGCCCTTATTACAATAAATGATTGATCAAAATAATTGAAAATATAAAAGTACGTAAACAAATAACCTCGCATGGCCACCTTTTGTATCCACTCGGCCGGTCCAAGAATCACGATCATCTGCGATGTTGATAAATATTTGGGTGAGTCACACGGACTCGAGTGTGCAATTAGACCACCGAATTCCACCCACAAATTAAACCATAAATCAACCCGCATAACGATTAACAAGGCGACTTATTCTTATAATATCACATTTTGGGCTTGGCCCATATTCATACCACTTATCGAGATAATACTGATGAATTAACCACTTGTTTCCACATAATGGGCTTAGCCCATTTCACACCGATCCACATTCACATATAGGGCTTGGCCCGTAATCCCATTAGATACACATATCCGATGTAATTATGCAAATGCACCCAACCCAAACCTAGGGTCCATCCTCTACACACCCCGTATCCGGCCACCACACACACGTGGGATTACTAAATCACCCTCCAACCGCTACACACCATTTCGGCAATTAATGCCGCCCACGATGTAGCTCGTAGCTAACATCAAACCACGATGAGGCACATAGCCACTCATCAACCACGATATGGCACATGGTACCGATATCAACCACGATGAGGCACGTGAGCCACTCTTCAATCCACGTGAACTTAATCACAAGTAATCCACAACGCGACCTCGATCGGCGCCAATCCACGATGTAGCTCATGGCTAACATCAAAACCACGCACTCGAAGTACACCCGTACCTTCTTTCATATTCATAATCCATCCCATGCACATGCAACATATAATAATGTCATGATAAATAATGCATGTACATGTTAACCAAACATTCAATCGTATTCACATTCATAATCCACATTTCATCGATTTGGTACTAACACGATTATTGACATACCCCTTTAAGGGCATCCATTTCATAATTGCCCATTGTACTTATTAGCACATATATAACACATATACAACACATGCAAGTATCACATAAATCCCGTAAAACGGTAGGCTAACTACACACCTTATCACTTGAAGCACTACGCCTCGATCCGATGCTATCGCTAAACGAAACTCTGACTATCTCGCCTATTTTCTGCTCTCTGCTTTGGCCCACACCCCGGTGGCCAATCCGAAACGGAAGAAACCGATCTGTTCTTAAACTTCGGGATAGGGACTATCCCTTTACCTTCTTGACCGGCATCCATGTCCATTAATGATATCTTAATCAGAACCAAATGGTTAACCGATAACATCATAATCTAAATATACCAAATCTAAACCATACTTACTGAATATTCTTACCAACAAATCGAAATCCCGGAAGCCTTGCTTACTACTGTCGATTTGCTCCTAAGAACCATAGTACACAATCGGTCATCACTAATAGACAAAATGGACTCATGGCCGAATATTACAAGTCACCTTACCTTGTTTAACTAAATCCCGAAATACTTGCTTGCTCCTTGAGCTTGTCGAAATCCTATATGCCATTGTTAGAATCGGCTATACACAATAAATCCATGAAGATGGCCTTTGGCCGAATAGCACCTATCACTTACCTTTGTCGAAATCCCTTGATCACTTCAAATCCCAAAAAAACCTCCTTTAACGCTCCTTGATGTTATCACATACAAAAGAAACACAAAGTTATGCCACTATACACATTCGGCCAACATTAGAAGTCAAGGCCTACCCTTGATTTGGCACACTAAAAGGATAGGAACCCAAATCGATTGCTAAGGGTGAATACACTTACCACTACACACGTTGCTTACCACTTATGAAAAACTTCCGAATCACCCTCCTAGGTTCGGCCACAACCAAGAAATAAAGTTATCTCTCCAACTTTTCGGCTTTGAAGAGAACAAAAGAAGAAAAGAAGTGATAAGGGGTTCCAAATAAATATTCGGCTATGGCTCAACAAATGGTGATTGCACATTCGGCTAACACAAAGAAACGAGTTTGGAGTTGGAGAAAAGAAGAAATAGAAGGATGGAGAAGGCTTAGGAGAATTCGGCTTCAGGAGGTGTGAAGAAGAAAAGATGTGAAAGGAAGAAAATAAATGTATCAAAAGTTTCAACTTTCGGCTTTTGTCAAAGAGAAAATAAGGTGCAAATTAAACAAAGCAACTAAAAGGGAGAAAAAGATGAATGCTTAATTAAAAGGAATTTCGGCACACACTCTTTACTAAACATCAAAGCCGAAAATGCCACCCCAAGGAGTCCTATATTCGGCCACTAGCTCTTCCCATATCAAATCCCTTGATAATCTCCTATTTTATCTCTTTAACACCCATTCAAAAATAAACAAATAAATCTACAATTATATTCTATCTACCAACTTAAAATAAATCAACCTTTATCATATATCCTAGCCGAATTTTTTTAAAAAGAAAAAATCAAGCCTTATCCTTATCTTTCAAAGCCCCCATGCCGTCCAACACTCCCCCTCTCCCTTAACGCCAACATGTAAAAATAAAACACACTTAACGCTGCCATCAAGACTCGAACCTCCTCCCTTCCCCCTTGCTTGAGGCGTCATTCACCAAGGCCCTAAGTGGCGCATTCAAGCCACTTTACCAAGGCACTCTTTGTCATAACTCCTCCACTTATTCCTTTAAGGCCTCCTTAGCCTAGCTTCCCTTCTTAAGCTTGAAATCTCATAATTTCTTAAGGCACTCTCCTACATCCCAGGGTTCTCAAAACCCTTAAAACCCCTCCATACACACTCAAAGCCTACTAGCTTATGAGTTATGCATTAAATGCATAACCCCTAATTCCTGGATGTTTTAGTTCTACCCTCCTTAAAATAATTTCGTCCTCGAAATTACTCACTAACTAACAGTCGTGCAATCCTACTCACCGCACTACGCTTATGCTGCGCACTCTGATCTTAACAAACTATCATACTTCCTAGGCACAGTTTCTAAGTTCACATCCAAGGTTTCAGGCACTTCACTAGCAACACCAGAATGAGCTAACTCTAAAACAAGCAAAGCAATTAAGGGTATTCCAGAAATAAGGAACTTACCCGCTATCTCATCTGGCACATCTTCCTCCTCGCGACGACTGACTGCCTAAGCCAACCCTAATTGTCTTGCATCTGAACCTTCAGCACCCCTACTTGGTGTTCCACGACCTCTGCCGGAACCATTTCCTCCATGGTTTGGACCACGACCCTTCGTCGTCTGAGGACAATTTTTAACCAAATGAGCCTTAGACCCACAACGGAAACATTCTTTACTATTTCCCCAACACTCTCGGCGCATGAGCTCTTCCACACCGAGCACATGTGCGACTCGATTCTCGGCGCGCAGCAGTGTACGTCTGCAATTCTCAATCCTTGGTCTCTTCCGAAAATCCTCAGATGATACCGATGGTCCAAAACTCCTTTTGTTCCAACTCTTATTCTTCTCTCGGTTACGTCTCGCGGTTCTCTTAACTTCCTCTCACTATCCGAGCTTTCTCCACTAGAATAGCAAAGTCCCTTTCTCTTTGCGGAGCAATCAACACTCGTAGCTCATCTCGCAATCCGTCCTCGAATCTAACACACCTTTCGTGTCGGTGGCCACAATCCCTTGGCATCGACTTAACCGTACAAATTCCGCTTCATACTCGCCACCGACTTACTTCCTTGAACCAAGTTTAGAAACGCCTTCCTTTGCGAGTCTAAATGGCGGCTCCAACATACTTCCCTTCAAACTTAAGCTTAAAATACTCCCAATCCAATCGATCTGCGGGACACCTTGCACGACGGTGAGCCACCATCGATAAGCCTCGTCTCGAGCAACGAGACAAAGACCTTCGACTTTTCCTCAAGCGATGCGGTCCAAATCATCCATGATTCTTTCGACCGCTTCTAACCAATATTCCACTACATTCGGAGCTACTCCGGATACTCCTCTAAAAACCTCACTCCGTTTGACCTTAGTCTTTCCGACATCGACTTTCGAGCTCCATTTCCCATACCGGCTCTTGCCACTTGCTCTAGCACTCGGAGCATAGCTGCGATCATTTGCGTCATCTCCTCTGTCGGATCTTGATCCTCCGCGCCTTCTTTGTGGCGGCACATCATTCGACCCATGGCGGACCCTATTGGTTCCGATCACGATCGTTCGACCACGTCCTCTAGAACTCATATCTAACATCGCGATTTAATCGATTAAAAGTTTTATGCATTAGTAATTTGTTCCGCGATTATCCGTGAAAGCAGTTTTATGCAAAGACATTTTAGAAGTAGTTCTTTCGATCAATCAAAGTTTGAGCTCAAGTTCACTATTCTAATTCAGAGAATCACATTCACATTCATCAATAGAGACACATTCATTCATCCACCATACTACTATGGCATTTTATCCATTCCCAACCCAAGGGTAATTTCGTCATTTATCCTATAAGGGTATTTTGGTAATAAATCAGGATCAATTTGAAAATCTTTACAAAGGTATTTCGAAATTTTCAAAGCTCAGGGTTATTTTAAAAATTCTCTCAAATCGGAGGTATGGTAGAAATTTTGGAAATCAGGGTCATTTTGGTAATTTTACAACCAGGGGTATTTGGGTAATTTTGTCAACCGGGAATAATTCGAAAAATGTTTCTCTCAAAATCTAATTTGGTGTTTTCAAATCAAAAGAGCAATTTGGAGATTTAAAAACTAAGGTTTTTATAAACAGCAAGGCTAGTCCCTTTCGGGTTTTAATTATCGAATTTAGCCGGTGACTAAGTCCTCTTGGTTAGGGTGAACCGTAGCTACGCACCAGGTAGGATTCGAGTAAAGAGGAGGTGAGTCACTAGGATTTGCTTAAGTACCAAGCTCTTCTTGAATCCACTCCTAGACATGCGCACAATTGTTGCCACACCTAACTCTCGGCGACTTAGTTCACGGGTTTGTTTAATGATTCTTAAGTCTTATGCATTATGTGTTGGAGTAGACTAGTCCTAGGGTCCAATAGCCCTAATCTACTAATCTACGATCCCTTAATGCCCACATAGTTCACATATTCAAATCACTTCAATAGTCGAAGTACTTACAGTGGACCTCGGGCCGGAGATACAGGTGCCATGCCAGAATAACCTGAAATAAAAGTCCATATTTTGAAAAGCCCATCCTAGAAAATGTTTTTGGACCCAAAACCCTCAAAGCCAAGTTTTGAACCGGGCTCTGATACCAAACTGTAACACCCCCAAACCTGGCCCACGAGCCTTGACCGGATCTAGTATGTTACTACGGAAAACGGTTGTAAAGAATTTGACTTAAAGGTAAAATCGTTAAAATCTATTGTCATTTGTAAAACATTGTGTATTTAAAATTCTAAGTAAAACTTTGATGTTACAAAGTATCCGAGTTGAGAACTTTAATATAAATCAGTAATGTGTAAATTGCGAAATTAAAAACATTTCCCCAAATAATAATTTAATCGTCAAACCAACATAAACATAATAACAATTTCTCGAATACTTAAAGCGCCCTTATTACAATAAATGATTGATCAAAATACTGAAAATATAAAAGTACATAAACAAATAACTTACGCATGGCCACCTTTTGTATCCACTCCGGCCAGTCAAGAATCACGATCATCTGCGATGTTGATAAATATTTGGGTGAGTCACACGGACTCGATGTGCAATTAGACCACCGAATTCCACCCACAAATTAAACCATAAATCAACCCGCATAACGATTAACAAGGCGACTTATTCTTATAATATCACATTTTGGGCTTGGCCCATATTCATACCACTTATCGATAATACAAGATAATTAACCACTTGTTTCCACATAATGGGCTTAGCCCATTTCCACACCGATCCACATTCACATATAGGGGTTGGCCCGTAATCCCATTAGATACACATATCCGATGTAATTATGCAAATGCACCCAACCCAAACCTAGGGTCCATCCTCTACACACCCCGTATCCGGCCACCACACACGTGGGATTACTAAATCACCCTCCAACCGCTACACACCATTTGGCAATTAATGCCGTCCACGATGTAGCTCGTAGCTAACATCAAACCACGATGAGGCACATAGCTACTCATCAACCACGATATGGCACACACCGATATCAACCACGATGAGGCACGAGCCACTCTTCAATCCACGTGAACTTAATCACAAGTAATCCACAACGCGACCTCAGTCAGCGCCAATCCACGATGTAGCTCATGGCTAACATCAAACCACGTACTCGAAGTACACCCGTACCTTCTTTCATATTCATAATCCATCCCATGCACATACAACATATAATAATGTCATGATAAATAATGCATGTACATGTTAACCAAACATTCAATCGTATTCACATTCATAATCCACATTTCATCAGATTTGGTACTAACCTGATTATTGACATACCCCTTTAAGGGCATCCATTTCATAATTGCCACTGCACTTATTAGCACATATATAACACATATACAACATATGCAAGTATCACATAAATCCCGAAAAACGGTAGGCTAACTACACACCTTATCACTTGAAGCACTACGCTCTCGATCCCGATGCTATCGCTAAATGAAACTACAGCTATCTGCCTATTTTCCTGCTCTGCTGCTGGTCCACACCCCGGTGGCCAATCCCGAACGGAAGAAACCGATCTCTTCTTAAACTTCGGGATAGGGACTATCCCTTTACCTTCTTGACCGGCATCCATGTCCATTAATGATATCTTAATCAGAACCAAATGGTTAACCGATAACATCATAATCTAAATATACCAAATCTAAACCATACTTACTGAATATTCTTACCAACGAATCAAAATCCCGGAAGCCTTGCTTACTATTGTCGATTTGCTCCTAAGAACCATAGTACACAATCGGTCATCACTAATAGACAAAATGGCCTCATGGCCGAATATTACAAGTCACCTTACCTTGTTTAACTAAATCCCGAAATACTTGCTTGCTCCTTGAGATTGTCGAAATCCTATATGCCATTGTTAGAATCGGCTATACACAATAAATCCATGAAGATGGCCTTTGGCCGAATAGCACCTATCACTTACCTTTGTCGAAATCCCTTGATCACTTCAAATCCCAAAAAAACCTCCTTTAACGCTCCTTGATGTTATCACATACAAAAGAAACACAAAGTTATGCCACTATACACATTCGGTCAACATTAGAAGTCAAGGCCTACCCTTGATTTCGGCACACTAAAAGGATAGGAACCCAAATCGATTGCTAAGGGTGAATACACTTACCACTACACACGTTGCTTACCACTTATGAACAACTTCCGAATCACCCTCCTAGGTTGGCCACAACCAAGAAATAGAGTTATCTCTCCAACTTTCGGCTTTGAAGAGAACAAAAGAAGAAAAGAAGTGATAAGGGGTTCCAAATAAATATTCGGCTATGGCTCAACAAATGGTGATTGCACATTCGGCTAACACAAAGAACAAGTTTGGAGTTGGAGAAAAGAAGAAATAGAAGGATGGAGAAGGCTTAGGAGAATTCGGCTTCAAGGAGGTGTGAAGAAGAAAAAGATGTGAAAGGAAGAAAATAAATGTATCAAAAGTTTCAACTTTGGCTTTTGTCAAAGAGAAAATAAGGTGCAAATTCGGCAAAGCAACTAAAAGGGAGAAAAGATGAATGCTTAATTAAAAGGAATTTGGCACACACTCTTTACTAAACATCAAAGCCGAAAATGCCACCCCAAGGAGTCTATATATTCGGCCACTACCTCTTCCCATATCAAATCCCTTGATAATCTCCTATTTTATCTCTTTAACACCCATTCAAAAATAAACAAATAAATCTACAATTATATTCTATCTACCAACTTAAAATAAATCAACCTTTATCATATATCCTAGCCGAATTTTTTTAAAAAGAAAAAATCAAGCCTTATCCTTATCTTTCAAAGCCCCCATGCCGTCCAACACTCCCTCTCTCCCTTAACGCCAACATGTAAAAAATAAAACACACTTAACGCTGCCATCAAGACTCGAACCTCCTCCCTTCCCCTTTGCTTGAGGCGTCATTCACCAAGGCCCTAAGTGGCGCCTTCAAGCCACTTTACCAAGGCACTCTTTGTCATAACTCCTCCACTTATTCCTTTAAGGCCTCCTTAGCCTAGCTTCCCTTCTTAAGCTTGAAATCTCATAATTTCTTAAGGCACTCTCCTACATCCCAGGGTTTTCAAAACCCCTAAAACCCCTCCATACACACTCAAAGCCTACTAGCTTATGAGTTATGCATTAAATGCATAACCCCTAATTCCTGGATGTTACAGTTCTACCCTCCTTAAAATAATTTAGTCCTCGAAATTACTCACTAACTAACATTCGTGCAATCCTACTCACCGCACTACGCTTATCTTTGCGACTCGATCTTAACAAACTATCATACTTCCTAGGCACGGTTTCTAAGTTCACATCCAAGGTTTCGGGCACTTCACTAGCAACACCGAATGAGCTAACTCTAAAACAAGCAAAGCAATTAAGGGTATTCGGAAATAAGGAACTTACCCGCTATCTCATCGGCACATCTTCCTCCTCATGACGGTGATTGCCTAAGCCAACCCTAATTGTCTTGCATCTGAACCTTGACACCCCTACTTGGTGTTCCACGACCTCTGCGGAACCATTTCCTCCATGGTTTGGACCACGACCCTTCGTCGTCGAGGACAATTTTAACCAAATGAGCCTTAGACCCACAGCGGAAACATTCTTTACTATTTCCCCAACACTCTCAAAGCATGAGCTCTTCCACACCGAGCACATATGCGACTCGATTCTCGGCCGCGCAGTGTGCGTCTGAAATTCTCAATCCTTGGTCTCTTAGAAAATCCTCGGATGATACCGATGGTCCAAAACTCCTTTTGTTCCAACTCTTATTCTTCTCTCGGTTACGTCTCGCGGTTCTCTTAACTTCCTTAGCTATCCAGAGCTTTCTCCACTAGAATAGCAAAGTCCCTTTCTCTTTGCGGAGCAATCAACACTCGTAGCTCATCTCATAATCCGTCTTGAATCTAACACACCTTTCGTGTCGGTGGCCATGATCCCCTTGGCATACCGACTTAACGCACAAATTCCGCTTCATACTTTTCCACCGACTTACTTCCTTGAACCAAGTTTAGAAGCGCCTTCCTTTGCGAGTCTAAATGGCGGCTCCAACATACTTCCCTTCAAACTTAAGCTTAAAATACTCCCAATCCAATCGATCTGCCGGGACACCTTGCGACGGTGAGCCACCATCGATAAGCCTCGTCTCGAACAGCGAGGCGGCACCTTTCGACTTTTCTCGTGATGCAGTCCAAATCATCCATGATTCTTTCGGCGACCGCTTCTAACCAATATTCCGCTACATTCGGAGCTACTCGGATACTCCTCTAAAAACCTTAGCTCCGTTTGACCTTAGTCTTTCCGATCATCGACTTCCGAGCTCCATTTCCCATACCAGCTCTTGCCACTTGCTCTAGCACTTTTCGGAGCATAGCTGCGATCTTGTGTCATCTCCTCTGTCGGATCTTGATCCTCCGTGCCCACCTTCTTTGGCGGCGGCACATCATTTTCGACCCATGGCGGACCCTATTGGTTCCGTCTGATCGTTCGACCACGTCCTCTAGAACTCATATCTAACGTCGCGATTTGTCGATTAAAGTTTTATGCATTAGTAATTTGTTCCCGCGATTATCCATGAACGATTTTATGCAAAGACGTTTTAGAAGTAGTTCTTTCGATCAATCAAAGTTTCAGCTCAAGTTCACTATTCTAATTCGAGAGAATCACATTCACATTCATCAATAGAGACACATTCATTCATCCACCATACTACTATGGCATTTTATCCATTCCCAACCCAAAGGGTAATTTCGTCATTTTTCCTATAAGGGTATTTTGGTAATAAATCGGGATCAATTTGAAAATCTTTACAAAGGTATTTGAAATTTTCAAAGCTCGAGGTTATTTTAAAAATTCTCTCAAATCGGAGGTATGGTAGAAATTTTGGAAATCGAGGTCATTTTGGTAATTTTACAACTGAGGGTATTTGAGTAATTTTTTCAACAGGGAATAATTCGAAAAATGTTTCTCTCAAAATCTAATTTAGTGTTTTCAAATTAAAAGAGCAATTTGGAGATTTAAAAACTAAGGTTTTTATAAGCAAGAAGGCTAGTCCCTTTCGGGTTTTAATTATCGAATTTGCTTGATGACTAAGTCCTCTTGGTTAGGGTGAACCGTAGCTACGCACAGGTAGGATTCGAGTAAAGAGGAGGTGAGTCACTAGGACTGCTTAAGTACCAAGCTCTTCTTGAATCCACTCCTAGACATGCGCTGTTGTTGCCACACCCTAACTCGCGACTTAGTTCACAAGTTTGTTTAATGATTCTTAAGTCTTATGCATTACGTGTTGGAGTAGACTAGTCCTAGGGTCCAATAGCCCTAATCTACTAATCTACGATCCCTTAATGCCCACATAGTTCACATATTCAAATCACTTCAATAGTCAGAAGTACTTACCTAGTGGACCTCGGGCCGGAGATACAGGTGCCATGCCAGAATAACACGAAATAAAAGTCCATATTTTGAAAAGCCCATCTTAGAAAATGTTTTTGGACCCAAAACCCTCAAAGCCAAGTTTTGAGCAGGGCTCACGATGCAAGCTGTAACACCCTAAACCCGGCCCACGAGCCTTGACCGGATCTGGTATGTTACTACGGAAAGCGGTTGTAAAGAATTTGACTTAAAGGTAAAATCGTTAAAATCTATTGTCATTTGTAAAACATTGTGTATTTAAAATTGAAGTAAAACTTTGATGTTACAAAGTATCCGAGTTGAGAACTTTAATATAAATGCGTAATGTGTAAATTGCGAAATTAAAAACATTTCCCCAAATAATAATTTAATCGTCAAACCAACATAAACATAATAACAATTTCCGAATACTTAAAGCGGCCCTTATTATAATAAATGATTGATCAAAATACTGAAAATATAAAAATACGTAAACAAATAACACGCATGGCTACCTTTTGTATCCACTCGGCCAGGTCCAAGAATCACGATCATCTGCGATGTTGATAAATATTTGGGTGAGTCACACGGACTCGGTGTGCAATTAGACCTTTGAATTCCACCCACAAATTAAACCATTAATCAACCCACATAATGATTAACAAAGCGACTTATTCTTATAATATCACATTTTGGGCTTGGCCCATATTCATACCACTTATCGGATAATCGATAATTAACCACTTGTTTCCACATAATGGGCTTAGCCCATTTCCACACTGATCCACATTCACATATAGGGCTTGGCCCGTAATCCCATTAGATACACATATCCGATGTAATTATGCAAATGCACCCAACCCAAACCTAGGGTCCATCCTCTACACACCCCCGTATCCAGCCACCACACACCAGGGGATTACTAAATCACCCTCCAACTGCTACACACCATTTCGGCAATTAATGCCGTCCACGATGTAGCTCGTAGCTAACATCAAACCACGATGAGGCACATAGCTACTCATTAACCACGATATGGCACACAGCCGATATCAACCACGATGAGGCACAGAGCCACTCATCAATCCACGTGAACTTAATCACAAGTAATCCACAACGCGACCTCAGTCAGCGCCAATCCACGATGTAGCTCATGGCTAACATCAAACCACGTACTCGAAGTACACCCGTACCTTCTTTCATATTCATAACCCATCCCATGCACATGCAACATATAATAATGTCATGATAAATAATGCATGTACATGTTAACCAAACATTCAATCGTATTCACATTCATAATCCACATTTCATCAGATTTGGTACTAACCTGATTATTGACATACCCCTTTAAGGGCATCCATTTCATAATTGCCACTGCATTTATTAGCACATATATAACACATATACAACACATGCAAGTATCACATAAATCCCGGAAAACGGTAGGCTAACTACACACCTTATCACTTGAAGCACTACGCTCTCGATCCCGATGCTATCGCTAAACGAAACTACAGCTATCTGCCTATTTTCCTGCTCTGCTGCTGGCCCACACCCCGGTGGCTAATCCCGAACGGCAGAAACCGATCTCTTCTTAAACTTCGGGATAGGGACTATCCCTTTACCTTCTTGACCGGCATCCTTGTCCATTAATGATATCTTAATCAGAACCAAATGGTTAACCGATAACATCATAATCTAAATATACCAAATCTAAACCATACTTACTGAATATTCTTACCAACGAATCGAAATCCCGGAAGCCTTGCTTACTATTGTCGATTTGCTTCTAAGAACCATAGTACACAATCGGTCATCACTAATAGACAAAATGGCCTCATGGCCGAATATTACAAGTCACCTTACCTTGTTTAACTAAATCTCGAAATACTTGCTTGCTCCTTGAGATTGTCGAAATCCTATATGCCATTGTTAGAATCGGCTATACACAATAAATCCATGAAGATGGCCTTTGGCCGAATAGCACCTATCACTTACCTTTGTCGAAATCCCTTGATCACTTCAAATCCCAAAAAAACCTCCTTTAACGCTCTTTGGTGTTATCACATACAAAAGAAACACAAAGTGATGCCACTATACACATTCGGCCAACATTAGAAGTCAAGGCCTACCCTTGATTTCGGCACACTAAAAGGATAGGAACCCAAATCGATTGCTAAGGGTGAATACACTTACCACTACACACGTTGCTTACCACTTATGAACAATTTCTCGAATCACCCTCCTAGGTTCAGCCACAACCAAGAAATAGAGTTATCTCTCCAACTTTCGGCTTTGAAGAGAACAAAAGAAGAAAGGAAGTGATAAGGGGTTCCAAATAAATATTCGGCTATGGCTCAACAAATGGTGATTGAACATTCGGCTAACACAAAGAACAGGTTTGGAGTTGGAGAAAAGAAGAAATAGAAGGATGGAGAAGGCTTAGGAGAATTCGGCTTCAAGGAGGTGTGAAGAAGAAAAAAATGTGAAAAAAAGAAAATAAATGTATCAAAAGTTTCAACTTTCGGCTTTTGTCAAAGAGAAAATAAGGTGCAAATTTGGCAAAGCAACTAAAAGGGAGAAAAAGATGAATGCTTAATTAAAAGGAATTTCGGCACACACTCTTTACTAAACATCAAAGCCAAAAATGCCACCCCAAGGAGTCCTATATTCGGCCACTAGCTCTTCCCATATCAAATCCCTTGATAATCTCCTATTTTATCTCTTTAACACCCATTCAAAAATAAACAAATAAATCTACAATTATCTTCTATCTACCAACTTAAAATAAATCAACCTTTATCATATATCCTAGCCGAATTTTTTTAAAAAGAAAAAATCAAGCCTTATCCTTATCTTTCAAAGCCCCCATGCCGTCCAACACTCCCCTCTCTCCATAACGCCAACATGTAAAAATAAAACACACTTAGCTGCCATCAAGACTCGAACCTCCTCCCTTCCCCCTTGCTTGAGGCGTCATTCACCAAGGCCCTAGGTGGCGCCTTCAAGCCACTTTACCAAGGCACTCTTTGTCATAACTCCTCCACTTATTCCTTTAAGGCCTCCTTAGCCTAGCTTCCCTTCTTAAGCTTGAAATCTCATAATTTCTTAAGGCACTCTCCTACATTCCAGGGTTCTCAAAACCCCTTAAACCCCTCCATACACTCTCAAAGCCTACTAGCTTATGAGTTATGCATTAAATGCATAACCCCTAATTCCTGGATGTTACAATTTTCCTCTTCTATTTGGGAAACATTATAGAAGTTGAGGTATTGTTCTATCTAGATTGTTGAAGCGTCAGATTTATTATAGCACCATGATTTTAAATTTATCTGCTGAGTGTGACTTCAGAATAATTCAAAGCCTTAATGTTAATTATTAAAATAGCTATATCAATGACATGGTTATTATAGAAAGATGTAAGATTGGAACGGATCGATAAATGGTAGCAAAGTTTTGATTAGTTGGAAGCTCTATTGACCGAAGCATCAATTTTGGTACAGTCTGAATCGAGTAGGGAATTGGTAAATTCTAGTGATGCATCATTGAATTGTTTGGACTGTGTTTGATGCTGGAAGGCAAAGTAAAGACCTATACTTTTAGACAGTTAAAACTACAGAAAAGAATTACTCGATATATGACCTTAAATTGGCAAATATTATGTTTGTACTGGGAATTTGGAAACATTATCTGTATGGTGAAAAGAATCAAATATATATTGGTCATGAAACTTTAAGATACCTGATGGTATAGAAATATCTAAATCTGATACGACACAGATGGCTTGAAATATTGAAAGACTCTGACTTGGTAATTGAGTATCATTCGGGAAGAGTAAATATAGTTGTTGATGTTCTGCATAGAAAATCTCTATTTTCTTTATGAGCAATAAATATCAGATTGCTATTATCTGATGAAAGATTAATTTTAGTTGAGAAGAGCTAAACTGATGTTTCTACAAAAGATTGGTAAAGCCCAGAAAAGTGAAAAAGAGTTATAAGTTAAATGGATACAGAGTAAAACAAATTCTAATTCAGGATATCAGATGGGATCTGATGACTATCTGTTATTTCGAAATAGAGTCTATGTACTGAAGAATTTAGAGCTTGTACAGAAAATTTTATACGGAACTCACATTGGTAATATATCTGTAACAACCCGATTTTGGGTCTAGTTGGAACAGTGGTTTCTGGACCACAAATCCGACGAATAAAAATTTATTTTTATTATATTTTTATGGTCTACAATTTTATGGAACGATTTCGTGAAAATTTCATTCGAAAATTTTGACATTTGGGCACTCAATTTAGTCAAAAGGACTAAATTGCAAAAACTGCAAAACTTGAATTCTATATGTTAGAGGTGTCCAATTGCCATGAAATTTTAAATTAGAGGTACTTAAATGGTAATTAGACCATTGGTTAAGTTGGTGGACAAAAATGGACATGGTTTGGTATGTTTTCAAAGTTTTTCATTAAGGGCATTTTGGTAATTTGGTAATTAAATGAATTAAAAAGCCAAATTAAAAGCCAATTTTTGTCCATCTTCTTCCTCATGGCCAAAATTCACAAGGGGGAAGCCATAGCTAGGGTTTGGCCACTTCCAAGCTTGATTTTAAGTCTGTTCTTGCCCCGTTTTTAATACTCTTTACATTTTTGAAGTCGTTGTAACTCAATCTTTCTATTTCTACCATCAATTTGAAGACATGTCAAGGTCTAAAATTTTACCCATGATGGATGTTTGTGTATTTTGATGTCTAATGGTAGAAAATGCATGTTTGGTGTATGATAAACGACTTTTGCTAAGAGATTTTCGGTGAAAATGCCTAAAAGGACTTGTTTGTAAAAGTTGTAAAATGAGTAGTAAAAGTGTAAATAGATGAAAAATATGGGCTGTTATGAGCATGATATAGGTTCGACTAGGCTTGGGTGTAATGATATTGAATGAAAATCATTTTACGAGCCTAGTGACGAAACTGTAAAATGTCAAAAGTTTAGGGGCAAAAATGTAATTTTCTCCATAATGTGATTTTGGGCTGATTTGAATAGTATAATGATTAAATAAGTTAAATGTGATATTATAGATAAAAAAACAAGGTTCGGAGTTAGAACGAGGGAAAAACAAGTATTTGACGATTTAGTCCTTTTTGTCGTTTTTATACCGAGGTAAGTTCGTACATTTAATAAGCATTAAATTATATGTGTATAAATGCTTAATTGATATAATTGTGGTAAATGTTATATTATTGAAATGAAATGTGAATGCTATTCAGTACGATACTACGAAAATGACCGACAGAGATTCGATACAGCGAAAGTCACGGTTGAACCTTAGGAATAGATAGGATACAAATGTCATGACATTAGGATTACTGAGATTTTGTGTAATACCATATTTGGGATATGGCATCGATATGAGACTTCGTGTAAGACCATATCTGGGATATGGCATAGATATGAGACTTCGTGTAAGACCATAGCTGGGCTATTGGCATCGATTCGAGATTATATGTAAGACCATATCCGGGATATGGCATTGGTACGATACTGTGTGTACTAGATCCCTGAGTATCCTTTAGTATTCCAAATGGTTCGACGGGAAATTCAACGGGTATGTCAAAGAAAAGAAAGAGTATGTAAGTATTACGAATTGGTACAGGTATGTACGTAAAGTTTATAAGCATTGACTTCATGAAATTGTGAGTTCATGATTTCTACAGTGATGTTTTGTGAAAACCTTGTGATTTTTGATCAATACTTGTGATGTATGAAATACATGGTAAATTCGATTGACGATTTTATGATTGGCCTTCGGGCTAAATTGAGTTATGATGTAGCATGTTTATTCACACAAATTGTGACTTATCGGATATGAGAAAAAGGAAAGATTGGCATAATTTCCTATTAAAATGATTATAAAAGTATGAAAAGATATGAGCTTTAAACAATTGAAAGATGTTAAAGTATATGCTTGAAATGTAAATACTCATAATTAATGTGCATGTTTACTATGAGGTTTGAAATGATTTGTTGAATTGCGGTAATACGTTACAAAGGAGGGAATTATGGTTGTTAGGCTAATGCCAAAATATGTTAAATTATGCTTATAAGATGATAGACTAAACATTATGACTGAATGAAAATTATAACTATGAGCTTTATAGCAATTTGTATTATCTTTTGTATAAATTTTGAACTTGATAAAAGATTTGTAAGAGTTGCTTATTATTTTCATACGGACTTACTAAGCTATATATATAGCTTACCCCATTCCTTTCCAATGTCTTATAGGGTTATTGAGCTAGCTCGGGTTGGAGTTCACCGGAGATCCTATCACACTATCAAGCTATCATCTTGGGTATTGATGAATTCAAGTATTTTAAGTCTATGGCATGTATAGGGACTTAGTCATTTTGTTAATGTGTCATTGTGATTGTAGCCAATGTGTTGGCTTGTGATTGTCAAAGGTTTGTTTTTCTATTTGGCCATGTAAGTTGGCTCATATTGGCTAACATGATTGTAAGCCGAAGTATATTCATAGATGTGTCAATTCTATGGTGATATGATTATGGTATGCCTAATGAATGTGGAATTTGTTTGTTTGATTTAGGCCTTAATAAATGTAGTGAATATGTTAGGCAAAGATATAAAGTTGATATGCTTTAACTATGAATGTGGAATCTTGCATGAATTGGTGTGGAAAGGTTTAAGTTCTAAGTTTGATAAATAATGGCATGAGGATGACATGTTATTGTCTTGGTTGTGGTTGTTTAATTCCTTTTAAATGCTTAAAATTGTGCCATGTGATGTTGTGTTGATGTGTGCAAGAGAGGATGGCAAATTGGCTTGGTAAATAGCCTTGTTTTTGTCTACACGGGTAGACACACGGGCGTGTTTGACACACGGTCTGCCCCACGGGCATATGTTCCGGTCGTGTGTCCCCTGCACCTTAATTGTGGAAAAATAAAATGTCCAGAATTGAGCACATGGGCAGAGACACGGGCGTGTGTCTCAGCCGTGTGAGCTACACAGCTTAGCACTCGGGCGTGTGGCACGACCGTATAAGCTGCACGACTTAGCACACGGGCGTTTGGCCCGGCCGTGTGGCACAAGTCAGAGAGCACCCCTAATTTGAACACGGCCTGAAGCACGGGCGTGTCCCGTGGTCACACGGGCGTGTCCCTTGGACCACACGGGCGTGTGAGCCCTGGTTCTAGCAAAAATTTTCTAAGTCTTGTAAAATTTTCTTGAGTTCTCGGTTCAGTCTCGAACCACTTCCAATACATGTTTTGAGCCTCGTAGGCTCGTTTTAGGGACTTTATGATTGAATATGGATGGTTTAAATTTGAACGCAAAATTTATGACTCGAAAATGTATATTTGATTGTGTTTATGTCCAGTAATGCCTCGTACCCTATTTCGATATTGAATACAGGTAAGGGGTGTTACATTTAGTGGTATCAGAGCCATGCTTTTGTCGATTCTTTGACTAACGTAGCGTATGTGAGTTTAGCTATACATGCCATATTACTACCTGTGATAGTGTGATATCTCCCAACTCTGATGAAATCGTTTTGTTGAGGCAGAGATGCTTTCCAACCGAGCTATTTTTGTAACACCCCTTACCTGTGTTCAAAGCCGGAACCGGATACAAGGCATTACCTAACTCAACTTGCTTAAACATACCACATCGGGCCATAAAATTTCGTTTCAACTTAAGACTTTTCATTCCTACTCATAATGTCCTTATTATGGGCCTACGAGACCCAAAACTTACACACGAAATGATTCGGGACTAAACCGAAAACTTTAAAACACAAAGATAAATTTGGCTTAAAATAGGGCCATACGCCCGTGTGAAGGATGGGACACGCCCGTGTGGCATATCACATGCCCGTGTTCCACACCGTGTGGATTTATTTCTCAATTCGAACCTCTGGGGTTTTCACTGCGCCCAGGACACTGCGCCCGTGTCCACGGCCCATGTCCCTCACACGGCCTCGACACACTCGTGTCTTAGCCCGTGTAAAAACCATGGCATTCTGTTTATGACGTCATCACCTCACTAAGGTCACACGGCCAAGGCTGCGCTGTGTCCTTAGACCGTGTGTCGAATTAAATTCTAAATTTCGGTGCAGACTTCACACGGCACAGGCACACGCCCATGTCCATGGCCGTGCCTTCCACACAATTTGAAACACGCGGTCGTGTCTCGCCGTGTGTTTACTCACGAGCATCTTGACTTGTAAACCTAGCATGCAAGGGGACACACGGCCTCTCCACACGCGCCCATGGGGTGTGACAGTGTGTCACACTGCTTTGCCTAGACACATGCCCGTGTGTCTACCCGTGTGGACAATTATATGGCTATCTACCAAGTCATTTGCCACCCTACAAAGCAACCACACTTATACCAAATCAATTCAACACATATTATGACCATATGGCACCTCTAAGAACTCAAAATCAAGACATCCACACAAGCATACACTTCATGAAATTCATCATCATTGAATATATGAACATGTCAAGTATAGGCCAACTTCCCATGACCATTTACAAAATAAATTAAACAACATTAATAGCCAACACTTTGGCTAGCACATATGACATAACAAAATGACCAAGTCCTATTGATAAACCGTAATATATACATATTTTAATCCCACATTTAGTGTACTTTTGGATGATTTATCCCTTGACTTGTTGAATTTGATGCTCCTAATCCTTTAATTTCATGTTTTATACTTAGGAGAGCATCGAAGGATGAAAAGAATGAGAAACGGGCCGAAAACGGAGAAAATGGGCCAAAGTAGGAAATCAACACGGCCTGGAGTTCACCACACGGACGTGCCACTTTAGCAGACTCGACCACGACCTGGATTCGATTCACACGGGTGTGTTACACGGGCGTGTCTCTACCGTGACAAAGAGGAATTTCACTCGGAATAGGATACTTGTGGGCCAAGTAAGGCATCCCAAAAGCCTATATAAACACCCTAGAGGGCAACCTAAAGGGGGGAGTCGACAGAAGCCTTCTGTCGGGGGCGTCCAACTAGGCCAAGGAGACGAGCCAGAGAGGTCAGAATTGTGGGATTTACTCGAAGAAAGCCAGTTGATTCATCTCAAGAAGCCGAAATCATACTCAAGACGGAGGATCTCTCCTTCAATTCCTTCAGGGGGTTTTAGGGTTTTCTTATGTCTTGTTTTATCTTTTCTTCTGAGATGTATTCTTTTATGATTATGAACTAAACCCCTCAGATACCTGAGGGGGATGAAACCTAAGACGAATCTTGTTATTGTTTTCTGAACTATATGATAAATACTTGATTTGTTCTTAATTATGTGTTCTTAATTCTTGTTTTGATATTTCAGGATATTGATTCAAGTATTGATGTGCTTAGGCAGAGGAGGAATAGACCCTGTCTAAGAGTAGATCTAGCATAATTAAGCGGAGTAGATCGCAACCCTAGAGATAGGATGACGAAAATCTGCCGGATTAGGGTCAAACCTAATATGGGAGTCCATAGATCGAGTTAATGCAACCTTAGGGGTTTTAATTGGAAAGATATTTCAATTAATCAACCTAGGGTTAGGCGTTAGTAGCCTCGAGAGAGGTATTAATATAAATTAGGGAATCTTACGGATCGAGTCAAGTGAATAAAAAATGCAGTTGAGTTAAATAATAAGTGAAGTCTAGGTGGATTCCTCCTTGGGTATCGTTTTAATCAATTGGTTTTTCTCACAAGTATTTTCCCCAATTCATTCTCTTTGTCTTAGTGTCTTTAGCTTAGTAGTTACTTAATTTTAGATTAAATAACAATTCCCTTAATTCTTAGGCTAAATAATAAAAATAAAGTCAATATTAGTACTTTTGGTTCCTTTGGGTTCGACATTCCGATCTTGCCACTAAGCTATACTACTGTTCGATAGGTGCACTTGCCTCAATCGTGGTGATAGTTAGTTTCTAGGCTAGATCATTCATTATATAAATATTAAGACTCTCGACACTCACGATCAAGTTTTTGGCGCCGTTGCCGGGGAACCAAAATATTAAGAACGCTCAATTTTTATTACTTTAGCCATTTTTTTTATTTTTGCAATTTACTTTTATTTTGATTTTAACTTTGCTAATTTTTCTTCTTTTATTTGTTCCTAGCAGGTACCTCTAGTTTATGACTAGAAGGAACCCGACAGGACCCTTAATCTACGACAGTGATATTGAAGGCACCGTTCGCAGAAATCGTAGAGAAATAAGGCGAAGCTTAAATTACATAGAAGAAGAGCAAGAGGACGATACTAATAACACAGAAGAGATGGCTGATCACCAAAATAATCCACTCCCTCCTGTGGTTGTCGAAAATCCTCCTCTTCGAACTATGTTTGATTATGCTAAACCCAATTTAACAGGAATTGAGTCAAGTATTGTTAGACCTGCTATTGCTGCAAATAATTTTGAACTGAAACCTAACACAATACAGATGATACAACAATTTGTTCGGTTTGATGGTTTGCGGGATGAGGATCTAACACACCTGACAAATTTCCCGAATTTTTGCGATACCTTCAAAATAAATGGCGTTTCTGATGATGCCATCCATCTTCAGTTGTTTCCCTTTTCTTTGAGGAATAAAGCCAAACAGTGGTTGAATTCTCTTCCACGAGGATCAATCACTACATGGGAGCAAATGACCGAAAATTTTTTATTAAAATATTTTCCGCCGGCTAAAACGACTAAGTTGAGGAATGATATCTCTTCTTTTGTGCAGATGGATTTAGAGACACTTTATGATGCATGGGAGAGATATCTTTTGAGAAGGTGCCCACACCATGGATTACCCTTGTGGCTACAGGTCCAAACCTTTTACAATGGTGTAAACCCTTCAACCAGGCAGTTGATTGATTGACCACGGTGGAAGGCTGAACAACAAAACTCTGAAGTGGCCTACGAGTTTATAGAAGAGATGTCATCGAATAACTATCGGTGGCAAGTCACGAGGACAAGGCCAACAAAAAGCAGTAGGAGTTTTCAACCACGACGCGATAACCATGCTATCAAATCAGGTAGAAATGTTAAACAAAAAGATTGATGGTTTGTGTTCTTCGCAGGTACATCCGTTAATGCAGTGCGAAACAAGTGGAGGTGTGGCGAATCTTGAGTACCCACCCTACGGACATGGCATGGAAGGCGAACAAATGAACTATGTGGGTAGCAAATTTAGATCTCAAAATAACCCCTATAGTAACAACTATAATCCAGGTTGGAGGAACCACCCAAATTTCTCGTGGGGTGGTCAAGGAAACCAGAGACAACAACCCCCTCCAACCTTCCAACAACAGCCCTACCCACAAGAAAAGAAGCCAAACCTTGAGGAGATGCTGACAAAATTCATAGCGGTGTCAGAAACTCATTTCCAAAACACCGAAACAACACTTAAAAATCAACAAGCATCGATTCAAGGGATCGAGAACCAGTTAGGGCAACTTGCTAAGTTGATTTCTGAAAGACCACAAGGAAGCCTACCAAGCAACACTGAGACTAACCCAAAGGAGCAAATTCAAGCCATAACAGCTCATGATGGTGTAGGGTTAGATGAGTCCAATTTAAGGCAAGAGAATGTTGTAGAAGAAGGTAAAGCTGAGGAAAGTCATGATAAGCCAAAACCGGTAATTAAGGAGTACCAACCTCGTATACCATACCCCAACGCGATGAAGAAGGACAACAAAGATGAACGATTCGGTAAATTTCTTAAACTTTTAAAGAAATTTCATATTAACTTACCGTTTCTCGAAGCTCTTTCGCAGATGCCAGATTCAAGGAAATTTTTAAAAGAGCTTTTGACAAACAAACGGAGGTTAGACGAGGCGTCGCATGTGGAGCTAAACGCAGTATGCTCAACAATTCTACAAAACAAACTACCACGAAAATTAAAAGATCTAGGGAGTTTTACAATTCCATGCTTAATTGGTAGTTTATCTATTGATAATGCTTTAGCTGATTTAGGGGCAAGTATAAATGTTATGCCTTATAAAATGTTTAAACAGCTAGGTCTAGGGAAACCCAAACAAACTAGGATGAGCATCCAATTAGCTGATAAAACTATTAGAATTCCTAGGGGTATAATTGAAGATGTACTAGTGAAAATTGATAAATTCGTATTCCCAGTAGAATTTGTCGTTTTAGACATGGATGAGGACAATACGATCCCTTTAATTTTAGGAAGACCCTTTTTAGCAACTGCTAGAACTAAAATTGATGTTGGTACAGGTGAACTCATACTCCATGTAGGTGACGAGACAGTCACTCTTCAAGCTCTTGACTCGACTAGGACATCGAGTGATAGAGGTGAGAAAGTAAATCCAATTGATAACCAATTTGATCAACCTTCCTCATAGGAAACACCACGAAGCTACAAAACTGAACTTGATCCTAGATCTCATGCAAACAAGGAAGTAATTCATGAGGATCGAAGGCTTCATATTGATGAACTAGATGAGTGGAAGACACATTTCAAGGAGAAATCAAAATCACACGAAGGAAAACCAAGGGAACCCCCAGACGAGCTTATAGGAACGACAAATCACTTCAAGATAGGAGATCAGGTATTGTTGAATAAGGGAGAACCTCGAATCGCCTTCTCAGACCGTAAAACAAATGAAGAAATCCCTTTTGAGGTACGCAATGTCTTCCTATACAGAACAGTCGAGGTAAGTAATCCTATATTCGAAACTTTTAAGGTAAACACTACTCGACTCAAACCATACGTTGTTAGAATTGATAGCAGGAAAGAGGAGCTTCAACTCCTCAAACCACCATGATCATACGGATGAAAGGTAAGTCTAGCTTAGGACTTTAAACTAGCGCTTCTCGGGAGGTAACCCGAGCACTAACCCTCTTTATTTTCATATCTTTGATTTTTAGTACCTAACTAAAGACTAACCGAAGTAAATAAAGCATAGGTTTCCGTGCCACACAGCCTTGCACACGGGCGTGGCCGTGGCCGTGTGGGCATCACGGATTTACACACTGGCATGGTAGAGGTCGTACGAGCCAAGGACAAAAAAAATCCCCAGATCACGGACGGCTATAAATTGCCACGACCGTGTGATATGGCCGTGGCTGACACTGAAGAAGCCACACGGACATAAGCCACGCCCGTGCTTTGAGGCCGTGGCTGACACTGAGAAAGAGACATGGGAGTGGAGACCTTACACATGGGTGTGGGGATGTACCAGATCTAAAATCTCTATTTAAAAACACCCCCTCCCTTTCTCACCTACTCCCCATTCCCTTTCTTCCATTCCCTTTCACCCTTCTCTTTTCCATTTCCTCTCATTCTCCTGTCCCAAACTCTTCATTTTCACCTTACCTATGTCGAAGAAGCGGAAGGACCCTAGCACAGTATCCATATGGGAGACCGATCTACATAAGTTCATGCTGGCCGCTTCATTCACTCGACAAGCCGAGGACGCTTGAGGCCATTTAGTTTTTATTTTTCTTTTCTCTTCTCCTTTATTTTCCTTCTTTTTGAATCTCTTATGCTAAATCTAGTTTATTTTATTTTAGTTTCTTGGTTTTAGGTTCTTCAGGCTGCTTGGGAATCACACCACCACGGCCCTAGTATCCACCTCTACAGAAATGTCTTCCTCCAACGCGGCCCGAATATTGTGACCCCATAAAAAAATTCAAGAAGTTTCACTTCTCGCCCTATCTTTTGATTTTTTGTATATATATCTATCTTTGTACATTGAGGGCAATGTACATCTTAAGTGTGGGGGGGTGAATCTTAAAAGTGCCTAACTTTTTTCATTATTCTAAAATCTCTGAATTAATTCTTTTGGAGAGGTGTCAACAAAACTTTCCCTAAATGATGTCTTGTTCTTAAGTAAAATTTCTCATATTACTGTTAGAAGGAAACTTTCTTTGATTTATGATTTTCATTGATATGCTTTGGATTAAGTCATAGTTAATTGTGTAGTGATAATTTAAACTTTAGGAGACTAGAGAATCAAGCATGATGAGTTTATTTTCAAAGTTAAAATTTTTTTAGGTTGTCTACCTGAATCTAATTATTATCTTGAAGTTCGAAATTTACAAGGTTGACGTCAAAAGCCCATAATTTTTTTTGAGATATTGAGCCTTTTAGAGCATACATTTTTCGTGCTCACTTTATTGATTATGAATGTGTCAACATTGATTTGTTATTCTAGAACTTGCTTCGATTATACATGTCGAGACCACACCTTTGATTTGGTATACTAAGATGATGAAGGCACCTAGGTTTTAACCCACTTACTCAACTAAAAGCCTACCTTCACAATTAACCCCTAGTGAACCCCTTTGATCCTAAAAACCCTTTTTTTTTGACTCACCCCTTAATATTAACTCAAAACCCACTTTGTATTTGTTATCGCCATTTCTCTTGACTACCCTTATATCGAGATTTGATTTGATCAGTTACTTAACTATGTCCTTTATTTCAGTTATCAAATTCTATATTATTGTACTTGATTTGTTCTTAAAAAAAAGAAAAGAAAAAAATGAAGTATATTCATTTTTAGTTCTATGTTATTTGAGCTTAAACTGTTAATTTCATTATTTTTAGAAGAAGCTCGTGTTATTAGCATTACAAGTTTTCAATTGATGTAATTATTCAGTATTAGTCCAACTTTCTAGTTAGGTAATTTGTCAATTCAGTCTCGATACTAACCCTCTAATTCAGCCTTTATCCACACCTTTAACCTAAGCCCCGCTACAACCCTTTTAAAGACCTCTTGATTTGTGTATCATATCATTTTACAGTGGTGGAGATTTGATTTTCAAGCAAGCCTATGAAATTAACTTTTCATGTTTGACTTAAGAGTGCTTATTTTTGAACCTTAAACACTTTGAGTGATTTGAGTGAACCTTTAGCGAGGATGTCAATTTTTGTCGATTTTGAATTAAAGGTAATTATTTAGGTAAAGGGAAACACCTATTTTTCGTACTATAAAAACTATGACTTTGATTGTTTGAATCTTTAAGAACCTTCTCGTTAAATCATCAATGTATGAATTACCTATGAATTATGATGAAACATTATTGATGAAGATTATGAATTAAGGGAAGTTAATTTTAACTGTAAATTGAGAATTTTGCTTGAGGACAAGCAAAAGCTTAAGTGTGGGGGTATTTGATAAACCGTAATATATACATATTTTAATCCCACATTTAGCGTACTTTTGGATGATTTATCCCTTGACTTGTGGAATTTGATGCTCCTAATCCTTTAATTTCATGTTTTATACTTAGGAGAGCATCGGAGGATGAAAAGAACGAGAAACGGGCCGAAAACGAAGAAAATGGGCCAAAGTAGGAAATCAACACGGCCTGGAGTTCACCACACGGCTGTGCCACTTTAGCAGACTTGACCATGGCCTGGATTCGATTCACACGGGCGTGTTACACGGGCGTGTCCCTGCCGTGACAAAGAGGAATTTCACTCGGAATAGGATACTTGTGGGCCAAGTAAGGCATCCCAAAAGCCTATATAAACACCCTAGAGGGTAACCTAAAGGGGGGAGTCGACAGAAGCCTTCTGTCGGGGGCGTCCAGCTAGGCCAAGGAGCCGAGCCAGAGAGGTCAGAATTGTGGGATTTACTCGAAGAAAGTCAGTTGATTCATCTCAAGAAGCCGAAATCATACTCAAGATGGAGGATCTCTCCTTCAATTCCTTCAGGGGTTTTAGGGAATTATGTGTTATTGTTATTGTTTTCTGAACTATATGATAAATACTGAGGGGGATCTCTCCTTCAATTCCTGAGGGGGATGAAACCTAAGACGGATCTTGTTATTGTTTTCTGAACTATATGATAAATACTTGATTTGTTCTTAATTATGTGTTCTTAATTCTTGTTTTGATATTTAAGGATATTGATTCAAGTATTGATGTGCTTAGGAAGAGGAGGAATAGACCCTGTCTAAGAGTAGATCTAGCATAATAAAGCGGAGTTGATCGCAACCCTAGAGATAGGATGACGAAAATCTGCCAGATTAGGGTCAAACCTAATATGGGAGTCCATAGATCGAGTTAATGCAACCTTAGGGGTTTTAATTAGAAAGAGATTTCAATTAATCAACCTAGGGTTGGACGTTAGTAGCCTCGAGAGAGGTATTAATATAAATTAGGAATCCTACGGATCGAGTCAAGTGAATAAATCGTCAGTTCGAGAGTTAAATAACAAGTGAAGTCTAGGTGGATTCCTCCTTGGGTATTGTCTTAATCAATTGGTTTTTCTCATAAGTATTTTCCCCAATTCATTCTCTTTGTCTTAGCGTCTTTAGCTTAGTAGTTAGTTAATTTTAGATTAAATAACAATTTCCTTAATTCTTAGGCTAAATAAAAAAAAGTCAGTATTAGTACTTTTGGTTCCTTTGGGTTCGACATTCCGGTCTTGCCACTAAGCTATACTACTGTTCGATAGGTGCACTTGCCTCAATCGTGGTGATAGTTAGTTTCTAGGCTAGATCATTCATTATATAAATATTAAGACTCTCGGCACTCACGATCACCTATACATGCCATACTCAAAATGAATCTAGCTTTGCTATACCAAAAAAGGTAGTCGATAGTGTGATTTTCGGACTCCGACGTTCCACGAATTCTCGAGCTAACTTGGAAATGCTACAAGTAAAAGGGAAATAAGAGGGGTAAGCATATAGCTTAGTAAGTTTGCATGAAAATATATAGCAACATAAAGCTCATAATATCATCCATCCATGGCATTAAATAAAACCGCAAAGTCTCAAGCACTTGCCATAACTTACTCGTATTTACTCTTATCGAATACATGCAATAACACATAACGTAAACTTTTCTCGTGAATTACTCACGAGTACCTGTATTCACTCAATCACATAGCTTTAGCACCAAACTCATTTCTATTTCAAGCTTAACTATTTATCCCACTAAATCACTTGGGATATTCAAATATACATATTCATCGTTATCCACATATATATGAAGCCAATTCCACATCCCAGATGTGGTCTTACATGGGGTCACCTCTGAGTGCCGATGCCATATCCCAGATATGGTCTTATACAGGATCTCACATCAATTATCGATGCCATATCCCGGATATGGTCTTATACGATTTTCATAATCAATGTCGATGCCATATCGCACATATGGTCTCATACGGGATCTCAATTCAGTGCCGAGGCCATGTCCCTGACATGGTCTTACACGGGACCTTATTCATCTCATGTCTCGACAATAGTATTCTCACATTTATTATAGTCCAACCGGGACTTCAGAATCACAACTTTCATCATTTTTCTCATTCAAAACCATCATTCAATTTCATAGCAATATATGCATCATTATAATATCAAACATTCTCAAATATACTAGTATGATGTTGAATTTATCACATACAAACTTACCTCGGTTTCAAAATTGGTCACTTGCTGATTTAGTCCGATACCTTGCGTTTTCCTCGATCAAGGTTAATTCCTCGTTCTTCTTGATCTATATAATAGCAAATTAGCTCATTTAATAACCACATTAATCAACACATTTCAACAATCATACTTTGGCAAAATTATCATTTTGCCCTTAGACTTTCACAAAATGACTATTTTACCCCTAGGCTCGGAAATCAATTCTAATCAAATTTTTCTCTTTAACGAGCCTAGGTGAACATTTATTACTCTTATAGAAGCCCTAATTACTCATTATTTCACACATTTACCATACATTTTACAACCTTTACAAAAAGGTCCTTTTAGGTGTTTTCATGATAACACCTTTCACAAAAGTTGTTTATCTAACAACTAAGACTCATTTTCTTCCATAAAAATGCAGCAAACAACGTAGAATTTAACATGGAAAACTCTAAACTTCCAACCATTTTGCAAGATAGTCCCCTCTCTAGCTAGCTTAAGCTTTAGGGGTTTCAAAAGTACAATTATTATCAAGAAATGATCACTAAACCACTTACTTGCAAGGAGAAGAGTTTTCTGAAATTTTTGAGCTTTGAAACCCCTATTTTGCTTGTATTTTTTGGTGGAGAATATGGAGAGAAAAGATGATATCTTTTCTTTCTTTATTTTATTTTATTTCATCAATTTAATCCACCTACTACACCAACTTTGACTAATTTTGACTTCTTTGTCCCCCTATGGCCGGCCACCCTATATCTAAGGGTCTAATTGGCCATTAAAGGCCTCCAATTAATATTCTATGGCTTTTAGACACCTTTAGCTTATAAAATGGAACTTTTGCACTTTATGCAATTTAGTCCTTTTTCGCGATTAAGCATGCAATCGCTAAAATTAAAGCACCAAAATTTTCATACACCTATATAATCATGCTTTAACTCATAAAATAATACTAAAATAATTTTCTCCAACCTCGGATTAGTAGTTCCGAAACCACTGTTCCAAATAGCCCCTAAATCGGGCTGTTACAATTCTCCCCCTTGATCGTGTCCAAACTAACTATGACAACGAATAAGGCAAGCGCACCTATCGAACAGTAGTATAGCTGTGGCAAGACCGGAAATATCGTATCCTCAAGGACCAAGAGTACTAGTAGTTACTATCTTTTTATTATTTAGCCTAAGTATTAAGGGAATCGATGTTTAATTAACTAATTACTAGCTAAGGATGCTAAGACACAGAGAGTGAATTGGGAAAATACTTGTGGGAAAAACCAGTTGATTAAGATAATACCCGAGGAAGAATCCACCTAGACTTCGGTTGCTATTTAACTCTGAACCAGATGATTTATTCACTTGACTTGATCCGTAGGATTCCCTAATTTATATTAATACCTCTTTCGAGGCTACTAACGTCTAACCCTAGGTTGATTAATTGAAATCTCTTTCTAATTAAAACCCCTAGTGTTGCATTAACTCGATCTATGGACTCCCATATTAGGTTAACCCTAATCCGACAGATTTTCGTCATCCTATCTCTATGGTTGCGATCAACTCCGCTTAACTATGCTAGATCTACTCTTAAACAGGGACTTTTGCTCCACTGCCTAAGCACATCAATACTTGAATCAATATCCTGAAATATTAAAACAAGAATTAAGAACAAATCAAGTATTTATCATATAGTTCAGAAAACAATAACAAGATCCATATTAGGTTTCATCCCCCTCAGGTATTTGAGGGGTTTAGTTCATGTTTAATAAAGAATACATCTCAGAAGAAAGTAAATAAAAAACATAAGAAAAACCCTAAAACCCCCTGAAGGAAATTAAAGGGAAGATCTTCCATCTTGAGCGTGATTCCAGCTTCTGAGATGGATCAACTGGCCGTCTTCGAGTAATCTCTCTGTGTTCAGCCCTCTCTGGCTTCGCCCTTCGTCAAAAAGCCCTGGCAGAAGGCTTCTGTCGAACTCCCCCCTTAGGTTGCCCTCTAGGGTGTTTAAATAGGCTTTCGAGATGCCTTACTTGGCCCACAAGTATCCTAATCTGAATGGAATTAAAACAGGTCAAGGCAGGGGCACGCCCGTGTGGAACGCCTGTGTGAGTCGAGCCCAGGCCGTGCTCAGGCCTGCTAAGGTGGCACGGCCGTATGGTGAACTCCAGGCCGTGTTGATTTCTCACTTTGGCCCATTTTCTCCGTTTTTGGCCCGTTTCTCATTCTTTTCATCCTCCGATGCTCTCTTAAGTATAAAACATGAAATTAAAGGATTAGGAGCATCAAATTCCACAATTTAAGGGATTAAATCATCCAAAAGTATGCTAAATGTGGGACTAAAATATGTATATTTTACGGTTTATCAAATAGCCCCGCACTTAAGCATTTGCTTCTCCTCAAGCAAAATTCTCAACTCGCAATTAAAATCGAATTTCCTCAATTCATAACCTTCATCAATAATGTTTCATCATAATTCATAGGTAATTCATACATTGATAATTTAACCAGAAGGTTCCTAAAGATTCAAACACTCAAAGTCATAGTTTTTATAGTACGAAAAATAGGTGTTTCCCCATACCTAAATAATTACCTTTAATTCAAAATCGATAAAAATTGATATCCTCACTAAAGGTTCACTCAAATCACTCAAAGTGTTTAAGGTTCAAAAATAAGCACTCAAGAGTCAAACATGAAAAGTTAATCCCATAAGCTTGCATGAAAATCAAATCTCCACCACTGTAAAATGAGATGATACACAAATCAAAAGGTCTTTTATGGGTTATAACGGGGCTTGGGTTAAAGGTGTGGATAAAGGCTGAAATAGAGGGTTAGTATCGAGACTGAATTGATAAATTACCTAACTAGAAAAATAACTAATGCTTAAATAATTACATCAATCAAGAATTCATCACTAATAACACGAGCTTTTTCTCAAAATGTAAAATTAAACGTAAGCTCAAATAACAAAGAACTAATAATAAATATACTTCATTTTTTTTCTTTTTTTTTAAGAACAAATCATACAATAATAATAATATAGAATTTAACAACTGAAAAAAATAGTTAAGCAACCGATCAAATCAAATCTCGATATAAGGGTAGTCAAGAGAAATGGTGATAACAAATACAAAGTGAGTTTTGGGTTAATATTAATGGGTGAGTCAAGAAATGGTTTATTAGTCTCAAAGGGGTTCACTAGGGGTTAATTATAAAGGTAGGCTTTTTATGGAGTAAGTGGGTTAAAACCTACGTGCCTTTATCATCTCAGTATATCAAATCAGAGGTGTGGTTTCGACATGTATAATCGAAGCAAGTTCTAGAATAACACATCAATGTTGACACACTCATAATCAATAAAGTGAGTACGAAAAATGTATGCTCTAAAGGCTCAAAATCTCACAAAAATTATGGTTTTTGATGTCAACCTTGCAAATTTTAAACTTCAAAGTAATATTTAAATTTAGGGAAACAACCTAGAAAATTTTTAATTTTGAAAAACAGACTTATCATGCTTGATTCTCTAATATCATAAAGTTTAAATCATCAATGCACAATTAACTATGACTTAATCCAAAACATATCAATGATAATCATAAATTAATAGAAGTTTCATTTTTACAGTAATATGAGAAAATTACTTAAGAATAAGACATAATTCAGGGATTTTCAAATAATACTGTAGTTAACCCCCCACACTTAAGATGTACATTGTCCTCAATGTACAAAGATAGATAATAGCAATATAGTAATAAAATCATAAGATAGGGAGAGAAATGAAACTTCCTGAATATTGGATGGAGTCAATGAAAAGAAACAGTAAAGTTGGAGAGAGGTGAATATGGGGAGGATACTCCGGTGGTAGTGTGGTCGTTCGTTAACAGCCCATTGAACCTAAATTAAAGAAATCAAAATATAATAATATAAATTAAAGATGAGAAAGATAAAAGAAAAGAAATTAAAAATCAAAATAAGAGAAAAAGAAAAAATAAATGGACTCAAAGGTCCCACGGGCGTGTAGAGGATCACACGCCCGTGTTCTTTAGTCAGTGTTGACCACAGCCACATCGCACGGTCGTGGTGTTTTATCGCAGCCCGTGTTTTGGGAAAAGTTTTGCCCTGTTTCCACACGGCCACGGCCATGCCCGTGTGCAAGGCCGTGTGGGTAGGGAAACCAGCGCCTAAAAATTTGGTTAGTTTTTTAGTTAGATGCTAAAATTCAAAAATATGAAAATTAATGGGGTTAGTGCTCGGGTTGCCTCCCGAGAAGCGCTGGTTTAAAGTCTTGAGCTAGACTTTCCTGTTATTTGCATAATGGTTGTTTGAGGAGCATATTACAGGGCATGACATTAATACTTGCCCCTAAATCAGCCAATGCATGGTTAACATTTAAACTACCAATTAAACAAGGAATAGTAAAACTCCCTGGATCTTTCAATTTTGTTGGTAGCTTATTTTGGAGAATAGCTGAGCATTCCTCGTTAAGTTCCACTGTTGATAGCTCTTCAAACTTCCTTTTATTTGTTAAAAGCTCTTTTAAGAATTTTGCGTACGTAGGAATCTGCGAAATAGCTTCAACAAAAGGTACATTAATATGTAATTGTTTAAAGAGTTCGAGAAACTTACCGAATTGTGTGTCCATGCGGTCTTTCTTCAACTTTACTGGATATGGGATTGGTGGGTTATACTCTTTAGGTTCCGGTATTAAATTCTCGTTTACTTCCTCACCTTTTTCCTTATTAATTTCTCGTGGCATCTTCTTTTTAGCTTCAACCAACCCCTTTCCACTCCTTAGTGTAACTACCTTCACTTTTTCTTTTGGGTTGGTGTTACTATGTGAGTTACCTGGTTGCCTTTCGGAAACTATCTTGACTAATTGTCCAATTTGATTCTCAATCCTTTGAATCGATTCTTGCTGATTTTTAAGCGCTGTTTCAGTGTTTTGGAAACGTGTTTCTGACACCGAGATAAATTTCGTTAGCATCTCCTCAAGGTTCGGCTTCTTCTCCTGCTGGTAAGGTGGTTATTGAAAACTTGGAGGAAGTTGCGGTCTTTGATTACCTTGACCACCCCACGAGAAATTGGGATGGTACCTCCAACATGCATTATAAGTGTTACTATAAAGATTATTTTGAGGTATAGAATAGTTACCCATATACTTGACTTGTTCGTTCTCTGTGCTAGGGTTGTAGGATAGATATTCTGTGTTGATCACCCCTCCTCCATTTGTATCGCATCAGACACGGATGTACTGCGTAGAACCATACAAACCATCAATTTTTTTATTTAAAAGCTCTACCTGGTTAGATAACATGGTGGCCGCGTCAAGGTTGAAAACACCGACTGCTTTATTAGGCTTTGTCCTCATGACTTGCCACTGATAATTATTCAGTGACATCTCTTCGGTTTGAGCGGTATGTTCTATTTCACTGTCAAAAATCAAGGGTCTTGACGGGTTTCTTCTAGTCATAAACTAGAGATACCTATCAGAAACAAGGAAAAATAAAAATTAGCAAAGAAGAAATAAAATAAAAATTAATTGCAAAAATAAAAATGGCTAAAGTAATAAAAATCAAGTGTTCCTAATATCTTAGTTCCCCGACAATGGTGCCAAAAACTTGATCGTGTCCAAACTAACTATGACAACGAATAAGGCAAGCGCACCTATCGAACAGTAGTATAGCTGTTGCAAGACCAGAAATATCGTATCCTCAAGGACCAAGAGTACTAGTAGTTACTATCTTTTTTATTATTTAGCCTAAGTATTAAGGGAATCGATGTTTAATTAACTAATTACTAGCTAAGGATGCTAAGACACAGAGAGTGAATTGGGAAAATACTTGTGGGAAAAACCAGTTGATTAAGATAAAATCCGAGGAATAATCCAACTAGACTTCACTTGCTATTTAACTCTGAACCAGACAATTTATTCACTTGACTTGATCAGTAGGATTCCCTAATTTATAATAATACCTCTTTCGAGGCTACTGACGACTAACCCTAGGTTGATTAATTGAAATCTCTTTCTAATTAAAACCCCTAGTGCTGCATTAACTCGATCTATGGACTCCCATATTAGGTTTGACCCTAATCCGGCAGATATTCGTCATCCTATCTCTAGGGTTGCGATCAACTCCGCTTAACTATGCTAGATCTACTCTTAAAAAGGGACTTTTGCTCCACTGCCTAAGCACATCAATACTTGAATCAATATCCTAAAATATTAAAACAAGAATTAAGAACACATAATTAAGAATAAATCAAGTATTTATCATATAGTTCAGAAAACAATAACAAGATCCATCTTAGGTTTCATCCCCCTCAGGTATTTGAGGGGTTTAGTTCATGTTTAATAAAGAATACATCTCAGAAGAAAGTAAATAACAAAATATAAGAAAAACTCTAAAACCCCCTGAAGGAAATTGAAGGGAAGATCTTCCGTCTTGCGCATGATTTCGGCTTCTGAGATGGATCAACTGGCCGTCATCGAGTAATCTCTCTGTGTCAGCCCTCTCTGGCTTCGCCCTTCGTCAAAAAGCCCTGATAGAAGGCTTCTGTCGAACTCCCCCCTTAGGTTGCCCTCTAGGGTGTTTAAATAGGCTTTCGGGATGCCTTACTTGGCCCACAAGTATCCTAATCCGAATGGAATTAAAACAGGTCAATGCAAGGGCACACCCGTGTGGAACGCCCGTGTGAGTCGAGCCTAGGCCGTGTTCGGGCCTGCTAAGGTGGCACGGCCGTGTGGTGAACTCCAGGCTGTGTTGATTTCTCACTTTGGCCCATTTTCTCCGTTTTCGGCCCGTTGCTCGTTCTTTTCATCCTCCGATGCTCTCCTAAGTATAAAACATGAAATTAAAGGATTAGGAGCATCAAATTCCACAATTCAAGGGATTAAATCATCCAAAAGTATGCTAAATGTGGGATTAAAATATGTATATTTTACGGTTTATCAAATACCCCCGCACTGAAGCATGTGCTTGTCCTCAAGCAAAATTCTCAACTCACAATTAAAATTGAATTTCCTCAATTCATAACCTTCATCAATAATGTTTCATCATAATTCATAGGTAATTCATAAATTGATAATTTAACCAGAAGGTTCCTAAAGATTCAAACAATCAAAGTCATAGTTTTTATAGTATGAAAAATAGGTGTTTCCCATTACCTAAATAATTACCTTTAATTCAAAATCGACAAAAATTGACATCCTCACTAAAGGTTCACTCAAATCACTCAAAGTGTTTAAGGTTCAAAAATAAGCACTCAAGAGTCAAACATGAAAAGTTAATCCCATAAGCTTGCATGAAAATCAAATCTCCACCACTGTAAAATGAGATGATACACAAATCAAAAGGTCTTTTATGGGTTGTAACGGGGCTTGGGTTAAAGGTGTGGATAAAGGCTGAATTAGAGGGTTAGTATCGAGACTGAATTGATAAATTACCTAACTAGAAAAATAACTAAAACTTAAATAATTACATCAATCAAGAATTCATCACTAATAACACGAGCTTTTTCTCAAAATGTAAAATTAAACGTAAGCTCAAATAACAAAGAACTAATAATAAATATACTTCATTTTTTTCTTTTTTTTTTAAGAACAAATCATACAATAATAATAAGATAGAATTTAACAACTGAAAAAAATAGTTAAGCAACCGATCAAATCAAATCTCGATATAAGGGTAGTCAAGAGAAATGGTGATAACAAATACAAAGTGAGTTTTGGGTTAATATTAATGGGTGAGTCAAGAAATGGTTTATTAGTCTCAAAGGGGTTCACTAGGGGTTAATTATGAAGGTAGGCTTTTTATGGAGTAAGTGGGTGAAAACCTACGTGCCTTTATCATCTCAGTATATCAAATCAAAGGTGTGGTCTTGACATGTATAATCGAAGCAAGTTCTAGAATAACAAATCAATGTTGACACACTCATAATCAATAAAGTGAGCACGAAAAATGTATGCTCTAAAGGCTCAAAATCTCACAAAAATTATGGTTTTTGATGTCAAACTTGCAAATTTCAAACTTCAAAGTAATATTTAAATTTAGGGAAACAACCTAGAAAATTTTTAATTTTGAAAAATAGACTTATCATGCTTGATTCTCTAATATCATAAAGTTTAAATCATCAATGCACAATTAACTATAACTTAATCCAAAATATATCAATGATAATCATAAATTAATAGAAGTTTCATTTTAACAGTAATATGAGAAATTTACTTAAGAATAAGACATAATTCAGGGATTTTCAAATAATACTATAGTTAACCCCCGCACACTTAAGATGTACATTGTCCTCAATGTACAAAGATAGATAATAGCAATATAGTAATAAAATCATAAGATAGGGAGAGAAATGAAACTTCCTAAATTTTGGATGGAGTCAATGAAAAGAAACGGTAAAGTTGGAGAGAGGTGAAGATGGGGAGGATACTCCGGTGGTGGTGTGGTCGTTCGTTAACAGCCCCTTGAACGTAAATTAAAAAAATCAACATATAATAATATAAATTAAAGACGAGAAAGATAAAAGAAAAGAAATTAAAAATGAAAATAAGAGAAAAAGAAAAAATAAATGGACTCAAAGGTCCCACGGGCGTGTAGAGGGTCACACGCCCGTGTTCTTTAGTCAGTGTCGACCACGGCCGCATCGCACGGTCGTGGTGTTTTATCGCAGCCCATGTTTTGGGAAAAGTTTTGCCCTATTTCCACACGGCCACGGCCACGCCCGTGTGCAAGGCCGTGTGGGTAGGGAAACCAGCGCCTAAAAATTTGGTTAGTTTTTTAGTTAGATGCTAAAATTCAAAAATATGAAAATTAACGGGGTTAGTGCTCGGGTTGCCTCCCGAGAAGCGCTGGTTTAAAGTCTTGAGCTAGACTTTCCTGTTATTTGCATAATGGTTGTTTGAGGAGCATATTACAGGGCATGAAATTAATACTTGCCCCTAAATCAGCCAAAGCATGGTTAACATTTAAACTACCAATTAAACAAGGAATAGTAAAACTCCTTGGATCTTTCAATTTTTTTGGTAGCTTATTTTGGAGAATAGCTGAGCATTCCTCGTTAAGTTCCACTATTGATAGCTCTTCAAACTTCCTTTTATTTGTTAAAAGCTCTTTTAAGAATTTTATGACGTAGGCATCTCTGAAATAGCTTCAACAAAAGGTACATTAATATGTAATTGTTTAAAGAGTTCGAGAAACTTACTGAATTGTGTGTCCATGCGGTCTTTCTTCAACTTTGCTGGATATGGGATCGGTGGGTTATACTCTTTAGGTTCCGGTATTACATTCTCATTTACTTCCTCACCTTTTTCCTTATTAATTTATTGTGGCATTTTCTTTTCAGCTTCAACCAACCGCTTTCCACTCCTTAGTGTAACTACCTTCACATGTTCTTTTGGGTTGGTGTTACTATGTAAGTTACCTGGTTGCCTTTCGGAAACTATCTTGACTAATTGTCCAATTTGATTCTCAATCCTTTGAATCGATTCTTGCTGATTTTTAAGTACTGTTTGTTGTTTTTGAAACGTGTTTCTGACACCGAGATAAATTTCGTTAGCATCTCCTCAAGGTTCGGCTTCTTCTCCTGCTGGTAAGGTGGTTGTTGAAAACTTGGAGGAAGTTGCGGTCTTTGATTACCTTGACCACCCCACGAGAAATTGGGATGGTACCTCCAACATGCATTATAAGTGTTACTATAAAGATTATTTTGAGGTATAGAATAGTTACCCATATACTTGACTTGTTCGTTCTCTGTGCTAGGGTTGTAGGATAGATATTCTATGTTGTTCACCCCTCCTCCAGTTGTATCAGATCAGACACGGAGGATGTACTCACGTAGAACCATACAAACCATCAATTTTTTTATTTAAAAGCTCTACCTGGTTAGATAACATGGTGACCGCGTCAAGGTTGAAAACACCGGCTACTTTATTAGGCTTTGTCCTCATGACTTGCCACTGATAATTATTCAGTGACATCTCTTCGGTTTGAGCAGTATGTTCTATTTCACTGTCAAAAATCAAGGGTCCTGACGGGTTTCTTCTAGTCATAAACTAGAGATACCTATCAGAAACAAGGAAAAAGAAAAAATAGCAAAGAAGAAATAAAATAAAAATTAATTGCAAAAATAAAAATGGCTAAAGTAATAAAAATCAAGTGTTCCTAATATCTTAGTTCCCCGGCAACGGTGCCAAAAACTTGATCGTGTCCAAACTAACTATGACAACGAATAAGGCAAGCGCACCTATCGAACAGTAGTATAGCTGTGGCAAGACCGGAAATATCGTATCCTCAAGGACCAAGAGTACTAGTAGTTACTATCTTTTTTATTATTTAGCCTAAGTATTAATGGAATCGATGTTTAATTAACTAATTACTAGCTAAGGATGCTAAGACACAGAGAGTGAATTGGGAAAATACTTGTGGGAAAAACCAGTTGATTAAGATAATACCCGAGGAAGAATCCAACTAGACTTCACTTGCTATTTAACTCTGAACCAGACAATTTATTCACTTGACTTGATCTGTAGGATTCCCTAATTTATTTTAATACCTCTTTCGAGGCTACTAACGTCTAACCCTAGGTTGATTAATTGAAATCTCTTTCTAATTAAAACCCATAGTGTTTCATTAACTCGATCTATGGACTCCCATATTAGGTTTGACCCTAATCTGACAGATTTTTGTCATCCTATCTCTAGGGTTGCGATCAACTCCGCTTAACTATGCTAGATCTACTCTTAAACAGGGACTTTTGCTCCACTGCCTAAGCACATCAATACTTGAATCAATATCCTGAAATATTAAAAAAAAATTAAGAACACACAATTGAGAACAAATCAAGTATTTATCGTATAGCTCAGAAAACAATAACAAGATCCATCTTAGGTTTCATCCCCCTTAGGTATTTGAGGGGTTTAGTTCATGTTTAATAAAGAATACATCTCAGAAGAAAGTAAATAACAAAACATAAGAAAAACTCTAAAACCCCCTGAAGGAAATTGAAGGGAAGATCTTCCGTCTTGAGCATGATTTCGGCTTCTGAGATGGATCAACTGGCCGTCTTCGAGTAATCTCCTTGTTTTCAGCCCTCTCTAGCTTCGCCCTTCGTCAAAAAGCCCTGACAGAAGGCTTCTGTCAAACTCCCCCCTTAGGTTGCCCTCTAGGGTGTTTAAATAGGCTTTCGGGATGCCTTACTTGGTCCACAAGTATTTTAATCCGAATGGAATTAAAACAGGTCAAGGCAGGGGCACGCCCGTGTGGAACGCCCGTGTGAGTCGAGCCTAGGCCGTGTTCGGGCCTGCTAAGGTGGCACGGCCGTGTGGTGAACTCCAGGCCGTTTTGATTTCTCATTTTGGCCCATTTTCTCCGTTTTCGGCCCGTTTCTCGTTCTTTTCATCCTCTGATGCTCTCCTAAGTATAAAACATGAAATTAAAGGATTAGGAGCATCAAATTCCACAATTCAAGGGATTAAATCATCCAAAAGTATGCTAAATGTGGGATTAAAATATGTATATTTTACGGTTTATCACTCCTTAAGGATTTTCGTCCTCGAAAATCTTACTGGTGAAAAGATTAGGATATTGGTTTCTCATAGCCTCTTTGGGCTCCCATGTAGCCTTTTCTATACCGTGCCTTTGCCATAGTACTTTCATAAGAGCTATACTTTTGTTTCTCAACTGCTTGACCTCTCGTACCAAAATATTAACCGACTCTTCGCCATAAGTCAAGTCCGGTTGAATTTCTATCTGTGATGGTACAATTACATGTGAAGGGTCCAAACGGTATCGGCGTAACATGGACACGTGGAAAACATCATGAATCTTTTCCAGCTCAGGTGGCAAGGCCAAACGATAAGCTCTCGGCCCTATCCTTTCAGTAATCTCATATGGTCCGATAAAACACGGACTCAATTTTCCTTTCCGACCAAATCTGAGGACTTTTCTCCATGGTGATACTTTCAGAAACACTTTATCACCTACTTGGAACTCAATCTCTTTCCTTTTCAAATCTGAATAGGACTTTTGTCTATCTGAGGCAGCTTTCAGACATTCACGTACCATTTTTACCTTCTCTTCAGTTTCTCTAACTAAATCAACCCCATGAATCTGACTCTCTCTGAGTTCAGTCCAATACAAGGGCATTCGGCACTTGCGGCCATATCATGCCTCATAAGGCGCCGTCTTCAAACTCGACTGAAAGCTGTTATTGTAGGCGAATACCACCAACGATAAGCATTTCTCCCAATTACCTTGGAATTCCAAAACACAACATCGAAGCATGTCTTCAAGTATTTGTATTACTCTTTCCGACTGCCCGTCGGTTTGCGGATGGAAAGCTGTGCTAAAGCTCAATTTTTTGCCTAAGGCCTCTTGCAATTTTTTCCAAAATCGTGACGTAAATCTCGAATCTCTATCCGAAATAATCGACAATGGCACTCCATGAAGTCTCACTATCTCTGACACATACAAACCCGCCAACTTATCAAGTGAATAATCGACTCGTACAGGTATGAAATGGGCTGACTTCGTGAGTCTATCCACTGCGACCCACACGGCATCTTTCTTTTTCGGTGTCGACGGTAAACCCGCCATGAAGTCCATAGTAATACGGTCCCATTTCCACTCGGGGACCATAATAGGCTGAAGTAAACCCGAAGGTACTTGATGTTCAGCCTTCACTTGTTGACAAATTAAGCATCTCGATACAAACTCAGAAATGTCTTTCTTCATACATGGCCACCAATACCATTTCCTCAAATCATTATACATCTTCATGCTGCCTAGATCTACAGAAAAACATCCACTATGTGCTTCATCAGAATCTTTCGTATAAGTTCATCATCTCTGGGTACACAGACCCTATCTTGGAACATCAGAAATCGATCAGGACTTATCTGAAAGTCCGACTCGACTTTTGACTCACATTGAGCTCTTTTAGCTTGTAAATCATTGTCGCCTCTCTGGGCTTCACAAATCTCTTGAAGAAACGTTGGTCTAGCCCTCAACTTGGCTAGAATAGAACCATCATCTGACAAAATCATCCGTGTGTTCAAGGCTCTCAGTGCAAACAAGGATTTCCTGCTCAAGGCATCGGTGACCAGATTCGCCTTACCCGGATGGTAGTAAATTACTAACTCGTAATCTTCTATCAACTCTAACCATCTCTGTTGCCTAAGGTTCAACTCTTTTTGAGTCATCAAGTACTTTAGGCTTTTATGATTAGTGAACACCCGACATCTCTCACCATACAAAAGGCTAACTCCAAGTCGTGAGTCAGATAATTCTTCTCGTGCGGCTTTAATTGCCTAGAGGCATAAGCAATCACCTTGCCCTCTTGCATGAGTACACAACCTAATCCATTCAAGGATGTATCGCTGTAAACCATAAATTATTTTCCCGACTTAGGTTGCACTAAAACAGGAGCCTCAGTCAACAACATCTTCAATCTCTCAAAACTCTGTTGGCACTTTTCTGTCCAATCAAACTTCGCATCTTTTTGTAGCAACCTCGTCATCGGAGTAGCTATCATGGAAAATCCCTTGGCAAAACGTCTATAGTAGCCGGCTAGGCCCAGAAAACTCCTAACCTCAGTTGCATTCCTTGGCGATTTCTATTCAACAATCGCTGAGATCTTACTCTGGTCGACTCTAATTCCATCTCCCGAGACAATGTGCCCCAAAAATCCCACTTCCTTAAGCCAAAATTCACTTTTACTAAACTTGGCATATAATTGTTTATTTCTCAAAATTTGCAGTACCACTCTCAAGTGCTTAGCATGCTCGTTCTCGTCCCGAGAGTAGATCAATATATCATCGATAAAGACTACCACAAATTTATCCAAATACGGCCGAAAAATGCGATTCATCAAATCCATGAAAACTGCAGGGACATTTGTTAAACCAAAAGGCATGACCAAAAATTCATAGTGGCCATACCTGCTTGAAATGCGGTTTTTCGGCACATCCGAGTCCTTGACTCTCAACTGATAATATCCAGACCTTAAGTCTATCTTGGAAAACACTGTGGCTCCCTTCAATTGCTCAAATAAATCATCGATTCTTGGCAACGGGTACTTGTTCTTCACAGTTACCCTATTGAGTTACCGATAATCTATACATAACCTCATGGAACCATCTTTCTTCTTCACAAATAATATGGGAGCACCCCACGGAGAATAACTCGGTCTTGCGAAGCCTTTATCTGTTAACTCTTGCAACTGTGCCTTTAGTTCTTTTAGCTCGGTTGGAGCCATTCTGTATGGAGCGATAGAAATGGGGACAGTACCAGGAGCTAACTCAATCCCAAATTCGACTTCTCTAACTGGAGGTAACCCTGGCAATTCCTCTGGGAAAACATCTGGATATTCACATACTATGGGCACTGATTCAATTCTTAACTCAATCTCTCTAGCATTCATCACGAAGGCAATGTAAGCTTCGTACCCTTTTCTTAAATACTTTTGAGTCGACAAGGAAGATATCAATACTGGCAATCTGTCTTGCTCATCTAATTCAACACGAATAAGAACCCCACTTTCACATTTTAGCTCAATAAACTTCCTTCCACAATTCACTATCACATAATGGATAGTTAACCAATCCATCCCAAGGATGACATCAAATTCATCAAACGGCAATAGCATGAGGTTAGCAGGAAAACAATGACCCCTAATCATCAAAGGGCAACCTTTGCATACTCTATCAACCAACACACTTATGTTAGAGACTAATTTCATGCAAATATATGAGTGGGTAGATCCCGGATCAAGTAAAGCTATAACACGAGTATCATAAAGAGAAAATGTACCCGTGATCACGTCAGGGGAGGATGCCTCTTCGCGAGCACGAATGGCATATGTTCTCGCCGGTGCTCTACCATCAGTTATTGCAGTCTGATCTCTAGATGAATTCTTGCTACTCATTTCATTTCTCGGTTTTCTCTGTGATCTTTCCCTAGCAGTACTTCCTAGTCTTGCATTCTGAGGCTTTTCTTTCTCACCCGCCTCAGGGCAATCTCTGATAAAATGTTCTAGAGATCCACACTTAAAACAGGCCTTCTCGTTTGCTCGACACTCACCGGGATGATGTCTGCCACACTGTGGGCATTCCGGTCTACTCGGTCGAGCATTGCAAAAACTAGCAACTAAAGTAGTTTGAGCCTTAGACCACGGGTACTGTCTACCTTTACTTCTGTTTGAAAACCCAGCTGAAGTAGCTAATCGAATAGTAAACTCTCTTGACTTCTTGGAAGAGGATTGGAATGAATTGCCTAACTGTCTCTTCTTTGAGTCGTGAGACTCAATTTCAGCTTTCTTTTTCTCTTTGACTAGTTCCTCAGCCTTACCGGCTCGATCTACCAGCACCACAAACTCTTTTAGTTCGAGGACACCAACAAACAAACGACATCCTCATTTAACCCATCCTCAAATATTTTGCACATGATGGCTTCTATCGATACGCACTCTCGAGCGTATTTGCTAAGCCTTACGAACTCACGCTCATATTCAGCCACCGTCATTCGACCTTGCTTTAGCTCCAAGAACTCATTTCTTTTCTGGTCGATGAACCTTTAACTAATGTACTTTTTCCGAAATTCCTCTTGGAAGAATTCCCAGCTAACTCTCTCCCTTGGTACCACCGACACAAGGGTGTTCCACCACTGATAGGCCGAATCTCTCAAGAGAGATACTACACACTTCATGCACTCATCAGGTGTGCATGACAACTCGTCGAATACTCTAATGATATTCTCAAGCCAGAATTTCGCTCTCTCCGGATCATCATCCTTACTAGCCCAAACTTCCTCGGCTCCTTGCTTCCGGATCTTATCGACTGGAGGCCTTTCTCTTCTTACTACCTCTACCACTTGAGGAGCTATAGGAGCGGGCTGAGGAATAGGTGGGGGTGGAGGGGGTTGAGCATTAGGATTTGCTCGGATATACTCAGTATACCAGTTGCTCATCATATGGAGAAAGGCTTCTCGAGCCTCTTCTCCCTGACCCAAAGTCTCGAGTCTACTCTCTACTGGCGCGGTCCCTTGTGTGGGAGCCAGCACATTACTCGTAGCATCATCAGCTGTAGTTCGGTCGGGATCAGGATCCATGTACTATATAAAAACACAATTAAAATCGTCAGGAGTCGTCACACTATCATTATACAAATACTTTTACGTATGGCATGTATAGCTAGACTTATATATACGCTACGTTAGTCTGAGAATCGATTAAACTGTAGCTCTGATACCACTAAATGTAACACCCCTTACCCGCGTTCAAAGCCAGAACCGGATATGAGGCATTACCTAACTCAATGATAAACCGAAATAGTAACATATTTTAATCCCACATTTAGTATGCTTTTGGATGATTTATCCATTGATTTATGTAAAAAGGTGCTCTTAATCCTTTCTTTTCATGTCTTAGACCAAGGAAAGCACCCAAGGATAAAAAGAACAAGAAACGGGCTCAAAACGGACCAAAATGGCCCAAAGAAGAAATCGACACGGCACAACCTTAGCCCCACACTACCGTGCCTCGCGATCATCTAGAACACGGTCTTCCTTCGATCCACACGGCCGTGTCTCATTAAAGAAGTTCGAGCACGGCCTGGCCACGATCCACACGGGCGTGTGCCATGGCCGTGTCCCTGTCGTTGAAAAGAGCAATTTCACTTGGATTTGGATACTTAGGGAGAAAGAAACGTATTCCAAGAGCCTATATAAGCCCCCTAAGGGTCAGCTGAAAAGAGGGGGGTGAGCTAGGCCAAGGAGCCAAGCCGAATAGGTCAGAGTTGTGGGAATCACTCGAAGATAGCCAGTTGATCCATCTCAAGAAGCCGGGATTCTACTCAAGACGACGGATCTCTCCTTCAATTCCTTCAGGGAGTTTTAGGGATTTCTTATGTTTTGTTTTATCTTTTCTCTTGAGATGTTTTCTTATTTAGTTATGAACTAAACCCTTCAGATACCTGAAGGGGATGAAACCTATGATGAATCTTGTTATTATTTTCTAAATTATATGATAAATACTTAGTTTGTTCTTAATTATTTGAGCTTTATCCAAATTTAATATGCTTAGGTGGAGGAGGAATAGCCCTTGCCTAAGAGTAGATCTAGCATAATTAAGCGGAGTTAATCGCACGCCTAGAGATAGGGTGACGAGATTTTGCCGGATTAGGGTGAAACCTAATATGGGAGTCCATAGATTGATTTACTACTATTCTAGGGGGTTATTATAAGAGAACGAGAGTTCCACTAATTAACCTAAGGTTAGACGTTGTTCGCCTCGAGAGAGGGTTTAATATACGTTAGGGAGTCTTACGGATCAAACTAAGTAAATAAAATCATATGGTTCAGTGATAGATAACAAGTGATGTCTAGGTGGATTCTTCCTGAGGGTATCGTCTAAATCAACTGAGTTTTTCTGAAAGTTATCTCCCCAATTTTAGTCTTTTTTCGTCTTTGTGTCCTTAGCTTAGTAATTCGTTAAATTTAGATTAAAAGCAACTTCACTTATTTTAGGTTAAATAATAAAAAGAAAGTTAGTATTAGTACTTTTAGTTCCTTTGGGTTCGATAATCTGGTCTTGCCTAAGCTATACTACTGTTCGATAGGGACACTTGCCTTTAATCATTGTCAGAGTTAGTTTCCAGGTTCGATCGTTCTTTTTATAATTTTTAAAGCTCTGATTCATAGCGATCAAGTTTTTGGCGCCGTTGCCGGGGATCTAAAATATTAAGAAAGCTTTATTTTTATTACTTTAGCCAATTTTTATTTTCCGCAATTTATTTTTATTTTTAGTTTTAATTTAAATTTTGCTAAATTTTTCTTTGTTTTCCTAGCAGGTACCTCTAGTTTATGACTAGAAGGAACCCGAGAGGACCTTTAGAATACGGCAGTGATATTGAAGCTACCGCTCGGAGAAATCGCAGAGAAATTAGGCGAGCCCTAAATTACAAAGAAGAAGAGCGAGAAGATAGATCCAATCCTACTGAAGGGATGGACGGAAATAATCTTCCACCACAAGATGTGGCAGAAAATAATGCTCCGCGTACTATGTATGATTATGCTAAACCGCATTTAACAGGAGCCGAATCTAGTATTGTTAGGCCTGCTATAGCTGCTAATAATTTTGAATTAAAGCCTAACACTATACAAATGATTCAACAGTTTGTTCAATTTGATGGTTTACAGGACGAAGATCCAAATACTCATATAGCCAACTTTTTAGAGTTACGTGATACCTTTAAAATAAATGGCGTTTTTGATGATGCCATACGTCTTCGGTTATTTCCCTTTTCATTAAGGAATAAATCCAAACAGTGGTTAAACTCGTTACCACGAGGGTCAATCACTACATGGGATCAAATGACCGAAAAATTCTTATTAAAATATTTCCATCGGCCAAAATGGCCAAATTACACAATGATATATCTTCTTTTGTGCAGATGGATTTAGATACATTATACGATGCATGGGAGAGATATAATGATCTCTTGAGAAGGTGTCCGCACCATGGTTTACCCTTGTGGCTCCAAGTCCAAACTTTCTATAACGATGTAAACCCCTAAAAGAGGCAACTAATCGACTCAGCCGCCGGTGGAACTCTGAATAATAAAACTCCTGAAGCAGCCTACGAATTTATAGAAGAGATGTCGCTGAATAACTATCAGTGGCAAGTTACAAGAACAAGGCCAACAAAAATAGCCGGAGTTTACAACCTCGACGCAGTAACCATGCTATCAAATCAAGTAGAGTTGATGAATAAAAAGCTTGATAGTTTGTGTTCTTCGCAGGTACATCCAGTCATGCAGTGCGACGCAAGTGGAACTGTGGCGAATCCTGAGTACCCACCCTACCAACCGGGCACAGAGAGCGAACAAATGAACTATATAGGTAATAATTTCAGATCAAATAATAACCCTTATAGTAACACTTATAATCCAGGTTGGAGGAACCACCCAAATTTTTCGTGGGGAGGACAAGGACACCAAGGAAATCAAAGACAACAGCCTCCTCAAAATTTCCAAAATCAGCCTTATCCGTAAGAGAAGAAGCGAACCTCGAAGAGATATTAGCAAAATTCATGGCGACATCAAGCCCATTGCCAAAAAGCGAGACAACACTTATTGACCAACAAGCATCGATTAAAGCAATCGAGAATCAAGTAGGGAAGTCACTAAGTCGGTGGGACGACTTGCCAAACTAATGTCCGAACGATGCAAGGGCGTCTACCAGGCAACACTGAGATTAATCCAAATGAGCAAATCTAAGCCATAACAGCTCAAGAAAGTGAAGGAGTAGACGAACCCAGTCTAATACAAGGAAACGAGGTAGAAAAAGGTAAGGTTGAGGTAACACAAGAAAAGCCAAAATTGGTAATCAAGGAGTACCAACCTCGCATACCATATCCCGAGGCGTTAATGAGAGACGACATAGAGGAACAGTTCGGTAAGTTTCTTAAACTTTTAAAGAAATTACATATTAACTTACCGCTACTTGAAGCCCTTTCACAGATGCCAGATTCGAGGAAATTTTTAAAGCATCTCTTAAAGAACAAATGCAAATTAGACGAGGATCCACATGTGGAATTAAACGCAGTATGCTCAGCAATGTTACAAAATAGACTACCACAAAAGCTAAAAGATCCAGGGAGTTTTACAATTCAATGTTTAATTGGTAGACTAACTATTGATAATGCGTTAGCTGATTTAGGGGCAAGCATAAATGTCATGACTTACAAATTGTTTAAACAATTAGGTCTAGGGAAATCCAAACAAACTAGGATGAGCATTCAATTAGCTGATAAAACTATTAGAATTCCTAGGGGTATTATCGAAGATGTTCTTGTAAAAATTGACAGATTCGTTTTCCCAGTAGATTTTGTTGTCTTAGACATGGATGAGGATAATTTGATCCCCCTAATTTTAGGAAGACCCTTTTTAGCAACTGCCAGGACTAAAATTGATGTTGATGCAGGAGAACTCATACTTTGTGTAGGTAATGAGACAGTCACCATCAAGGCTCTCGACTTGGCAAGAACATCGAATAATCAAGGTGAGAACGTAAATTCTACTGATAACCATTCAGTTAACCCCTATTTTTAAGAAGCACCACCAAAGAATACAACTGAACCCGATCCTAAAACCCAAGCCAACAAGGAAGTAGTTCATGAAGATCGAGGGATTCAGTTTGATGATCTAGACGAGTGGAAGACACACTTCAAGGAAAAGTTAGGGTTACACGATGAAGAACCGAAACCACACAAGGTAAAACCGAAAGAGCCTCCAGAAGAGCTCATAGGAACAACAAATCACTTCAAAAAAAGGAGATCAAATACTGTTAGATAAGGCAGATCCTCGAATATCTCCTCCGGACCCTTACACAAACAAAGAAATACCTTTTAGGGTAACCAGTGTTTTCCCATACGGAACAGTCGAGGTAAGTAATCCTATTTTTAGTACTTTTACTGTAAACAAATCTCGACTTTAACTCTTTCACGAAGACAAAACCGAAAGCATGAGGAAGGATTTTCACCTCCTCAAACCACCTTGACCATACAAACGAGAGGAGAGTCTAGCTTAAGACTATAAACGAGCGCTTCTCGGGAGGCAACCCGAGCACTAACCCCATTAACTTTTTATTTTTTTCTTATTCTATCTTATCCTTTCTTTATAATATCTAGCTTTAAACTAACAAGGGTGCAGAATTCCTGTGCCACATTACCACACTGCACACAGCCGTGGCCGTGGCGAGTGTATACCTCAAGAATCTTGGTACTAACATGGCGAGCGGTACAAGTCGAGCAACTAAATTTCGAACTCACGGACTCAACCACTCCCCGGGGACACACGGCAAAGTGGCACGGCCGTGCCCCATAACCGCGTGTGAAGCTCTTGACTTGCCAACCACGGCAGGTGAACACGCCCGTGCCTTAAACCCCCGTGACAACATACCGACTTGTCGAACACAAGGCTAGACACGGCGTGGGGTAACCAACATGCCCTAGAACACGATCCGCGTGCGGCGGCCGTGTGAATCGACACACCCTCAACCCACGGGCGTGGAAAGCGCGGACTTGAAATTTTATTTAAACACCATGCCCCTCTCCTTTCTCTTCTCAACCCCACTCGCTTTCTTTCTTCTCTCTTTCTTTCTTTCTTTCTTTCCTCCTCTTTCCTTTTCCCTTTTCCTAATAAATCCTTAGACTCTTGAGCTACAACAACATCATATCCATGGCAAAGAAGCGTAAAGGCCAATCACAGTCTCCTCAAGGGAGACCGATTCACATGAGTTCATGCCTGACTTCATCCAAACGACAAGCCAAGGATATTTGAGGCTATCTAGTTTTTATTTCATTTTTTCTCTTTTGCTTCAATTTCCTTCTCTTTAACAATCTTATGCTTAATTTAGTTTATTTTATCTTAATTTCTTAATTTTAGGTTCTAAAGGCTGCTAGGGAATCACGCCACGACCACCACCATATCCTCAGCCTTAGAAATCACATCCAATAATAAGGACTCTACGGTCCATCCATCTTTTCTTTTAATTTTAGTTTCATCTTTATTTTTCTCCACTTTAGCTTGCTTTTCCTTAAGTATTTAATTAGTATAGTTTTAATTATTATTAGTATATCCCGGCTAATCTCGCATGAGCTTCCCAATTTCTTCATCTAGCGCAGGATCGTCACCCAGACCGGCCCCTCCAACGTATTTTCCGCATCCTCCAAGGATTCCATCCATAAATCAGGGAGTTTTACTTATCCCCATATCTTTTGATCTGAACATTACATTTATATTATCTATCTTTGTACATTGAGGGCAATGTACATCTTAAGTGTGGGGGGCTGAACAACCTAAAAAGGTGCCTAACTTTTTTTTCATTATTCTCAAATTTCTGAAATTAGGTACCAAACTTTCTGCATTGTTCTCAAAATCCTGAATTTAGTCTTGTTTTTAAGTAAATTTCTCATATTACTAATTAGGATGAAATTTCAATGATTTATGATTTTTATTGATATGTTTTAGATTAAGTCATTGATAATTGTGCATTGATAATTAAATTTTAATATACTAAAGAATCAAGCATGATAAGTCTATTTTTCAAAATTAAAATTTTCTAGGTTGTTGAACTAAATCTGAATATTATCTTGAAGTTGGAAATTTACGAGGTTGATGTCAAAAATACCCATAATTTTTGTGACATTTTGAGCCTTATAGAGCATATATTCTTTTTCTTGCTCACTTTATTGATTATGAGTGTGTCAACATTAATTTGTTATTCTAGAACTTGCCTCGTTTATGCATATCGAGACCACACCTATGATTTGATATACAGTGATGATTAAGGCATTTAGGTTTTAACCCACTAACTCCATTAAAAAGCCTACCTTCACAATTAACCCCTAGTGAACCCCTTTGATCCTAACAACCCTTTTTATTGACTCACCCACTAATATTAACCCAAAACCCTTTGTATATTTGTATCACCATTCCTTGACTCCCTTTTTGTCGAGATTTGATTTTGAGCAGTTGCCTAACTATGTTCTATATTTCAGTTTTTAAAGTTCTTTATTATTACTTGATTTGTTCTTAAAAAAAACGAAGTATATTCATTATTAGTTTTTATTAGTTATGTGGTTAAGTGAGCTTATACGTTTGAATTCCAAATATTGAAGAAGAAGCTCGTATTATTAGTTTCAAGTTTCAATTCATGTAATTATTTATTTATCAGTTCATTTTTTCTAGTTAGGTAATTTGTCAATTCAGTCTCGATTCTAACCTTCTAATTCAGCCTTATTCCACACCTTTAACCCAAGCCCCGTTACAACCCTGTTAAAGACCTTTTGATTTGTGCATCATCTCATATTATAGTGGTGGAGACTTGATTTTCAGGCAAGCCTATGGGATTAACTTTTCATGTTCGACTTTTGAGTGCCTAAATTTTGAACCTTAAACACTTTGAGTGATTTGAGTGGATCTTTTGTGAGGATGTCAATCCTTGTCGATTTCGAATTAAAGGTAATTATTTAGATAAGGGGAGACACCTATATTTTCGAGATACAAAATCTATTACTTAGACTGTTTAAATTTTTAGAACTCTTTAAGTTGAATTATCCATGTGTAAATTATCTATGAATTATGATAAAACATTGTTGATAGGAATTATGAATTATAGAAAGTTCGTTTTAATTGTAAGTTGAGAATTTTGCTTGAGGACAAGCAAAAGCTTAAGTGTGGGCGTATTTGATAAACCGAAATAGTAACATATTTTAATCCCACATTTAGTATGCTTTTGGATGATTTATCCCTTGATTTATGTAAAAATGTGCTCTTAATCCTTTCTTTTCATGTCTTAGACCCAGGAAAGCACCCAAGGATAAAAAGAACGAGAAACGGGCTCAAAATGGACCAAAATGGGCCAAAGAAGAAATCGACACGGCCAGAACCTTAGCCCACACGGCCGTGCCTCACTGATCATCTAGAACATGGTCTTCCTTCAATTCACACGGCCGTGTCTCATTAAAGAAGTCCGAGCATAGCCTGGCCACGATCCACACGGGCGTGTGCCATGGCCGTGTCCCTGTCGCTGAATAGAGCAATTTCACTCGAATTTGGATACTTAGGGAGAAAGAAACGTATTCCAAGAGCCTGTATAAACCCCCTAAGGGTCAGCTGAAAAGAGGGGGGTGAGCTAGGCCAAGGAGCCAAGCCGAAAAGGTCAGAGTTGTGGGAATCACTCGAAGATAGCCAATTGATCCATCTCAAGAAGCTGGGATTCTACTCAAGACGACGGATCTCTCCTTCAATTCTTTCAGGGAGTTTTAGGGATTTCTTATGTTTTGTTTTATCTTTTCTCTTGAGATGTTTTCTTATTTAGTTATGAACTAAACCCTTCAGATACCTGAAGGGGATGAAACCTATGATGAATCTTGTTATTATTTTCTAAATTATATGATAAATACTTAGTTTGTTCTTAATTATGTGAGCTTTATCCAAATTTAATGTGCTTAGGTAGAGGAGGAATAGACCCTGCCTAAGAGAAGATCTAGCATAATTAAGCGGAGTTGATCGCACGCCTAGAGATAGGGTGACTAGATTTTGCCGGATTAGGGTGAAACCTAATATGGGAGTCCATAGATCAATTTACTGCTATTATAGGGGGTTATTATAAGAGAATGAGAGTTCCACTAATTAACCTAGGGTTAGACGTTATTCGCCTCGAGAGAGGGTTTAATATACGTTAGGGAGTCTTACGGATCAAACTAAGTATATAAAAACATATGGTTCAGTGATAGATAACAAGTGAAGTCTAGGTGGATTCTTCCTGAGGGTATCGTCTAAATCAACTGAGTTTTTCTGAAAGTTATCTCCCCAATTTTAGGCTTTTTTCGTCTTTGTGTCCTTTGCTTAGTAATTCGTTAAATTTAGATTAAAAGCAACTTCACTTATTTTAGGTTAAATAATAAAAAGAAAGTTAGTATTAGTACTTTTAGTTCCTTTGGGTTCGATAATCCGATCTTGCCTAAGCTATACTACTGTTCGATAGGTACACTTGCCTTTAATCATTGTCAGAGTTAGTTTCCAAGTTCGGTCGTTCTTTTTATAAATTTTAAAGCTCTGATTCACAATGATCACTCAACTTGCTTAAACGTACCACATCGGGCCATAAAATTTCGTTTCAACTTAAGACTTTTCATTCCTACTCATAATGTCCTTATTATGGTCCTACGAGACCCAAAACTTACACCCAAAATGATTCGGGACTAAACCGAAAACTTTGAAACACAAAGACAAATTTGGCTTAAAACAGGGCCACACGCCCGTGTGAAGGATGGGACGCGCCCGTGTGGCATATCACATGCCCGTGTTCCACACCCGTGTGGATTTATTTCTCAATTTAAACCTACAGGGGTTTTCACACGGCCGGACACACGCTCATGTCCCTGTCCTGTGTCCCTCACACGGCATCGACACGCTCGTGTCTTAGCCCGTGTGCAAAAACCATGGCATTCTGTTTATGACGTCATCACCTCACTAAGGTCACACGGCCAAGGCACACGCCCGTGTCCTTAGACCGTGTGTCAAATTAAATTCCAAATTTCAGGTGTAGATTTCACACGGCCTAGGCACACGCCCATGTCCATGGCCGTGCCTTCCACACGGCTGAAACACACAGTCGTGTCTCTGCCCGTGTGTTTACTACTGCGCATACTGACTTGTAAACCTAGCATGCAAGGGGACACACGGCCTCTCCACACGCCCATGGGGCTGACCGTGTGTCACACACGGCCTAGACACATGCCCGTGTGTCTACCCGTGTGGACAATTATATGGCTATCTACCAAGCCATTTTCCACCCTACAAAGCAACCACACTTATACCAAATCAATTCAACACATATTGTGACCATATGGCACCTCTAAGAACTCAAAATCAAGACATCCACACAAGCATACACTTCATGAAATTCATCATCATTGAATATATGAACATGTCAAGTATAGGCCAATTTCCCATGACCATTTACAAAATTAATTGAACAACATTAATAGCCAACACTTTGGCTAGCACATATGACATAAAAAAATGACCAAGTCCTATACATGCCATACTCAAAATGAATCTAGCTTTGCTATACCAAAAAGGGTAGTCGATAGTGTGATTTTTGGACTTCGACGTTCCACGAATTCTCGAGCTAACTTGGCAATGCTACAAGGAAAAGGGAAATAAGAGGGGTAAGCATAAAGCTTTGTAAGTTTGCATGAAAATAAATAGCAACATAAAGCTCATAATATCATCCATCCATGGCATTGAATAAAACCGCAAAGTCTCAAGCACTTGCCATAACTTACTCGTATTTACTCTTATCGAATACATGCAATAACACATAACGTAAACTTTTCTCATGAATTACTCACGAGTACCTGTATTCACTCAATCACATAGCTTTAGCACCAAACTCATTTCTATTTCAAGCTTAACTATTTATCCCACTAAATCACTTGGGATATTCAAAGATACATATTCATTGTCATCCACATAAATACGAAGCCAATTCCACATCCCAGATGTGGTCTTACATGGGGTCACCTCTGAGTGCCAATGCCATATCCCATATATGGTCTTATACAGGATTTCACATCAATTAGCGATGCCATATCCCGGATATGGTCTTATACGCTTTCATAATCAATACCGATGCCATATCCCAGATATGGTCTTATACGGGATCTCAATTCGGTGCCGAGGCCATGTCCCCGACATGGTATTACACGGGACCTTATTCATCTCATGTCTCGACAATAGTATTCTCACATTTATTATAGTCCAACCAGGACTTCAAAATCACAACTTTCATCATTTTTATCATTCAACACCATCATTCAATTTCATAGCAATATTTGCATCATTATAATATCAAACATTCTCAAATATACTAGCATGATGTTGAATTTATCACATACAAACTTACCTCGATTTCAAAATAGGTCACTTGCCGATTTAATCCGATACCTTGCCTTTTCCTCGGTCAAGGTTAATTCCTCGGTCTTCTTGATCTATATAATAGCAAATTAGCTCATTTAATAACCACATTAATCAACACATTTCAATAACCATACTTTGGCAAAATTACCATTTTACCCTTAGACTTTCACAAAATGACTATTTTGCTCCTAGGCTTGGAAATCAATTCAAATCAAATTTCTTTCTTTAACGAGCCTAGGTGAACATTTATTACTCTTATGGAAGCCCTCAATATTCATTATTTCCCGCATTTACCATACATTTTACAACCTTTACAAAAAAGGTCCTTTTAGGTGTTTTCATGATAACACCTTTCACAAAAGTTGTTTATCTAACAACTAAGACTCATTTTCTTCAATAAAAATGCAGCAAACAACTTAAAAGTTCACATGGAAAAAACTCTAAACTTTCAAACATTTTGCAAGATAGTCCCCTCTTTAGCTAGCTTAAGCTTTAGGGATTCAAAAGTACAATTAATATCAAGAAATTATCACTAAATCACTTACTTGCAAGGAGAAGAGTTTGCTGAAATTTTTGAGCTTACAAACCCCTATTTTTCTTGTATTTTTCGGTGGAGAATATGGAGAGAAAAGATGATATCTTTTCTTTCTTTATTTTATTTTATTTCATCAATTTAATCCACCTACTACACCAACTTTGACTAATTTTGACTTCTTTGTCCCCCTATGGCCGGCCACCCTATATCTAAGGGTCTAATTGCCCATTAAAGGCCTCCAATTAATATTCTATGGCTTTTAGACACCTTTAGCTCATAAAATGGAACTTTCACACTTTATGCGATTTAATCCTTTTTCGCGATTAAGCATGCAATCGCTAAAATTAAAGCACCAAAATTTTCATGCACCTATATAATCATGCTTTAACTCATAAAATAATACTAAAATAATTTTCTCCGATCTCGGATTAGTAGTTTCAAAACCACTGTTCCAAATAGCCCCTAAATCGGGCTGTTACAATTTTCGAAAACGCTGAAAGTGATACTAAGATATTTGAAAATGTGTTTGTGATGAGTCAAAACTTGGAAAGGTATGAATAAGAGTTCATGATTTGTATGTGATGATGTACGAAATGGAATAACCATAAGTTGAGAAATATGGATAAAATGTCATTGTTCCGGTTGAACGTTGTATTTCGATGGATTATGGTGATTTTATGAAATGGATAAAATGTTTTAAATGTTGCAAAAAGGATTTATCCTGGAAGGATAATCCTAAATTAAGCCCTCTCGAGCATACGTTACTGAAAGGATTAAGCTTGGACTGGCAATCCTGCTATGTCATATGTGACTCGAGAGTGTGCTCTATGAGTATGTGCCAAAATGGTACTTTTGAATATGAATTGACGGATTGTTGACATGCATACCTTGAGTATACTACCAGAATATCCATCGAAACTACAATATTTTAATGGAAATTATTCTTGAAATATGGAAAAGTGACACGAAATGAAAGTTTGTATTGTGATAAGCATATATGTTTATTTGGCATTCATATGATGTTTTGTGCCTAATTTGTTTGATTAAGTGAATGTGATTAGTAAACTTACTCAAATTTATGGAATGTATGTTTAAGTACACTTGTTTGAATAAAGGTACTCAGAAAGTTCGTGTGACATAAATATGTATGTTAATTAGCTGAAGTGAATTATATGATTGTAAACATATTATGTTGATGATGAATGCTAAGCTATATGTGTGTATTTATGAGAGTCGAGTTAGAGGCTTTACGACCTCACCCCCTTACCAATGTGGTGTTTTATAATGAAATTTTGATGAGATTTAAGTTGAATGAGCTCACAAGTAAAAGACTAAAGAGTTCAGTAGCGGAATGACTAATAATGTGGTCAGAGTTAAGAATAGTTTGACAAGTGAATACAGTTCTGGAAAAGATGCTAGGTTATTCTAAAGATCGTTAGAATTTCGTGATGTCATGGTTAAAGAAAAAGTTAATCTCAGCTAATCGACCCATTCAGGTATGATGTCTAAAGTATGTATTTGCTAAAATTTCTTTCGGATTGAATTTCGTTAGTGAATGGAATAATACGTGATTAGTGATGACAGAATTAGTCATAGAAATGATGTTTGAATCGTAAAGATGTCTGAGTGTAACAGTTGTGATTGAATAGAATATGATAATCTCTCCTGGTATTTTATATATTCATTTATCCTCGGAGATATATATGTGATTGTTCGTTTTCTGATGAAATTCTTATCGTATGAGAATGCTAGCTGATTATAATGTTAGTTGAAAGCACTGTTGGTCTGGTAGGTTGATGGTCAACATATCTTATCTCTCTCTTTGGGGTTGTAACACCCCTTACCCGTATTCGACGCCGAAACCAGGTACGAGGCATTACCAGACTTAACTTACTTATTCGTACCAAATCGGGCAATAAAATTTCTTTTCAACTCAAACCTTTTCATTTGAACTCTTAACGACCTTATTATGGGCCTACAAGACCCTAGACATACAAATGGAGTGATCCGGGACTGAACCGGAAACTTACGAATACTTAGAAAATTTTTGCTTCAAATAGGGCCACACGCCCGTGTGGAGAGGGACACGCCCGTGTGGGCAGGCCGTGTATTCACACACACCCATTCCCCTAGCCCGTGTGGATTTTATTTTTTAATTCGAACCTACAGGGGTTTTCACACGGCCTGGCACACGCCCGTGCCTATGGCTCGTGTCCCTCACACGGCCAAGACACACCCATGACACGCCCGTGTCTTAGCCCGTGTGTGAAAACCTTAGTATTCTATTTATGACGTTAGCAAACCACTAGGATCACACGGCCGAGTCACATGCCTGTGTGCTGGCCCGTGTGACGAATTGAATTTTTTGCAAATTAGATACAGGGGACACACAGCCTATCAACACGCCCTCAGGGCTGGCTGTGTGTCACACACGGTCTAGACACACACCTGTGTGTCTACCCGTGTGGACAATTATAAGGCTATTTACCAAGCCAATTGCCACCCTAAAAAACACTCACACTTATACCATTTCAAGCAATACATACATAGCAATAATGCATTATTGATATTCACCAACTCATCATGCATCAACTTCACACAATACTCATTCAATCGCACGAGCTTGCACTTCATGAATTTCATCATCATTGAATAGATATAACTTAACTAGTATTGGCAAACTCCAATGGCCATTTACAAAATGAATCAAGTAACATTAATAGCCAACACCTTGGCAAACCAATATGACATAACAAATTGACCAAGTACCTATACATGCCATATTCAAAATAATCAACTTTACTATACCAAAAGAATAGCTTGATAGTGTGAATCGAGCTCCGACGTCCTACGATCCCCGAGCTAGCTTGGCGATACTACAAGAAAAGGGAAAAGAAAGGAAGTAAGCGTAAAGCTTAGTAAGTTTGCATGAAATAAATAGCAACATAGAGGCTTATGTTAACATCCATACATTACATCCAGTGATAACACAAGGTCTCAAGTACTTGGCATAACATACTCACGCTTACTCTTACCAATCACATATCACTTATCGAACTCATTTCTCATAAATTACTCATAGGTACCTGTAACACTCATCACATGACTTTAGCACTTTTATCATCTTGATCATAAACTTAGCTCTTTATCCCATTGAACCACTTGGAATATCAAAGGATACTCAAATTCGTCATACATGTAACACGATGCCAATGCCATATCCCAGATATGGTCTTACATGGGATAACATCTTGATGCCGATGCCATATCCCAGATATGTTCTTATACGGAATCTCTTATATTGATGTCGATGCCATGTCCCAGACATGGTCTTATACGGGACCTTCCTTGCGGTGCCGATGCCATGTCCAGACATGGTCTTATACGGGACCTTCCTTGCGGTGCCGATGCCATGTCCCAGACATGGTCTTATACGGGACCTTCCTTGTGGTGCCAATGCCATGTCCCAGACATGGTCTTATACGGGACCTTCCTTTATCTCATGTCGTGACATTGGTATCCTTTCTATTCCTAAGGTTCAACCGGAACTTTAACATCATAATTCTTCATCGTATTCCCATGGAAGCATCATTGATCGATTTCATAAAATAATATACATCTTCATGCAATGGAAAAACATTTTAAACACATAATAGCATGACGTTGAATTATTACACACAAACTTACCTCGGTACCAAAATATGTTTAGTTGTTCGATTTAGTCTACCACCTTGTTCTTTCCTCGGTTTCAGTCCAGGCTTCGTGTTTCTTGATCTATAATGACAATTTCACTCTTTTAATGATCACATTGACTAAAATAACTCATGACTCATACTTTGGAAAAAAATACGATTTTTCCCCTAAACTTTCACTTATTTACACTTTTGTCCCTAATCTCGTAAAAGGATTTTTATTCAATTTCCTTGTATTTTAAGTCTAGCCGAACCATTTTTATAACTACAACAGCCCACAATTTCCACTAATTCACCCTTTTATGACCAATTTCATAACTTTTACAAATTAGTCCTTTTTATGCATTTTCCATGAAAATCACTTTGAAAAAGATGTTTATCATACATCAAAATTTCATATTCCTCCATAAATCATCAAAATACATGAATGTCATACATGGGTAAATTTTTGAACATGAACCCTAGTTCAAAATATTGCTAGAAATAGCTAAATCGAGCTACGAGGATCTAAAAAAATGAAGAACATTAAAAACGGGGCTAGGAGGTACTTACTATCAAGCTTGAAAGTTGAAGAAACCCTAGCTATGGTGTCCTTGAAAATTTCGGCTAGCATGGAGAAGATGGACATGAATTTTGAGTTCTTTTTCCCTTTTAATTAACTTATTAACAAAATGACAAAAATGCCCTTAAGGCCCATTTCTTGAGATTTTTCCTTCCCATGTCCATTTTTGTCCATCATCAAATATAATGGTCTAATTGCTAAATAAGGACCTCTAATAATTTTTCTAATGCTATTTCATACTTGAATCTTCTAGAATCTCTTATTTTTCAATCTTTGCAATTTAGTCCTAATGAATAAATTGATCACTATATTATAAAATTTCTTCATGAAATTTTCACATAATCATGCAAACATGTCATAGACCTCATGAAAACAATAAAACACATATTTCTACTTCAGATTTGTGGTCTCGTGACCATATTCTGACTAGGCCCTAAATCGAGCTGTTATAATTCTCCCCCTTAGGGATTTTCGTCCCCGAAAATCTTACCGGTAAAAAGGTTGGGATATTGGTTTCTCATGGCCTCCTCGAGCTCCCATGTAGCCTATTCTACCCCATGTTTTTGCCATAGTACTTTCACAATGGCTATACTTTTATTTCTTAACTGTTTAATGTCTCGTGCCAAAATCTTAACCGGCTCTTCGCCATAAGTCATATCCGGTTGAATTTCAACCTTTGTCGGTACAATCACATGCGAAGGGTCTGATCGGTAGCGACGTAACATAGACACGTAGAATACATCATGAATCTTTTCTAATTCAGATGGCAATGCCAGCCGATAGGCTACCGGCCCTATCCTCTCAATAATCTCATACGGTTCGATAAAACGCAGACTCAACTTGCCTTTCCGACCGAATCTGAGAACTTTCTTCCATGGTGACACTTTCAAAAATACCTTATCACCAACTTGGAACTCAATCTCTTTCCGTTTCAAATCTGCATAGGACTTTTGCTTGTCCGAAGCAGCTTTTAAACAATCTTGAATCACTTTTACCTTCTCTTCAGTTTCTCTTACCAAATCGACCCCGTGATTCTGATTCTCTTTGAGTTCAGTCCAATACAGGGGCGTTCGACACTTACGCCCATATAATGCCTCATAAGGCACCATTTTCAAGCTCGACTGAAAACTTTTATTGTAGGCAAATTCTACTAATGGTAAGTATTTTTCCCAATTTCTTTGAAATTCTAAAACACAACATCGAAGCATGTCTTCAAGTATCTGAATTATCCTTTCTGACTGTCCGTCGGTTTGCAGATGGAAAGCTGTACTAAAGCTCAATTTTGTGCCCAAGGCTTCTTGCAACTTTTTCAAAAATCGTGATGTAAATCTCGGATCTCTATCCGATATAATCGAAAATGGTATACCGTGAAGTCTCACAATTTTTGACACATACAAATCCGTCAACTTATCAAGCAAATAATCAATGCGTACCGGTATAAAATGGGCTGACTTTGTAAGTCTATCAATTACAACCCACACAGAATCTTTCTTTCTCAGTGTCAAAGGTAGACTCGTCACAAAATCCATGGTAACACGGTCCCATTTCCATTCGGGAACCATGATATGCTAGAGTAATCCCAAGGGTACTTGATGTTCAACTTTCACTTCCTGACAAATCAAGCATCTCGATACAAATTCAGAAATATCTTTCTTCATACTCAGCCACAAATACCATTTCTTCAAGTCATTATACATCTTTGTGCTTCCTGGATGTACAGATAAGCATCCACTATGGGCTTTGTGTAAAATTTTTCGAATAAGCTCATCATCTCTGGGTACACAGACCCTATCTCGGAACATCAAACATCCATCAGAACTAATCCGAAAGTCTGACTCAACACCCGACTCACACTGAACTCTTTTGGCTTGCAAATCACTGTCGCTTTTCTGAGCTTTACAAATCTCTTGGAGAAGCATTGGTCTAGCTCTCAACTCAGCTAAAATTGAGCCATCATCCGATAAGGCCAACCGTGTATTCATAGCTCTCAATGCAAACAAGGATTTTCTACTCAAAGCGTTGGCAACCACATTCGCCTTTCCCGGGTGGTAGTCAATCACTAGCTCATAATCCTTTATCAGTTCTAACCATCTTCGTTGCCTTAGATTCAATTCTTTTTGAGTCATAAAGTACTTTGAAATTTTGTGATCAGTGAACACCCGACATTTCTCACCATACAAATAGTGTCTCCAAATCTTCAACGCAAACACAATGGCAGCTAACTCTAAATCATGTGTTGGGTAATTCTTCTTGTGTGGCTTAAGTTGTCTAGAAGCACAGGCTATCACCTTGCCCTCTTGCATGAGTACACAACCCAATCCATTCAAGGATGCATCACTATAAACCACATATTCTTTTCCCGGTTCAAGTTGCAATAATACTAGAGCCTCGGTCAACATTGCCTTTAGTTTCTCAAAACTCTATTGGCACTTTTCTGTCCATTCAAACTTTACATCTTTTTGTAATAACCTCGTCATTAGAGTCGCTATCGTGGAAAATCCCTTGACAAACCGTCTGTAATAGCCAGCTAGGCCCAGAAAACTTCTAACCTCAGATACATTTCTCGGTGGTTTCCAGTCAACAATAGCTGAAATTTTACTCGGGTCAACTCGAATTCCATCTCCCGAGACAATATGCCCCAAAAATCCAACTTCTTTGAGCCAAAATTCACTTTTGCTAAACTTGGAATACTACTGATTATCTCGTAAAATTTGTAAGATCGTTTTCAAGTGCTCAGCATGCTCATTTTCATCACGAGAGTAAATCAGTATATCATCAATAAAAATAACAACAAATTTATCGAAGTACGGTTGGAAGATACGATTCATCAAATCCATGAACACGGCAGGGGCGTTTGCCAAGCCGAAAGGCATAACTAAAAATTCATTATGACCATACCTTGTCCGAAATGCGATTTTCGGTACATCTGAGTCTTTGACTCTCAACTGGTAATATCCAGACCTCAAGTCTATCTTGGAAAACACCGTGGCTCCCTTCAGTTGGTCAAACAAATTATCAATCCTTGGCAATGGGTACTTGTTCTTTACGGTCACCTTGTTTAGTTGCTGATAATCTATACATAATCTCATAGAACCATCTTTCTTCTTCACAAATAATACGGGAGCACCCCACGGAGAATAACTCGGTCTTGCGAAACCTTTATCCGTCAACTCTTGCAATTGTGCCTTAAATTCTTTCAATTTGGTTAGAGCCATCCTGTACGGAGCAATTGAAATAGGGGCAGTACCAGAGACTAACTCAATGCCAAATTCAATCTCTCTTACCGGAGGCAACCCTGACAATTCTTCCGGAAATAAATCTGGATACACACATACCATCGGCACTGACTCAACTCTTAACTCAGTCTCTTTAGCATTCATCACAAAAGCAAGGTAAGCTTCATATCCATTTCTTATGTACTTCTGAGCAGACGTGAAAGAAATCACTGCGGACAATTTGTCTTGTTCATCTGATTCAACACGAAGAATATCCCCATTTTCACATTTTAATTCAATGAACTTCCTTCCACAATTTACTATCACATCATGAGCAATTAACTAATCCATACCAAGAATTAGATCAAATTCATCAAATGGCAATAGCATGAGATTTGCCGGAAAATAATGACCTCTAATCATCAAAGGGCAATCTTTGCATACCCTGTCAACTAACACACATTTGCCTAGGGGATTTGACACTTTTATCACAAATTCTGTAGACTCTACAGACATGTCCATACTAGATACTAATTTCATGCAAATATATAAGTGGGTAGATCTCGGATCAATTAAAGCAACAACATGAGAATCATAGAGAGGAAATGTACCCGTAATTACATCAAGGGATGACGCCTCTTCGCGAGCGCGAATAGCATAAGTCCTCACAGGCGCTCTACCCTCAGATCTTGCAGTTTGCTCTCTGGGTGTATTCTTACTACTCGTTTCGTTTCTCGAATTTCTCTGTGGCCTTCCTCTAATAGTACTTCCTGATCTTGCACTCTGAGATTTCTCTTTTTCAACCATCTCAGGGCATTCTCTAATAAAATGATCTTCGGATCCACACTTGAAACAAGATCTCTCGTGTGCTCGACACTCACCGGGGTGACGTCTGCCACACTTTGGACATTTCAATCTACTTGGTCGAGCGTTACCAACACTAGCAACTGAAGTGGTCTGAGCTTTAGACCCCGAGTATTGTTTACCCTTACTTCTATTTGAAAACCCAGCTGAAGTGGCTGATCGGGTGGTAAACTCTCTCGACTTCTTGGATGAGGATTGAAATGACTTACCCAATTGTCTCTTCCTCGAGTCACGAGACTCAATTTCAACCTTTGTTTTCTCTTTGGCCAACTCCTCGGCCTTGCAAGCTCTACCTACTAACACAACAAATTCTTTTAGTTCTAGGACACCAACATATAACTGGATATCCTCATTTAATCCGTCCTCAAACCTTTTGCACATGATGGCCTCGGTGGATACGCACTCCCGGGCGTATTTACTAAGCCTTACGAACTCACGTTCATATTCAGTCACCGTCATTCTGCCTTGTTTTAAATCGAGGAATTTCTTTCTTTTCTGGTCAATAAACCTTTGACTAATATACTTCTTTCAGAACTCTTCTTGGAAAAATTCCCAATTAACTTTCTCCCTTGGTACCACCGACACAAGGGTGTTCCACCACTAGTAAGTCGAATCCCTTAAGAGTGACACCACACACTTCACACACTCTTCAGGTGTGCAGGACAACTCATCAAATACCCTGATAGTATTTTCTAGCCAAAATTCTGCTCTTTCCGGATCGTCATCTTTATTAGCTCGAAATTCCTCAGCTCCTTATTTCCGGATTCAATCAACCGGGGGCTTTTCCCTTCTTACCACTTCTACAACTTGGAGAGCTACAGGGGTAGGCTGAGGAATAGGTAGGGGAGGAGGGGGTTGCGCATTCGGATTCGTTCAAATGAACTCCGTATACCATGCATTCATCATATGGAGAAAGGCTTCTCTAGCCTCTTCTCATCATCTCTGACTCACAGTCGTTGGTCTATTCTCATTCTCATTTGGCACCGTCCCTTGGGCAGGGGCCGACGCGTTACTCTCTACATCGTCCGCCATTACTCTGTCGGGATCCATTTACTATATGAAAACATAATTCAAATTGTCAGGAGTCGTCACACTATCATTATGTAAATACTCATACGTATGGCATGTATAGCTAGAGTCATGCATACACTACGTTAGTCCGAGAATCGACTAAATCGTAGCTCTGATACCACTAAATGTAACACCTTTTACCCGTATTCGACGCCGAAACTGGGTACGGGGCATTACCGGACTTAACTTACTTATTCATACCAAATTGGGCAATAAACTTTCTTTTCAACTAAAACCTTTTCATTTGAACTTTTAACGACCTTATTATGGGCCTACAAGACCCTAGACATTCACATGGAGTGATCCGGGACTGAACCAGAAACTTACGAATACTTAGAAAATTTTTGCTTAAAACAGGGCCACACGCTCGTGTGGAGAGGGACACGCCCGTGTGGGCAGGCCGTGTAGTAACACACGCCCATGTCCCTAGCCCGTGCGGATTTTATTTTTCAATTCGAACCTACTGGGTTTTCACACGGCCTGGCACACGCTCGTGTCTATGGCTCGTGTCCCTCACATGGCCATGACACGCCCGTGTCTTAGCCTGTGTGTGAAAACCTTAGTATTCTATTTATGACGTCAGCAAACCACTAGGATCACACGGCCTAGTCACACGTCCGTGCGCTGGCCCGTGTGACGAACTGAATTTATCGCAAATTAGATACAGGGGACACACAGCCTATCAACACACCCTCAGGGTTGGCCGTGTGTCACACACGGTCTAGACACACGCTCGTGTGTCTACCCGTGTGGACAATTATAAGGCTATTTACCAAGCCAATTGCCACCCTGAAAAACACTCACACTTATACCATTTCAAGCAATACATACATAGCAATAATGCATTATTGATATTCACCAACTCATCATGCATCAACTTCACACAATACTCATTCAATCGCACGAGCTTGCACTTCATGAATTTCATCATCATTGAATAGATATAACTTAACTAGTATTGGTCAACTCCAATGGCCATTTACAAAATGAATCAAGTAACATTAATAGCCAACACCTTGGCAAACCAATATGACATAAAAAATTGACCAAGTACCTATACATGCCATATTCAAAATAATCAACTTTACTATACCAAAAGAATAGCTTGATAGTGTGAATCGAGCTCCGACGTCCTACGATCCCCGAGCTAGCTTGGCGATACTATAAGAAAAGGGAAAAGAAAGGAAGTAAGCGTAAAGCTTAGTAAGTTTGCATGAAATAAATAGCAACATAGAGGCTTATGTTAACATCCATACATTACATCGAGTGATAACACAAGGTCTCAAGTACTTGGCATAACTTACTCATGCTTACTCTTACCAATCACATATCACTTATTGAACTCATTTCTCATAAATTACTCATAGGTACTTGTAACACTCATCACATGACTTTAGCACTTTTATCATCTTGATCATAAACTTAGCACTTTATCCCATTGAACCACTTGGAATATCAAAGGATACTCAAACTCGTGATACATGTAACAGGATGCCAATGCCATATCCCAGATATGGTCTTACATAGGATAACATCTTGATGCTGATGTCATATCCCAAATATGGTCTTATACGAGATATCTTATATCGATGTCGATGACATGTCCCAGACATGGCCTTACACGAGATCTTCATTTGGTGCCGAGGCCATGTCCCAGACATGGTCTTATACGGGACCTTCCTTGCGGTGCCGATGCCATGTCCCAGACATGGGCTTATACGGGACCTTCCTTTATCTCATGTCGTGACATTGGTATCCTTTCTATTCCTAAGGTTCAACCGGAACTTTAACATCATAATTCTTCATCGTATTCCCATGGAAGCATCATTGATCAATTTCATAAAATAATATACATTTTCATGCAATGGCAAAATATTTTAAACACATAATAACATGACATTGAATTATTACACACAAACTTACCTCGGTACCAAAATATGTTTAGTTGTTCGATTTAGTCTACCACCTTGTTCTTTCCTCGGTTTCGTTCCGGGCATTGTGTTTCTTGATATATAATGACAATTTCACTCTTTTAATGATCACATTGACTGAACTAACTCATGACTTATACTTTGGCAAAATTACGATTTTGCCCCTAAACTTTCACTTATTTACACTTTTTCCCCTAATCTCGTAAAAGGATTTTTATTCAATTTTCTTGTAATTTAAGTCTATCCGAACCATTTTCATAACTACAATAGCCCACAATTTCAACTAATTCACCCTTTTATGACCAATTTCATAACTTTTACAAATTAGTCCTTTTTATGCATTTTCCATGAAAATCACTTAGAAAAAGATGTTTATAATACATCAAACTTTCTTATTCCTCCATAAATCATCAAAATACATGCATGTCATACATGGGTAAATTTTTGAACATGAACCCTTGTAACACCCCTTGCTCGTATTCAACGCCGGAATAGGGTACGAGGCATTACCAAAACACATACACTTGTAAACGTATTAAACTGAGTCATAAAAACAAAATGAAATGCTAAATATTGAAGGCCAACACTTTAGGCCAAATCAATTATGACATATACAAATGACTAAATCCCTATACATGCCATAAACTTAAGAGGTTTGTATTCACTTTTACCCCACGATGATAGCTTGATAGTGTGATTACATCTCCGGCGATCTCCAACTCGAGTTAGCATACAACCCTATAAGATATGGGAAACGAAGGGAAGTAAGCTACAAAGCTTAGTAAGTAAGTATGTAAATAATAAGAAATGGATTTAACATGTTTACAAAATAACACAATCATATCTACATTCAAATTCACTATTTATTCAAGTTCGGAGCAAGCTGTCTATTCGAGTCATAGTCACTAAATTATTTTTATCTAGAGCTACGAAAATCCAAATTAAGATCCGTAAATTTTCCCTGAAACTTGGCTCACATATATTCATACCATAAAATTTCCAGAATTTTTCGTTTATCCAATCAATACATTTTATTCAATAAAGATTCCCCTATTTCGCTGTTCTACAGCTCTAACACCTCTTCACTAAAATCAAAATTCCTCATTATATAGAGTTTGGATAACCTTCCCGTTTGTCTCTCTCGAAAGTATACTCATCAAGGATTCGGAGAATATAAATTACACACCATAACCATTTTTATACAATTTTTAATGATTCTTCCAAGGCATAACAGGGGATCACATAATCATTCTGAACCAGTCTTACAAAAATTTAAATATCTCAAAATATACAAATCCTTTTCTTGCTCTGCTTCTTTTATCTGAAAATAGACTCAATAATATTTAAATCAATATCTCATCCAACATATAATTCAATTTCTACGATTTATGGTGATTTTTCAAAGTCACGTATCTGCTGCTGTTTCAATCTAATTTACTGAAAATTTTACTCTCCCATGTTTTCTTTATATTATTTCCATATATGCACACATAACACCGAACATATTCAAAACTAACCATACAAATGAATAATCATCACCAATATTTACGAGTACTCATAATGGCATTTACACCATATCAGCCTTACCACAATTTCAATCACGTATCACATATCAAACACATTATGCACATACACACAAAGTCACATGCACCCTTGCTCACACATACATTTGCCACATTTCTCAATTGGTCACATTCACTCCTGCACTTATCCATCACTTAGTCGTGTTCAATTACACTTATTCGTTACATAATCACATGTATTTTCACTTAGTCAATTTCCCGTTGAACTCATCAGAATAATAACAGATACACGGTGGCCTGCACATAGTACCACCCTTGTAGCCGAAGCTATATGGTACACATAGTAGCCTGCACTTAGTACTACACATGTGACCAAAACCATCACTTACACATAGTGGCCTGCACTTAGTACAACACATGTGATCGAAACTATCGGTACGCATAGTAGTCTGCACTTAGTACTACACATGCGACCTATCCGTCTGCACACGAGTAGCCCGCACTTAGTACTACACACGTGACCTAAAACCATATTGTAGCTCTCTTGTACACATAGTGGCCTACACTTAGTACCACACATGTGACCTAGCTACCTCATTCAGATCTTTTCTATTCCAAGGTTCAACCGGGAATTCTCACTTTTCAACATTTTTCCAATTCATCCATAATCAATCACAATTCATAATTTGCATCATATAAATACTCCATATTCAACTATATCTCATATAATATAACCAAAATATTAAAACATAAATAAAAATAGTGTATTATTTACATACAAACTTACCTCGAAAGCAAAATCGGTGAAAATGACTTATTCGTTAATTTCTCGTTCTAGCTCCAAACCTCGTTTTCCTTGATCTATAACAACATATTTCACTTATTTAATTAATGTACTATTCAAAACAGTCCTTAACTCAACTTTTGCAAAATTACAATTTTGCCCCTAAACTTTTACATATTTACACTTGTGCCCCAATACTCGAAAATTAAACTTCAGCCCTTATTATTATGTTTTATAACATGCTGATCATTTTTCCCTTCTATGGCAACATCAAATTCTTACTCTAACATACACTTTTGAACATTAGGTATTTTTACCGATTATGTCGTTTTACTCGTTTTCACTTAAAATCGCTTAGTAAAAGTTGTTTAACATAATTTCAAGCTTCATATTATACCATAAAACATCAAAATAAACACTTTTCACCTATGGGTAATTTTCCAAAGATGAACCCTAGCATGAATTATTGGTAGCATAAGCTAAATCGAACTGCCAGGACTCCAAAACCGTAAATAACTTGAAAAACGGGGCTAGAACGGACTTACCATGAGCTTGGAAAGTTGAGAAAACCCTAGCCATGTCTTCTCTTGGTAAATTTCGTCCATATGGAGAAGATGGACAAATTTGGCATTTTAATTTTGTTTTTAATTCATTTAATTTACAAAAGGACCAAAATGCCCTTACAAAAAAAATATCTTATCTAACATATACCATATCCATTTTTGTCCAACAATTTAACCAATGGGCTAATTACCATTTAAGAACCTCTACTTTAAAATTTCATAGCAATTTGACACCTCTAACTTCTAGAACTCAAGTTTTGCACTTTTTACAATTTAGTCCTTTTGACTAAATTGAGTGGCCAAACGTCAAAATTTTCGAACGAAATTTTCATGAAATCGTTCCGTGAAATTGTAGACCATAAAAATATAATAAAAATAAATTTTCTTACGTCGGATTTGTGGTCCCGAAACCACTGTGCCGACTAGGCCCTAATTCGGGATGTTACATTTCTCCCCCCCTTTTTAGGATTTTCGTCCTCGAAAATCTTACCAGAAGAGTGGTTTAGTATCTTTCTCTTAATTTCCAACTGAACTTAAAACTAGAGCTTCGGTTAATAATACCTTCAATTGCTTTAACTTTGTTAGTATACCAAGACCATTCAAACTTTCACAAATGTGATAACTTTTCCAATCGTAACAACTTTAACTTATAATAACATCATCCCAAGTTAGAATAATCCAATAGGCATATCTCTCGTATTATGCTTTCTAGAATATAATTTCCGTATATATAAAACAAAACCATAATCAGTGAGAAACATAATAATAATCTCACATAAATTTTTACCATCGACTTCATTCCAACATATTTAAATAGAATTCAAGAGATAAAGAAATACCAATCATAAACCGACTGCACCAACGGGGCATTCGCCTAACATCATAGTTAGCTTCTCACAACGTAGAAACTCCATCGAAACCGAACAATCACACACATATCTCTCGAGGATAAAAGAATATATAGAATGCACTGAAAAGATCGTCATATTCATTTCAATCGAATCATCACACACATGGACATCTTTACTACTCAAATATCATTTCTTTGACTAATTTTGTCATCATGAACCCCGTATTATTCCACTCACTAACGAAAATCAATTCGGGAAAAATTTCAGAAAACACATACTTTAGACATCATATCTCGAATAATTCGATTAGCCGAGACTAACTTCTCCTTTATCCGTGACATTGCATAATCTGTATAATCTTTAAAACATTCTGATATCCTTCCAAAATTGTTTCCAGTTTCCAAACTATTCTTATCTCTATATGCATTACTAAGTATTTCACCACTAAACTCTTTAGTTTCACATTTATGGACTTATTCCACATGGTTCTCGTGAATTTTCGTTATAAAACAACACTGGTAAGGGGGTGGGGTCGTAAACATTCTGACTTAACTCTCATAAATACATACATATGACTTTGTATTCATCACCAACATCATATAATCACAATTACATAATTCACTTCAAGCTAATTAACATACATAGTCATGTTACACGAACTTTTTCGATTATCTTATTCAAACAAGTGTACATAAACACACATTCTGTCAATTTGAGTAAATTTACTTATCGTACTCACTTAATCAAATATGTTGGGTACATAACATCATATGCATGCCAAACAAACATGGATGGGCTTATCACCATATAAACTTTCATTTCATTCCACTTTTCACATTTCTCAACTTGTGGTTATCTCATTTCGTACATTAACACATATATATCGTGAACTTCTATTCATACCTTTCCAAATTTCGACACATCATAAGCACATCTCAATCATTTCAATATCATTATCAGCATTATAAAAAAATAGCTCGTTTGGAAGTCATCTCTGTCTTAACAAAACAATTTTGTCAGAGTCGGGAGATATCACACTATCACGAGTAGTAATATGGCATGTATAGCTAGACTCACATACGCTATGTTAGTCCGAGAATCGACTAAAACATAGCTCTGATACCACTAAATGTAACACCCCTTACCCGTATTCAACGCCGGAATAGGGTACGAGGCATTACCAAAACACATACACTTGTAAACGTATTAAACTGAGTCATAAAATTTCATCCAAATTATACAAAATGAACTGCTAAATATTAAAGGCCAACACTTTAGGCCAAACCAATTATGACATATAAAAATAACTAAATCCCTATACATGCCATAAACTTAAGAGGTTTGTATTCACTTTTACCCCACGATGATAGCTTGATAGTGTGATTACATCTCCGGCGATCTCCAACTCGAGTTAGCATACAACCCTATAAGATATGGGAAACGAAGGGAAGTAAACTACAAAGCTTAGTAAGTAAGTATGTCAATAATAAGAAATGGATTTAACATGTTTACAAAATAACACAATCATATCTACATTCAAATTCACTATTTATTCAAGTTCGGAGCAAGCTGTCTATTCAAGTCACAGTCACTAAATTATTTTTATCTGGAGCTACGAAACAAAAAATTAAGATCCGTAAATTTTCCCTGAAACTAGACTCACATATATTTATACCATAAAATTTCAAGAATTTTTGGTTTATCCAATCAATACAGTTTATTCAATAAATATTCCCCTGTTTTGCTGTTCGACAAGTCTAACACCTCTTCACTAAAATTTAAATTTCTCATTATATAGAGTTTGGATGACCTTACCGTTTGTCTCTCTCGAAAGTAGACTCATCAAGGATTCGGAGAATATAAATTACACACCATAACCATTTTTATACATTTTTTAATGATTTTCCCAAGGCATAACAGGGGATCACGTAATCATTCTGAACCAGTCTTACAAAAATTTAAATATCTCAAAATATAAAAATCCTTTGCTTGCTCTGTTTCTTTTATATGAAAATAGACTCAATAATATCTAAAAAAATATCTCATCCAACATATAATTCAATTTCTACAATTTATGGTGATTTTTCAAAGTCATGTAACTGCTGCTGTTTCAATCTAATTTACTGAAAATTTTACTCTTCCATGTTTTTTTTATATTACTTCCATATATGCACACATAACACCGAACATATTCAAAACTAACCATACAAATGAATAATCATCACCAATATTTACGAGTACTCATAATGGCATTTACACCATATCATCCTTACCACAATTTCAATCACGTATCACATATCAAACACATTATGCACATACACACAAAGTCACATGCACCCTTGCTCACACATACATTTGCCACATTTCTCAATTGGTCACATTCACTCCTGCACTTATCCATCACTTAGTCGTATTCAATTACACTTATTCGTTACATAATCACATGTATTTTCACTTAGTCAATTTCCGTTGAACTCATCGGAATAATAATGATACACGGTGGCCTGCACATAGTACCACCCTTGTAGCCGAAGCTATATGGTACACATAGTAGCCCGCACTTAGTACTTCACATGTAACCAAAACCATCACTTACACATAGTGGCCTGCACTTAGTACCACACATGTGATCGAAACTATCGGGTACGCATAGTAGTCTGCACTTAGTACTACACATGCGACCTATCCGTCTGGTACACGTAGTAGCCTGCACTTAGTACTACACACGTGACCTAAAACCATATTGTAGCTCTCTTGTACACATAGTGGCCTACACTTAGTACCACACATGTGACCTAGCTACCTCATTCGTATCTTTTCTATTCCGAAGGTTCAACCGGGAATTCTCACTTTTCAACATTTTTCCAATTCATCCATAATCAATCACAATTCATAATTTGCATCAAGTAATTACTCCATATTCAACTATATCTCATATAATATAACCAAAATATTAAAACATAAATAAAAATAGTGTATTATTTACATACAAACTTACCTCGAAAGCAAAATCGGTGAAAATGACTTATTCGTCAATTTCTCGTTCTAGTTCCAAACCTCGTTTTCCTTGATATATAACAACATATTTCACTTATTTAATTAATGTACTATTCAAAACAGTCCTTAACTCAACTTTTACAAAATTACAATTTTCACCCTAAACTTTTACATATTTACACTTTTGCCCCAATACTCGAAAATTGAACTTCAGCCCTTATTATTATGTTTTGTAACATGCTGATCATTTTTCCCTTCTATGGCAACATCAAATTCTTACTCTAACATACACTTTTGAACATTAGGTATTTTTACCGATTATGTCGTTTTACTCGTTTTCACTTAAAATCGCTTAGTAAAAGTTGTTTAACATAATTTCAAGCTTTATATTCTACCATAAAAAATCAAAATAAACACTTTTCACCTATGGGTAATTTTCCAAAGATGAACCCTAGCATGAATTATTGGTAGCATAAGCTAAATCGAACTGTCGGGACTCAAAAACCGTAAATAACTTGAAAAACGGGGCTAGAACGAACTTACCATGAGCTTGGAAAGTTGAGGAAACCCTAGCCATGTATTCTCTTGGTAAATTTCGTCCATATGGAGAAGATGGACAAATTTGGCATTTTAATTTTGTTTTTAATTCATTTAATTTAGAAAAGGACCAAAATGCCCTTACAAAAAAAATATCTTATCTAACATATACCATATCCATTTTTGTCCAAAAATTTAACCAATGGGCTAATTACCATTTAAGAACCTCTAATTTAAAATTTCATAGCAATTTGACACCTCTAACTTCTAGAACTCAAGTTTTGCACTTTTTACAATTTAGTCCTTTTGACTAAATTGAGTGGCCAAACGTCAAAATTTTCGAACGAAATTTTCACGAAATCGTTCCGTGAAATTGTAAACCATAAAACTATAATAAAAATAAATTTTCTTACGTCGGATTTGTGGTCCCGAAACCACTGTTCTGACTAGGCCCTAATTCGGGATGTTACAACCCTAGTTCAAAATAAAGCTATAAATAGCTAAATCGAGCTACGAGGATCTCAAAAATACGAAGAACATTAAAAACGGGGCTAGGAGGTACTTACTATCAAGCTTGAAAGTTGAAGAAACCCTAGCTATGGTGTCCTTGAAAATTTCGGCTAGCATGGAGAAGATGGACATGAATTTTGAGTTCTTTTCCCTTTTAATTAACTTATTAACCAAATGACAAAAATGCCCTTAAGGCCCCTTTCTTGAGATTTTTCCTTCCCATGTCCATTTTTTTCCATCATCAAATATAATGGTCTAATTGCTAAATAAGGACCTCTAATAATTTTTCTAATGCTATTTCGTACTTGAATCTTGTAACACCCCATACCCGAGCCTGAGGCTTAGATCAGATACGAGATATTACTATGCTTTAACTACTTAATCATACACTTACGGGCTGCAAAATTTTGTTTCAAATTAAAAACTTCTCTTTCTTAGTCAAGACATTCGTATCGTGGGCCTACGAGGCCTTAAGCTTGCGTTTGGAAACTTTTACGAGATAAAAGAAACTTTTCTTTGAAACAGGGGCCACACGCCCGTGTAGAATGAGACACGCCCGTGTGTAGACACACACGCCCATGTTCAACAACTGTGCTTAAAAACCCAAGCATTCTGCCAAATGCCCCACGGTGTTAAGGCACACGCCCATGCGGTTTGGGACAGCCCGTGCACCCCTTTACACGCCCATGTCTTCCGACCGTGGTCGACACTGACTAATTACACACGGCCTTGACATGCCCGTGGACTTAGACCGTGTACTATACCTTGATATACTGACTTATTACACACGGCCGGGGCACACTCTCATGTGCCGGCCGTGCGTATCACACGGCTTGAACAAACGGCCGTGTGATCAGCTCGTGTTCTATTCTAACTTAAGGCACTAAGGTGCAGGATGTACACGGCCTAGACACACGCCCGTGTGTCTATCCGTGTGGGCACTTAGATGCTATCTACCAAGCCTTTTTCCACCCACATTTGCATACATTCATACCTCATCGCATAACTACACCTAGTATCAACATTACTCTTGAACTATAGACATTTGATTATAAAAGAAATAAGATCTTTATCCCATACACAAGGGAGAACTAATTTCCATATTATTACAAACAACTTAGGCCATCATCTATGGCTATACACAATGATCCCATAACTCATTTAGGCCAACACATATGGCTACAATAATTAGACCTCATCAACTTCAAGTACTAGCCCTATACATCCATGACTTCTAAGGACTTGATACCTTATACCAAGGGTCTGCTCGATAGTGTGAAAACATCTCCGGCGGCCTCCAACCCGAGCTAGTTAATATAACCTATAAGAGATGAAAAAAGGTAAAGGAGTAAGCAATAAAGCTTAGTAAGTTCATCTGTATAATTTGTCAAATATTGATATTCACTTAATATACATAACCCCAAGGCAATATGTTGAATTTTTCTCATCAACTCATAGCTACTTACTCAACCATTCTTGAAACTTACTCATTCAATCTCTTACCACCTTCTTACCATATCACAAGCCAATTCGTTCGTTTAATTAGCATACATTCCTGTAATGATCGTCACAAGATCATATATAACAACACATCAAGCATTTTCAATAAGCCGCTCATGCTACTAATATCTCGGTGGTTTCGCACTTAGCCCACCATTGAATCTCTAATAGAGAGGTATCGCGTATAACCCACCAATCATTTATAAGTGATGGTATCACACATAGCCCATCAATCAACAATCAATAAGGTGATATCGCACATAGCTTACCGTTATTTACATTCATGGATAATAATTCACAAGTATAACTCTATTTCAAATGTTCATTCAAGAACATCCCCACATGTTTCCATTTTTACTTAACTTTCTACGATATTCGTTCTCATTCACACCGTGCATCAAATACACATGCCCCACTAGGGGTTCTTCATTTATTGAATTCATCTCAATTCAATTCTACACATACTTGTGCTACTCATGGTACAACCACATACATTCACATATACAATGAATCATTCGAATTGTTAAATAACTCTCTTGAGTCTCATGCACATAGTTCTCGTTGTCACTCTACCCCAATTGGGTTTTACATACACTAACATATCGATGCCATGTCCCTGACATGGTCTTATACGAATTCTTACACCGAGGCCATATCCCAATATGGTCTTACTCAAGCCTTTACCCATTGTCCTATCGTGTTATACACCTTTCCCATTACTCTAAATTAAATTCCATTGACGTCTCATCAAGTGACATTTCATACATTCATATAGTAATATACATTCCATACAACATTGAAATACTAAATAATCTCATACGTAATTTCAACATTTGCACATGAACTTACCTCGATGTCGAAAGAGCCGAAAAGGACTTTTTGCCCACATTTCTCTTTTCATCCGTTCTAGGTCCGAAACTCATTTTCTTTGATCTAAAATAATGAAATTTACTCATTTAATCACTTAATGATCTTTTTACAACATAATCTCTACTTAGGCAAAAATGACCCTTTTGCCCCTATACTTTGGCAAATTACGATTTTGCCCCTAGGCTCGTAAATAAATTTTCATCACATTTTCTTGTTAAACAAGCCTAGCTGAACATTAAGTCCTCTTACAACTATTCTCAATTCCATCAATTTCATGCCTTAATGAATAAATTACAACTTTTGCATTTTAGTCCCAAATAGGTGTTTTCATGACAACACCTTTCACAAAAGTTGTTTCTCATCATCTTAACATTCATTTTCTTTCATGAAACTCATCAAACAACATAAAATCTCTCATGGAAAGTCCCTATACTTTCAACCATATTGCAAACTAGTCCCCTCTTTAGAAAGCTTAAGCTTTGGGGACTCCAAAAGTACAATTTTTATCAAGAAAGATCATCAAAATCACTTACTTGTGAGGAGAAATGCTTGCTGAAATTTTAAGCTTCCAAACCCCTCTCATGGCTGATATTTTCGGTTGGAGAAGAAAGTGAAATAAAAAGATGATAACTTTTACTTATATCATCTTATTTTATTTCTTTTTCCAACTAATATCATCAACTAAACATCATAATAAATGCACTTGTCCCCTATGCATTATTATGGCCGGTCAACACATTTAACAAGGCCAAATTGCACATTTTGGACCTCCAATTAATATTCTATGACTATTTGGCACCTCAAGCAATTAAAATAGAACTTTCGCACTTTATGCGATTTAGTCCTTTTTCACAATTTAGCTAGAATTCGCTAAAATTAAGGCACCAAAATTTCCATGCATCCTCATAAACATGTTGTAACTCATAACATAACATGAAAATAATTTTCTCTAACCTCGAATTAGTGATTCTGAGATCACTATTTTGACTAGCCCCTAAATCGGGCTATTACAAATCTTCTAAAATCTCTTATTTTTCAATCTTTGCAATTTAGTCCTAATGAATAAATTGATCACTATATTATAAAATTTCTTCATGAAATTTTCACATAATCATGCAAACATGTCATAGACCTCATGAAAACCAAAAAACACATATTTCTACTTCAGATTTGTGGTCTCGTGACCACTATTCTGACTAGGCCCTAAATCGGGTTGTTACAGGGGTTCTATTCTATTATGTTTGGAATAAAAGTTGTTGGTGAAAATTTATGTGAGGTTATTCTTCTGTTTCTACTGGATGTTGTTTTGTTTTAAATATATTTGGAAAATATATTATCTCTGTTACAATTGATCCCAGAGCGTGTAAGCATTGTTTTTCTTTTGGTTTTCTCTGAGGAATCCTCAAGATCTTTATTATTTTCTTATGAGTTATGTTCTCGGACTTCCAGTATGATATCGCAACTTGGATTTCTTTATCTTGGTTTTCTTATCATCCCTATTTCGTAAATTATCAATCATGGCTCATCTTTAAAGTATGTTCTTTGGCTTGTGATAACTATGTCTATTATGAGTGTATTCCTGGTTCGATCATAGAAACGTGGTGATTCTGGTATCGGGATTTATCTAATAGTTGTGAAAGGAATTGACATCGGCAAAGGTATAGATAGTGGAAGCTCAGGCTTAAATTGTATGATGGTTTTCTTCTATCATGTAAGTTTGATTAAGATCAATGAGTTCAACCAAGATGTTTTGTTTCCTTGAGCTAATATGACTGTAAAGATCTTTTGACTCGCTTGTGAGGAAATTTTGAAAGATTGTATGTTTGAGTTGTTTTAACAGCATGAAGAAGTGATATGATATTATTTGATAGTTGAGATCGACTCAGTTGTTTTTATCTGAGCAAGCTGGTTAGTTGAAAGGTAAATTGAGTTATATGCATTTAAGTTTATCCTCAGGTAAGAGGATAAAATCTTGTACATTCATGGGTAAATTGACGAACAGTTTGAATGAAGAATTTATATTCAAAAGGGGTGTGATACAAGGACGTATCTATTAGATCAGTTCTAATTGGATGATATTATTATGAGTTAAAACTGTTCCGATTGATAAAGTTATCACATTTGTGAAAGATTGAATGGTCTGTTGAGTGTTAGAAAAGTTGAAAATGGTTGAAGGTGTGGTTAACTGAAGCACTTATTCTGAGTCCAGTTTAAATTGAGTAAAGAATTTGTGATTTTTCAGCTGTGCACTATTGAACGGATTAGAATGTGTTTTAATACGAGAATGTAAAGTAATAGTTTTGTAGCACCCCTAACCCGTAACCATCGCCGGTTTAGGGTTAAGAGGCATTACCAGACAATCGGAAACTTTTACAGACTTTTCACATTACAATTCATCCAATGCAATCAAAGTGTCCCTTAAATAGGTCAACGAAACCTTGAGCATGCTTTAGAATAGGGCTGGGACTAAACCGAACACATACGAAAATTCTCGGAAATTTAAAAATTTTTCTAAGTTACAGAGGTCACACGCCCGTGTGGGCAGGCTGTGTGCCTCCCACGGCCTCAGACACGCCCATGTGTCTAAGCCGTGTCAAAACAGGGCATACATACTGACTTGTCCACACGGCCATGGACAGCCCGTGTGCCTCACCCGTGGTCGATCCTGACTTGCACCACACGGCCAGTCACACGCCCGTGTGTCTAGCTCGTGGTCGATCCTGACTTGATTGAATTTCAACCACGAGAGACACGGTCAAGCCACACGCCCGTGTGCTCTGTGTGGGCAAATATAGGCCATTTTCAAGGCCAAAATGCCACCCACACATTGAGATATCCCTACAAGCAACATACCAATTCATTTCATGCCAAATAACCAACTTTTCTAGGCATTTAAAGGCATCTCAAGCATACCGTTTCAAACAACATTTAACTCAACTTATTCCAAAGCATTCCAAACATAATTCATCCACAAACCTACCATTCCACTTAGTCATCATTCATTTAAAACATATGCTTATCTTGCATCAATAAACTTACCATTACTATGACCATTTCGTAACATAAGATCATACCAAAATCATGTATCATATAACATATTTACTCATTCACATCATAACCAAATACCTAGCCATATCGCATGCCTATATATACACTTCTCAAGCACAAGCTAAAATGACTAGCCTATACATGCCATACAAAGTATATATAATCCCAAAAGGTACCAAAATGAGTTTGGGTAGTGTGATGACAATCCTCGACGGTCCCTGAGCCTTCAGTAGCTTTGACGATCTATAAAACAGAATAAACACACACAAAGTAAGCTTTCAAAAGCTTAGTAAGCCATATACAAATAAACTTAGCATCAAATGCTTATAACCACATAGATGCAATGACATTTATAATTCTCATTTGCAAATTCATAATATCACCCTTGGCTCATTATTTAGCCATTGCTATACTCATATTCCACAACTCATTTCTCGCATGTGCTCATAACTCATTCAAGCATATGTATATCACATATCATCTTATCATTTCAATACACATATTCACCTTAGTAAGTTCATATATAAATTTACCTTTTTGTACACATACATGGTGTACTTTTCAAACATACCTGAATTTTTATACATTTCACGTAGCCATTCTCATCTCGGATTTGCCCGTTGAACTGTTCAGAATCTAATAGGATACTTAAAGTGCTTGGAATAGTCATACAATGCCATCATCCCAGAAGTGGTCTTACATGTAACAAGATATCGATGCCACTGTCCCAAACAGGGTCTTACACGTATCAAATATGATGCCAATGTCCTAGACATGTTCTTACACGTAAATCTCATATCGATGCCAACGTCCCAGGCGTGGTCTTACACGAAATCTCGAATCAACGCCAACGTCCCAGACGTGGTCTTACATGAAATCTCATATCGGACACCTATGTCATGACATATACTATCCTATCTATCCCTAGGTTCAAACGGGACTTCTCGGACACTGATAACTTGTCGATATATATACATAAACCCAGATTTCATATACATTCCATCTCAATGGATATTTATAGCAACTTACAATTCATATATGTACAAATAATTCAATTCAAATACATTATTTGTATATCGACTTACCTCGAATTCGGATATTCGATCGGATTCGGTTATTTGACAACTTTTGACTTTCCACGATCTAAGTCCGTTTTCTTTGGTTCTTGATCTATACATATTCAAATTTAACCCATTTATTCAATAACTCATTCAATTCAATCCAAGAACACACATTTAGGGCAATTTACAATTTAGCCCACACATTTTCACATTTGGACATTTTTGTCCCTATTTCACAAAATTACAAAATACACAAGATCACTAAATACCCATGCTTAGCCGAATATTACTCATGCTCATATGAGTCCATACATTTCATTTATTTCACAATTTAGTCCCTCAAATAATCATTTTCTCAATTACAACCAAATTGCTCAAATTCATCAAAACTCCAAAGACAAACTATGTTAATCAAACACATATCTTTCATATTTCATCTTCTAACATCACAAAACTCATGAATTCATCAATGGCACATTTCAAAATATTCATCAATTCAAAAAATTGAGGCATGGGTTTTGAAGAACACGAAGCAACGATTATAAAAACGTAGAAATTATCAAAAACCGAAGTCAAAACTTACCTTAATTTATGCTTCAACCTAGCCAAAAGTTTGAAGTGTTCAAAACCTTCTTTTTCTTTGTGATTTTCGGCACTAAGAAGATGAACACTCCATTTCATTCTTTCTTTTGTTTTTTTACAAATAACATATTTACTATTTTACATTTTTAACCTTCATTAATGCATTAAAAATTTCAACTAACTTTGGCATTAATGTCCATCCATTCTCTAATGGTCAAATTGCATTATAAGGACTTCACATTTATTAAGACATAACACATAAGTACTTTTAACATATAGCATGCAAATTTTGCATCTTTCACAAATAAGTCCTTATGTCAAATTAAGCATACAAACGGATAAATAACTTCACAGAACTTTAACACATGCTTAATCATATACTGTAGACACAGAAAATAATATTAAAATATTTTCCTAACTCAGTTTTGTGGTCCCAAAACCACTGTTCCGACTAGGGTCTAAATTAAACTGTTACAATTCTCCCCCCTTAGGGATTTTTGTCCCTGAAAATCTTACCGTTAAACAGGTTCGGATATTGTTGTCGCATTGCATCTTCAGGCTCCCACGTAGCCTCTTCCACTCCGTGTCGATGCCACAATACTTTAACTAACGGAATTTTCTTATTCCGTAATTCTTTCACTTCACGAGCTAAGATACGTATCAGTTCTTCCTCATAAGTCATATCAGATCGGATTTCAATCTCAGACGGAGGGATTATATGTGATGGATCGGATCGGTATCGTCTAAGCATTGACACGTGAAATACATTATGTATTCTTTCTAATTCAGGTGGCAACAACAATCTATACGCAACTGGCCCAATTCGTTTGATAATTTTATACGGCCCGATGAACCTCAGACTCAACTTGCCTTTACGTCTGAATCTGAGTACTTTCTTCCATGGAGATACTTTTAAGAACACTTTGTCACCGATCTCAAACTCAATATCCTTTCGTTTCAAATCTGCATAAGATTTCTGACGATTAGACGCTGCTTTCAGACTATCACGGTTTACTTTCACTTTCTGTTCCATATCTTTTGTCAAATCAACCCCATGTATCTTACTTTCACTGAGCTCAGTCCAATACAAAGGTGTTCAACATTTTTTTCCGTACAAAGCTTCGTAAGGTGCCATTCTGATGCTTGACTAAAAACTGTTATTATAAGCAAATTCAATCAATGGCAAATGTTGTTCCCACGTACCATTAAACTCAAGGATGCAACATCTCAACATATCCTCGAGAATCTGAATAATCCGCTTTGGGTGACCATCCATTCGTGGGTGAAAAGTCAGCATCTTTGAAATGTAATTTTGTACCTAAAGCTTCCTGTAATTTCTTCCAGAATCGTGATGTAAATCTCGGATCTCTATCAGACACAATAGACAATGGCACTTCGTGCAATCTCACAATATCAAAAATGTAAAGCTCAGCTAGTTTATCAAGTGAATAATCAGATCGTACCAGAATAAAATGGGCAGATTTCATCAATCGATCAACTACGACCCAAATTGCATCTTTCTTTCTCGGAGTCAAAGGCAATCCAGAAACAAAGTCCATCGTCACTCTATTCCATTTCCACTTGGGAATCAGAATTAGTTGTAGCAAACCAGATGGAACCTGATGTTCAGCTTTAACTTGCTGACAAACTAAACATTTTGAAACAAAGTAAAAAATGTCTCATTTCATACCAGACCACCAATAGTGTTGCTTCAAATCATGGTACATCTTTGTACTTCCCGGATGAACAGATAGACGACTGTTATGTGCTTCATTCAAAATCAACTGAATTAACTCAGGGTTTCTTGGAACAAAAATTCGATCTCAAAACCTCAAGCAATCATCGTCATCAACTTGAAATTTAGAATCAGGGTTTGAATCACACTGAGCTCGTTTCGCTAGCATTTCATTATCAACTTTCTGAGCATCACATATCTGTTGTAAAAACAACGGTTTCGCTTTTAATTCAGCTAACACTGAACCATCATCAAACAGGTCTAAATGAGCATTTATAGCACACAATGCAAACAATGATTTCTGACTCAATGCATCGGCAACGACATTTGCTTTACCTGGGTGATAATCTATCACAAGCTCGTAGTCTTTCAACAGCTCTAACCATCTTCTTTGTCCCAGATTCAAATCTTTTTGGGTCATCAAATATTTCAGACTTTTATGATCCGAAAACACATGACATTTTTCACCAAACAAATAATGACGCCAAATCTTTAGCGCAAACACAATCGCAGCTAACTCAAGATCATGAGTCGGATAGTTCTTTTTATGCGGCTTTAATTGTCTCGAGACATAAGCTATAACTTTGCCTTCCTGCATCAAAACACATCCCAGACCATTTAACGAAGCATCACTATAAATCACGAACTCTTTGCCCGATTCTCGGGTCAGATCAAAACTTGAGCTTGATTAATGAGTTTTCAACTGATTGAAGCTTTTCTGACATTTATCGGACCATTCAAATCTCACATCTTTCTGAAGCAATTTAGTCAACGGAGTAGCAATCATCGAAAAGCCTTTTACGAACCTTCGATAATAACCAGCAAGTCCCAGAAAACTGCGAACTTCAAACACATTCTTCAGAGGTTTCCATTCCAGAATAGTAGAAATTTTACTCGGATCAACTCGTATTCCAGATGCTGATACAATATGTCCCAGAAAACTAACTTCTCGCAACCATAATTCACATTTACTAAACTTTGCATACAATTGCTTTTCTCGCAGAGTTTGTAACACAATTCTCAGATGTTCAGCATGTTCAATGTAACAGTCCGGTTTATACCCTAGTTGGAACAGTGGTTTCAGGACCACAAATCCAGGTTAGAAAAATATTTTAATATTATTTTCTGTGTCTGTAATATATGAATTAGCATGTGTGAAATTTCTATGATTCAATTTGTTCATTTCTGAGCTTAATTGAGAAAAGGACTAAATCGCATAAAAGGTAAAAGTAGCCTTCTATTTGATTAATGGCTAAATTCATGTGGCTTTTGAATGTGGAGTCCTTAAAAGACAATAAGCCCATTATTTGAGTTAGTGGATGATAAAGGACAAGAATGTCCTTAATGTTTATATGTTTTATTTATTAATTTAAAAGGTTAATTTAGTAAATAACATATTAATATGTTATAATGATAATAAGGTATGAAAATAGACATTTGTTCATCTATTTTCTTGACCAAAATATCAAAGGAAAGAAATAAAAGAGTAAGCAAGGGTTCGGCCATGGTTTTGGCTTGATTCAAGGTTACTTTTTGATCCGTTTTTGATAATTTTTACGTTTTTGCAATCGTTACTTCGTAAACTTTGAAACCCATGTCTTAATTTTGAGAATTGATGATGTTTTTGAAATGATCCTTTAATGAACTCATGTGTTTTATGATGTTTGATGGTGAAAAATGAAAGATATGTGTTTGATTATCATAGTTTGTATTTGAAGTTTCGTTGAATTTGAGTATTTTGGACTCAATTGAGAAAATAGTATTTTGAGGGACTAAATTGTAAAATAAATGAAATGTATGGATTGATATGAGCATGAGTGAAATTCGGCTAGGCATGGGTAATATGGAATTTGATGTATTTTGTGATTTTATGAATTAGGGACTAAAATGTCTAAATGTGAAAATGTGAGGGCTAATTTGTAAATTGCCCGAGATATGTGTTTTTGGATTAAATTGAATGAATTGTTGAATAAATAGATTAAATTTGAATATTTATAGATCAAGAACCAAAGAAAACGGACTTAGATCACGGGAAATCGAAAGTAATCGAGTAGTCGTATCCGTTTCTGTTAAACTGAACTCGAGGTAAGTTAATATACAAATAAATGTATTTGAATTGAAATATTTGTGTATATATATGAAAATTTGAATTGCTATGAATATCCATTGAGATGAAATGTATGTAAGATCCGAGTTTGCGAATAAGTCGACAAGTGGTTAAAGTTTGAGAAGTCCCGTTTGAGCCGAGGAATAGATAGGATTGCATATGTCATGACATAGGTGTCTGATATATGATATCATGTAAGACCATGTCTGGGACGTTGGCATTGATTCGAGATTTCGTGTAAGACCTCGTCTGGGACGTTGGCATCGGTACGAGATTTACGTGTAAGACCATGTCTAGGACATTGGCATCGTATTTGATTTGTGTAAGACCCTGTCTAGGACAGTGGCATCGATATTAGAGTACATGTAAGACCTCGTTTAGGACATTGGCATTGTACGACTATTTCGAGCACTCTGAGTATCCTATTAGGTTCTGAACGGTTCAACGGGCAAGTCCGAGTAATGAACGACTATGTGAATTGTGTATCCGTTTTAGGTACATTTGAAAAGTACACTATGTGTGTATGAAAGGTAATTGTCTATATGAACTTAATAAGATGAACATGTGTATAGAAATGATGAGATAATAGGTGAATAAATGCTTGAATGAGCTATGTGTATATGTGATATTTGATTTGAAGAATGTGGCAACTATGGCTAAGTAAAATGAGCCAAAGAATATGTGATGAATATGCATTGAGAAACATTAATGTCAATGCATCAATATGGTTATGTGCATTTTATGCTAAGTTTATTTGTATATGGCTTACTAAGCTTTTGGAAAGCTTACTCTGTGTGTGTGTTTACTCTGTTACAGATCGTCAAAGCTACTGAAGGCTCGGGGACCGTCGAGGATCGTCATCACACTACTCCAACTTGTTTTGGTATTTTGAAAATGTGTATATACCTAAATATGGCATGTAAGGCTGGTCATTTTGGTATATGTGTGAGATGTAAATAGCCATGTGATGTGGCTAGATAAATGTTGGTAATATGCATGGGTGATTATGATATTTGATGTTGGTATTGATATGATTATATGTCTATGAAATAGTTTGAATTATGGTAAGCAAATTGGTGCTATATGAGCACATATGTGTGATCAATGAAGTGATTATATGTATGGTAAGATGCGAATGTACCATGCATGGTTATACATGTGAATTGGTTGTGTTGGTTGCCAATTGTGTTTGGGAAAAAGCTTGTATGTGCTTGTAGGTATGACCCAAGTGTGGGTGGCATTTGGCCTTGCAAATGGCCTATTTTGCATACACGGCCAAGGGACACGGGCTTGTGTCTCTACCGTGTGGCTCAAGGGCCATTTCGAAGTGTGCCTGGGCAGGTTACACGGCTATGGCACACGGGGGTGCCTGGTGGTCGTGTGAATAAGTCAGTAGCTAGCCTAATTTTACACGGCCATGGCACACAGGCGTGTCTGGTGGCCGTGTGGATAAGTCAGTATACATGCTCTGTTTTGGCACGGCCAAGACACATGGGTGTGTCTAGTAGCCGTGGGAGGCACACCGCCTGCCCAAATGGGCGTGTGACCTCTGTAACTTAGAAAAGTTTTAAAATTTCTAAGAAATTCCATATGTGTTCGGTTTAGTCCCGACCCTATTCTAAAGCATGATTATGTTCTCGTTGACCTATAAAAGGGACACTTTGATTGCGATTGATGAATTGTATTATGAAATGTCTGTAAAAGTTTTCGATTTGTCTGGTAACGTCTTTAACCCTAATCTGGCAACAGATACGAGTTAGGGGTGTTACATTTGGTTGGTATCAGAGCTACAGTTTAGCCGATTCTCGGACTAACATAGCGTGTGAGAGTCTAGCTATACATGCCATATATCTGAACTATGATAGTGTGATGAATCATGATGTGTAAAATGTGATTTTCGTATAGTAATGGATCCCGAAAGAGCCGTAGCTGACGATGTAGAAAGTAATGCGCCTACTCCCGCTCAAGGGACAGTGCCCTCTGATTTGAGACCGGCTACGAGTGGTCAAGAGGGAGAAGCTAAACAAGCTTTCTTCCAGATGATGAGTGATTGGTTCACTCAGTTTGTGCAAAATAACTCGACTGTTTCACAACCTCCGCCCCCACCTAATCTCCCTCAGACTTCAGTTGTGCCTCTGGTTATGAATATGAATCTGTTGAATAAGCCTCCGGTTGACAAAATCTGCAAGTATGGGGCTGAAGAGTTCAGGGCCACTAGTGATGATGATGCTGAAAAAGCCGAGTTTTGGTTAGAAAACACTATCCAAGTATTTGATGAGATGTATTTGACTCCAGAAGAAAGTATTAAATGTGTTGTATCTTTGCTACGGGACGCGGCCTATCAGTGGTGGAAGACTTTGATTTCTGTTGTTCCGAAAGAGAGAGTCACATGGGATTTCTTTCAGATTGAGTTTCGGAAGAAATACATTAGTCAGAGATTCATTGATCAGAAACGAAAGGAATTTTTGGAATTGAAGCAAGGCCGCATGTCTGTCACTGAATATGAACGAGAGTTCGTGAGACTGAGTCAGTATGCCCAAGATATGTATCGTCGGAAGCAATAATGTGTAAAAGATTTGAAGATGGCCTTAATGAAGACATCCATTTGTTAGTCGGAATTCTAGAGATAAAAGAGTTTGTTGTACTTGTTGATCGGGCATGTAAAGCTGAGGCACTCGGGAAAGATAAAAGGAAAGCTGAGTTTGAAGTCAGAGATGTGAGAAAAAGATTTCAGAGCAAATCATTACAGTCTGCTTCGAAGAAATTCTGAGATGAACAAAGTCGTTCGAGAGTTAATGTGGGACATTTTAGTAGAGACCGAGCTAGATCACAGTTGAGTTCCAAAGCTCCAGCAACTTCAATGGCAAGTGTTGGAAATGTTCGATCTGAGCGACCTGAGTGTAAGGACTGTGGTAAAAGACATCCGGGAAGTTGTAGATTGAATGATCGAGCTTGCTTTAGATGTGGATCATTAGATCATTTTATCCGTGATTGCCCAGAGTCTGTTGAGCAAGAGATTGTTCAGAAGCCAAGATCTGATAATGTTTCTGCGAGAGGTAGACCCTCCCGAAACGTAAGAAATGTCAGTGGTAGTAAGAGAATTACGAAAGACTTAGTTGCGAGATCTGAAGGCAGAGCGCCTACTAGAGCGTATGCCATCCGAGCCCGTGAGGAAGTTTCACCTCCTGATGTTATTACGTGTACATTTACTCTTTATGATACTTCTGTGATTGCATTGATAGACCCTGGTTCTACACATTCATATATATGCATGAACTTAGTATCCAGTAAGACTTTGCTTGTAGAGTCTACTGAGTTTGTTATAAAAGTATCGAACCCCTTAGTTAAAAGTCTCCTGGTTGACAAAGTATGCAAGAACTGTCCGTTAATGTTTCGAGATATCTGTTTTCCTGCTGATCTGATGCTATTACCATATGATGAGTTTGATATCATTCTGGGTAAGGACTGGTTGACATTGCATGATGTTGTGGTGAATTGTAAAAGAAAGATTATTGATTTGAGATGTCCGAATGATGAAATAGTTCGGGTTGAGTCTAATGATTTGAATGGATTGCCTGTTGTGATATCTGTATTGAAAGCTCAAAGATATGTGAAAAATGGATATGGGGCATATTTTGCTTATGTGATTGATTTGAAAGTATCTGAAAAGAAAGTTAAATCAGTGTCAGTTGTTTGTGATTTTTCTGATGTATTCCCTGAAGAATTGCCAGGATTGCCTCCGATACGTGAAGTTGAATTTGGTATAGACCTATTGCCTGGTACGACACCTATTTCGATAGCTTCATATAGAATGGCACCAATAGAGTTGAAAGAGTTAAAATCACAGTTGCAATAGTTGACTGACAGAGGGTTCGCAAGACCGAGTTTCTCACCATGGGGTGCTCCTGTTCTATTTGTGAAAAAGAAAGATGGCACGATGAGAATGTGCATTGATTATTGTCAGTTGAACAAAGTGACCATAAAGAACAAATATCCGTTGCCCAGGATTGATGATTTGTTTGATCAATTAAAAGGAGCCACTGTGTTTTCTAAGATAGATCTGAGATCGGGATATTACCAGTTGAGAGTAAAAGATTCAGACATTCCGAAAACTACTTTCAGAACGAGGTACGGGCATTATGACTTTTTAGTTATGCCCTTTGGACTAACAAATACTCCTGCTATTTTTATGGATTTGATGAACAGAATTTTTAGACCGTACCGAGATCGATTTGTTGTCGTATTCATTGATGACATTTTGATTTATTCACGTGATGAAATTGAACATGCTGAACATCTGAGAATGGTGATGCAAACTCTGAGAGAAAAGCAATTGTATGCGAAATTCAGCAAATGTGAGTTCTAGTTACGTGAAGTCAGTTTTCTGGGACATATTGTATCGGCCTTTGGAATACGAGTTGATCCAAGTAAAATTTCTGCTATTCTAGAATGGAAACCTCCGAAGAATGTGTCTGAAGTTCGCAGTTTTCTAGGATTAGCTGGTTATTATCGTCGGTTTGTAAAAGGCTTTTCAATGATAGATACTCCGTTGACTAGACTGCTTCTGTAACACCCCTAACCCGTATCCGTTGCCAGAATAGGCTTACGAGGCATTACCAACAAGTCTAAACTTTTATACAATCATATAACCACTTAAGTCATATTAAAATATATTTATGTATCCGCACAGCATTTACGGATTCTATCTCAAATTTCAACTGGATTTAAATCGAACACATATACATATATATATTTATATATGGCATTTGATTTTATAATAATATACATACACTCACTAAACCAAAATCATATGCGGCATTATCATTATAAAACCTTGACCAAACATGCTATATACATTTATTTAAATTAAGTATAGTCGAATATACTCATACATTGAATAACCTACTAATTATCTCACAATTAACCAAATCTATTACATGAACATATAACATAAACATTACTTAATCAATTTATATGTCACTTCACACTTCCAAATATATATCCATCCTCTAATTTATAACGTAAAATACATTTCCAAAGTAACTTAGATCAAGACCGAATATACAAAAACTCTTTCATACTTTTTAGCAAAATCATAAAGTAAATTATGACCATCTCATATATTTACATCACATAACCGAAATGGTCATTCTTTAGTCTTTAATAAACTTTGCATTTTATCTGTTTAACCAAACCACATCTCAAGACTATATCATCAAGCATCTACCAAGTATATCACATACATAAGAAAAACATATTACTTTCGAAACATTTTAAAACCATAACCAACTCAACCAAATATTAGTAAAGCATACTAGGCATATCTCACATATATATACCATGATCGAATTTGCATAAACTTAAGCATTATAACTAGCCATTTTCACATGGCTTGTAATTACAACATCAGAATTAACCAAAACATAAGCTAGCCTATACATGCCATAGACTTTAAGGTTATATACAAAAGAGGTACCAAAACTTGGATGATAGTGTGATGAGCTTCGACTGTGATCCCCGAGCACGAGATGAGCACCCCAAAAGAAATCTACAATATACAAACAACCATAATCGAATAAGCTTCCATAGCTTAGTAAGATTTAAACAATTCATATGCAAATAAGCTTATTCAAATTTCATAACTAATCTCATGTATATCAACCTTGCCGAATAACCAAATTTTCAAGAATAGAATTCATAGCAACTTATATTTATATAACTATGCATATATATAAATACTTTACCTATTTCCATACATCACCATCATGTATTAATAATTAGCATACTCATTTCCTACTTACCGAATTCTATACCTCCATTTCGAGTTACCATAAATTTCGAGAAAATATACATAACACATACCTTTAATATAATTACCTTTCACATCTTAACCATTCATACATAACATAGGGTACTATATTCGATCATCCTCATAAACACCACAAAGATTAGCAAATAAGATCGATTAACTAACCTCTTACCGCTCACTAGGAAATAAGATTTAGTAACGTGTCGCACACTTAGTGCCATTACTTATCATTTCGCACACTTGGTGCCATCTCGATGAACGATCGCACACTTAGTGCTTTGTTACTTTACATTTCCACACACTTAGTGCCATCTCCGATGAACGATATCGCACACTTAGTGCCGTTACTTTACATTTCCGCACACTTAGTGCCATGTGTCCGGTCTCGCACACATAGTGCCCGGTTATAAGCTCGTATACATAGTACCTTTCAAAAACCTGTAAGTCGTTTTAAATATATATATATCTATATAAATAACCAAAATCTAATCCACCACCATGCGCATAAGCTTATACATATAAACATAACTTCAGTATCTCATACCCCAAATAGAATATCATGTTCGGCCAAATCAATAGCATGTAACTGAATTACCATTAGATATATTCATGTCATAATTTAATGTTTCTCAATCCAATTGCAACATTTATATTTAAAAATTCATCTCATGAAATCATATCCAAATTCCAAGAATTATCATATCAAGCTATTATACCCAAAATTCACTATCACATTCGGCCATGTGCCATTCTTTATATTTAACTTCATTACATAATTACATGTATAAAAGACATTCGAATTAGCTCAATTGTTTAAAATCTTACCTCGAAAGTTGACGAATTACGCTTCTCGGCTATTCGTTTAATTTTGCTTTTCCCCGATCCAATCCGGTCTCTTTTTGTTCTTGATCTAAATAATTCCAATTTAAACTCATTCAAACTTATATTCATTCAATTTGATCCATAAACACATAATTTAGCAATTTACTAATTTACCCCTTACTTTTACAATATATTCAGTTTAGTCCCTAATACAATACTCACGAATTACCCAAAATTGGACTAACATCTTTTAGGGCCGAATGTACTTCTTGCTCATGTAAGTCCATACAAACTATTTTTTTAGCATTTTAGTCCCACAACTAATTATTTTAACCTTAAATTCTAATTCACTCAATTTCATCAAAAGTGCAAGAACAAAGCTTACTAATCTATCACCTATCATCAATATTTCACCATTAATCAACAAAAACATCAAGTTTCCATCAATGGCATCTCATCAAAAATACAACCAAAACACAAATTACAACATGGGCTATGTAAAGCTCCAAACAACCATCTCAAAAATGCAAGAATTATAAAAAAATCTAAAACAACACATACCTACTTTTTGCTTGGGAAGGTCGAATATGGAAGAGCTAAATTTTCTTCTTCTTCTTTAGTGGTTTCGGTGATGAGAGGAAAAAAAGATGAACATGCAATGGTGTTTCTTATTTTTTTATGTTATTATTATTTCCACTAAACTAAAAAAAACAATTTAATAATCACATAATGGAGCATGATGCCGTCCACTCATGTAACTAAGTGTATAATTGCAATTTAAATCCTCACAATGAAAAAGACAAGTTAATTTAGCCACCCAATTAAATAAAAGCTATCTTTATCACCTTTTTTTTTTATTTAATCCTCCCTCTTAAATTATTCACACCAACTATAAATTAAATTCACGAAATACTAGCACATGCTCAAGCATATTTATTTAACACGAAAAATAATATGATATATATTTATAAAAATTATCCTTTTAATTCGGATTCGTGGTCCCGAAACCACCGTTCCGATTAAGGTCGTAAACGGGCTGTTACAGCTTCAGAAAGATGTGAGATTTGAATGGTTTGATAAATGTCAGAAAAGTTTTGATCGATTGAAAACTCTTTTGACTGAAGCTCCAGTTTTGACACAACCAAAATCAGGCAAAGAGTTTGTAATTTACAGTGATGCTTCGTTGAATGGTCAAGGATGCGTACTGATGCAAGAAGGAAAAGTTATAGCTTATGCCTCGAGACAATTGAAGCCGCATGAAAAGAATTATCTGACTCACGATCTTGAGCTAGCTGCAATTGTGTTTGCATTAAAGATTTGGTGTCATTATCTGTTCGATGAAAAATGTCACGTATTTTCAGATCATAAAAGTTTGAAATATCTAATAACCCAGAAAGATTTGAATTTGCAACAGAGAAGATGGCTAGAGCTGTTGAAGGACTATGAGCTTGCGATAGATTATCATTCGGGTAAAGCAAATTTTGTTGCCGATGCATTGAGTCGAAAATCATTGTTTACACTACGTACAATGAATACTCATTTAGACTTGTCTGATGATGGTTCGGTTTTAGCTGAATTGAAAGCGAAACCATTGTTCTTACGACAAATTTGTGATGCTCAAAAAATCGATAATGATTTGTTAGCGAAACAAGCTCAGTGTGATTCGAACTCTGATTCTGAATTTCAAGTTGGTGTTGATGATTGCTTGAGATTTCAAGATCGATTATGTGTTCCGAGAAACCAGAGTTGATTCAGTTGATTTTGAATGAAGCACATAACAGTCATCTATCTGTTCATCCGGGTAGTACAAAGATATACCATGATCTGAAGCAACATTATTGGTGGTCTGGTATGAAGCGGGACATTTCTGACTTTGTTTCAAAATGTTTAATCACAAGCCAAGTTAAAATTTGAACATCGAGTTCCGTCTCGGTTTGTTACAACCGATTCTGATTCCCGAGTGGAAATGGGATAGAGTAATGATGGACTTTGTTTCTGGATTGCCTTTGACTCTGAGAAAGAAAGATACGATTTGGGTCGTAGTTGATCGATTGACGAAATCCGCCCATTTTATTCCCGTACGATCTGATTATTCACTTGATAGATTAGCCAAGCTTTATATTTCTGATATTGTGAGATTGCACGGAGTACCGTTGTCTATTGTGTCTGATAGAAATCCGAGGTTTACATCAAGGTTCTGGAAGATATTGCAAGAAGCTTTAGGCACGAAATTGCATTTCAGTACAGCTTTTCACCCGCAAACGAATGGTCAAACCGAGCGAATCATTCAGATTCTCGAGGATATGCTAAGATGTTGCATCCTTGAGTTTAATGGTTCTTGGGAACAATATTTGCCATTGATTGAATTTGCGTACAATAATAGTTTTCACTCGAGCATCAAAATGGCACCTTATGAGGCTTTGTATGGACGCAAATGTCGAACACCTCTATATTGGATTGAGCTCAGTGAAAATAAGATACACAGGGTTGATTTGATAAAAGATACTGAACAGAAAGTAAAAGTGATCCGTAACAGTCTGAAAGCCGCGTCTGATCGTCAAAAATCCTATGCAGACTTGAAAAGAAAAGATATTGAATTTGAGATCGGTGACAAAGTGTTCTTAAAAGTATCTCCGTGGAAGAAAGTACTCCGATTTGGACGTAAAGGAAAGTTAAGTCCGAGGTTCATCGGACCGTATGAAATTATCGAGCGAGTTGGGCCAGTTGCGTACAAATTGTTATTGCCCTTCGAGTTAGAAAAGATACATAATGTATTTCACGTATCGATGCTTAGAAATTATCAATTCGATCCGTCACATGTGATCTCTCCGTCTGAAATTGAAATCCGATCTGATATGACTTACGAGGAATAACCAATCCGTATCCTAGCTCGTGAAGTGAAAGAGTTAAGAAACAAGAAAATTCCGTTAGTGAAAGTGTTGTGGCATCGACACGGAGTGGGAGAGGCTACATGGGAGCCTGAAGATTCAATGAGACAGCAATATCCAAATTTGTTTTACGGTATGATTTTCGGGGACGAAAATCCCTAAGGGGGAGAATTGTAACAGTCCGATTTATACCCTAGTCGGAACAGTGGTTTCGGGACCACAAATCTGGGTTAGAAAAATATTTTAATATTATTTTTCGTGTCTGCAGTATATGAATTAGCATGTGTGAAATTTATGTGATTTAATTTGTTCATTTGTGAGCTTAATTGAGAAAAGGACTAAATCACATAAAAGGTAAAAGTAGCTTTCTATTTGATTAATGGCTAAATTGATGTGGCTTTTGAATGTGGAGTCCTTAAAAGACAGTAAGCACATTATTTGATTTAGTGGATGACAAAGGACAAGAATGTCCTTAATGTTTATATGTTTTATTTATTAATTCAAAAGGTTAATTTAGTAAATAACATATTAATATGTTATAATGATAATAAGGTATGAAAATAGACATTTTTTCATCTATTTTCTTGACCTAAAATATCAAAGCAAAGAAAGAAAAGAGTAAGCAAGGGTTCGGCCATTGTTTTGGCTTGATTCAAGGTTAGTTTTTGATCCGTTTTTGATAATTTTTACGTTTTTGCAATCCTTGCTTCGTAAACTTTGAAACCCATGTCTTAATTTTGAGAATTGATGATGTTTTTGAAATGAGCCTTTGATGAACTCATGTGTTTTATGATGTTTGATGGTGAAAAATGAAAGATATGTGTTTAATTATCATAGTTTGTATTTGAAGTTTTTTTGAATTTGAGTATTTTGGACTCAATTGAGAAAATAGTATTTTGAGGGACTAAATTGTGAAATAAATGAAATGTATGGATTGATATGAGCATGAGTGAAATTTGTCTAGGCATGGGTAATATGGAATTTGATGTATTTTGTGATTTTATGAATTAGGGACTAAAATGTCCAAATGTGAAAATGTGAGGGCTAATTTTTTAAATTGCCTTAAATATGTGTTTTTGGATTGAATTGAATGAATTGTTGAATAAATGGATTAAATTTGAATATTTATAGATCAAGAACCAAAGAAAATGGGCTTAGATCGCGGGAAATCGAAAGTAATCGAGTAGCCATATCTATTTCTGTTAAACCGAACTCGAGGTAAGTCGATATACAAATAAATGCATTTGAATTGAACTATTTGTGTATATATATGAAAATTTGAATTGCTATGAATATCCATTGAGATGAAATGTATGTAAGATCTGAGTTTGCGAATAAGTCGACAAGTGGTTAAAGTTTGAGAAGTCCCGTTTGAGCCTAGGAATAGATAGGATTGCATATGTCATGACATAGGTGTCCGATATATGATATCATGTAAGACCATGTCTGGGACATTGGCATCGATATGAGATTTACGTGTAAGACCATGTCTGGGACATTGACATCGTATTTGATTTGTGTAAGACCCTATCTGGGACAGTGGCATCGATATTAGAGTACATGTAAGACCTCGTCTGGGACGTTGGCATTGTACGACTATTCTGAGCACTCTGAGTATCCTATTAGGTTCCGAACGGTTCAACGGGCAAGTCCGAGTAATGAACGACTATGTGAGTTGTGTATCCATTTCAGGTACGTTTGAAAAGTACACTATGTGTGTATGAAAGGTAAGTGTCTATATGAACTTAATAAGATGAACATGTGTATAGAAATGATGAGATAATAGGTGAATATATGCTTGAATGAGCTATGTGTATATGTGATATTTGAGTTTAAGAATGTGGCAACTATGGCTAAGTAAAATGAGCCAAAGAATATGTGATGAATATGCATTGAGAAACATTAATGTCAATGTATCAATATGGTTATGTGCATTTTATGCTAAGTTTATTTGTATATGGCTTACTAAGCTTTTGGAAAGCTTACTCTGTGTGTGTGTTTACTCATTATGGATCGTCAAAAGCATCAAGGCTCGGGGACCGTCGAGGATCGTCATCACACTACTCCAACTTGTTTTGGTATTTTGAAAATGTGTATATACCTAAATATGGCATGTAAGGCTGGTCATTTTGGTATATGTGTGAGATGTAAATAGCCATGTGATGTGGCTAGATAAATGTTGGTAATATGCATGGGTGATTATGATATTTGATGTTGGTATTGATATGATTATATGTCTATGAAATAGTAAAATTGTGGTAAGCAAATTGGTGCTATATGAGCACATATGTGTGATCAATGAAGTGATTATATGTATGGTAAGATGTGAATGTACCATGCATGGTTATACATGTCAATTGGTTGTGTTGGTTGCCAATTGTGTGTGGGAAAAAGCTTGTATGTGCTTGTAGGTATGACCCAAGTGTGGGTGGCATTTGGCCTTGCAAATGGCCTATTTTACATACACGGCCAAGGGACACGGGAGTGTGTCTCTATCGTGTGGCTCAAAGGCCACTTCGAAGTGTGCCTGGGCAGGTTACACGGCTGTGGCACACGGGCGTGCCTGGTGGTCGTGTGAACAAGTCAGTAGCTAGCCTAATTTTACATGGCCATGGCACACGGGCGTGTCTGGTGGCCGTGTGGATAATTCAGTATACATGCTCTGTTTTGGCACGGCCAAGACACATGGGTGTGTCTGGTAGGCGTGGGAGGCATACGGCCTGCTCACACGGGTGTGTGACCTCTGTAACTTAGAAAAGTTTTAAAATTTCTGAGAAATTCTATATGTGTTCGGTTTAGTCCCGACCCTATTCTAAAGCATGATTATGGTCTCGTTGACCTATAAAAGGGACACTATGATTGCGATTGATGAATTGTATTATGAAATGTCTGCAAAAGTTTCCGATTTGTCCGGTAACGCCTTTAACCCTTATACAGCGACGAATACGGGTTAGGGGTTTTACATTCAACTTCACCTCGAGAGTAAATCAATATGTCGTCAATGAATACAACAACAAATCGATCTAGGTACGATCTGAAAATTATGTTAATCAGATCCATAATGATTGCAGGAGCATTGGTTAGTCCGAATGGCATAACTAAAAACTCATAATGCCCGTACCTCATTCTGAAAGCAGTTTTCAAAATGTCTGAATCTTTTACTCGCAGCTGGTAGTATCCCGATCTCAAATCTATCTTTGAAAACATAGTGGCTCCTTTAAGCTGATCAAATAAATCATCAATTCTAGGTAAAGGATATTTTTTATTTATTGTCACCTTGTTCAACTGACGATAATCAATACACATTCTCATCGTGCCATCTTTCTTTTTCACAAACAGTATAGGAGCACCCCAAGGTGAGAAACTTTGTCTTGCAAAACCTCTATCGGTTAACTCTTGCAATTGTGACTTTAATTCTTTTAGCTCTGTTGGTGTCATTCTATACGAAGCTATCGAAATAGGAGTCGTATCGGGCAACAAATCAATACCAAATTCGACTTCACGTATTGGAGGCAATCCTGGTAGTTCTTCAGGAAACACATCAGAGAATTCACAGACAACTGGCACTGATTCAACTTTCTTTTCAGATACTTTCAAGTCAATTACATAAGCAAAATAAGCTTTATAACCCTTTCTCAAACAATTCTGAGCTTTCAATACAGATATCACAGCAGGTAACCCAGTCAAATAATTAGACTCAACCTGAACTATTTCATCATTTTGACATCTCAAATCAATGGTCTTTCTTTTGCAATTCACAACAGCATTGTGTAATGTCAACCAGTCCATACCCAAAATTATATTGAACTCATCAAAAGGTAATAGCATCAGATCAGCCGGAAAACAAATATCTCTGAACATCAACGGGTAGTTCTTGCATACTTTATCAACCAAGACACTTTTACCTAAGGGGTTCGATACTCTAATAACAAATTCAGTAGACTCTACAGGCAAATTCTTACTGGATACTAAGTTCATGCATATATACGAATATGTAGAACCTGGGTCTATCAATGCAATCACAGAAGTATCATAAAGAGTAAATGTACCCGTTATAACATCCGGAGATGAAGCTTCCTCATGAGCTCGGATGGCATATGTAACGCCCCGAATTTGGGCCTAGAAGTATTGGGCCTATTGGGCTTCGGGCTTTAGATCTCAGAAAATTTTTAAGTGAGCAAGAAAAAGACAATTGGCATGTGGGCTTTGAGGGTAATGAATTTGGAGTGTCTAGGGGTGTTGGAGATGTCCTGGGATCAAGTAAAGGCATAGGTAAAATTTTGGTTTTAGCCTAGGGGAACTGTGACTTCAGTTAGTAGGCCTCTTAAGCAGATTAAGAGAAAATGGGACACAAAGGGGCTTGTGGCCCAGTGGCAAGTGGCGTCACTTGGGAGCTATGAGGTGGCGTATTGTCAGCTGAGCAGGTCCAAGGTTCGAGTAGTGGTAAGATGTTTTTGGAGTGTTTATTTTACAGTATGGACGTCCAGAGTTGTATTGGTTTTGAACTCTTGCCGTGGAGAGTTTGAAGTAAGCAGGTATGTGGATATAGAGGAAATTTAGGATAAGATTAAGGTGTTATCAGGGAGAAAAGTCAGGAGATGAGGAGAGGGAGGAGTTGGTGCCGAATGGGACTGTGGGCAAAGGAGTGTTCAGCTGGTGGCTATATAAAGGGGGTGTCGAATTCATTGAAAGGTTCCTTGGGTTCTATTATTTCTTCCTTTTCTCCCCCTCAGCCGAATTCTTTCATTTGCCGAAAATAAAACCAATCATTCTTTTTGTCGAAATTCCTATTAGAGTTGTGTTCTTCTTCTTTCTCTGAAAGCCGAAATCTCCTGATGCTGAATTTTTTTTTTTGCTGAAATCTCTCTTAGCCAAACCCTTCTATTGCCGAATTGCCAACATCTTCTCCTGCTGAAATTCCTACGTAACACCCCAAACCCGGCCCATTCGTTACGACCGAATTTGAAATGCCACTGCGGAAAAACGTTTGAAGACTGATTTCACTTTTGGGAAAAACATTAAAAATTTTGTCATTTGAAAACCATGTCCAATTAAAAATTCTAAATAATATAAGCTTGATAAAAATATCCAAATTAAAACTTTATTATAAGCTTTTAAAATATAAGTTTCCAAAATTAAAAGCACTTCACAATAATAATTTAATGGTCGTCTAGCTTAAACAAAATAAAAATGTTCAATCACAGCCGTCCACGTGCAATTAAGCACAATAGTCCACAACGCGACCTCAGTCAGTGCCAATCCACGATGTAGCCGTAGCTAACACAAAAACCACGATCGGACACATAGTCACTCATCAACCACGATATGGCACATAGCCGATATCAACCACGATGAGGCACATAGCCACTCATCAAGCTACGCGAACTAAATCGCAATTAATCCACAACGTGACCTCAGTCAACGTCAATCCACGATGTAGCTCAAGGCTAACATCAAAAACCACGATGGGACACATAGTCACTCATCAACCACGATATGGCACATAGCCGATATCAACCACGATGAGGCACATAGCCACTCATCAAGCCACGCGAACTAAATCGCAATTAATCCACAACGTGACCTCGAGTCAACGTCAATCCACGATGTAGCTCAAGGCTAACATCAAACCACGCACTCGAAGTACACCCGCACCTTCTTTCATATCCCAACCCATGCACATGCCACATAAAATAATGATACAATGTAATGATGCATGAGCATGTTCATCAAGCATATTATCACATATTCATATTAATAATCACATATCATCAGTTTGGTACTTACCGGATTATCGACATACCCCTTGAGGGTATCCTTATCACAATTTCCATCGCACTAGTTAGCACATTCATAACACATACACATTTCACATACATATCATATATCCGGAAAACGGTGGGTTAATCACGCACCTTACTATTTAGCAAAAATCCGAACTACTTGAATCTAACACGATGAAGCGGGGTTTTCCTCCTCCCTAAATGCCGATTTGGTCTCCTACCAAATCCCGAAGGCTTTGCTTATTCCTGTCGATTAGCCCCTAGACCATCATAGTCACAATCAGTCATCACTTAACAACTAATAAAGTGGCCTTTGGCCGAATACTTACACTGCTTACCTTACTAACTAAATCCCGAAAGATCACTTCCACAAACGTTGGCTATAAGAATCCCGAAAGATCTCTTGCGCTAGGCTGTACCTTCCCCTACAATCGGTCTTAACACATTTAATAAGAGTTATAGGGCCATTCGGCCAACCTTGGAAATTAGAGCCTAAACTCTTGATTTCGGCACGCTTATGAAGAAAACTCAAAACCGATTATCAAAGGAGAGAACTTACTTACCACTACGCCAACACCCTTAGAGAAACGACTTCTAGATCCCAAAAAGAAAGAGTTTCGGCACCTTAATGATGAAAAGAGATCACGCCAAAGTGGAGGGAATTTATGCTTAGAGGATTCGGCAATAAAGAACAGGGGTAGAGGGGTTTCGGCTTTTGTCAAGTAATGGAAGAAAGAATAGTTCTTGGGGAAGATGATGATTTCGAATGAACAAAGCAAAGAAGAAAAGATACATATGGCTACTTCAACATTCGGTTTTGGCTTCAAAGAAAAGAGAGGAAAAGAGAACCTCTTTTGACTAAAAACTTTCGGTCAAAGAGGAGAATGAAGAAAAGAAATCCCAAGAGCTGATCATCCCCTATTTATACTACCCAAATTCGGCACACCTATCTCCACTATCAAATCCCAATTTAATCTATTATTTTATCTCTTAATTACCTATTCAAAATAAATACAATAAATCTACAATTATCCTTTTATCAGCTCATTCAAAATAACTTGAATTAATCCTTACTTATTCAAATAAAATATCACCATAATTATCTTCTATCTACTCATCTAAACTAAATAAAATAAATCAACCTTTTATTCAAAATAAATTGAATAAACCAACATTTATCTTACCTTATAGCCGAATTTCCAATAAATAATAACCAAGCTTATCACCTCCTAAAATAAATAAAATAAAATCTTATTCATCCACTATCTATAGCCAAATATTTAAAAGAAACACAAGGCTTATCCTTACCTTCCAAAGTCCCAAAGTCGCCCATCTCTTCTCCCTTGCCTTGACGTCACATGCAAAAATAAAATAACACACCCATTTCTTTGCCCCTGTGTTTTTGAACATGGGACTCACTTTGGAGTCAAGACACGCTACTAGCCACTTTGCCAAGGCGCTTTTTGTGACATGAATCACTCAGGATTTCTTTTAAAGCCTCCCTAGCCCAGCGCCTTCTTGCCGCACGAAAAATAAAATGCTCCTTCTTGCTTCCTTCGCAACTCGAACCTGGGCCCTCTACCCATTGCGTGAGGCGTCACTTGCCCAAGCCTTAAGTGGCGCCTTGCTGCCACTTTACCAGGCCAACCCTTGTGTCATAAACTCCCCACAATTCCTCTTAAAGCCTCCTTAGCCCAATTTCATCCTTGTCTTAACGCCAAAAGCAAAATAAAATTACACTACTTGCTGCCAAGGTGATTCGAACCAAGGCCCTTCTCCACTGCTCCTGGCGTCATTCTCCAAGGCCCTAAGTGGCGCATTCCAGCCACTTTACCAAGGTAATTTCTATGTCCAAGAACTCCCAAAATTTTCCTTTAAGGCCTCCCTGGCCTTGCTCCCCCTTTTTAACTTAAAAACAAATAATTTTCCAAAGCTTTCTCTTCCATCCTAGAGTTCTAAAAACCCTTAATACACTTCCAAACACTGCCAAAACCTACTAACTCATGAATTATGCACGAACGCATAACCCCTAATCTAGGATGTTACAGTTCTACCCTCCTTAAAAATAATTTCGTCCTCGAAATTACTTACTAATGAATAATCGTACATCTTAACTCACCGCACTACGCTTATGCTGCGCACTCTGATCTTTAATGAAACTATCTTACCTTCTAGGCACAGTCTTAAAGTTCACATCCAAGGTTTCATACACTTCACTAGCAATACAACAATGAACTATCTCTAAAGCAATAAATAATACTCCAAAAACAAGGAACTTATCCGCTATCACATCCTTGGTTGTCTCACATCCGAACCTTCAGCTCCTCTGCCGGGTGTTCCACGACCTTGGCCTCGAGCCCTATCCATCACTTGCGGACATTTCTTAACCAAATGAACCTTAGATCCACACTGGAAACATGCCTTACTATTTCCCCAACATTCTCCCCGCATGAGCTCTTCCACATCGAGCACATAAACGACTCGATTCTCGGAACCGCACAGTGCCCGTCTGCAATTCTCGATCCTTGGTCTTTTCGAACATCTTCAAATGATTTGGCGGTCTAAAACTTCTCTTATTCCCATTCCTTTCCTTATCTCGGTTCTGCCTTACAGTCTTCTTAACTTCCTCAGCTATCCGAGCTTTCTCCACTAGAATGGCAAAGTCTCTTTCTCTATGCGGAGCAATCAACACTCGTAGCTCATCACGCAACCCATCTTCGAATTGGACGCACCTTTCATACTCAGTAGCCACGATCCCCTTGGCGTACTGACTTAACCGCACAAATTCTGCTTCATATTCTGCTACCGACTTACTTCCTTGAACCAAGTTTAGAAACGCTTTCCTTTGCGAGTCTAAGTAACTGGCTCCCACATACTTCCCTTCAAACTTAGCCTTAAAGAAATCCTAATCCAATCGATCTGCCGGGACACCTTGTTTGACAGTGAGCCACCATCGATAAGCTTCATCTCGTAGCAACGAGACCGCACTTTTCAGCTTTTCCTCAGCAGTACAGTCTAGATCATCCATGATTCTTTCGACTGCTTCCAACCAATACTCTGCTACGTTCGGAGCTACCCCGGATACTCCTCTAAATACTTCAGCTCCGTTTGACCTAAGTATCTCTCAAACCGACTTCCGAGCTCCACTTCCCATTCCAACTCTTGCTACTTGTCTTTGTAGCACACGTAGCATAGCTTGCGATCATTGCGTCATCTCTCCTCTGTCGGATCTTGATCCTCCGCGCCATCGATGGCGGCGGCGGCACGTCACTTTTCGACCCATGGCGGACCCTACTTGTTCCGATCATCGTCATTCAACCACGTCTCCTAGAGCTCATTTCTAACGTCGCAATTTTATCCGATTAAAAGTTTTATGCATTAGTAAGTTGTTCCAGCGATTAACGCGAACAAATTTTATGGAAAGAAGATTTAGAAGTGGTTCTTTCGATCAAACAAAGTTTCACTCAAGTTCACTTATTCTAATTCAGAGAATCACATTCACATTTATCCATAACGATTATTCACTACACCTCGTTGGGTATTTTCGTCCATCCCCATCCTGGGGTAATTTCGTCATTTGTCCTATAGGGTATTTTGGTAATAAATCAAGGTCAATTTGAAAATCTTTACTAATCAAGGGTATTTCAAAATTTTCAAAACTCAGGGTTATTTTGAAAATTTTCTCAAATCAGAGGTATGGCGGAAATTTCATAAATCAGGGTCATTTTGGTAATTTTGTAAATCAGGGGTATTTTAGTAAATTTCCAAATCAGGATATCTGGATATTTTTCAAATAGAGTTTCTCAGGTATTTCAGTAAAGCGAGGTTATTTTAGTAAAAATCGAGGGTAGTACTGGTGAATTTATAAACCGGGGGCATTTTAGTAATTTTACAACCTGGGGCATTTGGGTAATTTTGTCAACAGGAATAATTCGAAAAAGTTTCTCTCAAAATCTAATTTAGTGTTTTCAAATTAAAAGAGTAATTTGGAGATTTAAAACTAAGGTTTTTATAAACAATGAAGGCTAGTCCCTTTTGGGTTTTAATTATCAAATTTAGCCGGTGACTAAGTCCTCTTGGATAGGGTGAACCGTAGCTACGCACCAGGTAGGATTCGAGTAAAGAGGAGGTGAGTCACTAGGACTGCTTAAGTACCAAGCTCTTACAGAATCCACTCCTAGACATGCGCACAACTGTTGCCACACCCTAGCTCGGCGACTTAGTCACAGGTTTGTTTAATGATTCTTAAGTCTTATGCACTTGTGTTTGAGTAGACTAGTCCTAGGGTCCAATAGCCCTAATCTACTAATCTACGTTCCCATAAAAGCCCATACAGTTCACATGTCCAAATCACTTCAGAAGTCAGAAGTACTTACCTGGTGGACTTCGGGCCGGAGATACAGGTGCCATGCCAGAATAACCTGAAATAAAAGTTCATATTTTGAAAGGCCCATCTTTGAAAATGTTTTTGGACCCAAAACCCTCAAAGCCGAGTTTTGAACCGGGCTCTGATACCAAACTGTAACACCCCAAACCCAGCCCATTCGTTCTGGCCAGAATTTGAAATGCCATCATGGAAAAACTTTTGAAGTGATTTCACTTTTGGGAAAAACATTAAAAATTTGTCATTTGAAAACCATGTCCAATTAAAAATTCTAAATAATATAAGCTTGATAAAATATCCAAATTAAAACTTTATTATAAGCTTTTAAAATATAAGTTGCCAAAATTAAAAGCACTTCCCAATAATAATTTAATGGTCGTCTAGCTTAAATATAATAAAAATGTTCAATCACTTTAATGGGCCTTATTACAATAAACACTTAATCAAAATACTGAAAATATAACTACTTAATTAATTAAAATATCTTTCTGCATGGAAATCAACTTCGCATGGCCACCTTTGTATCCACTCCAACCCGGTCCAAAAATCACGATCACTGCGATGTTTAATAAAAATTGGGTGAGTCATACGGACTCGGTGTGTAATTAGTCCTTGAATTCCACCCACATGTTAACCACATATTAACTCATATATCGGATATCAATTATCAAATTCACATGTTATCACATTACGGGCTTGGCCCATATTCATATCACATTCATATAATAGGGTAGTTAACCACATAATTTCCACACATTCGGGCTTAGCCCATTTCCTGTCGATCCACATTCATATCTTCGGGCTTTGCCCATTTCAACATTAATCCACATAACATATTGGGCTTGGCCCATTTCCACATATGTTCACATACGAAATCATGCAATTATGAAGCCCAACCCAAACCTAGGGTCCATCCGCTACACACCCCCTATATCGACCTACCACACACCGGGATTATCAAATCACCCTCTCCTTTTCACTCCAAAGGCAATCACCGCCGTCCACGTGCAATTAAGCACAATAGTCCCAACGCGACCTCAGTCAGTGCCAATCCACGATGTAGCCGTAGCTAACACCAAAACCACGATGGGACACATAGTCACTTATCAACCACAATATTGCACATAGCCGATATCAACCACGATGAGGCACATAGCCACTCATCAAGCAACGCGAACTAAATCGCAATTAATCCACAACGTGACCTCAGTCAACGTCAATCCACGATGTAGCTCAAGGCTAACATCAAAAACCACGATGGGACACATAGTCACTCATCAACCACAATATGGCACATAGCCGATATCAACCACGATGAGGCACATAGCCACTCATCAAGCCACGCGAAGTAAATCGCAATTAATCCACAACGTGACCTCAGTCAATGTCAATCCACGATGTAGCTCAAGGCTAACATCAAAAACCACGATGGGACACATAGTCACTCATCAACCACGATATGGCACATAGCCGATATCAACCACGATGAGGCACATAGCCACTCATCAAGCCACGCGAACTAAATCGCAATTAATCCACAACGTGACCTCAGTCAACGTCAATCCACGATGTAGCTCAAGGCTAACATCAAACCATGTACTCGAAGTACACCCGTACCTTCTTTCATATCCCAACCCATGCACATGCCACATAAAATAATGATACAATGTAATGATGCATGAGCAAGTTCATCAAGCATATTATCACATATTCATATTAATAATCACATATCATCAGGTTTGGTACTTACCGGATTATCGACATACCCCTTGAGGGTATCCTTATCACAATTTCCACTGCACTAGTTAGCACATTCATAACACATACACATTTCACATACATATCATATACCCGGAAAACGGTGGGTTAATTACACACCTTACTATTTAGCGAAATCCCGAACTACTTGAATCTAACACGATGAGCGGGGTTTTCCTCCTCCCTAAATGCCGATTTGGTCTCCTACCAAATCCAGAAGGCTTTGCTTATTCTGTCGATTAGCCCCTAAACCATCATAGTCACAATCGGTCATCACTTAACAACTAATAAAGTGGCCTTTTGCCGAATACTTACACTGCTTACCTTACTAACTAAATCCCGAAAGATCACTTCCACAAACGTTGGCTATAAGAATCGAAAGATCTCTTGCGCTAGGTGTACCTTCCCCTACAATCGGTCTTAACACATTTAATAAGAGTTATAGGGCCATTCGGCCAACCTTGGAAATTAGAGCCTAAACTCTTGATTTGCACGCTTATGAAGAAAACTCAAAACCGATTATCAAAGGAGAGAACTTACTTACCATTACGCGGCACTTTAGAGAAACGACTTCTAGATCCCAAAAGAAAGAGTTTGGCACCTTAATGATGAAAAGAGATCACCCCAAAGTGGATGGAATTTATGCTTAGAGGATTCGGCAATAAAGAAATGTGGGTAGATGGGTTTGACTTTTGTCAAGTAATGGAAGAAAGAATAGTTCTTGGGAAGATGATGATTTCGAATGAACAAAGCAAAGAAGAAAAGATACATATGGCTACTTCAACATTCGGTTTTGGCTTCAAAGAAAAGAGAGGAAAAGAGAACCTCTTTTGACTAAAAACTTTCGGTCAAAGAGGAGAATGAAGAAAAGAAATCCCAAGAGTGATCATCCCCTATTTATACTACCCAAATTCAGCACACCTATCTCCACTATCAAATCCCAATTTAATCTATTATTTTATCTCTTAATTACCTATTCAAAATAAATACAATAAATATACAATTATCCTTTTATCAGCTCATTCAAAATAACTTGAATTAATCCTTACTTATTCAAATAAAATATCACCATAATTATCTTCTATCTACTCATCTAAACTAAATAAAATAAATCAACCTTTTATTCAAAATAAATTGAATAAACCAACATTTATCTTACCTTATAGCCGAATTTCCAATAAATAATAACCAAGCTTATCACCTCCTAAAATAAATAAAATAAAATCTTATTCATCCACTATCTATAGCCAAATATTTAAAAGAAACACAAGGCTTATCCTTACCTTCCAAAGTCCCAAAGTCGCCCATCTCTTCTCCCTTGCCTTGACGTCACATGCAAAAATAAAATAACACACCCATTTGCTGCCCCCAGGTTTTGAACATGGGACCTGCTGGAGTCAGCACACGCTACTAGCCACTTTGCCAAGGCGCTTTTTGTGACATGAATCACTCAGGATTTCTTTTAAAGCCTCCCTAGCCCAGCGCCTTCTTGCCGCACGAAAAATAAAATGCTCCTTCTTGCTTCCTTCGCAACTCGAACCTGGGCCCTCTACCTATTGCGTGAGGCGTCACTTGCCCAAGCCTTAAGTGGCGCCTTGCTGCCACTTTACCAGGCCAACCCTTGTGTCATAAACTCCCCACAATTCCTCTTAAAGCCTCCTTAGCCCAATTTCCTCCTTGTCTTAACGCCAAAAGCAAAATAAAATTACACTACTTGTCGCCAAGGTGATTCAACCAAGGCCCTTCCCCACTTGCTCTGGCGTCATTCTCCAAGGCCCTAAGTGGCGCATTCCGACCACTTTACCAAGGTAATTTCTATGTCCAAGAACTCCCAAAATTTTCCTTTAAGGCCTCCCTGGCCTTGCTCCCCCTTTTTAACTTAAAAACCAATAATTTTCCAAAGCTTTCTCTTCCATCCTAGAGTTCTAAAAACCCTTAATACACTTCCAAACACTGCCAAAACCTACTAACTCATGAATTATGCACGAACACATAACCCCTAATCTAGGATGTTACATCCTATTTGTGCCAAACCCTTATTGTTGTTCCTCCACCTCAACTGACTGTTATCTACTTTTAGTCACAATTGGAAGCCGAATCTTATTCAGTAGTTATTTAAGCCGCAGGATCAAAGGAGAATTTCGGTAAGTGCTTAGTTGAACTTTTTAGTGTGCTTTGTTAAAAGTCGAAGGGCTATCTAACCCCTCCTTTTCGTTAACTTGTATTAAAAAGGGTAAGGCTCAACAATCACAAGCGTGGTAGGTAAGGATCGTTAGCAAGAGGTAAGTGCACTCGTCCCGGTGGTGGTTTAGTAAATGGCCGAATGTAATATGGCTTATAGGGGTGACTTATGTGGATTATGGGTCACTTGTTTTTGACGATATATGTTGGGTGCAGATCTGGAGGATAATCGCAAATAGTAGCAAAGGAAGGGCTACTAGATCGTGAGGCACACGGTAAGGGTATGGTGAGGTTTCAGTTTTTTATTAGTATGTGTAAAACCTTGGTTAATCGCTAGTAATGTCGATTGTAGGTTCGTGACTAAGGGGTTTGCAGCGCGCGTGGTTACCAGGTTTGTAAAAACACTACACACACGATATCGGCAATGCCAAAAAGCCGAAAAGCTGAAAGTGGCTAAACGGGCCCGATGGGCCCTAAGGCTAAGTTTGATGAAATTGGTTGGTTTGGTCATACGTATTAAGTTAGTCACGCATGTTACATGATTTGGAATTGTTTTGGGCCTAGTAGGCCATATGAATGAGATTTGGGCCTAATGGGCCGTAAGGATGTAATATGGGCTTTATGGGGGACGTAAGACAAGTATGCTAGGGTTTAATGGACTTTAGGCCTAGTTCGAACATCTCTTAAATCACATAAGACTTAATCTAATAATCAAACATGTCTGTGGACAAGTCGATTAGTTAGAGTGTGGTAACCGACATATGCATGTCTAGGATTGGATCTCTTGAGAGCTTGGTACTTAAGCGGTCAGGAGTGACCCACCTCCTCTTTTTGAGATCCTACCTGGAGCATAGTCTTTGTTCACTTTAACCATGAGGACTTGTTTATGGGCCAAAGTTTATAACTAAACCCGAGAGGGACCAAATACCCTTATATTTGTAAAATTACTAAAATACCCTTATATTTGTAAAATTACTAAAATACCCTTATATGTGTAAAATTACTAAAATACCCCTAGATTTGTAAATTACAAAAATACCCCTGTTTTGTAAAAGTACCAAAATACCCCTATTTTGTAAAAGTACCAAAATACCCTTGTCTTGCAAAGTTACCAAGATACCCCTATTTTGCCAAATTACCAAAATACCCTGTAGAGGAGGAATTTGAAAATACCCCAGGTAGTGAAATGACAAAAATACCCCTATGTGACGAATATGAGTTTATGGATGTTACTCGTGTGTTTGATGCATTCATATGATATTCTGCTTAGGATGCATATGGGTGGGTTGATTTAGAAATCCCCACAGGTGTGTAATGGTTGGAAGGGAAATGGTGTGTGTAGCGGATGGATTATTGGGATGGGTTTTGCATTATCTTGTTTGTATATGATACGATATGATATGATATGAGGTCATTGTGGGCTAAGGCCAAAGACCATCGATTTTGATAGGGCTTAGGCCCAATGTGAATATTTGTATGTTGATTTGATGGCCAAGGGTTGTACACACAGAGTTTCGAAACTCACACCCTTTTTAATTAATATTTCAGGTGATGCACAGTAAGCGGCTCGACTTGGCAGAGGACTCGGAGATGGCCACACTACAAGCTGATTTGATGTTTAAATTTGTTCAAATGAATTTATTTTTTAATACTTTGTTATTTCATTGGATTGTAATAAGGCCATGTAACTCCTAATTGACTTTAGATTTTGGGTTTATTATTATTATTGTTTCAACTATTCGCTTAATAAATTTCATAAAATTATTAAAGTTAACGTGGTTTTCAAAATAACTTAACATATGAACATTTTCCAAAAATGTGGGCTTTTCCTCTTAACTTAACAAGATACAAGGGTTTTGGGCTTTTGGGCCTTAAATGGTTAAATAGTAAAATCGTTTTGAAGTGTGCCTATAATGTGACATTCCAGATTTGGGCCTAACTTCTAGGCCGGGTTTGGGATGTTACATTTAGTGGTATCAGAGCCCAGTTGCAAAGCTCGGGATGTGAAATGGGCCTTAGATTTTTGGTTTTAAAAAGTTTTTATAGGATTCTTAAAGTGTGGTTCATCGAGCCCTCGATGTCGAGCCAAGTAAGTTTTATGTACTACATTTTTTTAAATTACTGAACTATATCTAGATATGGGCTACTTTAAAATAGGCTTTTAGAGACTAAAGCCCGTAGGAAACTGAAGCCTGTAGTGGATATACGACCGCGAAATGACTTTAAAAAAAATTTATTTACATAAGACATGTGCCCTAAACAAGTGGAACTATGTACTAATTTCATAAAATTTTCAATTCAGAAATATGCAACGATGAGCGCTAGAAGAGGCGCAAGAGGCCGCGGATGAGGCCGTGGAAGTGTTAGGTCTTTGTAAACATTTGAATTGGAATTTGGTACTTATTCTGCGTATGTTTGAGAATGTTTGCGATAGGTGGATGTTTTGGGTATGTATTAAAATTATTAGGGTCAGCGTGCACAGCAGTAGCATGGTGGGGTAGTTGATACACGACCATCCTGTTAGTTGGAAATTTCGAGGACGAAATTTCTTTAAGGGGGAAGAATTGTAATGCCTCGAATTTGGGCCTAATATTATTGGGCCTATTGGGCTTTGCGCTTTAGATCTCAGAAAATTTTTAGATGAGCAAGAAAAAGACAATTGGCATGTGGGCTTTGAGGGTAATGAATTTGGAGTGTCTACGGGTGTTGGAGATGTCCTGGGATCAGTAAAGGCATAGGTAAAATTTTGGTTTTAGCCCAGGGGAACTGTGACTTCATTAGTAGGCCTCTTAAGCGATTAAGAGAAAATGGGACACAAAGGGCTTGTGGGCCGGTGGTAAGTGGCGTCACTTGGGAGCTATGAGGTGGCGTGTTGTCGGTGAGGAGGTCCAAGGTTGGCGAGCAGTGGTAAGGTGTTTTTGGAGTGTTTATTTTATAGTATGGCCGGCCAGAGTTGTATTGGTTTTAAACTCTTACCGTGGAGAGTTTGAAGTAAGCAGGTATGTGGATGTGGAGGAAATTTCGGATAAGATTAAGGTGTTATCAGGGAGAAAAGTCAGGAGATGAGGAGAGGGAGGAGTTGGTGCCGAATGGGACTATGGGGAAAGGAGTGTTCAGCTGGTGGCTATATAAAGGGGGTGCCGAATTCATTGAAAGGTTCCTTGGGTTCTATTATTTCTTCCTTTTCTCCCCTCGGTAGAATTCTTTAATTTTAGAAAATAAAACCCATCATTCTTTTTGTCGAAATTCCTATTAGAGTTGTGTTCTTCTTCTTTCTCTAAAAGCCGAAATCTCCTAAAGCCGAATTTCTTTTTTGCCAAATTCTCTCTTAGCCAAACCCTTCTATTGTCGAATTTCCAACATCTTCTCTTGCCAAAATTCCTATTTGTGCCAAACCCTTATTGTTGTTCCTCCACCTCAACCGACTGTTATCTACTTTTAGTCACGATTGGAAGCCGAATCTTATTCAGTAGATATTTAAGCCGCAGGATCAAAGGAGAATTTCGGTAAGTGCTTAGTTGAACTTTTTAGTGTTTTTTGTTAAAAGCCGAAGGGATATCTAACCCCTCCTTGTCGTTAACTTGTATTAACAAGGGTAAGGCTCAACAATCACAAGCGTGGTAGGTAAGGATCGTTAGCAAGAGGTAAGTGCACTCGTCCCGGTGGTGGTTTAGTAAATGGCCAAATGTAATATGGCTTATAGGGGTGACTTATGTGGATTATGGGTCACATGATTTTGACGATATATGTTGGGTGCAGATCTGGAGGATAATAGAAAATAGTAGCAAAGGAAGGGCTACTAGATCGTGAGGCACACGGTAAGGGTACGGTGAGGTTTCGGTTTTTTATTAGTATGTGTAAAACCTTGGTTAATCGCTAGTAATGTCGATTGTAGGTTCGTGACTAAGGGGTTTGCAGCGCGCGTGGTTACCAGGTGTGTACAAACACTACACACACGATATCGGCAATGCCAAAAAGTCGAAAGTGGCTAAACAGGCTCGATGGGCCCTGAGGCTAAGTTTGATGAAATTGGTTGGTTTGGTCATACGTATTAAGTTTGTCACGCATGTTACAAGATTTGGAATTATTTTGGGCCTAGTAGGCCATATGAATGAGATTTGGGCCTAATGGGCGTAAGGATGTAATATGGGCTTTATGGGGGGACGAGACAAGTATGCTAGGGTTTAATGGACTTTAGGCCTAGTTCTGAACAACTCTTAAATCACATAAGACCTAATCTAATAATCAAACATGTCTGTGGACAAGTCGATTAGTTAGAGTGTGGAAACCGACATATGCATGTCTAGGATTGGATCTCACCGAGAGCTTGGTACTTAAGCGGTCCAGGAGTGACCCACCTCCTCTTTTCGAGATCCTACGGAGCATAGTGTTTGTTCACTTTAACCGCGAGGACTTGTTTATGGGCCAAAGTTTATAACTAAAACCGAGAGGGACCAAATACCCCTTATATTTGTAAAATTACTAAAATACCCTTATATTTGTAAAATTACTAAAATACCCTTATATGTGTAAAATTACTAAAATACCCCTAGATTTGTAAATTACCAAAATACCCCTGTTTTGCAAAAGTACCAAAATACCCCTGTTTTGTAAAAGTACCAAAATACCCCTGTCTTGCAAAGTTACCAAGATACCCCTATTTTGCCAAATTACCAAAATACCCCTATGGGGCAAAATTACGAAAATACCCCTAGGTAGTGAAATGACGAAAATACCCCTATGTGACGAATATGAGTTTATGGATGTTACTCGTGTGTTTGATGCATTCATATGATATTCTGCTTAGGATGCATATGGGTGGGTTGATTTAGAAATCCCCACAGGTGTGTAATGGTTAGTAGGGAAATGGTGTGTGTAGCGGATGGATTATTGGGATGGGTTTTACATTATCTTGTTTGTATATGATACGATATGATATGATATGAGGTTATTATGGGCTAAGGCCCAAGACCATCAATTTTGATAGGGCTTAGGCCCAATGTGAATATTTGTATGTTGACTTGATGGCCAAGGGTTGTACACACTGAGTTTCGAAACTCACACCCTTTTTAATTAATATTTCAGGTGATGCACAGTAAGCGGCTCGACTTGGCAGAGGACTCGGAGATGGCCACACTACAAGCTGATTTGATGTTTAAATTTGTTCAAATTAATTTATTTTTTAATACTTTGTTTTTTCATTGGATTGTAATAAGGCCATGTAACTCCTAATTGACTTTAGATTTTGGGTTTATTATTATTATTGTTTCAACTATCCGCTTAATAAATTTCATAAAATTATTAAAGTTAACGTGGTTTTCAAAATAACTTAACATATGAACATTTTCCTAAAATGTGGGCTTTTCCTCTTAACTTAACAAGATACAAGGGTTTTGGGCTTTGGGGCCTTAAATGGTTAAATAGTAAAATCGTTTTGATGTGTGCCTGTAATGTGACATTCCGGATTCGGGCCTAACTTCTAGGCTGGGTTTGGGGTGTTTCAGCAGGCGCTCTAGCTTCAGATCTCGCAACAGTGTCCTTCATAATTCTCTGACTACCACTGACGTTTCTTGCATTTCGAGAAGGTCTACCTCTCGCTGGAGCATTATCAGATCTCGGATTCTAAGCGATCTCTTGCTCAACAGACTCTGGGCAATCATGGATGAAATGATCTAACGATCCACATCTAAAACAAGCTCTATCATTAAATCTACAACTTCCCGGATGTCTTTTACCACAATGCTTACATTCTGGTCGCTCGGATCTGACATTTCCAACACTAGCCATTGATGTTACTGGAGCTTTGGAGCTCAACTGTGATCTAGCTCGATCTCTACTCGAATGTCCCACATTAGCCTTTGAACGGCTATGCTCATCTCGGAATTTCTTTGAAGAAGACTGAAATGATTTGCTCGGAAATCTCTTTCTCACATCTCTGGCTTCAGACTCAGCTTTTCTTTTGTCTTTCCTGAGTTCCTCGACTTTACACGCTTGGTCAACAAGTGCAACAAACTTTTTTATCTCTAGGATCCCAACTAGCAAACGAATATCTTCGTTAAGGCCATCTTTAAATCTCTTACACATTATCTCTTCCGTTGATACACATTCCCGAGCATACTAACTTAGTCTCACGAACTCTCGTTCGTATTTAGTGACAAATATGCAGCCCTGTTTCAATTCCAAGAATTCCTTTCGTTTCTGATCAATGAATCTCTGACTAATATATTTCTTCCGGAACTCAATCTGAAAGAAATCCCATGTGACCCACTCTTTCGGAACAACAGAAATCAAAGTTTTCCACCACTGATAGGCCGCGTCTCATAACATAGATACAACACATTTTATACATTCTTCCGGAGTCAATGGCATTTCATCAAATACTCGGATAGTGTTCTCTAGCCGAAATTCAGCTTTCTCGGCATCATCATCACTAGTGGCCCTGAACTCTTCGGCCCCATACTTACGGATTTTGTCAACCGGAGGTTTATTCAATAGATTTAGATTCATAGCCGGAGGTATAGCAGAAGTCTGAGGAGGATTAAACGGGGGCGGAGGTTGTGAAATAGTCGGATTATTTCTTACAAACTGAGTGAACCACTCACTCATCATTTGGAAGAAAGCTTGTTTAGCTTCTCCCTCTTGACCGCTAGTAGCCAGTCTCAAATCAGATGGCGCTGTCCCTTGAGCGGGAGCAGGCACATTGCTTTCAACGTCATCAGCTACGACTCTTTTGGGATCCATTACTATACGGAAAACATATTTTACTCGTCAGGATTCATCACACTATCACAGTTCAAATATATGGCATGTATAGCTAGACTCTTACACGCTATGTTAGTCCGAGAATCGACTAAACCGTAGCTCTAATACCAATCAAATGTAACACCTCTAACCCGTAACCATCACCGGTTTAGGGTTAAGAGGCATTACCGGACAATCGAAAACTTTTACAGACTTTTCATATTACAATTCATCCAATGCAATCAAAGTGTCCCTTAAATAGGTCAACGAGACCTTGAGCATGCTTTAGAATAAGGTCGGGACTAAACCGAACACATACGAAAATTCTCAAAAATTTTAAAAATTTTCTAAGTAACAGAGGTCACACGCCCGTGTGGGCAGGCCGTGTGCCTCCCAGGGCCTCAGACACTGAAACACCCCAAACCCAGCCGACGAGCCCAGACCGGATCTAGTATGTTCCTCGAGTTGAACGTTTTAATTTCATGTTTATTACTTGGAAAATTTGGGGTGGTTTTATTAAAATACCGAGTTGTTTTGGGGTTAATCTTTAATTTGATAAGAATCGTGTCATAATAAAATAATTAAAAGTGCATGCATAAACAGTTTCATACTAGTGGCCTTATTACATCAAAACAAAACCCAAAATAAATTGAAATACTAAAAAAATAAAAGTCCAAAATAAAATTAATCTGTCTTTGAGCATGGGCCACCACCGAGCTCTCATTGACTGGTCCATCACCGAGTGTCACTGAAAAATATTCCCCAGCGGGGTGAGTCAAACAGGACTCAATGTGTCTGCCAACACTAAATCCCAATAATTTAGGCATATCGGTTCATACATATACAAATAGCAATTAAATATAATGATGCAATCCCGGAACCCAATCCTAGATGCCATCCGCTACACATCACCCGTACCAACCATCACACCGTGGGGATTACTAAATCGACCCACCCATCCGCTACACATCATCGAAGGCGATCATTTGCGATCGCGTGCTCATCGCCCTTATAAATTCGTGGCAGAGCCACCACATAATAATTTGTGACATAGGTCACCACATTCAAATTATGTGACCGAAGTCACCTCATTCATATATTGTGACCGAAGTCACCACATTCACATATTGGGGTATAAAACCGCCAATCACTTCCCCTTTCATAATCACCCTTATGCCCATGTCATACATTTCATGCAATATCATGCCTTATTTCACATTCTTATCACAGTTCACATAGGTGCCATATCACATATCCATAATAAGATAACTTTAGTAGTAGTAAATTAACGTACCTGAGTACTTTGTACCATTGCATGGTACCTTTGGCCACATTCATATTATTGTAAACACACATAATTAATTTATGCCGAAATCTAATAAGGTTTAGTGTGGGTACACACCTGATATTAACGCTTTATTGAAATCCCGAATATCCCGATCTAATATTCTAGATCCTAGTCCCTACATTCGACCAACACATAGTATTTTAGCTAAAGGCCATTCGGCCAAACAATTAAATCGAATCCTTACCTTCTTATGCGTTTTGACTATAGATCAAATCCGAAACCGTAGAGTTCCTCCTTGCAATCGGCTAGGCATTAAATCATTTAACTAATTAATATCCAAGCTTTTGAGTAAAATAAAGAATAGATCTAATCATTGAATAGGGCCATAGCCGAATGTACCTTTGTACTTTACCTTGTGTTTTGAAATCCCAAAATTGCTATTAACCCTTGGTATCTGTCGAAATCACCTTGACACATGTTAGATCAACTTCTAACATTTGAATACTAATCAATGGCCCTTGATTTCGACAAGTCTAAAGGTAAAAGAATGGAAACCGAATTTTGATCTTACCCTTACTTGAAGAAATCGTCAGCACCCTTGTCTGACACCACGGAATATTCGGCTTTGGGATTCAATGGACAAGCGGCTAGAGAGTCTAACAAGTATTTAGTTTGGCTTCAACAAAAAATTGGAAAGAGAAAAGCTTGAGTTTTTGACTTTTGACAAAAGTGGAAGAGAAGAGAAAATATGGCTAGAGGATTCGGCAATGATGAAAATAGGGGGAAGGAAATTTCGGCTAGAACAGATGAAAAGAAAAGGAAGAAGAAGATGATGGTTGGAGAGAAAAGAGTGTTTGAGAGAGAGGCAAAAAGTATAGAATGATATTCGACTATCCCCTTTACTAGCTTAGCGAAATTACTAAGCTTTAGAGTCCCTTACTTGGCCACCACTTCTCCTTATCATAGCCCACATTTTCCTCCTTATCACCTTATTTAAAATTAAAGAATAATCCACCATTTACCTCTTGAAATTAAAAGGATAAAAACTCCTAAAACTTAGCCTTATGCAGTCCCTACTCCCCTCCCTTTGACGCCACTAAGCAAAAATGAACCTTAAAATTTTGCTTCCCATGCGACTCGAACACAAGCTCTCCCCCCAAGCATATGGCGTCATTTTGAGCCCTAAGTGGCACCTCCAAGCCACTTTTCCAAGCCCAATTTCATGTCACATTTCCTCTATAAATTTTCTTGAGACCACCTTGCCTTAGTTCCCCTTTTTAAACTTTAAAACTTAATATTTCTAAGGCATTTCTTTACACACTAAGGTTCACAAAATTCACAAAATTCATAGAACACATTCACCGTTCACATAGACATGCTATTCCATATATTTAAACAAAATGCATAGGCCATAATTCCCGGGATATTACAGTTCTACCCCCCTTAAAATAATTTCGACCTCGAATTTACCTGGCTAAAATAAGTGAGGGTATTGCTGTCGCATTGCTTCTTCTGGCTCCCACGAAGCTTCTTCCGATCCGTGATTACGCCATAACACTTTGACCAAAGGAACTGACTTCCTTCGCAACAATTTCACATCTCGTTCCAAGATCTGAATCGGCTCTTCCTCGTAGGACAAATCCGACCTTAATTCCACCTCTTCAACCGGAACTACATGTGATGGATCTGATCGATATCGACGTAGCATAGAAACATGGAATACGTCGTGCATGCGCTTCAACTCGGTGGCAACTCTAATCGGTATGCCACCGGTCCCACTCGCTTCAATACACGATAGGGCCCTATAAACCTTGGACTTAACTTCCCTTTCCGACCAAATATCATCACCTTCTTCCAAGGCGACACTTTAAGAAACACTTGATCTCCCACATCAAATTCTATCTCCTTTCACTTAAGATCTGCGTACGACTTACATGCATCCGAGGCGGTTCCTTTAACCGTGCGAATTACTTCAACTTTCTCTTGATTACGCCACAATCACGGACCCAAAACTCGTCGTTCCCCAATTCCGTCCAACACGTAGGAGTGCGACACTTTCGTCCATACAGCGCTTCATACGGTGCCACCCGAATACTGGCTTGATAAATGTTGTTGTATGCAAATTCCGCTAACGGCAAATATTCTTCCCAACTTCCTCTGAAGTCTATCACACTGACCTCTCAAAGCATATCTTCCAACACTTGGATCACTCGTTGCAATGCCCGTCCATTGTGGATGAAAAGCCGTAGTGAAATCCAATTTAGTGCCCAAAGCTTTGATGTAGAGCCTTCCAAAACCGAGGCGTAAACCTTGGATCCCTATCTCGAAATAATTGAAACCGGCACTCCATGCAACCTTACAATCTCTGCCACATATAACTTTGCCAACTTATGCAAAGAATAATCAACTCTTACTGGGATGAAATGCGCGGACTTTGTCAATCGGTCCACTATCACCCATACCGAGTCCTTCTTAGTTTGCATAAGGGGAAACCCACTAACGAAGTCCATGGTGATTCTCTCCCACTTCCACTGCGGAATCTTGATTGGCTGAAGCAATCCTGATGGAACTTGGTGTTCAGCCTTAACTTGCTGACACGTCAAGCACTTCCTACAAATTCGGTAACTTCCTCTTAAGACCAGGCCACCAAAACTGTTCCCTTAGATCTCTATACAACTTAGTACCTCCAGGATGCATAGCATAGGGGCTACCATGCGATTCCTGAATAATTCTCTGCCTTAAGTCCCCATTCTTCGGCATACAGACCTTGCCCTTGAAACATAATACTCCCTCGTCATTAATACCGTAATCTTCCAACTCTCCACTCTGCACTTACCGTAGCTTAGCACTTAGGTCCTTATCCATTAACTGACTTTCCTTCACCTCATTCAACCATGTCGGTTTGACTTGCAACTCTGCCAATAAACTTCCATCATCATACAAGCTAAGATGTGCAAACATTGCCCTCGGATCGACACTACTTTCCGACTTAGGGCATCCGCCACTACATTCACCTTGCCGGATGATACTCTATGGAACAATCATAATCCTTGATAATTCCACCCACCTTCATTTGTCTCAAGTTCAACTCCTTCCGATTCAAGCAGATACTTAAGGCTCTTGTGGTCGTGTAGATCAGCGACTTTTCTCCATAAAGGTAGTGCCTCCACACCTTAAGAGCAAAATCCATCGCCGCCCAGTTCCAAGTCATGCGTCGGGTAGTTAACCTCGTGAGGCCTTAGTTTTCGAGACGCATAAGCTACAACCTTCCCATCTTGCATCGATCGCAACCCAAGCTTTGTATGGGAAGCGTCGCAATACACCACGAAATCCTTTCTGCCTCAAGGTTGAGTCAAACCGGAGCTTCGATCAAAACCCTCTTAAGCTTCTCAAAGCTCTCCTGTTGCTTATCTGTCCAGCCGAAAGGTACTTCCTTTCTCAACAACTTTGTCAGCAGTGCGGCTATTGAAGAAAATCCTTCCACAAACCTTCAGTAGTAGCCTGCCAATCCCAAGAAACTTGAATCTCACCACGAGACTTAGGTGGTTTCCGGTCTAATCTTGCCTCAATCTTCTTAGGGTCCACCCTTATTCCTTCTGCAGACTCCACATGCCCTAAGAATGCAACCTCCTTAAGCCAAAACTCGCACTTGCATATTTGACATATAGCTTCTTCTCCCTTAACACTTGCAACACTTTAGGAGATGCTCGTCATGTTCTTCCTCAGACTTGGAGTATACTAGGATATCGTCGATGAACACAACGACGAACCGATCCAAGTAGGGTTGAAAAACCCGGTTCATCATATCCATGAACGCGGCTGGGGCGTTCGTCAAACCAAACGGCATTACTACGAACTCATAGTGCTCGTATCTTGTTCGAAAGGCTGTCTTATGGATATTTGCTTCCTCCACCTTAAGCTGATGATATCCAGACCTTAGATCTATCTTCGAGAATCTGCCGCCCCTGGTCGATCGAACAAGTCATCTATCCTCGGCAACGGGTACTTATTCTTGATGGTCAGCTTATTCAGCTGACGATAATCTATGCACATGCGCATAGTTCCGTCCTTCTTCTTCACGAACAATACCGGTGCTCCCCATGGAGACACACTGGGTCGGATAAACCCACGATCAAGCAACTCTTGGATTTGAGCCTTGAGCTCAACAAACTCCTTCGGTGCCATTCTATATGGAGCGATAGAATCGGCGCCATTCGAGGTGACAAATCAATTCCAAACTCCACCTCCCGTAAGGGGTATTCTGTAACTCCTCGGAAAGACATCCACAAACTCCTTCTTTGTTCTAACTCCACTAACTCCCCTTCTTTTGCATCCAACGCGCCTTGCGAAAGTCAAAAATGCCTTGCACCCTTTTGAACCATCTTATCGACTTTTAGTCTTTGAAACTACGTTAGACAAGTAGTTTCTTCTTTCTTCTATCATAATTATCGCCTCATCCTCCGGCGTCTTTAACTCCATTCGTTTCATTGCACAATCCAATATAGCTCGGTGTTCTACTAGCCAGTCCATGCCAAGTATGAGATCGAATTCTCGAAGGAAGTTCCATTAAGTCGGCAGGGAAAATCACTCCTTAAATCTCTAGAGGTACACTCCAAAAAATCTTATTCACCACTACAGTTTGACCTAGTGGGCTCACTCTGATCATCTCCTTACTAGAAAGTTCGAGTCTATGCCTAGTGTTTCAACTACACTACTAGCAACATAAGAATGGGTCGAGCCCACATCAATCAAAGCGAGAATAAGGCTTGCGGATATAAGGAGCGTGGCGGTTATGGCGTGCAGTGCGTCTCGTCCTCCCTTCGACGAACCGCATACACTAGACCCTTTGTCTTGCCTCTGCATTACCAACACCTCGCGGTGTTCCACGTCCTCTTCAAGACCATTACCTCGCGCCATTGGACCACGACCTCGGCCGAGGTCTTTGTCCCACCTCTACCCGGCTGATTAACATTACGCCGCCTGTTGGTGGCCCCGTCTATCTTTATCGGACAGTCCTTAATCATGTGGTCCTTAGACCCACACTTAAAACATCCTCCCCGTTTTCTTCCAACACTCTCCTAAGTGCTTTTTCCCACACCGATCACAAATGCGATCATCGCCTCCGGTAGCAACTTGCGACCTCGCGGCCCATCAACTCTAGGCCTCTTTTGAGCATTTCGGACGACCGGTGGTCCAACTCCTCTTTTCTACCTATTCCGATCGAGTTACGCGCTTACGAGTCCTTAACTCCTTCGGCCACTTTAGCCTTCTCCACCAACACAACCAAATTCCCGCTCTTGTGCTGGAGCTATCACTAACCTCGAGATCATCTCTCGGTCCGTCCTCAAACCGGACACACCGTTCATGCTCGTAGCCACTACTCCTCGAGCATATCGGCTCACCTTAAGAATTGACCTCGTACTCCGCTACGGACTTATTCCCTTGAACCAGCCCCAAAAATGCTTTCCTTTGCGCATCAATATAGTGAGTACCAACATATTTCTTCTGATACGCCGTCTTGACATACTCCCAAGTAAGATCCTCCGCTATGGCACCATCCCGAACTGTGAGCCACCATTGATAGGCTTCGTCTCGGAGTAATGCCACCATTCCTTTCAGTTTCTCCTCAAGGGTCAGATCCAACTCATCCATAATTCGTTCGGTTGCCTCCAACCAATACTCAGCTGTACTGGGTGCCACACCAGATACACCACGGAACACCTCAGCCCCATTGGCTCGGAGTCGCTCGGGTATAGATTTCCGAGCTCCCATATTTCCTCCTGCTCCATCAACCATTTCAAGAACTCGCAGCATTGCCTGCGATACTGCATCATCCCCCGTCTGATCTTGCTGTTCAACGCTAGCAACCGGTGGTGGTGGTGTTGGTACCTCATTTTCGGACCCTTGTCCAGACCTAACGGGTTCCGATACGGCCATTCTGCCTCTACCACGTCCTCGCACATTACGACCACGTCCCCTAGAACTCATGTCCATGATCGCGCTTTAATCTGGTTAAGAAATTTTTATGCATTAGTATTTTGTTCCACTGTTTATCCGCGAAGAAGTTTTATGAAAGAAGTTTAGAAGTAGTTCTTTCGATCGATCAAAGTTTCAAGTCTTCTATCCTAATTTAAAGGAGCACATTCATTCAACACACATTCATCATTCAAACATTTTCGTCCCTATTCCTATCCGTGGGTATTTTCGTCATTTCACCTACAGGGGTATTTTGGTAATAAATCGGGGTTAATTTAAAAATTTGTAAATCAGGGGTAATTTCGTAAATTTTCCAATTCAGGGTTCCTTGGCGATTTTATGAAATAAGGGTATTTCGGTAAATTTTTTTTATTTTTTTTTCAAACTAGGGTGGCTGGTCCCTTTCGGGTTTTAATTATAGGGTTTAGCCCATCAACGAGTCCTCATAACTAGGGTGAATAGTCACACGCACCAGGTAGGATTCCAGCGAAGAGGAGGTGAGTCGCTAGGACTGCTTAAATACCAAGCTCTTCCGGATCCAATCCTAGACATGCGTACGACGGTTACCACACCCTAGTCTTGTGGCTCGTTAACGGGTTTGTTTAGTGAAATTAAGTCTTATGAAAGTTTAAGAAGTGGTTTAAACTAAGCCTATAGTCCATCGAGTCTATTTAAACTAGTCTACGTCCCATAAAGCCCATAAAGCCCACATGTATAACACACAATGGTTTAGGGTACTTACAGCGGACTTGGGTCGGAGAGACGCAGTGCCATCTTTGAGCTAACAGACTGTTATCCTTTAAAAGCCCATTTTTAGAAAGCGTTTTGGAGCCCAAAAACCCCGAGCCGAGTTTTGGCGGGCTCGATACTAAATGAAACACCCCAAACCCGCCCCACGAGCCGGATAGGATCTGGTATGTTCCTCGAGTTGAGCGTTTTAATTTCATGTTTATTACTTGGAAAATTTGGGGTGGTTTTATTAAAATACCGAGTTGTTTTGGGGTTAATCTTTAATTTGATAAGAATCGTGTCATAATAAAATAATTAAAAGTGCATGCATAAGCATTTCATACTAGTGGCCTTATTACATCAAAACAAAACCCAAAATAAATTGAAATACTAAAAACAATAAAAGTCCAAAATAAAATTAATCCTGTGCTGAGCATGGGCCACCACTGAGCTCCTGCCGACCCGGTCCATCACTGAGTGTCACCTGAAAAATATTCCCCAACGGGGTGAGTCAAACAGACTCAATGTATACACCAACACTAAATCCCAATAATTTAGGCATATCAGTTCATACATATACAAATAGCAATTAAATATAATGATGCAATCCCGAACCCAATCCTAGATGCCATCCGCTACACATCACCCGTACCAACCATCACACCGTGGGGATTACTAAATCGACCCACCCATCCGCTACATCATCATCGAAGCGATCATTTGCGATCGGCGTGCTCATCGCCCTTATAAATTCGTGGCAGAGCCACCACATAATAATTTGTGACATAGGTCACCACATTCAAATTATGTGACCGAAGTCACCTCATTCATATATTGTGACCGAAGTCACCACATTCACATATTGGGGTATAAAACCGCCAATCACTTCCCCTTTCATAATCACCCTTATGCCCATGTCATACATTCCATGCAATATCATGCCTTATTTCACATTCTTATCACAGTTCACATAGGTGCCATATCACATATCCATAATAAGATAACTTTAGTAGTAGTAAATTAACGTACCTGAGTACTTTGTACCATTGCATGGTACCTTTGGCCACATTCATATTATTGTAAACACACATAATTAATTTATGCCGAAATCTAATAAGGTTTAGTGTGGGTACACACCTGATATTAACGCTTTATTGAAATCCCGAATATCCCGATCTAATATTCTAGATCCTAGTCCCTACATTCGGCCAACACATAGTATTTTAGCTAAAGGCCATTCGGCCAAACAATTAAATCCCGAATCCTTACCTTATTGTCGTTTTGACTATAGATCAAATCCCGAAACTTCGTAGAGTTCCTCCCTTACAATCGGCTAGGCATTAAATCATTTAACTAATTAATATCCGGCTTTTGAGTAAAATAAAGAATAGATCTAATCATTGAATAGGCCCATGGCGAATGTACCTTGTACTTTACCTTGTGTTTTGAAATCCCAAAATTGCTATAACCCTTGGTATCCGTCGAAATCACCTTGACACATGTTAGATCAACTTCTAACATTTGAATACTAATCAATGGCCCTTGGCCGAATACTTGTGGCTTACCTTAGATCTCGAGATCCGAAGTATCCTTCCTAGAAGTCGACAATGGCGAGAAATCCGGAAAACCCTTCAAGTTTGGCCTAAGATCACTAATAGGATTAATACCTTGATTTCGACAAGTCTAAAGGTAAAAGAATGGAAACCAAATTTTGATCTTACCCTTACTTGAAGAAATCGTCAGCACCCTTGTCTGACACCACGGAATATTCGGCTTTGGGATTCAATGGACAAACGACTAGAGTCTAACAAGTATTTAGTTTCGGCTTCAACAAAAAATTGAAAAGAGAAAAGCTTGAGTTTTTCGGCTTTTGACAAAAGTGGAAGAGAAGAGAAAATATGGCTAGAGGATTCGGCAATGATGAAAATAGGGGGAAGGAAATTTCAGCTAGAACAGATGAAAAGAAAAGGAAGAAGAAGATGATGGCTTGGAGAGAAAAGAGTGTTTGAGAGAGAGGCAAAAAGTATAGAATGATATTCGGCTATCCCCCTTTACTAGCTTAGCCGAAATTACTAAGCTTTAGAGTCCCTTACTTGGCCACCACTTCTCCCTTATCATAGCCCACATTTTCCTCCTTATCACCTTATTTAAAATTAAATAATAATCCACCATTTACCTCTTGAAATTAAAAGGATAAAAACTCCTAAAACTTAGCCTTATGCCGTCCACTACTCCCTTCCCTTTGACGCCACTAAGCAAAAATGAACCTTAAAATTTTGCTTCCCATGCGACTCGAACACAAGCTCTCCCCCCCAGCATATGGCGTCATTTTCAGAGCCCTAAGTGGCACCTCCAAGCCACTTTTCCAAGCCCAATTTCATGTCACATTTCCTCTATAAATTTTCTTGAGACCACCTTGCCTTAGTTCCCCTTTTTAAACTTTAAAACTTAATATTTCTAAGGCATTTCTTTACACACTAAGGTTCACAAAATTCAGAAAATTCATAGACCACATTCACCGTTCACATAGACATGCTATTCCATATATTTAAACAAAATGCATAGGCCACAATTCCCGGGATATTACAGACACGCCCATGTGTCTAAGCCGTGTCAAAACAGGGCATACATACTGACTTGTCAACACGGCCATGGACACGCCCATGTGCCTCACCCGTGGTCGATCCTGACTTGCACCACACGGCCAGTCACACGCCTGTGTGTCCAGCCCATGGTCGATCCTGACTTGATTGAATTTCAACCACGAGAGACACGGTCGATCCACACGCCCGTGTGCTCAACCTTGTGGGCAAATACAGGCCATTTTCAAGGCCAAAATGCCACCCACACATTGAGATATCCCTACAAGCAACATACCAATTCATTTCATGCCAAATAACCAACTTTTCTAGGCATTTAAAGGCATCTCAAGCATACCATTTCAAACAACATTTAACTCAACTTATTCCAAAGCATTCCAAACATAATTCATCCACAAACCTACCATTCCACTTAGTCATCATTCATTTAAAACATATGCTTATCTTGCATCATATAACATATTTACTCATTCACATCATAACCAAATACCTAGCCATATCACATGGCTATATATACACTTCTCAAGCACAAGCCAAAATGACTAGCCTATACATGCCATACAAAGTATATACAATCCCAAAAGGTACCAAAATAAGTTTGGGTAGTGTGATGACAATCCTCGACGGTCCCCGAGCCTTCAGTAGCTTTGACGGTCTATAAAACAGAATAAACACACACAAAGTAAGCTTTCAAAAGCTTAGTAAGCCATATACAAATAAACTTAGCATAAAATGCTTATAACCACATAGATGCAATGGCATTTATAATTCTCATTTGCAAATTCATAATATCACCCTTGGCTCATTATTTAGCCATTGCTATACTCATATTCCACAACTCACTTCTCGCATGTGCTCATAACTCATTCAAGCATATGTATATCACATATCATCTTATCATTTCAATACACATATTCACCTTAGTAAGTTCATATATAAACTTACTTTTTTGTACACATACATGGTGTACTTTTCAAACATACCTGAATCTTTATACATTTCACGTAGCCATGCTCATCTCGGATTTGCCCGTTAAACCATTCGAAATCTAATAGGATACTTAAAGTGCTCGAAATAGTCGTACAATGCCATCGTCCCAGACGTGGTCTTACACGTAACCAGATATCGATGCCACTGTCCCAGACAGGGTCTTACACGTATCAAATACGATGCCAATGTCTCAGACATGGTCTTACACGTAAATCTCATATCGATGCCAACATCTCAGATGTGGTCTTACACGAAATCTCGAATCAATGCCAACGTCCCAGACGTGGTCTTACATGAAATCTCATATTGGACACCTATGTCATGACATATACTATCCTATCTATCCCTAGGTTCAAACGGGACTTCTCGGACACTAATAACTTGTCGATATATATACATAAACCCAGATTTCATATACATTCCATCTCAATGGATATTCATAGCAACTTACAATTCATATATGTATAAATAATTCAATTCAAATACATTATTTGTATATCGACTTACCTCAAATTCAGATATTCGATCGGATTCGGTTATTCGACAACTTTTGACTTTCCACGATCTAAGCCTGTTTTCTTCTGTTCTTGATCTATACATATTCAAATTTAACCCATTTATTCAATAACTCATTCAATTTAATCCAAGAACACACATTTAAGGCAATTTACAATTTAGCCCACACATTTTCACATTTAGACATTTTAGTCCCTATTTCACAAAATTACAAAATATACAAAATCACTAAATACACATGCTTAGCTGAATATTACTCATGCTCATATGAGTCCATTTCAATTATTTCACAATTTAGTCCCTCAAATAATCATTTTCTCAATTACAACAAAATTGCTCAAATTCATCAAAACTCCAAAGACAAACTATTTTAATCAAACACATATCTTTCATATTTCATCTTCTAACATCACAAAACTCATGAATTCATCAATGGCACATTTCAAAATATTCATCAATTCACAAAATTGAGGCATGAGTTTTGAAGAACACGAAGCAACGATTACAAAAATGTAGAAATTATCAAAAATCGAAGTCAAAACTTACCTTAATTTATGCTTCAAGCTAGCCGAAAGTTTGAAGAGTTCAAACCCTTCTTTTTCGTTGTGATTTTCGGCACTAAGAAGATGAACACTCCACTTTCATTCTTTCTTTTGTTTTATTACAAATAACATATTTACTATTTTACATTTTTAACCTTCATTAATGCATTAAAAATTTCCACTAACTTTGGCATTAATGTCCATCCATTCTCTAATGGTCAAATTGCATTATAAGGACTTCACATTTATTAAGACATAACACATAAGTACTTTTAACATATAGCATGCAAATTTTGCATCTTTCACAATTAAGTCCTTATGTCAAATTAAGCATACAAACGGACAAATAAATTCACAGAACTTTAACACATGCTTAATCATAAACTGCAGACACAGAAAATAATATTAAAATATTTTTAACTCGGTTTTGTGGTCTTGAAACCACTGTTTTGACTAGGGTCTAAACCGAACTGTTACAAGTTTATGCTTTTAGACGGCTAAAATCACATGAAAGGAACTGTGCGACGGGTGATTTAGAGTCAGCCACTTTTTATATTTGTGTTGAGAATTTGATGACATCAGTTGTGTGACGAAAAATGTCATATGTTTCCTGATCCCAAGAGTTTAAAGTATTTAATGTCACAGAAGGATCTGAATTTAAAACAACATAGATGGCTTGAACTATTGAATGATTGTGAGTAGTTATCGGTTAACCTTTGGGGAAAGCGGATATAGTTGCAAGTGCTTGAATGGAAACCTTTGACTACTTTGTAAGTATTGGATACATGATTAATCTTATTTGATGATGGTCTGAATCTAGCTAAATTAGAAGCTAAAACGATGTTTTCTTTGCAAGATTGAGAACCTCAAGAATGTGATAGTGAGTGGTAAACTAAACGAGTACAGTGTGAGGTGACTTTTGATTCTGAATTTCATGTTGGACCTGATGACTGTTATCATTATTCCAAGATAGAATTTGCGCACTGAGTAATTCAGAGCTTATGCAGAAAATTTTGTACGAAGCTCAGTAGTAGCTCGTTTATTCATTCAGGGAGTAATAAAATGTACAGTTATTTGAAATAGATGTTCTGGTGATCGGGTATGTAACATGATAGATTAGTTGAGTTATATGTTTCAGAGACTATCCGATCAGAAATCGTACAAAAAGTAAAAGTGATTCGTGGCAGTTTAGAATCCACTTCAGAATTGTCAGAAAATGCATGTAAATTTGAAACATGAGGATATGAAATGTAACACCCCAAACTCGGACAAGACACCACGCCCGAATCTGGTATGTTACGGGGAAAAACGTCTTTGAGTGATCAGATTTTTTTTTTTCGTTTAAAAGCGGGGTGAAAACATAGTGAATTTGAGGAAGATTGAGTAGGCTTGTTTGATTAGATTTTGAAAACTTATCCAAATATATAGTTAAAGCGAGTTGATTTCATTTAGCACTTCCAATAGTTTCTTTGTGCCATTGTGAAACATTTTAGACTTAGTAGAAAATCAAGTTCGATTTGGAAGTCATTTGAGTTTATTGTATAGCAAAACATAGCGAGATACCCGATGGTATAGTTTAAAGCACATTGCGATATAATTTTGAAAACGTTGTCTTTCCAAGTTTTAGTAAAATATCATGCCAAGTTATTTGTTAAGCGGGTTGAGAATCTAATTAAAACATACCCCTCATAAAAATATAATTTAAAGGCCTTTTACAAATCCAAACTAAATCTCAAATCAAAATAAGTAAGCTAAAGTACCCAAAGTGAATAGTCGGAGCAAAACTTTTATTAAAGCATGGCATGTGCACCTCGAGTCCACCAGGCTCCATGTCCGTCTACGAATCACTGAAATGTCAAGGAGAGGGTGAGTCGAGTGACTCGATGCATAAATCCCGCTCCCGATGAAACAACATGCTAACACACATCATACATAGCAACATAATTAATGCAACCCGATCCTAACCATCCGTATCGCCTTTTCTACCCGTGTGGTACCAAACCACTTTGGTGGTGCCAAACCACCGGTGACTTATAGTCACAATGTGTTACCAAAACACTGGTGTCCCAAAGACACAATGTGCTACCCAAGCACCGGTGACCGTAGTCACGATAATCGAATGATGGGGCCAACCCATCGTGTGATACCCAATCACTAGTGAGACGATCCCATATCTCATGTGGGGCCAACCCCGGTGGTGTTAACCACGGGGGACAAGTCGCAATGAGGTGCCCAACCTCCGGTGTCCCAAAGACACAAATGTGCTGCAAAGCATGGTGACCGTAGTCACAATAATCGAATGATGGGGCCAACCCATCGTGTGATACCCAATCACTAGCAGACGATCCCATATCTCATGTGGGGCCAACCCCACGGTGGTGTTAACCACGAGGACAAGTCGCAATGAGGTGCCCAACCTCACGGTGTCCCAAAGACACAAATGTGCTACCAAAGCTTTGGTGACCCAAAGTCACAAAGTGTGTTACCAAAACATGGTGCTCGTCGGACAAAATATCATGCTCCTCCACTCATATCACCCATCAACATACCATACTCATGTAATCATGCATATCATACAAGTCATGCATATCATGCCAACATGTCTAGCATTACCTCTCATAGCATACATATCATAGATCATAATACCCAAGGTATCCATAATAGAACTTGTAATAAATTAGACTTACCGGATACGTACACATACCCCGTTTGGGTATCCAATAATCCATCATCTTGTCATGGTTTTTAATAGGCAAACAGGTTTAATAACAATATTACTAAGTATAGTGTGTTAGTTTACACACAGTATAATAAAGGCCTTAATCCCAAAGAAACGATCTACAATCTTTAAACTCCTTGCTCCCTAGAATCGGCCAAGCTTAGGGGTTAGGTACTAAGACCATTCGGCCATAACCGTTTAATCCAAAAGGGTTTATCAAAAGCCCTTACCCTTCACGATTTGGTTTCCTACCAAATCCCGAACCAAATAGTGGTTCCCTTTGACAATCGGCCAACCTATAAAGAAGAAAGTATTAATCTCTTGAAGCTTTGACTAAACGAGAACTAAGAGAATAAACTAACAACAATACCAACCCTTACCAATCAGCTAATGAAGCAGGAGACTTCTCTTGTTTGCTTCCAAAATCCAAGGATCCTATAACGAGATGATTCACAAACGATTAACACTCCTCCAAAGTTACCATATTGGCTCTTAATCAAACCCGAATCGATTAAGAAACGAGAAGAGAAAAGAAATGGCCATACGGCCAAACACTTACCCAACACCCAAGATCGATCAACCAACAAGATCACCCTTCACTAATATTCGGTCAAGAGAGGAGCTATTAGAAGGGAGAAAAGATTAAGCCAACACCTTAAAAGAAAGAAAAGAGAATTGTCTTTAGATGTTTAACACACCCGTGTTCGGTTACGAATGAGAGAAGAGAGAAAACAAATGTGAGATGAGAGTAGAGTGAGAATTGAATTTTGGCAAGATGGTTTAAGAGAAAGAGAAAAATCGGCAACAATAGAAGAGAGGTTCGGCTTAAGATTTTGGGAAGAAATGAAATGATGGGAATATTTTGGGAGATAACTTTCGGTTTACACAAATGAAAAGAAGAAAGAAACTAGAAGAGCCTTCGGCCAACAACACAAAATGTAAAGAAAACCAATTACAAAATTCGGCAAATAGAGTTGCTTGGGGTTGTTTTAACAAAAGAAGAAAATGTTGGCTTCAAAATGCCTTTTGGTAGAAAATGCACAAAGTGAGAAGTGCATTTCGGCACACCACACTTCCCATCACCAAACCGTCCACACTCCCCCCCAAACCTCACCAACATTCGGCCATATCCCCTAATTCACTCCCAACCACAAATTCAAATAAGTTTGAACAAGTCACCCTCCACTTTTTGCTCTCCACCAACCAAGTCACCACTTGACCAAGTCAAGGAGGAATTTGAACTCCATCCAACTCCTCCATCCCTTGCCAAAAAAAAAAAAACCAAAATGGGGACTTGCAGCTCGAACACTAGACCTCCACTCCATGTAGATGACGCCACACTCAAGCCCCCAAGTGACGCATGCCTTGCCACTCCACTAGCTTTTCTTTCGTGCTCAAGAACACCAAATAAAACTCTTATACCCCAGCTCCAACGGCTCCACGGCTTAACACCCAAAAATCAAAATTTTCCCATTCACTCGGGCATACATTTAGACTTCAATTAAGCCCCCAAAACATAGAAATAACCACGCATGACACACTAGACACATGCAATATCATGCCGCAAGAAAAGCGACCCTAACCCGGGATATTACGGTTCTACCCCCTTAAAAATAATTTCGACCTCGAAATTACGATCGAGAAGAGTTGCGGGTATTCTTTGTCTCATCATATCCTCGGGTTCCCACGTAGCTTCTTCTACGTCATGATTCCGCCAAAGAACCTTAACCAAAGGCACAGACTTCTTACGCGGGACCTTCACATCTCGATCAAGAATGCGCACGGGTTCCTCCTCCATGGTCAAGTCTGGATTTACCTCGATCTCTTCCACTTTGCTACCACATGCGACCGGATCCGAGCGATAACGTCGAAGCATCGAAAGCGTGGAATACGTCGTGAATCGACTAAGCTCTGCTTGGCAACTCAAGTTGATACGCTCATGGTCCAACTCGTCTCAATACCTTATACGGCCCAATAAACCTCGGACTTAGCTTGCCTTTCTTCCCGAACCTCAACACCTTCTTCCAAGGCGAGACCTTCGAAACACTCGATCCCCACGGCCGAACTCTATATCTCTTTCGCTTAAGATCGGCATAAGACTTCTGCCGGTCGAAGCTTCCTTCAATCGAGGCCGAATCGACTTAACCTTGTCTTGGTCTCGAAAGAACCAACTCGGGTCCTAACAAGCGGCGTTCACCTAACTCCGTCCAACACGTAGGTGAGCGACAGTTCCTACCATATCTAACGCCTCATACGGTGCCATCTTAATGCTCGCTTGGTAAGCTGTTGTTGTAGGCAAACTCGACTAATGGTAGAAACTCCTCCCAACTACCTCGAAATCCAAGATACAACCTCTCAAACATATCCTCTAAGACACGAATAACCATTTCGATTGACCGTCGATTTGCGGGTGAAAAGTGTCTTTGAAATCCAAAGCAGTACCCAGAGCCTAATGCAACGCTTTCGTAACCTTGAGCGTGAATCTAGGATCCCTATCCGAGATTATCGAAAGCGGCACACCGTGCAACCTCACTATCTCGAAACATACAACCCGCTGGCTTCGAAGTGAGTAGTCAACCCTCACCGGAATAAAGTGAGTGATTTAGTCGGTCGATCCACCACTACCCAAAGCTGAATCTTTCTTGCTTGGCGTAAGCGGTAACCCTTGGCGAAATCCATGGTTATCCTTTCCCACTTCCACCGAGGAATCTTTCACAGTCAAGCGACCCAGACGACAGCCGATGTTCAGCCTTGACTTTGGCAAGTCGGACACTTCCCAACAAACTGTCACCTCCTTCTTCAAGCGGGCCACCAAAAGCGCTCTCTAAGATCCCTATACATCTTGCTACCTCCGGGATGCATAGCATATGGACTGCTATGTGCGTCTGAAGAATCTTACGCCTCACTCAACATCTTTAGGCATACAAGCCTTACCTTGAAAACACGAGAACCTCGTCACTAGGCAGTGTAACCATCCAAACCACCATCTCGCACTGCAACCTTGGCGCACTCAGAACCTCATCCAATAAGCTGTTTCTCTACGATCTGCTCAACCCAAGTAGGCTTAACTCGCAACTCTGCGAGAATACTCCCATCGTCATACAAGCTCAAGTGGGCAAACAATGCTCTTAACTCGAAACAACCTTACGGCTCAAGCGCGTCGCCACCACGTTAGCCTTGCCGGATGATACTCAATCAAACAATCGTAATCTTTCAAACAACTTTCGACCCATCTGCGGCGCCTCAAATTCAAATCTTCTACGAGTCGGTAGATACTTGGACTCTTGTGATCTGTGTAGACTATCGATCTCTCTCCGTACAAGTAGTGCCTCCAAATCTTTAAAGCGAAGACTACGGTGCTAGCTCCAAATCGTGCGTCGGATAATTGACCTCATGTGGCCTCGGTGTCGCCGAAGCGTAAGCCACAACCTTACCTTCTTGCATCGCCACACAACCCAAGCCCGTATGTGATGCATCGCAATAGACTGTGTACTCTCTTACTTACGACCTCGGGTTGAATTAGAGCGGAGCCTCGGTCAAAATCTTCTTTAACTTGTCGAAGCTTTTCCTCGCTTCTCGGTCCATACAAGCGGAACTTCTTTCCTCAGCAACTTGGTCATCGGCGCGCTATCAACGAAACCCTCAACAAACCTTCGGTAGTATCCGGCCAAACCAGAAAACTCCGAATCTCGACCCACGCGACTTAGGCGGCTTCCAATCCAAAACTGCCTCAATCTTACGAGGATCTACTCGAATCCCCTCAGCCGACACTACATGACCCAAGAAAGTCACTTCTCTAAGCCAGAACTCGCACTTACTGAACTTAGCATAGAGTTGCTTTTCCTCAAAATCGCAACACCACTCGCAAATGCTTATCATGCTCTTCCTCTGTCCTTGAGTACACTAAGATGTCGTCTATGAAAACCACGACGAACTGATCCAGATACTGTTGAAACACCCTATTCATCATATCCATAAACGCTGCCGGTGCGTTAGTCAACCCGACGGCATTACGAGGAATTCGTGAGTGCCCATACCGAGTCCGAAACTTATTTGTTTTATGGATATCGGCCTCCTTAACCTTCAAGCGATGATACCCGGATCTCAAGTCGATCTTCGAGAATACCGCAAAGCACCCTTGGTGATCAAACAAGTCATCTATCCGTGGCAGCGGATACTTGTTTTTAATCGTCGGCTTGTTCAGCTGTCGATTAGTCTATACACATCCGCATCGAGCCATCTTCTTCTTGACAAAGAGTACCGGCGCACCCACGGCGAAACACTAGGCCTAATAAAACCTCGATCCAATAACTCCGGATCTCGAGCCTTAAGCTCCACCAATTCCTTTGGCGCCATCCTATACGGAGCAATAGACACCGCACGATTCAGGGTAATAGATCAATCCCGAACTCCACCTCGCGATCCGGCGGTAAACACAGAAGCTCCTCGGGAAAAACATCAAGCCAAACTCCTTAGCAGTGCGAACCTTCTCCACAACGGACTCTTTAGCCTCCAAGGCATACACATGAACCACATACGCTTCCACGACCCTTCCCGACCATCTTCTCCGCTTTCAAAGCGGATACCACATTTGATAAGTAATCTCTCCTATTACCTATCATAGCCACCTCTTCACCCTCGGCCGTCTTAAGAACCATGCGCTTGGCGCGCAATCCAACCTCGCTCGGTACTTGACCAACCAATCCATCCCAAGAATCGGATCGAACTCCCCAAGCGGCGGCTCCATCGGATCGGCGAACACTACCCCTTGGAGTTCTAAGGGTACCTCTCTAAACAGCAGTTTATCTACTACTACTGAGTGACCTAGAGGGCTAATCACGGTCATCCGCCTAGAAGATATCTTAGAGTCTAAATCCATGGTCTCTACTATACTCTCGGCAACATAAGAGTGCGTTGAACCCACATCAATCAAAGCGGTATAAGGAGAACCAAAAATCAAAAAGCGTCACGGTTATGGCGTCCAGGTGCATCGCCCTCCTCTCGGCGCCTCGCAAAGCATACACTAATCCGGTGTCTAGCATCGAACTACTCGCACCTCTCGCGGTGCTCCACGGCCACTGACGGACCCATTACCACCCTGCGCCATTACCACGGCCCCTCTGCGGTGGCGGTCCATTACCTCTCGAACTCGATTACGGCCGCCTCTCGGGATGAATCCTAGCCAACCTACGCGGACAATCCCTCACACGATGCTCCGGAGAGAACCACACTCGAAGCAACCTTTTCCTCGATCCAGCAGCCCACCCCAATGAGATTTCCCACGCGCGATCACCGCTGCGGCGGTCCACCGCTACAGCGACAACAAACCTAGCGGTGATTCGGCCCACCTCGGTCTAGCCCTCTTACGTGGATTACCCGACGACCCAGAGGACCCAAAGCTCCTCTTATGTCTATTTCGGTCCATGCCCGCGCCTCGCGACTCCTTAACACCCTCGGCCACCTTAGCCTTCTCAACTAAGGCAAAGCAAACTCGCGCTCCTGGCGAGGAGCAATCAGTGACCTCAAGTCGTCTCATGAGACCATCCTCAAAGCGAACACACCTCTCATGCTCGGTGGCCACAATGCCCCCGGCATACCTACTCAACCAGAACTCACCTCGTACTGGAAAGCAGATTTACTCCCCGAACAAGCCTCGAAATGCCTTCCGTTGGGAGTCAACATAACTAGCTCCGATGTACTTCTTTTGATATGCGACCACGAAATAATCCCATGTTAGATCCTCTCACGCCACACTTCGTCCGAACCGTGAGCCACCAGCGATATGACTCATCCGGAGAAGCGTCACGATGCCCTTCGGCTTCTCTTCAGAGTCAAGTCCGGATCGTCCATGATCCGCTCGATTGCCTCTAGCGGTATTCGGCGATCTTTGGGAGCAACACGAAACACCTCGGAAGAATTCGGCCCCATTGGCCCAAGTCGCTCAGAACCGATTTCCTAACTCTGCGTTACCACCAACACGGCTACTCTTTCCAACACTCGCAAAGATCGCTCGTGTGACGCTGCGTCGCCCCCGGTCGATCTTGGAACTCACCACCTCCGGTGGTGGCGGGCGCAGTATCTCATTTTTTCGAACCCCGACGGATCCTACGGGCTCGTAAAGCGGTCATCCTACCTACGACCTGCGTCCACGACCACGTCCACCTCTAGCGCTCATGACTAATCTTTCTACGTATCGATTAAGAATTTTTATGCATCGAGTATTTATTCCACTTGTTTAAAAGCAAGTCTTATGAATATTTTAAGAGGATTTGTTCTCGCGAGTTCACGCAATTCTATCGGTTTCAATCTCTAAAGTAATATACTATTGCTATTCATCAAATCATATCACATCCAATCAATTCACAAGCAATAGTACGGGGTACTCACAGGCGGCCCAGTGTAGAGAGACTCGGTGCCATGCCTTTCAAACCATACTTTACGAATAAAGACTAACAAAACAATCTTTTGAAAACCTTTTGGGCCTCGGGCCCCACAGTAAAGCCTTTGACTTAGCTCTGATACCACAATTGTAACACCCCAAACTCGGACAAGACACCACGCCCGAACGGTATGTTACGGGGAAAAACGTCTTTGAGTGATCAGATTTTTTTTTTTCGTTTAAAAGCGGGGTGAAAACATAGTGAATTTGAGGAAGATTGAGTAGGCTTGTTTGATTAGATTTTGAAAACTTATCCAAATATATAGTTAAAGCGAGTTGATTTCATTTAGCACTTCCAATAGTTTCTTTGTGCCATTGTGAAACATTTTAGACTTAGTAGAAAATCAAGTTCGATTTGGAAGTCATTTGAGTTTATTGTATAGCAAAACATAGCGAGATACCCGATGGTATAGTTTAAAGCACATTGCGATATAATTTTGAAAACGTTGTCTTTCCAAGTTTTAGTAAAATATCATGCCAAGTTATTTGTTAAGCGGGTTGAGAATCTAATTAAAACATACCCTCATAAAAATATAATTTAAAGGCCTTTTACAAATCCAAACTAAATCTCAAATCAAAATAAGTAAGCTAAAGTACCCAAAGTGAATAGTCTGAGCAAAACTTTTATTAAAGCATGGCATGTGCACCTCGAGTCCACCCCGGCTCCATGTCGCGTCTCACGAATCACACTGAAATGTCAAGGAGAGGGTGAGTCGAGTGACTCGATGCATAAATCCCGCTCCCGATGAAACAACATGCTAACACACATCATACATAGCAACATAATTAATGCAACCCGATCCTAACCATCCGTATCGCCTTTTCTACCCCGTGTGGTACCAAACCACCTGGTGGTGCCAAACCACCGGTGACTTATAGTCACAATGTGTTACCAAAACACTGGTGTCCCAAAGACACAATGTGCTACCCAAGCACGGTGACCGTAGTCACGATAATCGAATGATGGGGCCAACCCATCGTGTGATACCCAATCACTAGCAGCGATCCCATATCTCATGTGGGGCCAACCCACGGTGGTGTTAACCACACGAGGACAAGTCGCAATGAGGTGCCCAACCTCGGTGTCCCAAAGACACAAATGTGCTACCAAAGCTTTGGTGACCGTAGTCACAATAATCGAATGATGGGGCCAACCCATCGTGTGATACCCAATCACTAGCAGACGATCCCATATCTCATGTGGGGCCAACCCACGGTGGTGTTAACCACGAGGGACAAGTCGCAATGAGGTGCCCAACCTCACGGTGTCCCAAAGACACAAATGTGCTACCAAAGCACTTTGGTGACCCAAAGTCACAAAGTGTGTTACCAAAACACTGGTGCTGCTCGTCGGCACAAAATATCATGCTCCCTCCACTCATATCACCCATCAACATACCATACTCATGTAATCATGCATATCATACAAGTCATGCATATCATGCCAACATGTCTAGCATTACCTCTCATAGCATACATATCATAGATCATAATACCCAAGGTATCCATAATAGAACTTGTAATAAATTAGACTTACAGGATACGTACACATACCCCGTTTGGGTATCCAATAATCCATCATCTTGTCATGGTTTTTAATAGGCAAACAGGTTTAATAACAATATTACTAAGTATAGTGTGTTAGTTTACACACAGTATAACGAAGGCCTTAATCCCAAAGAAACGATCTACAATCTTTAAACTCCTTGCTCCCTAGAATCGGCCAAGCTTAGGGGTTAGGTACTAAGACCATTCGGCCATAACCATTTAATCCAAAAGAGTTTATCAAAAGCCCTTACCCTTCACCTGATTTGGTTTCCTACCAAATCCCGAACCAAATAGTGGTTCCCTTTGACAATCGGCCAACCTATAAAGAAGAAAGTATTAATCTCTTGAAGCTTTGACTAAACGAGAACTAAGAGAATAAACTAACAACAATACCAACCCTTACCAATCATTAATGTAAAGCAGGAGACTTCTCTTGTTTGCTTCCAAAATCAAGGATCCTATAACGAGATGATTCACAAACGATTAACACTCCTCCAAAGTTACCATATTCGGCTCTTAATCAAACCCGAATCGATTAAGAACAGAAAGAGAAAAGAAATGGCCATACGGCCAAACACTTACCCAACACCCAAGATCGATCAACCAACAAGATCACCCTTCACTAATATTCGGTCAAGAGAGGGAGCTATTAGAAGGGAGAAAAGATTCGCCAACACCTTAAAAAGAAAGAAAAGAGAATTGTCTTTAGATGTTTAACACACCCGTGTTCGGTTACGAATGAGAGAAGAGAGAAAACAAATGTGAGATGAGAGTAGAGTGAGAATTGAATTTGGCAAGATGGTTTAAGAGAAAGAAAAATCGGCAACAATAGAAGAGAGGTTCGGCTTAAGATTTTGGGAAGAAATGAAATGATGGGAATATTTTGGGAGATAACTTTCGGTTTACACAAATGAAAAGAAGAAAGAAACTAGAAGAGCCTTCGGCCAACAACACAAAATGTAAAGAAAACCAATTACAAAATTCGGCAAATAGAGTTGCTTGGGGTTGTTTTAACAAAAGAAGAAAATGTTGGCTTCAAAATGCCTTTTGGCCGAAAATGCACAAAGTGAGAAGTGCATTTCGGCACACCACACTTCCCATCACCAAACCGTCCACACTCCCCCCCAAACCTCACCAACATTCGGCCATATCCCCTAATTCACTCCCAACCACAAATTCAAATAAGTTTGAACAAGTCACCCTCCACTTTTTGCTCTCCACCAACCAAGTCACCACTTGACCAAGTCCAAGGAGGAATTTGAACTCCATCCAACTCCTCCCTCCCTTGCCGTCCAAAAAAAAACCAAAATGGGGACTTCGCAGCTCGAACACTAGACCTCCACTCCATGTAGATGACGCCACACTCAAGCCCCCAAGTGACGCATGCCTTGCCACTCCACTAGCTTTTCTTTCATGCTCAAGAACACCAAATAAAACTCTTATACCCCAGCTCCAACAGCTCCCCTGGCTTAACACCCAAAAATCAAAATTTTCCCATTCACTCAGGCATACATTTAGACTTCAATTAAGCCCCCAAAACATAGAAATAGCCACGCAGCACACTAGACACATGCAATATCATGCACAGCAAAACAGCCCCTAACCCGGGATATTACATGAAATTCCCGTTCAGCGATAGCATGCTTCCGAAAGTATTGCCTTGGAAAAAGATTCAAAATGTGTTTTGTGTATATATGTTGCGATGGTATCGATTGGACTCTCTGAGTGTAACATCCCCAAACCCGGCCCATTCACTACGACCGAATCTGGTTATGTTATGGGAAAAACTTATTGGCGAAAACAGGTTGCCATTTAACTTTTTGTCTAAACTCCTTTAGAGTAGTTTTACTTGCAGAAATCTTGGGCATGTTTGTTTGCAAACCGTTAGGTTACTTTGAAATCTCGGGGTTTCGTCTTTAAAACTCTTAGTTGTCAATTTGCTTAGGTTGGAAAACGTTTAAAACATCAGACTCAAGTGGTTTAAGCTTAGTTCATAAAAGTAACATTATTCCCAAATCTCTTTAGACATAAGTTACCAAAAGAAAACCAAATAACTTAAGAGGCTCTTATTACAACATAATAATTCCAAGTACTTGGTAATAAAGTGCATAAAGAAAATATTAAAACGTCCTTTGCATGGGCCACCTTGTATCCACTCCAACCCGGTCCGATCATCCTTCCACCTGCGATGTTGGATAAGAGATTGGGTGAGTCACAATGACTCAGTGTGTAACTAAACCATCGAAATCCACCCACATGCAAACCACATAACATCCCAATTATCAAATGCAACATGCAAGTATAATTATTTAGACATTACCACAATCTGGGCTTGGCCCACCTTCAAATTATTACAAAAACTGGACTAGGCCCTTTTCACATTAGTCCACAGATCACTGGGTTTGACCCATGCCCACGTATGTCCCCACAACATACCTATTCATTGGCTTGGCCCATTTTCATATTATTTCATAAACGGAATAATGCAATCATGAAACCCACCCAAACCTAGGGTCCATCCGCTACACACCCCTTATCCGACCTACCACACACCGGGGACTATCGAGTCACCCTCTCCTTTTTCCTCCAAAAAGGCAACCAATGCCATCCACGATGTAGCATATAGCTAACATCAAACCACGATGGAGCACACAGCAATCCATCAAGCCACGATATGGCATAAGCCGATATCAATCAAGGTAACCACGCGAACTAAATCGCAAAGATCCACAACGCGACCTCAGTCAGCGCCAATCCACGATGTAGCACAAAGCTGACATCAACCACGTACTCGAAGTACACCCGTACCTTCTTTTCATAACCCACCCATGCACATGCCACATAAAATATATTCGTGATCATGCATGCACATGCTTATTAATATCCATAAACATACTCATATACAAGCAAGTAATCACATTGCAACAAGTTCGATACTAACCTGATCATCGCTATACCCTTTAGGGATATATATATATATGGCACACTTACTACTGCACTTGTTAGCATCATACAACATAAGCGGATATACTCAAATCCGGAAACAATGGTTAATTACACACCTTATTACTAGGAGTTCTAGACTCTCAATCCTCGACGCTATCGTCTCAGCGAAACTACGGCTATTTGCTTAACGCTTTTCTGGCTGGCCCACACCCGGTGGCCAATCACGTCTCGCCGAGACGGCCCTTTCTTGAACTTTGGGACGGGGACCTTCCCTTTCCCTTCTTGGATCGTTGTGGCCTCCATCAAAAGCTTAATCGGGTAAGCGAGTTAACCCCAAAACACCACTTAAGCATTTAATCTAAATAAAAATCTCTTACCAACTCAACTTGAATTCGAACGCTACTCTATGCCCACAGAATCGCTGCCGACTAAACGACCTTGCTAACCACTCCCTATTGCTCCGGCTAGAAAGCGACCACCACCAAGGAAGTAAGGTTGGCTCTGGGACTTGTAACCAAAGTGAAGAGAATGTGAGAATGGATGATTCGGCAAGGCTCTTAGATAGTGTTTGGGATATTTAGCAATGGTAGTTTTCTATGGATGGTTACGGTTTAAGCAAGGTTTAAAAAGAAAAAAGGTGAGAAGGGAGAGGGATATAGGTTCATAAAAGGTTAAGCCCTCTGCTACTTTCGGCTACAAAGAAATGGCATGAAAAAGGGGTTTGCTTGGACTAACTTTCGGCAATGGACAAGGGAAAATAAATACAAACGAAGGAAAGAACTTTTGGTAAGGGTGAGAAACAATTGATGAATGAAACAAGCACCTCCCTCCCCTATTTATAATATTCGCCAAGCCCCAAGCCCCAAAAACAAATCCTAAAATTTCTCCTAAAACCCCCTCCCTACCATCCATTTTAAAAGTTTGAATAAGTCAAACTTTTACCTATAAAATTTAAAAAAATGACCAAGTCTTCTCCACCTTTCAAGCATCCAAAAACCGTCCAGCTTCTATCCTCCTTGACGCAAAAACAAGGCCAAAATGCTACCCTTGCGAATCGAACCTGAGCCCCTTCCCCCTTGCAAATGGCGTCACTTCTCCATGCTCTAAGTGGCGCCTCCTTGCCACTCGCCAAGCCACTCCTTATGCCAAAAACTCTACCAAAAATTCTCTTAAGACCCCCTCTATCCAAGTTCTCCTTTTTAGCCCCTAAAACTAAAAATTTTCTAAGGCAACCTACCACCACCTAAGGTTCTCAGGACCCCTAAAACTTACCCAACCACACCTTTGAAGTGTGCCAACACTCGAGCTAAGCACCAAATGCCTAACCCCTAAAACTAGGGTGTTACAATACTACCCTCCTTAAAATAATTTCGTCCTCGAAATTACTTTACTAACAAACGTCCATACAACCTATTTTACCACCCCTACGCTTATGCTGCGCAGACTGATCTTACTAAGGCTATCGTTACCTACACAATCTCCCAAATTCGCGCTCAAAACACGAAACGCTCTCTTAGCAACACAGAAAGGCTAACTCATAAGCAAACAAAGCAATTAACGCAAGTAATCAAGCAAAGGAACTTACCTAGCATCACATCCTTGGTTGACTCTGACTAGACCCATTCCTTCCAAGACTTGAACCACGACCCCTCGTCGCTTGAGGACAATTCTTGACCAAATGTGCCTTAGACCCACACCGAAAACATTCTTTACTATTCCCCAAAGACTCTCCCGTGAGGTCTTCCACATCGAGCACAAGAACGATTCCGATCCACTGGTACAAGTACACTTACAGGATTCTCGATCTTTGGTCTTTTCTGGACATTACCAAACGATGCTGACGGTCCAATATTTCTCTTATTCTCGTTCCTCTTCTTTTCTCGGTTTCCCCTTACCGTCCTCTTAACTTCTTCGGCTATACGAGCTTTCTCCACTAGCACCGCGAAGTCTCTTTCCCTCTGCGGAGCGATCAGCACTCGAAGCTCATCTCGCAATCCGTCTTCAAACCGGACGCACCTCTCATAGTCAGTGGCCACAATTCCCTTAGCATACTGACTTAGCCGTACAAACTCTGCTTCGTATTCTGCTATCGACTTATTTCCTTGCACCAGATTTAGAAACGCCTTCCTTTGCGCATCTAAGTAGCTTGCTCCAACGTATTTTCCTTCAAACTTTTCCTTAAAGTAGTCCCAATCCAATCGATCTGCCGGTACACCTTGTTTGTGGTGAGCCACCAACGATAAGCTTCATCCAGAAGAAGTTAGTTTAAACAAAGACCTTTTAGCTTTTCCTCCGGGGCACAATCCAAGTCGTCCATAATTCTCTCGACTCCTTCTAGCCAATACTCCGCTACGTTCGGAGCTACCCCGATACTCCCTAAAAACTTCACACCGTTAGACCTAAGCCTCTCGCAGCGACCGACTGAGCTCCATTTCCCCTCGGCTCTTGCCACTTGTCGAAGCATGCGTAACATAGCTCGCGACATCTGCGTCCTCTTCACCTACCGGATCTTGTTCCTCTACATCCACCTCTTTGGCGGCACTTCGCTTCGACCCATAGCCGCACTCCAACCGGTTCCAAGTCGTCATTCTTCCTCTACCGCGTCCCCTAGAACTCATCTCTAGCGTTTCTACTTAATCTGTTTAGAAAGTTTTATGAATTAGAAATTATTGTTTCACTGTTTTATCCACGAGCAATCTTATGCAATGAAGGTTCCAAGTGTAGTTCTTTCGATCAATCAAAGTTTCCTTCCTACCCAGGGGTAATTTCGTCATTTTCCTACAGAGGTATTTTTGGTAATTTTGCAAATCGAGAAGACATCGTTCAAAAACAGATTTAGAGCTTACAAACCCAAGGAGTAGAGTTGAAAATTTTGAAACAGGAAAAATTTTTTTTTTTTAAAAAAAAAAATAGCAAGGCTAATTCCCTTTCGGGTTTTAATAACTGGTTTAGCCTATGAACAAGTCCTCCTGGTTAAGGTGAACCGTAGCTACGCACTGGTAGGATTCCAATGAATAGGAGGTGAGTCACGAGGATCGCTAAGTACCTGTGCTCTTAGGATCCACTCCTAGACATGCGCACAATGGTTGCCACACCTTAACTCGGCGACTTAATCACGGTGTTTGTTTAGTAACCTTAAGTTTTATGCACGTGTTTGAGTAGACTAGTCCTAGGGTCCAATAGCCCTAATATTCTAATCTACGAGCCCAAATAAACCCATAACAGCTTTATACAAACAAATCACTTCAAAAGTCCAAGTACTTACAGTGGACTTCTGCCTGAGGTACAGTGCCATGCGAATAATCGAAGAATTTCTTAAAAGCCCACTTTGAAAAGGTTTTGGACCCAAAACCCTCAAAGCCGAGTTTTGAACTTGGCTCACGATTAAATCGTAACATCCCCAAACCCGGCCCATTCACTACTACCGAATGAATCTGGTTATGTTATGGGAAAAACTTATTGGCGAAAAACAAAGTTGCCATTTAACTTTTTGTCTAAACTCCTTTAGAGTAGTTTTACTTGCAGTAAATCTTGGGCATGTTTGTTTGCAAACCGTTAGGTTACTTTGAAATCTCGGGGTTTCATCTTTAAAACTCTTAGTTGTCAATTTGCTTAGGTTGGAAAACGTTTAAAACATCGACTCAAGTGGTTTAAGCTTAGTTCATAAAAGTAACATTATTCCCAAATCTCTTTAGACATAAGTTACCAAAAGAAAACCAAATAACTTAAGAGGCTCTTATTACAACATAATAATTCCAAGTATTGGTAATAAAGTGCATAAAGAAAATATTAAAACGTCCTTTGCATGGGCCACCTTGTATCCACTCCAACCCGGTCCGATCATCCTTCCACTGCGATGTTGGATAAGAGATTGGGTGAGTCACAATGACTCGATGTGTAACTAAACCATCGAAATCCACCCACATGCAAACCACATAACATCCCAATTATCAAATGCAACATGCAAGTATAATTATTTAGACATTACCACAATCTGGGCTTGGCCCACCTTCAAATTATTACAAAAACTGGACTAGGCCCTTTTCACATTAGTCCACAGATCACTGGGTTTGACCCATGCCCACGTATGTCCCCACAACATACCTATTCATTGGCTTGGCCCATTTTCATATTATTTCATAAACGGAATAATGCAATCATGAAACCCACCCAAACCTAGGGTCCATCCGCTACACACCCCCTTATCCAGCCTACCACACACCAGGGGACTATCGAGTCACCCTCTCCTTTTTCCTCCAAAAAGGCAACCAATGCCATCCACGATGTAGCATATAGCTAACATCAAACCACGATGGAGCACACAGCAATCCATCAAGCCACGATATGGCATAAGCCGATATCAATCAAGGTAACCACGCGAACTAAATCGCAAAGATCCACAACGCGACCTCGATCGGCTAATCCACGATGTAGCACAAAGTCGACATCAACCACGCACTCGAAGTACACCCGTACCTTCTTTTCATAACCCACCCATGCACATGCCACATAAAATATATTCGTGATCATGCATGCACATGCTTATTAATATCCATAAACATACTCATATACAAGCAAGTAATCACATTGCAACAAGTTCGATACTAACCTGATCATCGCTATACCCTTTAGGGATATATATATATGGCACACTTACTACTGCACTTGTTAGCATCATACAACATAAGCAGATATACTCAAATCCCGGAAACAATGGTTAATTACACACCTTATTACTAGGAGTTCTAGACTCTCAATCCTCGACGCTATCGTCTAGCAGCGAAACTACTGGCTATTTGCTTAACGCTTTCTGCTTCTGTGGCCCACACCCCGGTGGCCAATCACGCATCTTCCGAGACGGCCCTTTTCTTGAACTTTGGGACAGGGACCTTCCCTTTCCCTTCTTGACTGGTTGTGGCCTCCATCAAAAAGCTTAATCAGGTAAACAGGTTAACCCCCAAAACACCACTTAAGCATTTAATCTAAATAAAAATCTCTTACCAACTCAACTTGAATTCGAACGCTACTCTATGCCACTTCGCAATCGCCGACTAAACGACCTTGCTAACCACTCCCTATTGCTCCGGCTAGAAACGACCACCACCAAGGAAGTAAGGTTCGGCTCGGGGACTTGTAACCAAAGTGAAGAGAATGTGAGAATGGATGATTCGGCAAGGCTCTTAGATAGTGTTTGGGATATTTAGCAATGGTAGTTTTCTATGGATGGTTACGGTTTAAGCAAGGTTTAAAAGAAAAAGGTGAGAAAGGAGAGGGATATAGTTCATAAAAGGTTAAGCCCTCTCTGCTACTTTCTGGCTACAAAGAAATGGCATGAAAAAGGGGTTTGCTTGGACTAACTTTCGGCAATGGACAAGGGAAAATAAATACAAACGAAGGAAAGAACTTTTGGTAAGGGTGAGAAACAATTGATGAATGAAACAAGCACCTCCCTCCCCTATTTATAATATTCGGCCAAGCCCCAAGCCCCAAAAACAAATCCTAAAATTTCTCCTAAAACCCTCCCTACCATCCATTTTAAAAGTTTGAATAAGTCAAACTTTTACCTAGCAAAATTTAAAAAAATGACCAAGTCTTCTCCACCTTTCAAGCATCCAAAAACCGTCCAGCTTTATCCTCCTTGACGCAAAAACAAGGCCAAAATGCTACCCTTGCGTGATCGAACACGAGGCCCCTTCCCCTTGCAAATGGCGTCACTTCTCCATGCTCTAAGTGGCGCCTCCTTGCCACTCTGCCAAGCCACTCCTTATGCCAAAAACTCTACCAAAAATTCTCTTAAGACCCCCTCTATCCAAGTTCTCCTTTTTAGCCCCTAAAACTAAAAATTTTCTAAGGCAACCTACCACCACCTAGGGTTCTCAGGACCCCTAAAACTTACCCAACCACACACTGAAGTGTGCCAACACTCGAGCTAAGCACCAAATGCCTAACCCCTAAAACTAGGGTGTTACACTGAGTATGAATTCTCCGATAAGGATTAAGTTTCAGCCGATATGTTGTATAACGAAGAATCGATCAGAATTTTGACACGAGAGATTTAAAAAAGTTGGGAAATAAAAGCATAATCTTAGTGAGAGTTCTTTGGCAGTGTCACGAAATAGAGGAGTCTACGTGAAATCAAATTTATATTCCCGTAAGATTTTCGAGGACGAAAATCCCTAAAGGGGGAGAGTTGTAATAGCCCGATTTTGGGTCTAGTCGGAACAGTGGTTTTTGGACCACAAATCTGACGAAGAAAAATTCATTTTTATTATATTTTTATGGTCTACAATTTTATGGAGCGATTTCGTGAAAATTTCGTTCGAAAATTTTGACGTTTGGGCACTCAATTTAGTTAAAAGGACTAAATTGCAAAAACTACAAAACTTGAATTCTATATGTTAGAGGTGTCCAATTGCCATGAAATTTTAAATTAGAGGTCATTAAATGGTAATTAGACCATTGGTTAAGTTGGTGGACAAAAATGGATATGGTTTGGTATGTTTTCAAAGTTTTCATTAAGGGCATTTTGGTAATTTGGTAATTAAATGAATTAAAGAGCCAAATTAAAAGTCAATTTTTGTCCATCTTCTTCCTCATGGCCGAAATTCACATGGGGGAAGCCATAGCTAGGGTTTGGCCACTTCCAAGCTTGATTGTAAGTCCGTTCTTGCCCCGTTTTAATACTCTTTACATTTTTGAAGTCGTTGTAACTTGATCTTTCTATTTCTACCATCAATTTGATGAGATGTCAAGGTATAAAATTTTACCCATGATGGATGTTTGTGTATTTTGATGTCTAATGGTAGAATATGTAACACCCCTATCCCGTATCCGACACTGGAATAGGGTTACGGAGCATTACCGGAAATTTCAGAACATTTTCAGATAATTCATGATATTTACTGTTCATAGTGAAACTATCCACTTAAGTCATAGTCACTAAATTATTTATATCTCAAGCTAAAGAATTCCAAATTAAGATCCGCTTGATTTTTTAGAAACTAGACTCAAATATCTTTCTACCATAAAAATTTCACAATTTATAATTTACCCAATAAGTACAGTTAATTCTTCAAACTTATCCCTATTCTGCTATTTGACAGTTTCGACTGTTCTTCACTAAAAATTAATTATCTCTTAGTACGAGATTTGGATGATGTTTTAGTTTGTTTCTATTGAAATTATACTCATTAAGAGTTTAAAAATACAAATTTAAACCCCCAAGTAGTTTTATAAAATTTTTAATGATTTTCCAAAGTCAAAACAGGGGAAACCGAAATCAATCTGACCTTGTCTCACAAAAATTCAAATATCTCATAAAATGAAATTATTTTGCTTACACCGTTTCTTCTATGTAAAACTAGGCTCAATAGGATTTAATTTAATATTTTATTAAACCTCTAAATCGATTTACACAATTTTTGGCGAATTTTCAAAGTCGGACTACTGCTGCTATCCAAAATTATTTTAGTGAAAATTGTTGATAACTAAGTTTATAAAACCTTCACTTCCTTTCAATTAAACCCTATACATGTCATATAAACCTTAAGATGCATAATAAAATTTACCGAAGTAATCTGGATAGTGTGCCCTGATGTGTTGATCCGATTCACCGATTTCACATCAATCTACAAAGAACATTAAACACACAGGAGTAAGCTTATGTAAGCTTAGTAAGTTCATAGGCATAGAAAATAATTCTTACCGAACATCTTATAACAATTATACAATATATAATTTCACTAATTCTTCCTGTCAATGACAAAATTCACTTGATTGAACTCAATATCAATAAATAATCAATTTCAATCTCTTGGGTCCATTTATCGCTTACTTTTCTTAATCAATTTAGGGAACGGTTACGGAATTGAGTACTTTGTTTTCACAATGCAATAGTATAACTATGGTCTTGCACATAATCACATATCACACACCGAAGCCATAGCCCAGCTATGGTCTTACACGGAAGCACATATCACACCGATGCCATAGCACAGCTATGGTCTTATACGGAAATCACATATCACACCGATGCCATAGCCCAGTTATGGTCTTATACGGAAATCACATATCACACCAATGCCATGGTCCAACCATGATCTTTTCCGTCAATGCGTATGAGTCACTGAACGAAAGTACTCAATCCAATGTCCCACTAAATTAAAACTTTTATTCAAACATTCATATTTTCACAATTATCTCAGTTTAATAACATTCATATACAATAACATACCATAGCATTCATGAAATTTTCATAACAATTCATTAAATTTAGCCATATGAACTTGGGCCAATCAGTAGAATTTGTAAAAATTTAGGGACTAGTTTAATATTTTCTCTTTTCCGCGTTTATCTTCGGATTCTTGATCTATAATATAAATTTTTTCATTCATTAGCATCTCATTCAATACTAATTCACCTTTCAATTTATGCCCTTAAATTTTTGAAATTACACTTTTACCCCAAAATTTATAGTTTTTACAATTTAGTCCCTACTCAATTAACACTTTAATTGAACTAATTTTTCCTCAAATAACACTTTATCTAATCATTTTAAGCTATTATACAGCCTTTGATATTCATAATTTCAGTACAAAGCCCCAATTCCTAGCTTTTTCACAATTAGGTCCTAAAAATTAATTTTTACTAAAATCACTTAATAAAATCATAATATAATGATATTAAAGCTTCAAATCTATGATAATTCATCATAAACTTTCATTACTCACTCATGTTAACTTTCAAAATCATTCATAGAATCAAAAACAAATGAATTCAATAGTTGGACTTAATTGTAAAAGTCACAAAACATGAAAAATTACAAAGAAAAAGCAAGAATTGAACTTACATGATGAAAAATATGAAAAACCAGCTTGAAAACTCTCTCCTATGGCATTTTGGCTGAATAAAAATGATGAAATCTCTACATTTTTTCAATTTTGTCTATGTTTTATATGTTTAATTTGCAAAATTTCCAATTTTGCCCTTATTTCTCTTTATTTTCTTGCTGATTTTCTTGCCCAAACCGTCCATCCCATATAATTTTGGCCTAATTTCCTTTTAGATCCCTCCTTATTAGTCACTTAAGCTATTTAATCACAATTTAACAAATTTTGCACTATTTTCAATTTAGTCCTTTTTAATTAATTGACTATCCAAACATTAAAATTTTCTAACGAAACTTTAATACTAACTCAATGGCACTCCATAAATATTTATAAAAATGTTTATGGCTCAGATTATGAATTCGAGGTCTCGATACCTCGTTTTAGACCCAAATTACCTATTAAATTCTTTTTAAATCACAAAATTCACTAATTCAAATTTTTTTCTAAATTCACACTTGACCCATAATTATTAATTTACTAAATTTTCAAATTTACTTGTCAAATTTAGTGATCCCGAATCACTGTTTTCAACACCACTAAAAATTGGGCTGTTACAAAAAATGCATGTTTGGTGTATGATAAATGACTTTGCTAAGAGATTTTCGGTGAAAATGCCTAAAAGGACTTGTTTGTAAAAGTTGTAAAATGAGTAGTAAAAGTGTGAATAAATGAAAAATGTGGGCTATTATGAGCATGATATAGGTTCGACTAGGCTTGGGTGTAATGATATTGAATGAAAATCAATTTACGAGACTAGGGACTAAACTGTAAAATGTCAAAGTTTAGGGGCAAAAATGTAATTTTTGCCATAATATGATTTTTGACTGATTTGAATAGTATAATGATTAAATATGTTAAATGTGATATTATAGATAAAAAAGAAACAAGGTTCGGAGTTAGAACGGGGGGAAAATGAGTATTTGACGATTTAGTCCTTTTGCCGTTTTTATGCCGAGGTAAGTTTGTACGTTTAATAAGCATTAAATTATATATGTATAAATGCTTAATTGATATAAATGTGGTAAATGTTATATTATTGAAATGAAATGTGAATGCTATTGAGTACGATACTACGAAAATGACCGATAGAGATTTGATACAGCGAAAGTCCTGGTTGAACCTTAGGAATAGATAGGATACAAATGTGATGACATTAGGGTTACTGAGATTTTGTGTAAGACCATATCTGGGATATAGCATCGATATGAGACTTCGTGTAAGACCATATCTGGGATATGGCATCGATATGAGACTTCGTGTAAGACCATAGCTGGGCTATTGGCATCGATACGAGATTACATGTAAGACCATATCCGGGATATGGCATTGGTACGGTACTGTGTGTACTAGATCCCCAAGTATCCTTTAGTATTCCAAATGGTTCAACGGGAAATTCAACGGGTATGTCAAAGAAGAGAAAGAGTATGTAAGTATTACGAATTGGTATAGGTATGTACTTAAAGTTTATAAGCATTGACTTCATGAAATTGTGAGTTCATGATTTCTACAGTGATGTTTTGTGAAAACCTTGTGATTTTTTTATCAATACTTGTGATGTTTGAAATACATGGTAAATTTAATTGACGATTTTGTGATTAGCCTTCGGGCTAAATTGAGTTATGATATAGCATGTTTATTCACACAAATTGTGACTTATCGGATATGAGAAAAAGGAAAGATTGGCATAATTGCCTATTAAAATGATTATGGATGTATGAAAAGATATGAGATTTAAACAATTGAAAGATGTTAAAGTACATGCTTGAAATGTAAATACTCATAATTAATGTGCATGTTTACTATGAGGTTTGAAATGATTTGTTGAATTGCGGTAATACGTTATGAAGGAGGGAATTATGGTTGTTAGGCTAATGCTAAAATATGTTAAATTATGCTTATAAGATGATAGAGTAAACATTATGACTAAATGAAAATTATAACTGTGAGCTTTATAGCAATTTGTATTATCTTGTGTTTAAATTGTTGAACTTGATAAAATATTTGTAAGAGTTGCTTATTATTTTCATACGGACTTGCTAAGCTATATATATAGCTTACTCCCTTTCTTTCCAATGTCTTATAGGGTTATTGAGCTAGCTCGGGTTGGAGTTCGCCGGAGATCTTATCACACTATCAAGCTATCATTTTGGGTATTGATGAATTCAAGTATTTTAAGTCTATGGCATGTATAGGGACTTAGTCATTTTGTTAATGTGTCATTGTGATTGTAGCCAATGTGTTGGCTTGTGATTATCAAAGGTTTGTTTTGCTATTTGTCCATGTAAGTTGGCTCATATTGGCTAACATGATTGTCAGCCTAAGTATATTCATAGATGTGTCAATGTCTATGGTGATATGATTATGGTATGCCTAATGAATGTGGAATTTGTATGTTTGATTTAGGGCTTAATAAATGTAGTGAATATGTTAGGCAAAGATATAAAGTTGATATGTTTTAACTATGAATGTGGAATCTTGCATGAATTGGTGTGGAAAGGTTGAAGTTCTAAGTTTGATAAATAATGGCATGAGGATGACATGTTATTGTCTTGGTTGTGGTTTTTTAGTTGCTTTTAAATGCTTGAAATTGTGCCATGTGATGTTGTGTTGATGTGTGCAAGAGAGGGTGGCAAATTGGCTTGGTAAATAGCCTTGTTTTTGTCCACACGGGTAGACACACGGGCGTGTGCCTAGGCCGTGTGTGACACACAATCTTCCCCACGGGCATGTGTTCCGGCCGTGTGTCCTCTGCACCTTAATTGTGGAAAAATAGAATGTCTAGAATTGAGCACACGGGTAGAGACACAGGCGTGTGTCTCAGCCGTGTGAGCTACACGGCTTAACACACGGGCGTGTGGCACAGTCGTGTGGTACAAGTCAGAGAGCACCCCTAATTTGAACACGGCCTGAAGCACGGGCGTGTCCCGGGGTCACACGGGCGTGTCCCTTGGACCACACGGGCGTGTGTGCCCTGCTTCTAGCAAAAAATTTCTAAGTCTTGTAAAAATTTCCTGAGTTCTCGGTTCAGTCCCGAAACACTTCCAATACATGTTTTGAGCCTCGTAGGCTCGTTTTAGGGACTTTATGATTGAATATGGATGGTTTAAATTTGGATGCAAAATTTATGACTCGAAAATGTATATTTGATTGTGTTTATGTCTGGTAATGCCTCGTACCATGTTCTGGCGTTGAATACGGTAAGGTGTGTTACAATATCCGTCATCCGGGGAGCATGATAAATTGAAAATGTTGTATTGGTAATTCAGAATAAAATGTGATGTTTCTAAAATTATACTTAAATGTTGGATATGTCAGTAAGCTAAAACTGAATAACAGGTACTGATATCTTCAGGACTTTTACAGCCAAAGACGACACTAGAACGGAAGTGAGGTAAAGTTATTATAAATTTTATATCGGAATTACTCTTGTTTTAGAAAAAGAAAGATGTTACGTGGGTAATCATTAATTGTTTGATAAAGTTTATACGTATTATTCCAGTATAAATGGATTGCTCATTTGATTAATTGAATGAGATATATGTTTCTGAGATTATCAGGATATATGGAGTATCAGTCTCCTAAATGTTTGATAGAGCTCCACGGTTTATGGTTCATTTCCTGATTTTGAAGCAAATTATAAAAAGTCTTGGGTACATGGTTACAATTTTTTGTATCGCATATCATTTTCAAACTAATGATTAGTCTGAATGTGTTATTCAGATTTTTGAAGATATACTTTGGTGCTATATCTTAGAATTCAAAGGAAAATGGAAAAGAAATAATTGCTATTAGTAAATTGCAAATAATAACAATTTTCAGCTAAGTATTTAAATGGCATTATACGATACTATGTGTAGTTGCAAATGTAAAACTCCATATTGCTGGATTGAGCTTAGTAAGAAAAGATATGCGGAGTTGATATGATCCGTAAAACAGAAGAAAATATGGATGAGATCCGAGATAGGTTTAAAGCAACCTCTGATTGTTAGAAATTTTATGTGAATTTTAAATGAAAAGAAATAGAGTTTCAAGCTGGCGACAAAGTGTTTCTAAAAAAAATTTGCCATGGAAGAAAGTTTTCGGGTTTGACTGTTAAGGTAAATTAAGTCCTTGATCTATTGAATTACATGAAATTTGTTGTAAGAGTTGGAAGTGTTACTTATTGGATAGTGTTACCGCCAGAGTTTGACTGAATTCATAAATTTTTCTTGTAATTATAATATGATGGTATTAATCAGATACATTATTAGTTATTCCTCCGATGGAAATTGAAATTCGGCTTGACATGAGTTATAGTGAAGAATTGATTAGAATTCTGGCACGTGAAGTAAAAGAACTGAGAAACAAAAGGTAGCTTTAATAAAAGTTTTCTGAAAATGATATGATATAGAAAAAGCTACCTGGGAAACTAGAAGAAATTATAAGAAAGTAGCATCTGAATCTATTTACTGGTGAGATTTTCGAGGACGAAAATCCTTAAAGGGGGAGAGTTGTAACAACCCATTTTTAGAGAAACGGAACAGTGGTTTCGGGACCACAGATCTGAGTCCGAAAAAAAATTATTTTAATAGTATTTTATGATCTATAGTACGACAATAATATTGTAACATCCTGGAAAGGGCCTATGCATTTTCAGTTTGATTGTACGAAATGACAAGTCTTAAGCACTATGAATAAATTTTTGGTATTTTTGGAATTCTAGAAATGCATAGAAATGGAAATGAACATTTTGGAAACCTGAACATTTTTGGAAACCTGAACATTTTTGGAAACCTGAACATTTTTGGAAACCTGAACATTTTGGAAACCTGAACATTTCGGGAAACCTGGAAATGTAAGAAAAATGGCAAGTTACAGAGCCGATCGAAAATTTTAGGAAACTTAGAAATGATGCCGAAATGTCAAATTTTAAAGTTCAAAATAGGAAATAAGGGCTAGAGGGCCTTAAAAGAAAAAGTTGGAGAAGTTTGACACACAAATAGGCTTGGAAAAGTGGCCTGAAGATGCCACTTAGGGCCTCTGGAAATGGCGTCACATGCAGGGAAATAGGCCTGAGTTCGAGTCACTTGAGAAGCAAATAAATAAGTTTTATTTTTGCTTCAGAGATATTTGAGGTGGACGGCATGGGTTTCTAGAAAAGGAAGAGTTTTATTTGCATAAATATGTGAATAATAAGGGATAAATAATGGATTTATTTTAGATTATTTTCAAGAGATAAATGTGGATATTATTTCTTTTATTTTGATAGATAAGGAAGAGATAAAAGAGGATTATTATTAGTATTATTTTTATTAAGAGATAAGAGATAATTATTGGATTAAGTTTTATTAAAGTGATAAATCAAGGGATAAAGCTATCAAAATAGAAGAGTAGTGGCCAAGTAAAGGACTCTAGCTAGTAATTTTGGCTATAAAAGGAAGAGTAAGGCTATTCTTCATTCATTCTTTTCTTTTCAAGAAAACCTCTACCGAAATTCTCTAAAGTTTCTCCTCTTCTCTCGCCGAATTTTTCTCCGCCATTATTCTCTTTTTCTCTTTTCTTTTCTTCTTCTATTACAAACACAATCAAAAGCCGAAGATACCAATAGCCCTAGTCGATTTCTCACTAAGCCTCAAGAGCCGAAATTGTTATACACATCAAAGCCATAGCAGAAATCGCTAAGGGTTCAAGCAAGAGTTCCATCAAATTCTTGATAAGGGTAAGATTAGGTTAGATTCTCATTCTATTTCTTTTAAGGTCATCGAAATTAAGATTCTAATACCCTTAATATCTGTTGTCGAAGAGATCTTTCGAGATTTACTAAGTGTCGACTACAAGGAAGGAGAAGTTCTTTTCAGAAGGTACACCATAAGCCGCGTGTTCCCTAGTTATTCGGTGAATTTCGGGATTTAAGAATCTAAGATAAGTCATATTTAACATACGGCTAAGGGTTATTTGTTGTGAATAAATGTTAGAAATTGATCTAACATGTAGTTATAGGGATTTGATGAGAGGATACAAGGATTTTGGGATTTGAGAATTTCAAGGTAAGTTTTAAGAATACTAATCCTACTAGGATTTGGATTTATGGTCGAATGGCTTTTTATTAAATTAGTAAGTGATTAATCAAATGTAGGAATTTGAGATCTAAGGCGATAGATCGATTTGGGATTTCAAGGAATTCGTTAAGCAAATCGGTGTGTACCCTACCCTAAGTTTTGATAGGTTCATGGCTATGTTTAAATTAAATGTATTATTAAGAATGTGTGTACTCACACTAACTTTCGATATATCATATGGCAATTATTTTAACATATGAATATGCATAAGAATGTGAATATGGCTAAGTACCATAAATATGGTAAAAATACCCAGGTATGTTTCCTACTTTTGATAGGATTATGAATATGTATATTGTTACATGTGAATAATGAGAAGTTAAGTATGTTATGCATGATGATAAAATATATGGGGCATTCGGGATCTATGTGAAAGGGGAAGAAGGTGTTGACTTCGGTCTCACCAACGAAATATGGTGACTACGGTCACAAAATTTGAATATGGTAACCGGTTACATTATCTCGAATTTGGTAACCGGTTACATTATTTGAATATGGTGTCTAATGACACAAATTATATGGCGATGAGCACGTCGATCGCAGCGACTTCCTTCGATGGTGTGTAGCGGATGGAGGGTTGACTTAGTAGTCCCACGGTGTGGTGGCGAGTGCGGGTGGTGTGTAGCGGATGGTTAATTAGGTTTGGGTTTGGGAATGCATCATTAATTGTATTCTATGATTTGAATGTGTATCATTTGCATGCCTGATTCTATTATGACTTAGTGTTGTGTACACATTGAGTCTGTTGACTCACCCCGTTTGGGGAATATTTTTCAGTGATGAGCAGTAATGGACCCGGGTCGGCAGGAGCTTAAAGGTGGCCATGCATAGCAAGAAATTTATGATTTGGACTTTCAATTTATTTTAAGTATTTTAAGTTTTACTTTGGGATCATTGATATAATAAGGCCATTGTGGTTTACTTTATTTTTCTTTTATTTATTATGTTTATGGATTTTTATCAATTAAAGTTTAAGTAAATTCCTTTTTAAAATTAACTCTAAATGTTTTGTCACCTTAAATAAATGGGTTTTAACATAAGATAAATTTGTTTTCAACTCAAGCCCAACCCAAACAATATTTTTTAAAAATCATACAAGTTTTTCCTAAGTAACAAAAGAATTTTGAACCGGTTTACTTGAGGAACATACCAAATCTGGTCAAAGCTCGTGGACCGAGTTTGGGGTGTTTCAAATTGGTATCAGAGCCCAGTTTTAAACTCTCGGCCTGTGGGCTAAGGCCCAAAACATTTTCAAATCGAGCCCAAATGAGTTTTATGAAAGTATTTTTGGAAATGAGCAGGTTTTTTGGCATGGCACCTAAGTCTCCGACCCCCAGTCCACCAGGTAAGTACCCCTAACCATTTGTGTGATTATGTGTAATGAATATTAGAAGGGTAGAAAAGGAATGGAACGTAGAATAGCATGATAGGAACTTGAACCCTAGGACTAGTTTACTCAAACACAAACACATAAGACTTAATTCCATTAAACAAACCTATGACTAAGACGCCGAGTTAGGGTGTGGTAACCATTGTGCGCATGTCAGGATTGGATCCGGAAGAGCACGGTACTTAGCAAATCCTAGTGACTCACCTCCTCTCACTGGAATCCTGCACAGTGCGTAGCTTCTGGTTCACCCTAACCAAGAGGGCTCTGGTCATAGGCTAAACCTAATGACTAAAACCCGAAAGGGAACTAGCCATGTTTTTTAAAAAAAAAAAAAAAGAACCCTTAAAGTTTTGCAAATTTTGATATATCACGATTTATTAAACTTTACAAATTTACCACAGTTAATTACCAAAATACCCCGAGTTCCAAAATTACCGAAATACCCCGAATTTTAAAATTTTTCAAAATACCCTGGATTTCAAAATTACCAAAATACCCTTATTGAAAAAATCACCAAGGAACCTTATTTTGACAAATTACGAAAATACTTACAGTAGGACAAAATTACGAAAATATACCGGGTAGTGGAGAAACAATAACAATGAAAACTACAACGTTTCTCGAATGAACGAAAGTTCATAATTGTTTGATGGATGTACGAATGAATGGAAAGACTGTGTGCATGTATGAATACGAAAGAACCACTCCTAAATTCTTTCTCATAAAACTTCTTCATGGGTAATCAAGTGAAACAAGGACTAATTCATAAAACTTCTTAATCGGATCACGACATTAGAAATGAGTTCTAGGGGACGTGAACTTAGAGATCGTGCCTAGAAAGTATGATGGTTCTATTAAGATCAGAGTGCGCAGCAATAAGCGTAGAGGGGGTGAGTTAGACCGCACGATTGTTCGATAGTAAGTAATTTCGAGGACGAAATTATTTAAAGGGGTAGAAGCAGTAACATCTCGGAAAGGGCCTATGCATTTTCGGTTTGATTGTACGAAATGACAAGTCTTAAGCACTATGAATAAATTTTTGGTATTTTTGGAATTCTAGAAATGCATAGAAATGGAAATGAACATTTTGGAAACCCGAACATTTTTGGAAACTCGAACATTTTGGAAACTCGAACATTTTTGGAAAACGAACATTTTGGAAACCCGAACATTTTGGGAAACCGGAAATGTAAGAAAAATGGCAAGTTACTGAGCCGATCGAAAATTTTAGGAAACTTAGAAATGATGTTGAAATGTCAAATTTTAAAGTTCAAAATAGGAAATAAGGGCTAGAGGGCCTTAAAAGAAAAAGTTGGAGAAGTTTGACACACAAAGCAGGCTTGGAAAAGTGGCTCAAGATGCCACTTAGGGCCTCTGGAAATGGCGTCACATGCAGGAAATAGGCTGAGTTCGAGTCACTTGAGAAGCAAATAAATAAGTTTTATTTTTGCTTCTGGAATATCGAGGTGGACGGCATGGGTTTCTAGAAAAGGAAGAGTTTTATTTGCATAAATATGTGAATAATAAGGGATAAATAATGGATTTATTTTAGATTATTTTCAAGAGATAAATGTGGATATTATTTCTTTTATTTTGGTAGATAAGGAAGAGATAAAAGAGGATTATTATTAGTATTATTTTTATTAAGAGATAAGAGATAATTATTGGATTAAGTTTTATTAAAGTGATAAATCAAGGGATAAAGCTATCAAAATAGAAGAGTGGTGGCCAAGTAAAGGACTCTAGCTAGTAATTTTGGCTATAAAAGGAAGAGTAAGGCTATTCCTCATTCATTCTTTTCTTTTCAAGAAAACCTCTGTAGAAATTCTCTAAAGTTTCTCCTCTCTCTCTGCCGAATTTTCTCGCCATTATTCTCTTTTCTCTTTTCTTTTCTTCTTCTATTACAAACACAATCAAAAGTCGAAGATACCAATAGCCCTAGTCGATTTCTCACTAAGCCTCAAGAGCCGAAATTGTTATCCACATCAAAGCATAGCCGAATCATCGCTAAGGGTTCAAGCAAGAGTTCCATCAAATTCTTGATAAGGGTAAGATTAGGTTAGATTCTCATTCTATTTCTTTTAAGGCTATCAAAATTAAGATTCTAATACCCTTAATATCTGTTGTCAGAAGAGATCTTTCGAGATTTACTAAGTGTCGACTACAAGGAAGGAGAAGTTCTTTTCAGAAGGTACACCATAAGCCGCGTGTTCCCTAGTTATTCGGTGAATTTCAGGATTTAAGAATCTAAGGTAAGTCATATTTAACATACGGCTAAGGGTTATTTGTTGTGAATAAATGTTAGAAATTGATCTAACATGTAGTTATAGGGATTTCGATAGAGGGATACAAGGATTTTGGGATTTGAGAATTTCAAGGTAAGTTTTAAGAATACTAATCCTACTAGGATTTGGATTTATGGTCGAATGGCTTTTTATTAAATTAGTAAGTGATTAATCAAATGTAGGAATTTGAGATCTAAGGCGTAGATCGATTTGGGATTTCAAGGAATTCGTTAAGCAAATCAGTGTGTACCCTACCCTAAGTTTTGATAGGTTCATGGCTATGTTTAAATTAAATGTATTATTAAGAATGTGTGTACTCACACTAACTTTCGATATATCATATGGCAATTATTTTAACATATGAATATGTATATTGTTACATGTGAATAATGAGAAGTTAAGTATGTTATGCATGATGATAAAATATATGGGAATTCGGGATCTATGTGAAAGGGGAAGAAGGTGTTGACTTGGTCTCACCAGCGGAATATGGTGACTACGGTCACAAAATTTGAATATGGTAACTTCGGTTACATTATCCGAATTTGGTAACTTCGGTTACATTATTTGAATATGGTGTCTAATGACACAAATTATATGGGCGATGAGCACGTCGATCGCAGATGGATCGCCTTCGATGGTGTGTAGCGGATGGAGGGTTGACTTAGTAGTCCCCACGGTGTGATTGGCGCAGTACGGGTGGTGTGTAGCGGATGGTTAATTAGGTTTGGGTTTGGGAATGCATCATTAATTATATTCTATGATTTGAATGTGTATCATTTGCATGCCTGATTCTATTATGACTTAGTGTTGTGTACACATTGAGTCTGTTGACTCACCCCGCTTGGGGAATATTTTTCGTGTGATGAGCAAAGAATGGACCGGGTTGGCGGGGAGCTTAAAGGTGGCCATGCATAGCAAGAAATTTATGATTTGGACTTTTAATTTATTTTAAGTATTTTAAGTTTTACTTTGGGATCATTGATATAATAAGGCCATTGTGGTTTACTTTATTTTTCTTTTATTTATTATGTTTATGGATTTTTATCAATTAAAGTTTAAGTAAATTCCTTTTTAAAATTAACTCTAAATGTTTTGTCACCTTAAATAAATGGGTTTTAACATAAGATAAATTTGTTTTCAACTCAAGCCCAACCCAAACAATATTTTTTAAAAATCATACAAGTTTTTCCTAAGTAACAAAAGAATTTTGAACCGGTTTACTTGAGGAACATACCAAATCTGGTCAAAGCTCGTGGGCCGGGTTTGGGGTGTTTCAAAAATCGTGTGAAAATTTTGTAAAGAAATTTTACCGATTACATGTCTAATTTGATAAAGGACCAAATTGCACAAATTGCAAAAGTTGAGTTCTAATAGTTAAAGGGATTAAATAGCTATAGAACTTAAAAGTGGAGGTCCTTATATGGTAATTAGTCCATTAAATAATGTTAGTAGATATTTTTGGATGAATCATCCATGGAAAAAGAAATAAAGAAAAGGATGAAGTTGGAAAGTTGGAAAAATAAAAGATGATTGTAACGCCCTGAATTTGGGCCTAGAAGAATTGGGCCTACTGGGCTTTGGGCTTTGGGTCTCAGAAAATTTTTAAGTGAACGAGAAAATGACAATTGGCATGTGGGCTTTGAGGGTTAGTGAATTTGGAGTGTCTAGGGGTGTTGGAGATGTCCTGGGATCAAGTAAGGGTATAGGAAAAATTTTGGTTTTAGCCCCAAGGGAACTGTGACTTCAGTTGGTAGGCCTTTTAAATAAATGAAGAAGAAAAATGACACAAAAGAGCTTGTGGTGTAGTGGCAAAGTGGCGCCACTTAGGGAGCAGGGAGGTGGCGTCATTGGCAGGCAAGGGAGTCCAAGGTTCGAGTAGTGGCATGGTATTTTATTGGGTATTTATTTTACTGTCAGGACGGCTAGAGTTTGTGTTGCAGTGAAAGTCTGATGGATGAGAGGTTTGAAATGGTCATGGAGAGATTGTAGGAGCTTATCTTGGAGAAAATTTAGGAGCTGAGAAGTGTGAAGAGTTGGTGCCGTTTTGGGAAGTGTAAAGTGTATAAATTTGGCTTAGGAGGGTGAATGAGTGCCGTTTTTGGGTCTTTTGGGGGGTATTACGAATTTTCATTGTGGCTTTTGGCATTTGGAGAGTTTTGTAAATAGGTCAGTCTTTCTTTTCTTTACCGAATATCCTGTAGTTACCCTCACACAAGCACATTTGATATTTTTCTTTTCTTTTTGTTACCTCTTTCAAACCCTCTAAAGTCGAATAATTCCACCCTCCCTTTGCCGAAATTCTTTTTGTGCCGTCACTATTTCTTCAACCTAGCCGATTCTTGTGTAAGTACTTTACTCTTTCAATTGATCTTTCTAGAACCGACTTCTCCTCTCCCTCACTCTTTCTAAATCGATTTTGGTAGGGGATTGATATCGAATCTCTGTTCTTCAGATCTCTACCGAATTACTCTTTATACGTTTTGAATTTGGGTAAGTATTCTTCACTGTTGGTTTTGAAGGTTGGCCAAATGGTCGTAAGTAATGTAAGGGTGACTTAAGATGGATATAAGTCACTTATGGTTCAGTTTTTAATAATTAAGATTGATGCAGATTTAGGAAGTACTCGTGATTAGTGATCGAGGAAAAGCTATTAAGGCTTGGTGTTTCAGGTAAGGTTAAGGTGAGACTTCGGCTTTTGGTAAAGTATTCGATAAGTTTATGTGATTAATCATTGAGTGACATCGTTTGTAGGATCGTGGCTAAGGAGATCGCAGTAGCGCTTTGTTATCAGTGTGTACATACACTATACACACACAATGGATTGGGAAATCTCAAATCCCGAAAGTTTGGCTTGGTAGTTTTGCAGTCTGCGCGAACACTCGTATGGGGGAAATGGAATCGATAACAGAGACCCCATGAGCGATCTCATGGACTTGGGTCGTGTTTTGGCCAATTGGGCCAGAATGGGCAAAAAGGGCCCGATGGGCTGTAGGCTCAAAATAGGCGAATTTGATGATTTGGTAATAAGTGATGAACTAGTCATGCTGGTTACATGGCTTGGAATTGATTTGGGCCAGATGGGCCATATGAATGTGATTGGGCCAGGTGGGCTATATGAATGTGATTAGGCCAGGTGGGCCATATGAATGTGATTTGGGCCTAATGGGCCATACGAATGAGATTGGGCCTGGTGGGCCATATAAATGTATGTGAATTTGTTTGGCTTTTTAAGGGGTCTTGGGCTTAGTATTTGGTAAATTGCTTAGCCTTACATAAAACTTAAACTATTAACTAGTTATGACCGTGGACAAGTCATAAGGTTAAGGTGTGGCAATGGGTATATGCATGTCTAGGATTGGGTCTAGGAAGAGCTTGGTACTTAAGCGGTCTTAATGACCCACCTCCTCTTCTCTGGAATCCTACCTGGTGCATAGTATCTGTTCACTTTAGCCAACGAGGACTTGATAATGGGCCAAGGTAAGTAATAGACCCATAACAATGAGAAAAGACCGAAATGCCCCTAAGGGCGAAAATGACTAAAATACCCCTATGTGTTGAAGGTAAGATTTATGGATGTTACATGTACATTTGTTGCATTCATATGACATTTTTTTAGGTTGCATATGGGTGGGAATTATGGAACGGAGGGAGTATATGAGGATCGCATGGTTGCTTGACAACTGTGGATCCACCGATAGCTTCTTAAGCCCATTATATGATAAGCAGCTTTGCTGCAATGTTAGGTAGTACCGCAACCAGGCTACCCTTGAAGTGTATTGGATGGGTGGGTCGATTTAGAAATCCTCACAGATGTGTTTCGGTTGGACAGAGACGAAGTGTATCGGATGGATTATTTGGGGAGGGTTTGCACAGCATTGCATGGATGATATTATTATGTTAACAATATGTTATGTATGATATTTGTTTGACGAGGGTCGTACACACTGAGTTTTCAAAAACTCACTCCCTCTTTTATTTTTTTTCCCCTCAGGTGATCCTCAGTAGGCGGTTCGACGGATGGAGGGACTCAGAGGTGGCCAACTAGCAAGACGATTAGACTTGTTTTCTTAATATCTAAATTCTGGATTTTAAGTTATTTATTTTAAGTTAATTTATTTCGGATTGTATAAGGCTTTCCCTCTAGCTATTATTCATTACTTCCACTATGCATTGAAATTTTGAAACGGAACCTAGTTTTATTTCTTTTAAGCATATTTCAAGTTTTTGAAAATAATTGTGTTTTAAGAACGAGCTTCCGCTGTCAAAGGAATTTTTTTTTAGTAACAAGGAAATGGTTTTTTTTATACACCTCGTTTTGAAAGCAAACTGGATTTTTCTTAACTTTTCTTTAAAAGGGTTTTCAATGAAAAAAAGGTTTTCGCAAAAACACTTCAATGTGACACGTCGGATTCGGGCCTAACTTCTAGGCCGGGTTTGGGGTGTTACAATGATATCATAATTAAATAGAAAATATCATCATTTTATATCATCTTTTTCCCCAAAAATGCATGGAAACCCTAGGAAAGAGAAAACAAGCTTTCATGGCTAAATTAGGTAAGTATTCAAGTCTCGTTTTTAGTAATTTTTATATTTTTGAGATCGGAAAAGCTTAATTTGTCTATTTGGGGGATTAATTTGAAAGGATATAAAAGAATGGAATTTTTACCATGGATGATTATGCTGGAAATTTGAAATTTATGGTAGAAAATGAAAGGTTGTTGATAGATAAACAACTTTTACAAAGTTAATTTTGATGAAAACTTGATTTAGGGACTAAATTGTAAAAATGTGAAATCCATGGGAAAATTCTGATTTTTATGAAATATATGGGCTGTAAATATTACATAAAAATTTCGGTTAGGCTCGAAACAAGGAGTAAATTGCATGAATTTCATTTTTCGAGATTAGGGATGAAATCGTCATTTATCAAAAGTTTAGGGGCAAAATGGTAATTTTGCTTAAGTTGTAAATTGGACTAAATTGATGTTAAATTTACTCGTATAGATCTGGGTAGACCGAATATGGAGTTAGAACGAGGAAAGGAGAAAATGTTGGATTAATAGATTTTATGTACATGAACAATTATCGAGGTAAGTTCGTGTAACTTAACTATGTATGTTATTATGCTTGAATTAAATTGTATGAATGTGATGGTATATATGTATGTGATGATATAAAAATCATATATATTTTATGAAATTAAAGATGTTCAATAAAGCCCAATAAATGATAATATCCCATAAATGGTTAGTCCCGGTTGAATAATGAATATCGATGGATAGTGGTGATTTCTCGTATGAAATGAGGTCCTACATGTGTTGCAGAAAAGATTTAGCTCAGATGAGTAATCCATTGATCTCATTATGGAAAGGATTTAGCCCGGACGGGTAATCCTAAGTGAGCCTCTCAAGCATATGTTTCAATTAGGATTTAGCCTGGACTGGTAATCCTAATTGACTGGATTTAGCTGGGTGATAATCCGGATCGGACTCTATAGGGAATTCTTTGTCATATAAAGGATTTAGCTGGTGTCGTAATCCGACAAAGCCCTTAGAGTATATGCATTCGCATGCAATTTAGCCTCGGATCGTAATTTCGCTGTATAATATGTGGTTCTAGAGTGTACCTAAAAGGTACTATGGATATGAATTGATTGGATTATGATTTTGTACACTTTAAGTGTACTACATGAGTATCCATCGATAATTCAAATAAATTCAACTGGTAAAGTTCTGACATGAGCAAATATGGATTTGAGATAAATGGTTATATATTGAGACATGATATGTGGAAGTATGAAATGTTTATACATGAACATGAAATGGTTTGATGAATATGTTCATCTAACCTAAGTGATTATCAATACTTCAATTGATTATTGAGTAAGGTTCTGACAAGAAATATACTAGAACTTGAGATGGATTAATATAAAGTATACCTGAAATACATGAAGAAAATTGCATACATGTTATATGAACACATGATGTGGAAAAACATATGTGCATGTGAATCCAAATATTGATGAGTTCATATATGTGTTTCTTGAAGTTTATATGAAATATGAGACTAACAAGGGTGAGGAGAATGTGTGATAGGGCTTGTGAGATTAAATGGTTTGATTATACCCTATGTATTTATTTTGATGATGAATGGGTGGTAAGTTTACTACTAAGTTATACAGACTTACTAAGCATTATATGCTTACTCCATTTTATTTTTCCCTGTCTTATAGTAAATCGGAATGCTCGTTGGATTGTAAGCTTGGCGAAGATCACTCACACTATCCAACAGTTCATTTCAGTGAAAAAGGTAAAATAATTACAGTTATAATGGCATGTATAGGTTAAATTGGCTAACAATGGCATGTAATTATTTGATAATGACTAGCTATTGGGATGGCTAGTTATGAACATCCTTTGGTGTTATGTATAAAAAGATCGTGTCATAGTATATGATTGAAAATGATTAATTGGTAGAAATCACAATGACATAAGAATGAATGAATTAAATTAGCATATTTGATACAAAATGTACAAATGTGATGTAACAGCTTGGTTTTAGCTAAATCAGAACAGTGGTTTTTTGAACCACAAATTCGATGTCAAAAAAATTATTTTAATATTATTTTATGTGTTTACAGCATGAAAGTATGAATGTGTTAATTTTTTGTGAAGTAATTTTATCGTTTAATTGCTCAATTTGAGAAAAAAGGACTTAGTCGCGTAAAATGAAAAAGTTGCATTCTATTAGTTAAAGGTGTCAAATTGCTTTGGCTTTTAAATATGATGACCTTAAATGGTAATTAGACCATTTTAAAGGTTAATGGACATTAATGGACATCCATTATATGTTTTTATATGTTTATAATAAAGGTTATATTAGTAAATTGATATATTAGGTAAGAATTTATAAAACAAAATCAAAATTATGCTTCATTATCATCCTCATGCATCGAAATTAGAAGAACAAGAAGAGAAAATAGGGTTCTTCATTCGGCTATGAATAATTCAAGCAATTAGGTATGTTTTCAGCTCGGTTTTTAATGATTTTTACGTTTTTGAGATCGTTGCTTTGTATTCTAGCTAGCCCGTACCTTAGATTTTGAAATTGTTAAAGGTTTAACATGTTGCCATTTTTGAATGCTTGAGTAATTTGATGATTGATGATGGATTATGAAGGTTTGTTGATAGATTTAATAGTTTTGTGAAGTGATTTTTGACAAAAATGTTAAATAGGGATTAAATTGTGAAATATGCAAATTGAGTGGTTGAAATGTGAAATAAATGAAAGTTTTGGACTGCTAGGGGAATTATGGTAATTCGGCCAAGCATGGGTCTTGTTGAATTATGTGAATTTTGTGTAATTGTGAAATAAGGACTAAATTGTGAAAATGTGAAAATTTAGGGGTAAAAGTGTAAAAGTACTTTAAAGTGTGATTTGGACTAAATTGAATGAATATGAGATTGAATAAGTTAATTTTGAATATATTTAGATCAAGAAAAGAGGAATCCAGAATTAGATCGGGGGAAAGGCAAGATTATCGAGTAATTTACTCATTTCGCCGTTTTCATACTCGAGGTAAGTTTGTATGTGTTAATTTCATTATAAATATATGTTAAGTTCGACGATGAAATCGACAAGTGTAAATTTCCGGTTGAACCTTAGGAATAGATTTTGGATACTGATGATATGTTAAAAGATGATATACCGATTTGGCTTCGGGCCATGCATATCGGATGTGTTGGCTTCAGGCCACGATATCGGCGCTTCGGATGCAAGTGATACCTTGATTTGGCTATGGGCCATGGTATAGGTATTTCGGAGAGGAGTTACCTTGATTTGGCTACGGGCCATGGTATAGGTACTCTAGGATAAGTTACCTTGATTTGGCTTTGGGCCATGGTATAGGTACTTATCGATTGAGATCTTTGAGTATCCAACTTCTATTTCTTATGGTTCAACTGGTAAACGAATGATGTGGTTGAGAAAGAGGTTAGTACGAGGCATTACAGGTATGTATAGAACCTATCCGAGTATTAAATAAGGAAAGTTTGATGAGATGGTATTTGATCATGTTTTGAGACATGAGAAAGGTTTGTAGTTAATGTGTATATGTTGATGTTATGTATAATTGGTTGATTTGTATTTATTTGATGAATTAAGTTATTCACATACAAGCTTACTAAGCTATGAAGCTTACTTTGTGTTATTTTTCTATATTTTGTAGTGAATCAAGGCTAGCTCGGATCCGGGAGTCGTCGGGAACATCATCGCACTATCGAACATCTATTTGGTACTTTTGAGTTGTGTATATATGGTATATTGTAACATCCTGATTTTGGGCCTAGTCAGAACAGTGGTTGCGGGACCACAAATTCGACATCAAAAAATTTATTTTATTATTATTTTGATGTCTATAGTATGATACTAAAGTTGTGTGAAATTTTCATAAAGAAATTTCCTCGTTTGAGTGCTTAATCTGATAAAAAGGACTAAATTGCGTAAGGTGCAAAACTTGAGGTCTAATTGATAAAGGCACTAAATAGCTATAGAATTGAAAAGTATGAGCAGTTGCATGGTAATTATACCAATAGAAAAGTGAGGAGACAAAGATGGACATGTAGTAGGTGGATTTGGTGAAGTTATTAAAAGGTTTAATTTGGTAAATAAGTTAATAGGGTAATAGGAAAAATAGCAAAAACCTACAATCTTTTTTTATTTCTCTTTCTTCACCGATTCTTACCCAAGGAAATGGCCATGGAAGCTTGAAAATTTCAGCAACTTCTAACTCTCACAAGTAAGTGATTTTGATGGCCATTTTTTATGATTTTTGTATTTTTGGAACCCTTGTAGCTTAATCTAGCTAATGAGGGGACTATTTTGCAAAATGTTTGAAAGTCTAGGGTTTTTCCATGAGAATATTCATGTTGTTTGCTGCATTTTTATGGAAGAAAATGAATCTTGGTTGTTAAATAAACAACTTTTGTTAAGTGATTTTCATGAAAACACCTAAAATGGACCATTTTGTAAAAGTTGTAAAATAGGTGGTAAAGGTGTGAAATAATGCAAATTGTGGACTGCTATAGTTATGAAAATGGTTCGGCAAGGCCTAAAATACAAGGAAATTGAATAAAATCATTTTACGAACCTAGGGGCAAAAGTGTAAATATGACAAAGTTTAGGGGCAAAAATATAATTTTGCCATAATATGATTTTTGGACTAAATTGAATAGTATAATAACTAAATAAGTCAAATGTGATATTTTAGATAAAGAAAAACGAGTTTCGGACTTAGAACGGGGGAAGACGAATATTGGACGACTCGGTCCCTTTCGCCATTTTAAGTCGAGGTAAGTTCGTGTGTAAATAATACAACATTATATTATGTAATTAATATTTTGATATTGCATGAATTGTATATATATGTTTCTACGGATTCGATTGATGTTGATTTGGCGAAGAATCAAGAATGAGAATCCCGGTTGAACCTTAGGAATAGATAGGATACAAATGCCATGACATTTGGGTGATATGTGTGCTAGTGTAAGACCATGTCGGGGACATGGCATCGGCCATATTATGAGAGCCAGTGTAAGACCATGTGTAACACCCCAAACCCGGCCCATTCAATACGACCGAATTTGAAATGCCACTGCGGAAAACGTTTAAAAATATTCTTACTTATCAGTAAAAACCGTTAAAAATTTGTTGCCCTTGATAAAACATTTAAAACATTCTAAATAAAATTAAGTGGTGATAAAAATACCGGATTCAAAATTTTAATATGACTTTTGAGATATAAATAGCTTTTAAAATTAAACTACCAAAATATTAACTTAATTACAAATCCAACTGAAACATAGCAAAATTCAAATACTTTAAGGCCCTTATTGCAACAAATAACTATTCAAAAATACTTAAAATACTGAAGTTAATAAATTCTATTATATAATGAAAACAACTTCTTCTCGCATGGGCCACCTCGTATCCACTCCAACCCGGTCCGATCATCATCCATCACTGCGATGTTGATAAAAATTTGGGTGAGTCATACGGATCAAGTGTGTAATTAATCCATTTGAATTCCACCCACATGTTAACCACATATTAACCCATATATCGAGATAACAAAATAACATATTTACATAATAACACATTTCAGGCTTGGCCCATATTCATGTCACTTATCGTGTAATGAGGTAATTAACCGTATAATTTCCACATATCGGGCTTACCCCATTTCCGCACCGATCCACATTCATATCGGGCTTGGCCCATTTTCACATTAATCCACATATCAATTGAAATGCAAAGTGCACCCAACCCAACCTAGGGTCCATCCTCTACACACCCCGTATCCACCTACCACACACCGGGGATTAACAAATCACCCTCTCCTTTTTACTCCAAAGGCAATCAATGCCGCCCACGTGAAATTAAGCATAATAATCCACAACGCAACCTCGATCGGCGCCAATCCACGATGTAGCCGTAGCTAACACCAAAACCACGATGGGACACATAGTCACTCATCAACCACGATATAGCACATAGCTTATATCAACCACGATGAGGCACATGAGCTACTCATCAAGCCACGCGAACTAAAGCGCAATTAATCCACACGCGTGACCTCGATCAACGTCAATCCACGATGTAGCTCAAGGCTAACATCAAACCACGTACTCGAAGTACACCCGCCTTCTTTCATATCATATCCCACCCATGCACATGCAACATATAATAATGTCATGATAATAATGCATGTACAAAGTTGTTCGGACATACAATCTCATTCATATAGGCACATTCACATTCTTTCAATAATCAACACTAACACGGTATTCGATATACCCCTCTAGGGTATCCATATCACATCACTTCATCCATGCGCACTAGTTAACCCATAAACATAACACATACAAATATAGCATAAACCGGAAACGGTGGGTTAATCACACACCGATCACTTGGAGAACTACGCTTTCGACATCGATGCTATCACTAGGCGATACTACGGCTATTTGCCTACTTTCTTGTTCGATTTGGTCCACACCCGGTGGCCAATCCGGACGCAGAACGGATCTTCTCTTAAACTTCGGGATAGGGGCTATCCCTTGTCCTCCTTGACTAGCATTCGCCTCCATAACGATACTTAATCGAGATCAACCGGTTAATCACTACTACTTTAATATATCAAATCAAATCTACATTTACTAAATATCCTTACGAAATAAATCTTGAATCCGAAGCTTGTCCTACTTACGTCGACTTGCCCCTAATTAACCATAATACCAATCGGTCACATTTAAACCCTAAAGATGGCCCTTGGCCGAATGCCTTATTGGCCTACCTTGAAGAATCAAAAAGCGATTACCAAAGGAGAATTCACTTACCACTATTACACGTTTGCTTTGAAGAGCCTAAAGTAAGTAGTCGACAAACACCCTCCTTTAAAGATTCGGGTTAGAGCACAACAATGATGGTTTCGGCACTTAATGGTGAAGAGAAAATGCAATAATGGAGAGGGTTTTATGCCTGGAGATTTTGGTAACAAAGAACAACGACAGAGGGGTTTTAGCTTTTGTGACTTGCGGCAAAACAAAGAGAATAGGCACTTTAAGCTTCGGTTATGGCTTCAAAGAAATAGAAATAGATTTGGTGTTGGATGAAAGAAAATAATGAGAGGTGTGAGTGGGAAGAAATTCGGCACAAAGAAATTTAAAGAAAAAGATATCAAAGATGATTACTCCCCCTTATAAAGAATTCGGCTACTATATCCTTGCTATTATCAAACTCTTTGATAATCTCCTCTATTATCTCCTTAACAAATAAAATAAATTAATCCAACATTAATCCCTTATCAAACTCCTATATTATCTCTTATCACCTATTTAAACCAAAATAAATAAAATAAATCCTTATTTATCTCTTCTTCATCTTGCACAAAATAATTAAATCAACAATTATCCTACTTGAATAAATAAAACAACAATTATCTATTATCTACCAACTTAAAATAAAATAAAATAATCATCAATTATCCTACCTTAGCAGAAATTAATAGGAGAATAAGTTGAATCCTCATCCAATTAAAAGTCCCCTGTGTCGTCCACTTTCTTCCAACTCTACCTTGACGAAAAAGCAAAATAAAACACTCCCTTCTTGCTCACTGACCTCAAACCCAAGACCTGCTGGAGCCCTTGGACTAAGCCGCAGATAACGCCCTGTGCCACTTTGCCAAGGCGTTTTTTTGTGACATGATTCACCTGAATTTCTTTTAAAACCTCTTTTCGCCAGCGCCTTCGTGACGCAAAAATAAACACTCCTTCCTGCTTCTTCGCATAACTCAGAACCAAGGCCCTTAACCCCACTTGCACATGGCGTCCATTGCCACTTTACCACATGATTCCTTGTGTCATTAATTCCCTAAAAATTTCTTTAAAGCCTCCTTAGCCCAGTTCCCTTTTTGACGCAAAAATAAAAGTCTTTAATGCTTCCCACGATGCTCGAACCTTTTCCTCTCTGAACTCCCTTTGAGCGCAACCTCCCAAGCACCTAAGGTAGCGTCCCAAGCCACTTTACCAAGCCCACTTTCATGTCCATAAACTCCTAAAAATTTTCCTTAAGGCCTCATTCACCTAACTTCTCCTTTAAAAATAAAATTCCAATATTTTCCAAGACTTCCTCCTACATCCTTGGATTCTCAAAACCCTTAAAACATGCTCAACCACAGTTAAAGCCTACTAACACTTGAGTTATGCTCCAAACGCATAACCCCCAATTTAGGATATTACAGTTCTACCATCCTTAAAAATAATTTTGTCCTCGAAATTACTTACTATCGTTCAATCGTGCATTCTTAACTCACCACACTACTCTATTGCTGTGCACTCTGATCTTAATAAAACTATCTTACCTTCTAGGCATAGTTTTAAAGTTCACATCCAAGGTTTCATACACTTCACTAGCAATACAACAATAAACTATCTCTAAAGCAACAAATAATACTCCAAAAACAAGGAACTTACCCGCTATCACATCCTTGGTTGTCTCACATCCGAACCTTCAGCTCCTCTGCCGGGTGTTCCACGACCTTGGCCTCGAGCCCTATCCATCACTTGCGGACATTTCTTAACCAAATGAGCCTTAGACCCACACCGGAAACATTCCTTACTATTTCCCCAACATTCTCCTGCATGAGCTCTTCCACACTGAGCACATGAACGACTCCGATTCTCGTAAGCGCGCACAGTGCACGCATGAATTCTCGATCCTTGGTCTTTTACGAATATCCTCGGATGGCATGATGGTCTAAAACTCCTTTTGTTCGAATTCTTATTCTTCTCTCGATTACGCCTCGCAGCTTTTCTTAACTTCTTGACTATCCGAGCTTTTTCCACTAGAATCGCAAAGTCCCTTTCTCTTTGCGGAGCAATCAACACTCGTAGCTCATCCCGCAACCCGTCTTCGAATCGAACACACCTTTCGTAATCGTAGCCACGATCCCCTTGGCGTATTGACTTAACCGCACAAATTCCGCTTCATACTGCTGCTACTAACTTGCTTCCTTGAACCAAGTTTAGAAACGCTTTTCCTTCTGCTTTGCGAGTCTAAATGCGGCTCCCACATACTTCCCTTCAAACTTAGCCTTAAATAAATCCCAATCTAATCGATCTGCCGGGACACCTTGTTTGACAGTGAGCCACCATCGATAAGCTTCATCTCGTAGCAACGAGACCGCGCCTTCGGCTTTTCCTCGTGATGCAGTCTAGATCATCCATGATTCTTTCAAGCGCTTCCACCAATACTCCGCTACATTCGAGCCACTCCGGATACTCCTCTAAAAACTTCACTCCGTTGGACCTAAGTCTCTCCGAAACCGACTTCCGAGCTCCACTTCTCATTCCAACTCTTGCTACTTGGTGTAGCACACGTAGCATAGCTTGCGATCTGGCGTCATCTCCTCCGTCGGATCTTGATCCTCCGCGCCACCGATGGCGGCGGCGGCGCACGTCACTACGACCCATGGCGGACCCTCACGGTTACGATCATCGTCATTCGACCACGTCTCCTAGAGCTCATTTTTAACGTCGCGATTTTATCTCGATTAAAAAGTTTTATGCATCAATTTTGTTCCACTTATTAACCGCGAACAATTTTATGAAGTAAAGTATTTAGAAGTAGTTCTTTCGATTACACAAAGGTTCGATTCAAGTTCACTACTCTAATTCGAGAGGGTCACATTCACATTCATAAGCAGAGACACATTCATTCACTACACTTCTATGGTCATTTCGGTCCTTTCCCAACCTGGGGTAATTTCGTCATTCGTCCTATAAGGGTATTTTGGTAATAAAACTGGGTAAATTTGAAAATCCTTACAAATCAACGATATTTCAAAATTTACAAAAACTCGAGGTTATCTTGAAAATTTGTTTTCCAAATCAATGTATGTTTGAGAAATTTGAGAAATCGGGGTCATTTTGGTAATTTTTGTAAGTCAAGGGCATTTTAAGTAATTTTTTTAAATCAAATTTCGCAAAATAGAGATTTATTATTTTTGCAAATTAGGAATATTTCAGATAAAAGTTGTGGTAGCATGGAAATTTCAAAAAAATTCAAACCGGGGGCATTTTAGCAATTTCACCACTAGGGGTATTTAGGTAATTTTGCCAACCAGGAATAACTCGAAAAAATATTTTTCCAAAGTCTAATTTAGTGTTTTCAAATCAGAAAGGGTAATTTGGAGATTTAGAAACTAAGTTTTTGTAAATAGTAAGGCTAGTCCCTTTCGGGTTTTAATCATTGGTTTATTAGGTGACTAAGTCCTCTTGGTTAGGGTGAACAGTAGCTACGCACAGGTAGGATTCGAGTAAAGAGGAGGTGAGTCGCTAGGACTGCTTAAATACCAAGCTCTTACTGAATCCACTCCTAGACATGCGCACAATGGTTGCCACACCTAGCTCTGGCGACTTAGTCACGGGTTTGTTTAATGGTCCTTAAGTCTTATGCACTTGTGTTTGAGTAGATTAGTCCTAGGGTCCAATAGCCCTAATCTACTAATCTACGTTCCCATAAAAGTCCATATAGTTCACATATTCAAACCACTTCAATAGCGTAAGTACTTACAGTGGACTTGGGCCGGAGATACAGTGCCATGCTAGAATAAACTGAAATAAAAGCCCATTTTTGAAAAGCCCATTTTTTTGAAAACTATTTTTGCCCAAAACCTCAAAGCCGAGTTTTGAACGGGCTCGATACCAAGCTGTAACACCCCAAACCCGACCCATTCGATCGACCGAATTTGAAATGCCATCATGAAAACGTTTAAAAATATTCTTACTTAACAAGAAAAACCGTTAAAAATTTGTTGCCCTTGATAAAACATTTAAAACATTCTAAATAAAATTAAGTGGTGATAAAAATACCGGATTCAAAACTTTAATATGACTTTTGAGATATAAATAGCTTTTAAAATTAAACTACCAAAATATTAACTTAATTACAAATCCAATGAAACATAGCAAAATTCAAATACTTTAAGGCCCTTATTACAACAAATAACTATTCAAAAATACTTAAAATACTGAAGTTAATAAATTCTATTATATAATGAAAACAACTTCTTCGCAAGGGCCACCTCGTATCCACTCCAACCCGGTCCGATCATCATCCATCACTGCGATGTTGATAAAAATTTGGGTGAGTCATACGGACTCGGTGTGTAATTAATCCACCGAATTCCACCCACATGTTAACCACATATTAACCCATATATCGAGATAACAAAATAACATATTCACATAATAACACATTACGGGCTTGGCCCATATTCATGTCACTTATCAGTAGCATGTGGTAATTAACCGTATAATTTCCACATATCGGGCTTACCCCATTTCCGCGATCCACATTCATATCTTTGGGCTTGGCCCATTTTCACATTAATCCACATATCAATTGAAATGCAAAGTGCACCCAACCCAACCTAGGGTCCATCCTCTACACACCCCCGTATCCACCTACCACACACGGGGATTAACAAATCACCCTCTCCTTTTTACTCCAAAGGCAATCAGTGCCGTCCACGTGAAATTAAGCATAATAATCCACAACGCAACCTCAGTCAGCGCCAATCCACGATGTAGCCGTAGCTAACACCAAAACCACGATGGGACACATAGTCACTCATCAACCACGATATAGCACATAGCTTATATCAACCATGATGAGGACGCAGAGCTACTCATCAAGCCACGCGAACTAAATCGCAATTAATCCACAACGTGACCTCGATCCAACGTCAATCCACGATGTAGCTCAAGCCTAACATCAAACCATGTACTCGAAGTACACCCGTACCTTCTTTCATATCATATCCCACCCATGCACATGCAACATATAATAATGTCATGATAATAATGCATGTACAGGTTGTTCGGACATACAATCTCATTCATATAGGCACATTCACATTCTTTCAATAATCAACACTAACTCGGTATTCGATATACCCCTCTAGGGTATCCATATCACATCACATCCTTGCACTAGTTAACCCATAAACATAACACATACAAATATAGCATAAACCCGGAAGCGGTGGGTTAATCACACACCGATCACTTGGAGAACTACGCTTTCGACATCGATGCTATCACTAGGCGATACTATGGCTATTTGCCTACTTTCTTGTTACGTATTTGGTCCACACCCGGTGGCCAATCCCGGACCGCGAGAACGGATCTTCTCTTAAACTTGGGATAGGGGCTATCCCTTGTCCTCCTTGACTAGCATTCGCCTCCATAACGATACTTAATCGGATCAACCGGTTAATCACTACTACTTTAATATATCAAATCAAATCTACATTTACTAAATATCCTTACCGAAATAAATCTTGAATCCCGAAGCTTGTCCTACTTACATCGACTTTCCCCTAATTAACCATAATACCAATCGGTCACATTTAAACCCTAAAGATGGCCCTTGGCGAATGCCTTATTGGCCTACCTTGAAGAATCAAAAGCGATTACCAAAGGAGAATTCACTTACCACTATTACACGTTTGCTTTGAAGAGCCTAAAGTAAGTAGTCGTGACACCCTCCTTTAAAGATTCGGCTTAGAGCACAACAATGATGGTTTTGGCACTTAATGGTGAAGAGAAAACGATAATGGAGAGGGTTTTATGCCCGGAGATTTCGGCAACAAAGAACAACGACAGAGGGTTTTAGCTTTTGTGACTTGCGGCAAAACAAAGAGAATAGGCACTTTAAGCTTGGTTATGGCTTCAAAGAAATAGAAATAGATTTGGTGTTGGATGAAAGAAAATAATGAGAGGTGTGAGTGGGAAGAAATTCGGCACAAAGAAATTTAAAGAAAAGATATCAAAGATGATTACTCCCCTTATAAAGAATTGGCTACTATATCCTTGCTATTATCAAACTCTTTGATAATCTCCTCTATTATCTCCTTAACAAATAAAATAAATTAATCCAACATTAATCCCTTATCAAACTCCTATATTATCTCTTATCACCTATTTAAACCAAAATAAATAAAATAAATCCTTATTTATCTCTTCTTCATCTTGCACAAAATAATTAAATCAACAATTATCCTACTTGAATAAATAAAACAACAATTATCTATTATCTACCAACTTAAAATAAAATAAAATAATCATCAATTATCCTACCTTAGCCGAAATTAATAGGAGAATAAGCTGAATCCTCATCCAATTAAAAGTCCCCTGTGTCGTCCACTTTCTTCCAACTCTACCTTGACGAAAAAGCAAAATAAAACACTCCCCTTGCTGCTCACTGACCTCGAACCCAAGACTGCTGGAGCCCTTGGGCGCAAAGCTGCAGATAACGCCTTGTGCCACTTTGCCAAGGCGTTTTTTTTTGTGACATGATTCACCCGAATTTCTTTTAAAACCTCTTTCGCTTGAGCGCCTTCTTGTATAAAAATAAACACTCCTTCTGGTTCCTTTGCAACTCAGAACCAAGGCCCTTAACCCCTTGCACATGGTGTCCATTGCCACTTTACCACATGATTCCTTGTGTCATTAATTCCCTAAAAATTTCTTTAAAGCCTCCTTAGCCCAGTTCCCCTTTTTGACGCAAAAATAAAAGTCTTTAATGCTTCCCACGATGCTCGAACCTTTTCCCTCCTGAACTCCCTTTTGACGCAACCTCCCAAGCACCTAAGGTAGCGTCCCAAGCCACTTTACCAAGCCCACTTTCATGTCCATAAACTCCTAAAAATTTTCCTTAAGGCCTCCTTCACCTAACTTCTCCTTTAAAAATAAAATTCCAATATTTTCCAAGACTTCCTCCTACATCCTTGGATTCTCAAAACCCTTAAAACATGCTCAACCACACTTAAATCCTACTAACACTTGAGTTATGCTCCAAACGCATAACCCCCAATTTAGGATATTACACCATGTCTGGGACATGGTATCGACATACGATCTCGTGTAAGACCATATCTAGGATATGGCATTGGCATCCTACTACGTGTATGACAATTTCCGAGTATCCTTCGATATTCCAAATGGTTCAATGGGGTAAAGAATTAAAGTTTATGTTAAAGATGAAAAATGACTAAAGTGTAAATGAATGTGATTATCTGACGATTAAGTGTAGGTATATGTAAGTATTCACTCATGAGCAATGTGCTCGGTATGTAATCGAATTTTGGTAAGAATGTAAAAGAGTAAGTTATACCTATGAGAATGACCTTGTGATTATAAGTCCATGCTTATGAGGTATGAATACGTAGTAAATGTGATTGATGATCGTGTGTGAGGCTTTTAGGCCAAATTAAATTGAGAAATGATATGTTTAAGTCTTTGTTGTTGATGAATAGGTTAAATTGGCCAATGATTGGCTTGAAAATTTTTGATAATGACTAGTTATTGGAATGGCTAACCATGGATATACTTTGGTGTTATATGTGTGTAAATGAAAAGTTAATATAAAGGAAACATGAAAGAGTTAAATTAACAATAGAACAGTTTGGACAGCAACAGTTGTATCACTTTGAAAACTCACCAAAAAAGGTGGAAATTGAATTAGAGGTTGAATTAGATATTAAATTAAATATTATTTAGTCTATTTCTACATAAAAGAAACAGGATAAGCAAAAGAGTTTCATATGGTGAGATATTTGGATTTTAGTGAGACAAAGTTAGAATGATCTCGGAATCCCCTGTTCTGACTTGGGAAATTCATTAAAATTGTAAAAAAGTAATCATGGGATAAAATTTATATTCTTGAATTTCTTAATGAGTCTATTTTCAAGAAAAATAAACGGGAACGTCATTCAAGTTCTGTACAATGAGATAGTTAATTTTTAGTGAAGAGGGGTCGGAACTGTCAGATAGCAAAACAGGGGAGACTTTAAAGAATAAACTGTACTGATTGGCTGAACAAAAAATCATGAAAATTTTATGGTAAGAATATATGTGAGTTTAGTTTCAGGTAAAATTAGCGGATCTTAATTTAGAGTTCCTTAGATCCAGATAAAAATAATTTAGTGACTGTAACTCAAGTAAACAGCTCAAGATGAACATAAATGAATTGTGAAATTTTATGTAATAATGATGGTGTTATCTTGAGAGCTTACAATGAGGATTGTTAAAAGCATTGAAATCAATTGTTTATTATTTACATACGTACTTACTAAGCTTTATAGCTTACTCCATTGTTTTTTGTGTTTATAATGTACTCAGGTTAGCTCGGGTTGGAACTCGCCGGAGAATCTATCACACTATCAAGCTTACAATTTAGGTATCGATGATGTTATACTTAAGGTTATGGAATGTATAGGGAACTTTTTCATGTGTATATGTTACTATGATTTGTCCCAGAATACTGAACCTTGATGTTCGGAGTTCATTGTTGTATAAGGTCATTTAATGTGACCAAATAAATTGGTTATGCTATAAACCCATGAGGATGCATTCCAGGGTTGAGTAAATTGTATGCTATGACTCGTTACGTGTGTGTGGTGTATGTTTTGGTAGCTTTAATATGTCATGAAATGTGTCATTAAAGTTATACTCAAGTATGGGCATGATAGGGTAGAAATTGGCTAGGAAAATAGCCAACTTTTTGACCACACAGGCAGAGACACGGCGTGTGAAGGACACGATCTAGCACACGGGTGTGTGAATTGGTCGTGTGATCCAAAACGAATGATGATGTCATACACAGAGAGTTACACGGGTGGAGGACACAGGCATGTCCTGGGCCACACGGACGGGTGTAACCACACGGTCTGCCCAAACGGGCGTGTAACTCTCCAAAACAAGGAAATTTTCTAAATGTTTCAATAGTTTTAAAAGTTCTCGGTTTAGTCCCGAATCGCTCCCAAAGCCTATTTTGGGCCTCGTAGGCCCATTTTAGGGACTTGATGATATAAGATAAAAGTTTTAAATTTTTAAATGAAAATTTATGCCTTGAAATTTTTCAGTCACCAATGTTATTGTCCGGTAACGCCTTGTACCCTGTTCCGGCGTTGAACACGGGTAAGGGGTGTTACATATATGGCATGTATAGGCTACTTGTGGTATTTTGGTTGTGATGATAGCCATGAGATTTGGCTTGTAAATGAATATGTTTTGGATTGTATATATATAGCCATGAGTGATGGCTTATTTTGGTACGATTTGGCATGAATGTGGTTATGGTTTTTAGTTGCTCAAAATGGTTATATTTGGAGCTTGGTAATTGGCTTATATTGTGTGATGGAAATTGATAATTTGAGAGTTTATGTACTAGTGAAATTGTGTTTGATTAATGTAAGTGTGGAATGATTAGTTGATTGAATTGTATATGTGAATTTAAGTATGGAAATTGATGGCAAACTATAGTATGTTTGTGATTGGTATTGTTGGTATTTGGATGCATATTAGTGTCTTGAAATGGTGCCATTTGAGCTTGAATAGGCATGTGCATAATGGGTGGCAAATTGGCCTTGCAAATGGCCTACGAGGTGTGTGTCTCAGCCGTGTGTGACACACGATTAAGTACACGGTCGTGTGTCCCCTGGTGTTGATATTAAATGAAATCAGTATGCTCCACACGGTCTCACACACGAGCGTGTGACCGGCTGTGTGGCACAAGTCAGTATACCCCCCTAAATGGCACACGACCTAACACACGGGCATGTGACTTGGCTGTGTTGCATAAGTCAGTATACCCTATAGGTTTGGCACAGCCTAGTACACGGCCTAGCACACGGGCGTGTGTGGCCATTTCGAAGGGCACACGGGCTAGACACACGGGCGTGTTGTTGGCCGTGTGACCAAAGTTAGTATGTATGCCCTGTTTTAACATGGCCTGTGACACGGGAGTGTCTAAAGACGTGTGAGGCACACGGCCTGTTCAAACGGGCGTGTGACCCCTAAATGAATGAAAAATTTCTAAGTTTTCCAAATATTTTGTATGTTATCGGTTTAGTCCCGAACCACTTTTAAAGCATGTTTAAGGCCTCATAGGCTCTTATAAGGGACAATATGATTGTGTTGAATGGTATTTGAGTATGAATGCGTAAATGTATAAGTTTTGTATGTTAAATGATGTGTATTGATCGGTAATACCTCGTAACCCTATTCTGGCGGTGAATACGGGTTAGGGGTGTTACATGTGAACCTTGTAATTAGGTAAATATGAGAATAAGATTGATATGAAAATAAATTGTGGTGCTTAAAGGCACATTGGTTGAATGTTTATATGGCCATAAGAATATGTTTAAGTTTTGATGCAGGTATAAGGCAAAAAGGGTGAGAAATATGGCCCTGAAAATAGCCTATTTTCGTCCACACGGGTAGACACACAGACGTGTGTCATGACTGTGTGTGACACACGGCCTGGCATATGGGCATGTGAATTGGCCTTGTGTCCCCTGCATCTTGAAATTTAGAAACACAATGCTCTAAATTGAACACAAGGGCAGAGACACGGGCGTGTGTCTCAGCCGTGTGAGAGACACGGCCTAGAACACGGGCATGTGACTTGGTCGTGTGAAAACTGCACCTATTTTATAAAAATTAAATTAACCACACAGCCTAGCACAAGGGCGTGTGGCATGGCCGTGTGCACAAGTCAGAGAGTTACACGGTGTAAAACACGGCCTGTAGCACAGGCATGTCTAAGGGTCACACGGGCGTGTCCCTAGACCACACGGGCGTGTGAGCCCTATACTTGAGAAAAATTCTTAGTGATCTTGATTTAGTCTCGTTTTGGTTCTAATGTTCGTTTTAGGCCTCGAGGGTCCAATCAAGAGACATCATGATTATTCTCGAGAAATGAATAGTATTTTACTTGAATAATGTGAAAATGTCCTGTAATCATCGGTAATGCTCCGTAACCCTATTCCAGCGACGGATACGGGTTAGGGGTGTTACAAAAATAAAATTTATTATCAATATAATAATATTAAGCTTGATTTAAGTTAATTTTTATATAAAAATAAAATTACCTGTAGAGGAGCTCTTTTATGGAAAATGACTTATGCTTTTCAAAAAGGTAAGTCATTTTATAAGAAAAAGAGTTTATTTTCCGTTGATTGTAAGTCAATTTCTGGTGACCTGATAAACCGAAATAGTAACATATTCTAGGCCCACATTTAGTATGCTTTTGGATGAATTATCCCTTATTTTATGTAAAAAAGTGCTCCTAATCCTTTCTTTTTAAGTCTTATACTCAGGAAAGCACCCAAGGATAAAAAGAACGCAAAACGGGCTTAAAACGAGACAAATGGGCCAAAGCAAGAAATCGACACAGCCTGGACCAAAGATCACAGGGCCGTGCCTCACTGATCATCTAGAACACGGTCTTCCCTCGATTCACACAGCCATGCCTCATCAAAAAAAGTCCACACGGCCTGGCCACGATTCACACGGGCGTGTGAAATGGCCGTGCCCCTGCCGCGGCCAAGAGGAGTTTTACTCGATTTTGGATGCTTGGAGGCAAAGAAACACACTTCAAAGTCTAATTAAACCCCCAATTTGGAATTGCACTAAAATTAGGATATTTGGAGGCCAAGTAACACATCTCAAAGCCTATATAAACACCCTAGGGGGCAACTTAATCGGGGAGTTCGACAAAAACCCTCTGTCGAGGGAGCCCAAAGCCATCGAAAGAGGGCGGTGAGCTAGGCCAAGAAGCCAAGCCGAAAAGGTCAGATTTGTGGGAATCACTCGAAGATAGCCAGTTGATCCATCTCAAGAAGTCGGAATTCTACTCAAGTTGGTGGATCTCTCCTTCAATTCCTTCAGGGAGTTTTAGGGATTTCTTATGTTTTGTTTTATCTTTTCTCTTGAGATGTTTTCTTTTATTATTATGAACTAAACCTTCGGATACCCGAAGGGGATGAAACCTATGATGAATCTTGTTATTTGATTTTTTGAATTATATGATAATAACTTAGTTTGTTCTTAATTGTGTGAACTTAATCCAAATCTAATGTGCTTAGGTGGAGGAGGAATAGACCCTGCCTAAGAGTAGATCCAACATAATTAAGTGGAGTTGATCGCACGCCTAGAGATAGGGTGATGAGATTTTGCCGGATTAGGGTGAAACCTAATATGGGAGTCCACAGATCGATTTACTGCTATTCTAGGGGGTTACTATAAGAGAAAGAGATTTCCACTAGTTAACCTAGGGTTAGACGTTATTCGCTTCGAGAGAGGGTTTAATATACGTTAGGGAGTCTCACGGATCAAACTAAGTAAATAAATCATATGGTTCAAGGTTAGATAACAAGTGAAGTCTAGTTGGATTCTTCCTAAGGGTATCGCTTGAGTCAACTGAGTTTTCCCAAAAGTTATTTCCCGAATTCATTCTTTTTTTCTTTACGTCTTAGCTTAGTAAGTAGATTTGTTTTAGTTTAAATAACCATCACTTTATATTAAGGATAAATAATAAAAAGATGGTGAGTATTAGTACTTTTAGTTCCTTTGGGTTCGACAATCCGGTCTTCCCTAAACTATACTACTGTTCGATAGGTGCACTTGCCTTTAATCATTGTCAGAGTTAGTTTACAGGTTCGATCATTCTTTGATAAATTTTAAAACTCTGATTTACAGCGATCAAGTTCTTGGCGCCGTTGCTGGGGAACTAAAATATTAAGAAAGCTCTATTTTTATTACTTTAGCCATTTTTTTATTTTTCCAATTTATTTTTATTTTTATTTTTATTTTTATTTTTATTATTGTTTTTTTTTACTTTGCTAATTTTTCCTCTATTTTGCTTTTGGCAGATAGTTTTAGTCTATAGAGAAGATGGCACTGAATAATTATCAGTGGCAAGCGATGAGGACAATTCCTACTAAAGCAGCTAGTGTCTTCAACCTCGATGTGGTCACCAGGTTATTTAATCAGTTAGAGATGATGAATAAAAAATTTGATGGTTTGAATAGTCTCTCGCAGTACACCTGTAAATATAATATGATTCGAATTTAGAGGCGTGATTTAATCTCGAGTACCCACTCTACGGATATGGCATGGAAAACGAGCAAGCTCACAATACAGTAACTATTCTAGACCACAAAATAATTTTTATGATAACACTTATAATGCAAAGTTGAAGGTACCATCTCAATTTCTCGTGGGATGATCAAAGTAGCCAAAGGCGGAACTTCCTCCAAACTTTCAACAACCCCTCACCAACAGGAAGAGGAGTCGAACCTCAAGAGATGTCGACAAAATTCATGGCGACTATGAGATAATCGTCTCCAAAAAGCGAGACAACACTTAATGACCAACAAGCATCGATCAAAGGGATCGAGAGCCAAGTTGGGGAACTTCATGAGTCGGTTGGGGAACTTACTAAGTCGCTTATACAACTTGCTAAGCCGATCTCGAGAACTACCACAAGGAAGCTTGCCAAGCATCACTGAAACTAACCCGAGTGAGCAAAATCAAGCCATTTACGATAGTGAAGGGTTAGACGAACCAAACTCAAGGGAAAAATATATGGTAAGTGAAGGTAAGGTTAAAATGTGCCATGATATACCAAAACCGGCAATTACAGAGTACCAACCTCGTGTGCCATATCCCGATGCAATAAAGAAAGACCACACAGAGGAAGAAGTCGGTGAACTCACACTTCGTGTAGACGATGAAACAATCACTCTTCAAGCTCTTGACTCAACTAGGACATCGAGTAATAAAGGTACGAACGTTAATTCTATTGATAACCATTTGGTTCAACCTTCTTTACAGGATGCATCACGAAATCACCTAGTTGAGCTAGATCTTAGACCTCGTACCCATAAAGAAATAATTCATGAAGAACTAAGGCTTCAGATCGATGAATTAGACAAGTGGAAAATACACTTTAAAGAGAAACTAGGAAAACACGAAGTGAAACCAAAGGAAACCCCAAACGAACTGATAGGAACAACAAATCACTTCAAAATAGGGGATCAGGTATTGTTGAATAAGGAAGACCCTCGAATCACCAATTCAGATCTCAAGACAAACGAAGAAATCACTTTTGAGGTACTTAATGTCATCCTATACGGCACAGTCGAGGTAAGCAATCCTAAATTCAACACTTTTAAGGTAAACATTACTCGACTTAAACTTTATATCCACAACCGAATTGATCGCATGAGAAAGGATTTTCACCTCCTCAAACCACCTTGACCATACGAATGAGAGGTAAAGTCTAGCTTAAGACTATAAACGAGCGCTTCTCGGGAGGCAACCCGAGCACTAACCCCATTAACTTTTACATTTTTTTCTTCTTTTACTTTTATTTTCCCTTTTTAGCACCTAACTATAAACTAACCAAAGTGCAGATTTCGCACCACACGGCCTTACACACACGTGGCGTGGCGTGGTGTGGCCACCACACAGGAAGGTACAAGGGCGGGGGCAACCACCAGATCCATAATTCTTATTTAACCCCCTTCTTCAATTTTCTTTTCCAGTTGTTTTTCTTTTTCAATTATTTATTTTTATTTTTATGTTTATTTTTATTTTTTTTATTTTCTTTTATTTTCTTTATTATTTTCTTCTTATTATTCATTCCATTTAGATTTAGCTTAGGATACAATAAAATTAGGATGGCTGCTTCGAGGACTCTAACGGTTCGAAACGCTTTCCCACATTCACCTCCAATCCTATTCGGTTTCTTTTCATTGACTTCATCCAAAATTCAGGAAGTTTCACTTCTCTCCCTATCTTATGATTTTATGATTATTTTGCTATTATCTATCTTTGTACATTGAGGGCAATGTACATCTTAAGTGTGGGGGGGTTAACTATAGTATTATTTGAAAATCCCTGAATTATGTCTTGTCTTAAAGTAATTTCCTCATATTACTAATTAGGATGAAATTTCTGACGATTTATGATTTTTATTGATATGTTTCAGAGTAAGTCATTGATAATTGTGCATTGATGATTAAAATTGAAGAATACTAGAGAATCAAGCATAATAAGTCTATTTTTAAAAATTAAAATTTTCTAGGTTGTTGAACTAAATCTGAATATTATCTTGAAGTTTGAAATTTACGAGGTTGATGTCAAAAATACCCATAATTTTTGTGAGTTTTTCAGCCTTATAGAGCATAAATTCTTTTTCTTGCTCACTTTATTGATTATGAGTGTGTCAAAACTGATCTGTTATTCTAGAACTTGCATCGATTATACATGTCGAGACCACATTTTTGATTTGATATACAGAGATGATAAAGGCACCTAGGTTTTAACCCACTAATTCCATAAAAAGCCTACCTTCACAAATTAACCCCTAGTGAACCCCGTTTTAACCTAACAACCATTTTTATTGACATAACCACTAACATTACCCCAAAACCCTTTGTTTTTATCACCATTCCTTTTAACTACCCTCATATCAAGAGTTGATTTGATTAGTTGCCTAATTATGATTTTCACTATGCATTTAGTTTGCCCTTATTATTTAGTTTATTCTTAAAAAAAAAACAAAACAAAATGAAGTATATTCATTATTAGTTATGTGATTTAGAGATAAATTCCAATTATTGAAGAAAAAGCTCGAATTATTAGTATTATGAATTTTCAGTTGATGTAATTCAGTATTAGTTCAGTTTATGTCCGATGAGCTTAAAACAGTGAAACCCACATCTTTAGAAAGAAGCTCGTATTTTTATTTAATGTAACTACTTATTATTCAGTTTATTGTTAGGTAATTTGTCAGGTCAATCTCGATTTTAACCCTCTAATTCAGCCTATATCCACACCCTTTAACCTAAGCCCCGTTACAACCCTAATTAAAGACCTTTTGATTTGTGTATCATCTCATATTACAGTGGTGAAGATTTGATTTTCATGCAAGCCTATGGGATTAACTCTTCATGTTTAACTTTTGAGTGCCTAAATTTTGAACCTTAAACACTTTGAGTGATTTGAGTGAATCTTTAGTGAGGATGTCAATCCTTGACAATTTCGAATCAGAGGTAATTATTTAGATGAAGGGAGACACCTATGTTTTGTGCTACAAAATATAAGGCTTATAGTGTTTGAATTTTTAGGACACTTTGAGTTGAATTATCCATGTATAAATTATCTCTGAATTATGATGAAACACTGTTAATGACTATTATGAATTATAGAAAGATCGTTTTAATTGTAAGTTGAAAATTTTGCTTGAGGACAAGCAAAAGCTTAAGTGTGGGGGTATTTGATAAACCGAAATAGTAACATATTCTAGGCCCACATTTAGTATGCTTTTGGATGAATTATCCCTTATTTTATGTAAAAAAGTGCTTTTAATCCTTTCTTTTTCTTATTTTATGTAAAAAAGTGCTTTTAATCCTTTCTTTTTATGTCTTATACTCAGGAAAGCACCGAAGGATAAAAAGAACGCAAAACGGGCTTAAAACGGGACAAATGGGCCAAAGCATGAAATCGACACGGCCTGGACCAAAGATCACACGGTCGTGCCTCACTGATCATCTAGAACACGGTCTTCCCTCGATTCACACGGTCGTGCCTCATCAACGAAGTCCACACGGCCTGGCCACGATTCACACGGGCGTGTGACATGGTCGTGCCCCTGCCGCGGCCAAGAGGAGTTTTACTCGGTTTTGGATGCTTGGAGGAAAAGAAACACACTCCAAAGTCTAATTAAACCCCCAATTAGGAATCGCACTCAAATTAGGATACTTGGAGGACAAGTAACACATCTCAAAGCCTATATAAACACCCTAGGGGGCAACTTAATCGGGGAGTTCGACAGAAACCCTCTGTCGAGAGAGCCCAAAGCCATCGAAAAGGGGCGGTGAGGTAGGCCAAGAAGCCAAGCTGAAAAGGTCAGATTTGTGGGAATCACTCGAAGATAGCCAATTGATCCATCTCAAGAAGCCGGAATTCTACTCAAGACGGCGGATCTCTCCTTCAATTCTTTTAGGGAGTTTTAGGGATTTCTTATGTTTTGTTTTATCTTTTCTCTTGAGATGTTTTCTTTTATTATTATGAACTAAACCTTCGGATACCCGAAGGGGATGAAACCTATGATGAATCTTGTTATTTGATTTTTTGAATTATATGATAATAACTTAGTTTGTTCTTAATTGTGTGAACTTAATCCAAATCTAATGTGATTAGGTGGAGGAGGAATAGACCCTGCCTAAGAGTAGATCCAACATAATTAAGTGGATTTAATCGCACGCCTAGAGATAGGGTGATGAGATTTTGCCAGATTAGGGTGAAACCTAATATGGGAGTCCACAGATCGATTTACTACTATTCTAGGGGGTTACTATAAGAGAAAGAGATTTCCACTAGTTAACCTAGGGTTAGACGTTATTCGCTTGAGAGAGGGTTTAATATACGTTAGGAGTCTCACGGATCAAACTAAGTAAATAAATCATATGGTTCAAGGTTAGATAACAAGTGAAGTCTAGGTGGATTCTTCCTAAGGGTATCGCTTGAGTCAACTGAGTTTTCCCAAAAGTTATTTCCCGAATTCATTCTTTTTGTCTTTGCGTCTTAGCTTAGTAAGTAGATTAGTTTTAGTTTAAACAACCATCACTTTATATTAAGGCTAAATAATAAAAAGACGGTGAGTATTAGTACTTTTAGTTCCTTCGGGTTCGACAATCTGGTCTTGCCTAAACTATACTACTGTTCTATAGGTGCACTTGCCTTTAATCGTTGTCAGAGTTAGTTTCCAGGTTCGATCATTCTTTTATAAATTTTAAAACTCTGATTTACAGCGATCATGACCAAACTCTTATATGTGAAACAAACTCAAGAAAATAGAGAAAACATTTTTCGTAAGTCATTTTCCATGAAACAAATGGGCCATTAATGTTGTTTCACTGCCGTTTTTAATATTATTCCGTTGTCGTTTTTTATCTTGTTTGGATATTTTAGAACCTTTGTTTTATTGTTAATCTCTTGACAATCTCAAACTATATGAATTATTTTTTGATTCTTTATAAAATATAAAACATGAAATCGTATTTAGACATTGTAATATGTTGGTAAAGAGTTGATATAGTCTATTGTATTTACTTTAGCAGCTGCCATGTTTAGACTTACTTACTTTAGTAGTTGCCTTGTCTGCTAATTTTTGAAATGGAGATGATAATGTGAAATTTTGTTTGGCTACTGGATGTTCCCATGGTTAATTATTCATTTAATGATTATCTCCTTTGTAGGCCTGATATTATTTTTTACAATAACTTTGGCCTCTACTTAGGAGTATAAACTAGGTTCTGTTGCATATTGCAAACCTTAAAATGGCTACCTTATCATGCTCAAGTTATTATTGTCATATAACTTTTCCTAGAGAGGCTTGTATTATATCAGCTTGTCTGTGCATTTGAGTTTTGTGATGAATTCATTTCAAACCATATTAGAAGCTAATGAACTATTGTTCTTGATTCTTCATTTGATATTTTTCTCTCTTGTAGGCTTATTTAATTCTTATTTATTTTTAACTCAAACTCGATCCTCTTCTCTAGGGTTATAAGAACTAAAAATTTAATTTGAGTCGGGCCTAAAATTATATTATGGCTCGGTCTGACCCGATCGATGAACACCTTTGATCCTTTTCATGAAGGTGGTGGTCGGGCCATTTTTCCCAAGTTAAAGTGGCTTGTGAAGCTTATCTTCTTTTGAGCCATTTTGGGCTTGTTCCACTGAGTCATTAGACCTTCATTTTTTTCTACACTTGATTTGTTAGCTTTTTGCTTATTGAAATTACATAGGTTACAATGAAAAAAGATCATGCCATCGTCAAACGAAATCAATGCACCAACTCATGGCTTCGATCTAGAGGTTGAGTACCATTAATATGCCTTTGTTTTCGTGATGTTCATGATTTTTTTCCTATTGTTACCTTCGTAGTAGAACTTTAAAGAGCAAATCATTATTTCAAGGTATTATGACAAATTTGGCCACTAACGTTCATATCTTTTGTCAAAATGGCCCTAATTGTATTTTTGAGCCGTTTTTGGCCATCAATCTTTTTTTAAACTACTTTTTCTAACAGATTTGATGAAGTATCGTTAAAAAAATTGACGAGGATGTTGTGAAATATTTTTAATGAGATGTAATTTATTATTTAGGTAACCCAATAAGGTAATTAAATGTGAAAAATAATAAAATAAGTTGGGAATCTATTCGATTAAGCAATGAACAAGTAATGTAACACCCCTTACCCGTATCCGATGCCGGGATAGGGTATGAGGCATTACCGGACTTATTCACAAGCAAACATGTAAAATCGAGACAGGAATTTCCACTCAAACTTAAAACTTTTCAAAAACATTCATATCATCCCTAAAATGAGCCTACGACGCCCAAAACATGCATCAGAAGTGGTTCGGGACTAAACCGAGAACTTTGGAAACTTTTGGAAAACTTAGAAAATTTTTCAAGAAAAAGTTCTCACACGAACGTGTGGTCCAAGGGACACGCCCGTGTGGTCCAAGGGACAGGCCCTGTGACCCTTAGACACATCCGTGCTACAGGACGTGTTCGATTTAGGGGTGCTCTCTGACTTGTGCCACACGGCCGTGCCACGCGCCCGTGTGCTAGGTCGTGTAGCACACACGGCTGAGACACACGTCCGTGTCTCTGCCCGTGTGCTCAATTCTGGACATTCTATTTTTCCAATGGGGCGGACCGTGTGTCACACACGGCCTAGACACACACCCGTGTGTCTTCCCGTGTGGACAATAAAAAGGCTATTTACCAAGCCATTTGCCACCCTTATTCACACATATACTCACATCAAATCAAAGGCACATAACATTACATACCTAGGCAACCAAAGCATCCACATTCATGGTTAAAACATATTAACTTTATATGTTTATCTAACATATTCACTACATTTAATAAGCCCTAAATCAAACATACAAATCCCACATTCATTAGGCTTCATTCAATTTCTATCTAGTTTCCAATTTATACTCAAATTCCTCATCTCATCAATAGGTCACAATTCGAACATTACACAATCATGCCATAAATCACATTTCCAAATATTTCACATCCACCAAGCATACCATGATCATATCACCATAGACGTTGACACATATATGATTATACTTAGGCTTACAACCATGTTGCCAACATAAGCCAAATTACATGGCCAAATAGGAAACAAGCCTTTAACGATTACAAGCCAACATATTGGCTACAATCATAAAGACACATATAACCAATTGACTTAGTCCTTATACATGCCATAACTCAAAAATACTTGAATTTATATATACCCAATATGGTAGCTTGATAGTGTGATAGGATCTCTGGCGATCTCCAACTCGAGCTAGCTTATTAACCCTATAAGACATGGGAGAAGAAGGGGGGTACGCCATATAGCTTAGTAAGTTCATATGCAAATAATAAGCAACATTAATTATACATTTTCATTAAACTTCATGAGCATAACTTACTCAATCATATGAATAACATAACTTATACCAACATAAATGACATTAAGCTTAATGAGCACATCTTGCTCAGTCATAAGAATAACATATCTTTTACCACAATAAACAAACCATTTCAAACCTCACATAAAACATACACATTAATTATGAGCATTTACATTTCAAGCATATACTCTTACATCTTTCAATTGCTTAAACTTTTATCTTTCCATGCTTCCATAATCATTTTAATAGGCAATTTTGTCAATCTTTCCTTTATCTCATATCCGATAAATCACAATTTGCATGAATACAACATGCTCTGTCATAACTCAATCTAGCCCGAAAGCCAATCACAAAATCGTCAATCGAATTTACTATGTATTTCATACATCACAAGTATAGACCCATAATCACAAGGTTTTCATAAAATCATTCTCGTGGAAATCATGAACTCACAATTTCATAAAGTCAATGCTTATAAACTTCACGTACATACCTGTACCAATTCGTAATACTCACATACTTTTTTCTCTTCTTTGACATACCCGTTGAATTTCCCGTTGAACCATTTGGAATACTAAAGGATACTCGGGAATCTCGTACATACAGTACTGTACCAATGCCATATCCCAGATATGGTCTTACATGTAATCTCGTATCGATGCCAATAGCCCAGCTATGGTCTTACACGAAGTCTCACATCGATGCCATATCCCAGATATGGTCTTACACGAAGTCTCATATCGACGCCATATCCCAGATATGGTCTTACACGTAATCTTAGTGACCCTAATGTCATGACATTTGTATCCTATCTATTCCTAAGGTTCAACCGGGACTTTCTCGCTTGTCGAACTTTGTCGATTACGTTCAAGGATTCGATCATAATTCATACAATATTAAAGCATTTAAAACATAAATAAAACAAGGCGTTATTTACATACGAACTTACCTCGGCATAGAAACAGCAAAAATGACTAAATTGTCAAATACTTGTTTTTCCTCCGTTCTAGGTCCAAACCTCGTTTTTCTTGATCTATAATATCACATTCATCTCATTTAATCATTATACTATTCAAATCAGCCCAAAATCACATTATGGAAAAATTACATTTTTGCCCCTAAAGTTTCACATTTTTACAATTTTGTCCCTAGGCTCGTAAAATGAAATCTATTCAATTTCTTTAATATACAAGCCTAGCCGAACCATTTTCATAACTATAACAGCCCACAATTTCCATTAAAACACACTTTTACTACATAATTTACAACTTTTACAAACAAGTCTTTTTTAAAGCATTTTCACCGAAAATCACTTAGCAAAAGTCGTTTAACAAACAATTAGCATTCATTTTCTACCATTAAACATCAAAATACACAAATATCCATCATGGGTAAAATTTTAGACTTTGATTATTCCATAAATTAGTGGTAGAAATAGATAGATCATGTTACAAGGATTTCAAAAACGTAAAAATCATTAAAAACGGGGCTAGAACGGACTTACAATTGAGCTTGGAAGCTTGGAAAACCCTAGCTATGTCTTCTACATGCAAGTTTCGGCCATGGGGTAGAAGATGGAAAAAATTTTGCTTGATTTTTTTACTTTTTAATTCATTTTAATTACCAAATTACTAAAATGCCCTTAATGAAAAACTTTGGAAACATGTCTAACCATGTCCATTTTTTTCCACCAACTTAACTAATGGTCTAATTACCATTTAAAGACCTCCAATTTAAAATCTCATAGCAATTGGACACCTCTAACATATAGAATTCAACTTCTACACTTTTTACAATTTAGTCCTTTTGACTAAATTGAGTGCCCAAACGTCAAAATTTTTGAACGAAATTTTCGCGAAATCGTTCCATAAAACTGTAGACCATAAAAATATAATAAAAACAAATTTTAATATGTTGAATTTGTGGTCCCGAAACCACTGTTCCGACCAGACCCAAAATCGGGCTGTTACAACTCTCCCCCCTTTAGGGATTTTCGTCCCCGAAAATCTTACCGGAATATAAATTCGATTTTACGTAGACTCCTCTGTCTCGTGACACTGCCAAAGAAATCTCACTAAGGTTATGCTTTTATTTCCCGACTTTTTAATCTCTTGTGTCAAGATTCCGATTGATTATCCGTTATACAACACATCGACTGAATCTTAATCCCTATCGGAGAAGTCATACTAATAGAGTCCAAATCAATACCATCACAACATAGATACACAAAACAAGTTTTGAATCTTTTTCCAAGGTAATACTTTTGGAAGCATGCTATCGTTGAACGGGAATTTCATATCCCCATGTTTCAAATTCACATACGTTTTCTGACAATCTGAAGTGGATTCTAAACTACCATGAATCACTTTTACTTTCTGTACGTTTTCTGGTCGGATAGTCTCGGAAACATATAACTCAACTAATCTATCAGGTTACATACCCGATCACCAGAATGTCTATCTCAAATAACTGTACATTTCATTACTCCCTGAATGAACAAACGAGCTACTACTAAGTCCCGTACAACCTTTTCTGCATAAGCTCTGGATAATTCATTGTACGAATTCTATCTCGGAGTAATAATAACAGAAATCAGAATCAAAAGTCATCTCACACTGTACTCGTTCAATTTACCACTCACTATCACATTCCTGAGGTTCTCAATCTTGCAAAGAAAATATCATTTTAGCTTCTAACTTAGCTAGATACAGACCATCATCAATTAAGATTAATCATGTATCCAATACTCACAAAATATTCAAAGGCTTTCCATTCAAGCATTTGCAACTATATATGCTTTCCCAAAGGTTAATCGATAACCGCTCACAATCTTTCAATAGTTCAAGTCATCTATGCTATTTTAAATTCAAATCCTTCTGTGACATTAGATACTTTAAACTCTTGGGATCAGGAAACATATGACAATTTTCATCGGACACCCGATGTCATCAAATTCTCAACACAGACATAAAAAGTGGTCGACTCTAAATCACCCGTCGGACAATTCCTTTCATGTGACTTTAACCATCTGGAAGAATGAATCATCACTTTGCATTCTCGAATTAAAACACATTCCAATTCGTTCAATAGTGCATCGCTGAAAAATCACAAATTCTTTACTCAATTCAAACTGAACCCAGAACCAGTGCTCCGGTTAACAATACCTTAAATTGTTTTCTACTTTGCTAATACTCAACAGACCATTCAACTTTCACAAATGTGTTAACTTTATCAATCAGAACAGCTTTAACTCATAATAACATCATCCGATTAGAACAAATCTATTAGTTATGTCTCTGTATTATACTGTCTAAAATATAAATTTTTCCTTCAGACTGTCCGTCTAATTACTCATGAATGCACAAAATTCATTTTCATACCTGAGGATAATTTAAATGCGTATGACTCAAATTACCTTTCAACTGGCCAGCTCGCTCAGATAAAACAACTGAGTCGATCTCAACTATCAAATAATATCATATTAAAATACTTCCTCTTTCATGCTGTTAAAACAACTCAAACATACAATCTTTTATAATTCCCTTAACATGCTAACCAAAGATCTTTACAACTGCATTAGCTCAAGAAAACAAAATATCCTGATTGAACTCATTGACTTTAATCAAACTTACCTGAGAAAAGAAAACCATCATACAATTTGAGCTTAAGCTTCCACTATCTATACCTTTGTCGATGTCAACTCCTTTCACGAAAATTAGAGAAATCTAGATACCAGAATCACCACGTTCCTATTATCGAACCAGAAGTACAACCATAATAGACATAGTTGTCACAAACCAAAGAACACACTTTAAAGATGAGCCATGATTGATAATTTACGACATGTGGATGATAAGAAAATCGAGATAAAGAAATCCAAGATGCGATACCATACCGGAAGTCCGAGAACATTACTCATATGAAAATAATAAAGATCTTGATGATTCCTCAGAGGAAATCAGAAGAAAAACAATGCTTATACACTTTGGAATCAATTGTAACAGAGATAATATATTTTCCAAATATGTATATAAAACAAAGCAACATCCAGTAGAAATAGAAGAATAGCCTCACATAAATTTTCACCATCAACTTTTATTCTCAACATAATAGAATAGAACCCCAAAGAGAGATAATATATGCTGATCATAAACCAACCAGACCAACAGTGCTTTTGTCTAACATTAGAGTTAGATAGCATTCTCACACGATAAAAATTTCATCAGTGAATGAACAATGACATAAACCCCAGAGGACAAACGAATATATAGATTACTCAGGAGAGATCATCATAATCTATTCAACTATAACTGTTACACACAGACATCTTTTCAACTCACGTATCATTTCTCTGACTAATTCTGTCATCATTAATCCCATATTATTCCATTCACTAATGGAAATCAATCCGGAAAAAATTCCAGCAAATACATACTTTAGACACCATACCTAAATGAGTCGATTAGTTGAGACTAACTTTTTCTTTAACCGTGACATTGCGTAATCTGAATAATCTTTAGAACAATCTGACGTCTCTTTCAGAACTGTATTCACTTGTCAAACTATTCTTATCTCTGACCATATTAATAATTACTCCACCACTGAGCTCTTTAGTTTCACACTTGTGAGCTTATTCAATATAAATCTCGTGAAATTTCGTTATAAAATAACATATTGGTAAGGGGGTGAGGTCGTAAAGCCTCTAACTAGACTCTCATATATACACACATGTGACTTAACATTCATCATCAACATCATATCTTCACAATCATATAGTTCACTTTAAGCTAATCAACATACATATTTATGTTACACGAGCCTTCCGATTATCTTTATTCAAACAAGTGTACTTGAACATACATTCCATAAATTTTGAGTAAGTTTACTTATCACATTCACTTAATCAACAAATTAGGCACATAACTTCATATGAATACCAAATAAACATAGATGAGCTTATCATAATATATACTTTCATTTTCATTTTTTCATATTTCAAGGATAATTCCCATTGAACCTTTTTAATTTCGATTAGTACTTGAGTAGTATACTCAAGGTATGCATATGAACAATCCGTCAATTCATATTCAAAAGTTCCCTTTTGGGACATACTCATGGAGCACACTCTCGAGCCACATATGACATAACAGGATTGCCAACTCAGGCTAAATCCTTTCAATAACGTATGCTCTAAAGGCTTACTCTGGATTACCCGCCGGGCCAAATCCATTTCATAACATATGCTCGAGAGGGCTTAATTCGGGATTGCCATTCTGGGCTAAATCCTATTTGCAACATTTAAAACATTTTATTCGTTTCATTAAATCCCCATAATCCATCGAAATACAATGTTCAACCGGAACAATGACATTTTATCCATATATCTCAACTTATGGTTATTTCATTCTATACAACATCACATACACATCATGAACTCTTATTCATACCTTTCCAAGTTTCATCTCATCATCAACACATTTCAAATATCTTAATATCACTTTCAGCGTTTTCAAAACTAGCTCGGTTGGAAAGCATCTCTACCTCAATAAAACAATTTCATCAGAGTCGGGAGATATCACACTATCACAGGTGGTAATATGGCATGTATAGCTAGACTCTCACATATGCTAGGTTAGACCGAGAAATGACTAAACCATAGCTCTGATACCACTAAATGTAACACCCCTTATCCGTACCCGACGCTGGGATAGGGTACGAGGCATTACCGAACTTATTCACAAGCAAATATTCAAAATTGAGACAGGAATTTCCACTCAAATTTAAAACTTTTCAAAAACATTCATATTGTCCCTAAAACGAGCCTACGAGGCCCAAAACATGCATCAAAAGTGGTTCGGGACTAAACCGAGAACTTTGGAAACTTTTGGAAAACTTAGAAAATTTTTCAAGAGAAAGGGCTCATACGCCCGTGTGGTCTAAGGGACACGCCCGTGTGACCCTTAGACACGCCCGTGCTACAGGCCGTGTTTGATTTAGGGGTGCTCTCTGACTTGTGCCACACGGTCGTACCACACGCCCGTGTGCTAGGCCGTGTAGCACACACGACTGAGACACATGCCCGTGTCTCGGCCCGTGTGCTCAATTCTAGACATTCTATTTTACCAAAATTAAGGTGCAGGGGACACACGGCGGCGTAGACACATGCCCATGGGGCAAACCGTGTGTCACACACGGCGTAGACACACACCAGTGTGTCTACCCGTGTGGACAATAAAAAGGCTATTTACCAAGCCATTTGTCACCCTTATTCACACATGCACTCACATCAAATCAAAGGCACATAACAATACATACTTAGGCAACCAAAGCATCCACATTCATGGTTAAAACATATTAACTTTATATGTTTATCTAACATATTCACTACATTTAGTAAGCCCTAAATCAAACATACAAATCCCACATTCATTAGGCTTCATTCAATTACTATCTAGTAACCAATTTAGACTCAAATTCCTTATCTCATCAATAGGTCACAATTCTTGTAACACCCTTTACCCGTATCCAGCGCCAGAATCGGGTACGAGGCATTACCGGACTTATCATACTTAATCATACAATATCGAGCCATGGATTTTCATTCATACATTAGAATCCTTCATTCGTACTCATAATGCCCCTATTATAGGTCTATTAGACCTGAAACTTACATCTAAACTGGTTTGGGACTGAACCGGAGACTTACGGACACTTAAAATTTTTTGACTCAAAACAGGGCCACACGCCCGTGTAAGAGAAGTGACACGCCCGTGTGCCAAGTCACACGCTCGTGCTTCAGGCCGTGTCCAAAATAAGGGACATTCTGTTTATGACGTCAGCAAATCCTTAGGGGCACACGGCCAAACCACTCGCCCGTGTGCTGGCCCGTGTGACGAACTGAATTTTCGTAAATTAGGTGCAGGGGACACACGGCCAGGCTACACACCCATGTGGCAGACCGTGTGTCACACACGGCCTAGACACACGCCCGTATGTCTACTCGTGTGGACAAATGAAAGGCTATCCACCAAGCCATTTGCCACCCTGAAAAGCAAACACACTTATACCAATTCATTCAACACATCGCATAGCAATAATGCACCAATAATATTAACTAATCCTTCATACATCTACTTCACACACTACTCATTCGATTGCATCAACTTGCACTTCATGAATTTCATCATCATTGAATAGATATAACTTAACTAATATTGGCCAATTCCGATGGCCATTTACAAATTAAAATGAGTAACATTAATAGCCAACACCTTGGCTAACCAATATGACATTTAACAAAATAACCAGGTTCCTACCCAAAATTAATCAAACATTGCTATACCAAAAGAATGGTTTGATAGTGTGAATCGAACTCTGACTTCCTTTGATTCCCGAGCTAGCTTGGCGTCACTACAAGGAAAGGGAAAAGAAAGGGGGTAAGCATAAAGCTTAGTAAGTTTGCATGAAAGAAATAGTAACACAAAGGCTTATGATAACATCCATTCATCTCATTGAATAATAACACAAGTTCTTAAGACTCTTACCAATCATATATCACTTATCGAACTCATCTCTCATAAGTTACTCATGTGTACCTGTAACACTCGTCACATGAATTTAGAACTTTTATTATTTTGAATATAGACTTAGCTCTTTATCCCGTTGAACCATTTGGAATATTTGAGGATACTCAAACTCGTCATACATGTAACACGATGCCAATGCCATATCCCAAATATGGTCTTACATGGGATCACATCTTGATGCCGATGCCATATCCTAGATATGGTCTTACACGGGATCTCATATCAATGTCGATGCCATGTCCCAGACATGGTCTTACAGGAGATCTCCATTTGGTGCTGAGGCCATGTCCCAAACAAGGTCTTATACGGGACCTCCTTTCTTTGGTGCGGATGCCATGTCCCAGACATGGTCTTATACGGGACCTTCCTTTCTTCGGTGTCGATGCCATGTCCCAAACATGGTCTTATACGGGACCTTCCTTTCTTTGGTGCCGATGCCATGTCCCAGACATGGTCTTATACGGGACCTTCCTTAATCTCATGTCATGACAACGGTATCCTTGCTATTCCTAAGGTTCAACTCGGACTTCGACTTAATATAATATCATCATACTTTCGTCAAGACATCATTAATCAATCTCGTAGGGATAATATACATTTCTCACTATATTAAACAATTAAAATCATAATAGCATTATATAGTTTTAATTCACACAAACTTATCTCGGTACCAGAATATGTATAGTTGTTCGATTTAGTCCACCACCTTGTTCTTTCCTCGGTTTCGGTCCGGACTTCATGTTTCTTGATCTATAATGACAATTTTGCTTATTTAATGATCACATTGACTAAAATAACTCATGACTCATACTTTGGAAAAATTACAATTTTGCCCCTAAACTTTCACTTATTTACACTTTTGCCCCTAATCTTGTAAAATGATTTTTATTCAATTTCCTTGTATTTTAAGCCTAGTCGAACCACTTTCATAACTACAACAGCCCACAATTTCCACTAATTCACAGTTTTATGACCAATTTCATAACTTTTACAAATTAGTCATTTTTATGAATTTTCCATGAAAATCACTTAGAAAAAGATGTTTATCATACATCAAACTTTCATATTCCTCCATTAATCATCAAAATACATGCATGTCATACATGGATAGATTTTTGAACATGAACCCTAGCTCAAAATATAGCTAGAAATAGCTAAATCGAGCTACGAGGATCCCAAAAATACGAAGAACATTAAAAACGGGGATAGGAGGTACTTACAATCAAGCTTGAAAGTTGAAGAAACCCTAGTTATGGCTCCTTGCAAATTTCAGCACTTAGGGGAAGAAGATGAACACAATTTTGACTTCTTTTTCCCTTTTTATCAACTTATTAACCAAATGACCAAAATGCCCCTAAGGCCTTTTCTTAAGATTTTTCCTTCCCATGCCCATTTTTGTCCATCTTGACATATAATGGTCTAATTGTTAAATAAGGACCTCTAATAATTTTTCTAATACTATTTCATACTTGAATCTTCTAGAATCTCATATTTTACAATCTTTGCAATTTAGTCCTAATAAATAAATTGATCACTAAATAATAAAATTTCTTCATGGAATTTTCACATAAGCATGCAAACATGTCATAAACCTCATAAAAGCTATAAAACACATATTTCTTGTAACATCCCAAATTTGGGCCTAAAAGAATTGGGCCCGATGGGCCTTGGGAATGGGAGCGTTTAAAATTTTTGGGATATATGTAGCACTTAGAATATTAATTTTAAGGCATTATCGGGATTATTTGAGGCCTTAGAGATAGGGAAGACCATAGGAAAATTTTGGTTTTAGGTGAAAAAAACCCTGGGAGTTAGTAGGTAGGCTTTAAGAATAAAATATGGAGAAAAATGACACAAAAAGGTGTGTGGTGTAGTGGCAAAGTGATGCCACATAAGAGACAAGGGGGTGACACCACAAGGAAGGAAGGAGGTCCAAGGTTCAAGTCTTGGCACCTGTATTTCTTTTTGTTTTATTTTTTTTCAGTGAATTTAGACTTTGGCCATAGGGTTATATTTAGTTGCGCATGATTTTTGTCACAAAAGAGCTTGTGGCTTGGTGGCAAGTAACGTGTTGAGCTATTGAAGGGAGCCAGGGTTCGAATCTCATGACAAGCAAAGGAGTATTTATTTTGCGGACTGGACGGCAAGAGTTTGAGTTGGATTTAAACTCTGCTAGTAGAGGGATCCCACATCGGAAAGATACAAAGAGGGAAGGTGAGAAGCTGGCTATATACATAGAGAGCTATCTATGATTGGAGAGAAAACATACCTTGGTGGGCGTTGGGCATAGGAGTGTTCAGAGCGCGGATTAGCAGCTTCAGATTCCTATCAGGTATGTATTCCGCACTACTCTAGTTGTAGAGTGGAAAATGTCCAAGTGCCGGTTACACGGTGATGGTAGCCACACGAGTGTGCGAGCGCACGTGTGGGAGCTTCGATGCGATAGTCGAGGCCACCATGAGTAATCTTGTAGGTTGAGGCTGCTTGGGCCACGATGGGCCGAAGTAGGCCCAATGGGCCCATGGGCCCATATGAATAAATTGTATGTTTGTGTAGTAGATGTTGGATTAGACTATGTGAATCTCATAGATGTGGCTCGTAGGGGTGACTTATGTACAATATGGGTCACTTGGTTGGTGCAGATCTAGAGGATAATCGCCAATAGTAGCAAAGGAAGGGCTACTAGAATGTGAGGTACACGGTAAGGGTATGGTGAGGTTTCGGTTTTGGTCAGTGTATGTTAAAACTTTGGTTAATCGCTAGTAATGTCAATTATAGGTTCGTGACTAAGGAGTTCGCAGCACGCAAGGTTACCAGGTGTGCACAAACACTACACACACGATATCGGCAATGCCGAAAAGTCGAAAAGTCGAAAGTGGCTAAATGGGTCCGGTGGGCCCTGAGGCTAAGTTTGATAAAATGGTTTGGTTGATTATACGAATTAAGTTAGCTATGCTTGATACATGATCTGGATATGTTTTGGGCCTAATAGGCCATATGATGAGATTTGGGCCTAACGGGTCGTAAGGACATGAAATGGGCTTGATGGGCTTATGGGGCGTAGGATAAGTACGTTAGGGTTAATGGACTTTAGGCCTAGCTTGAACAACTTTGTAATTTCATAAGACTTAAGCTAATTAAACATGTCTGTGGACAAGTCGATTAGTTAGAGTGTGGTAACCGACATATGCATGTCTAGGATTGGATCTAGTGAGAGCTTGGTACTTAAGCGGTCCGAGTGACCCACCTCCTCTTTCTCGAGATCCTACTCGGTGCATAGTGTTTGTTCACTTTAACCATGAGGACTTGTTTATGGGCCAAAGTTCATAACTAAAACCCGAGAGGGACCAAATACCCTTATATTTGTAAATTTACTAAAATACCCTTATATTTGTAAAATTACTAAAATACCCTTATATTTTTAAAATTACTAAAATACCCTTATGTGTAAAATTACTAAAATACCCCTAGATTTGTAAATTACCAGAATACCCCTATTTTGCAAAAGTACCAAAATACCCCTGTAGGGTAGAATTACGAAAATATCCCTGGGTAGTGAAATGACGAGAATACCCCTATGTGACGAATATAAGCTTATAGATGTTACTTATGTGTTTGATGCATTCATATGATATTCTGCTTAGGATGCATATGGGTGGGAATTATGGTACGGAGGAAGATTTGAGGATCGCATGGCCGTATGGTATGGATCCACAGAAGGCTTTAAGCCCAACATATGATTAGCAACTTTGCTACAACGTTTGGTAGTATCGTAATCGGGCTACCCTTGGTGTGTAGCGGAGGGGTGGGTCGAGCTAGAATTCCCCACAGGAGTCATAAGGTTGGAAGGGAAATGGTGTGTGTAGTGGATGGATTTTTGGGGTGGGTTTTGCATTATCTTGTTGTATATGATGCGATATGATGTGATATGAGGTCATGGTGGGCTAAGGCCCAAGACCACCGATTTGTTAGGGCTTAGGCCCAATGTGAATATTTGTAAGTGATTTGATTGCCAAGGGTTGTGCACACCGAGTTTCGAAACTCACACCCCTTTAATTTAATGTTTCAGGTAATCCTGAATAGACGACTCGACGTGGGAGAGGACTCGGAGATGGCCACACTACAAGAGGCTTGAATCTTCATTTATTTGTTTCAAAATACATGTTTTTATTTACTTAATTTTTGGTGGATGTAATAAGGCCTTGTACTCCGTTTTGACTTCAGATTTATTTTGGGTTTTGAGATTAATTGTTTATTTAATTATTAAACCTAAGTAAATGTTCAAACTTAGCTTCCGAAATACTTAAAATAAAAAAATGGGTTTTTATCTTTAATTAATAAGACTAAAAGATTTTGGGCTTTGGGGCCTTAAATTTTTAATTAGCAAAACCGTTTTGAATTGTGCCTTTAATGTGACATTCCGAATTCGGGCCTAACTTCTAGGCCGAGTTTGGGGTGTTACATTTCTACCTCGAATTTGTGGTCTCGCAACCACTATCCTAACTAGGCCCTAAATTGGGCTGTTACAATTCTCCCCCCTTAGGGATTTTCGTCCCCGAAAATCTTACCGGTAAAAAGGTTGGGATATTGGTTTCTCATAGCCTCCTCGGGCTCCCATGTAGCCTCTTCTACCCCATGTCTTTGCCACAAAACTTTCACAAGGGCTATACTTTTATTTCTTAATTGTTTAACTTCTCGTGCCAAAATCTTAACCGGGTCTTCACCATAAGTCATGTCCGGTTGAATTTCAACCTCTGTCGGTACAATCACATGCGAATGGTCTGATCGGTAACGTCGTAATATAGACACGTGGAATACATCATGAATCTTTTCCAACTCAGATGGCAATGCCAAACGATAGGCTACCGATCCTATCCTCTCGGTAATCTCATACAGTCCGATAAAGCGCGGACTCATATTGCCTTTCCGGTCAAATCTAAGAACTTTCTTCCATGGTGACACTTTCAAAAATACCTTATCACCAACTTGGAACTCAATCTCTTTCCGTTTCAAATCCGCGTAAGACTTTTTCCTATCAAAAGCGGCTTTTAAACAATCACGAATCACTTTTACTTTCTCTTCAGTTTCTCTAACTAAATCGACCCCGTGAATCTGATTCTCTTTGAGTTTAGTCCAATACAAGGGCGTTCGGCACTTACGCCCATATAATGCCTCATAAGGCGCCATTTTCAAGCTCGACTGAAAACTGTTATTGTAGGCAAATTCTACTAATGGTAAGTACTTTTCCCAATTACCTTGAAATTCTAAAACACAACATCGAAGCATGTCTTCAAGTATCTGAATTATCCATTCTGACTGTCCATCGGTTTGCGGATGGAAAGCTGTACTAAAGCTCAATTTTGTGCCCAAGGCCTCTTGCAACCTTTTCCAAAATCGTGATGTAAATCTCGGATCTCTATCTGATATAATCGACAATGGTACCCCATGTAATCTCACAATTTCTGACACATACAAATCAGCCAATTTATCAAGTGAATAGTCAATGTGTACCGGTATAAAGTGAGCCGACTTCATAAGTCTATCAACCACAATCCATACGGCATCCTTCTTTTTCAGTGTCAAAGGCAAGCCCGTCACAAAGTCCATGGTGACACGGTCCCATTCCACTCGGGAACCATGATAGGCTGGAGTAATCCCGAGGGTACTTAATGTTCAGCTTTCACATGCTGACAAATCAAGCATCTCAATACAAACTCGGAAATATCTTTCTTCATACTCGGCCACCAATACCATTTCTTCAAGTCATTATACATTTTTGTGCTACCTGGATGTACAGATAAGCATCCATTATGGGCTTCGTGTGAAAATTTTTGAATAAGCTCATCATCTCTGGGTACATAGACCCTATCTCGGAACATCAAACATCCATCATGACTAATCCGAAAGTCCGACTCAACACCCGACTCACACTGAACTCTTTTGGCTTGCAAATCACTGTCGCTTTTCCGAGCTTCACAAATCTCTTGGAGAAACATTGGTCTAGCTCTCAACTCAGCTAGAATTGAGCCATCATCCAATAAGGCCAACCATGTATTCATAGCTCTCAATGCAAACAAGGATTTTCTACTCAAAGCGTCAACGACCACATTCGCCTTTCCCGGGTGGTAGTCAATCACTAGCTCATAATCCTTTATCAGCTCTAACCATCTTCGTGGCCTTAGATTCAATTCTTTTTGAGTCATTGATCGTGCTCGAAGCTAACTATGACAACAAATAAGGCAAGCGCACCTATCGTTCGGTAGTATAGCTATGGCAAGACCGAAAATATCGTATCCTCAAGGACCAAGAGTACTAGTAGTTACTATCTTTTTATTATCTAGCCTAAGTATTAAGGGAATTGATGTTTATCTAACTAATTACTAAACTAAGGATGCTAAGACAAAGAGAGTGAATTGGGAAAATACTTAAGGATGCTAAGACAAAGAGAGTGAATTGGGAAAATACTTTTGGGAAAACCAGTTAATTAAGACAATACCCGAGGAAGAATCCACCTAGACTTCACTTGTTATTTAACTCTGAACCAGACGATTTATTCACTTGACTTGATCTGTAGGATTCCCTAATTTATATTAATACCTCTTTCGAGGCTACTAACGTCTAATCCTAGGTTGATTAATTGAAATCTCTTTCTAATTAAAACCCCTAGTGTTGCATTAACTCAATCTATGGACTCCCATATTAGGTTTGACCCTAATCCGGCAGATTTTCGTCATCCTATCTCTAGGGTTGCGATCAACTCCGCTTAACTATGCTAGATCTACTCTTAAGCAGGGACTTTTGCTCCACTACCTAAGCACATCAATACCTGAATCAATATCCTGAAATATTAAAACAAGAATTAAGAACACATAATTAAGAACAAATCAAGTATTTATCATATAGTTTAGAAAACAATAACAAGATTCGTCTTAGGGTTCATCCCCCTCAGGTATTTGAGGGGTTTAGTTGATGAATAATAAAGAATACATCTCAGAAAAAAGTAAATAACAAAACATAAGAAAAACCCTAAAACCCCCTAAAGGAAATTGAAGGGAAGATCTTCCATCTTGAGCGTGATTCCGGCTTCTAAGATGGATCAACTGGCTTTCTTGGAGTAATCCCCTATGTTCAGCCCTCTCTAGCTTCGCCTCTGACCAAAGACCCTTTTTAGGTTATACTTAGGGCGTTTATATAGGCTTCGGAATGTCTTTCTTGGCCCACAAGTATCCTATTCCAAATGAAACTCATCTTGGCAATAGCAGGGACATGCCTGTGTGACACGCCTGTGGTCGACTCTCTTGGCCGTGGTCGATCCTGTTTGCCACACACGGCCGTGTGATCTGGCTGTGTACGATGTTTTAGGCCGTGTCTCAGTTGTTACTCGAAATGTACGGCCGTGGGTGATAGTCCAAGCCGTGTGAGTCTCTAAGGTAAGTCCATTTTCTCTATTTTCGGCCCGTTTCTTATTTCTTTCGACCTCCGATGCTCTCTTAAGTATAAAACATGAAATTAAAGGATTAGGAGCATCAAATTCCACAATTCAAGAGATAAATCATCCAAAAGTATGCTAAATGCGAGATTAAAATATGTATATATTACGGTTTATCAAATACCTTCACACTTAAGCATTTGCTTGTCCTCAAGCAAAATTCACAACTCACAATTAAAATAGAATTTCCTCAATTCATAACCTTCATCAATAATGTTTCATCATAATTCATAAGTAATTCATACATTGATAATTTAACCAGAAAGGTCTTAAAGATTCAAACAATCAAAGTCATGGTTTTTATAGTACGAAAAACAGGTGTTTCCCTTTACCTAAATAATCACCTCTAATTCAAAATCGACAAAATTGACATCCTCACTAAAGGTTCACTCAAATCACTCAAGGTGTTTAAGGTTCAAAAATAAGCACTCAAGAGTCAAACATGAAAAGTTAATCCCATAGGCTTGCATGAAAATCAAATCTCCACCATCAGAAATGATATGATACATAAATCAAAAGGTCTTTTATGGGTTGTAACGGGGCTTGGGTTAAAGGTGTGGATAAAGGCTGAATTAGAGGGTTAGTATCGAGACTGAATTAATAAATTACTTGACTTGAAAAAACTAAATCTTGAATAATTACATTAATTGAAAACTTAATACTAATAACATAAGCTTCTTCTCAAAATGTGGAATTAACTACTTAAGCTCCAATAACAAAGAAGTAACAATGAATAGATTACCAGAGAAATTTTTTTTAAGAACAAATCAAGTACAATAATAATATAGAATTTAATAACTGAAATAAAAAAAATAGTTAAGTAACCGATCAAATAAAATCTCGATATAAGGGTAGTCAAGAGAAATGGTGATAACAAATACAAAGTGGGTTTTGGGTTAATATTAATGGGTGAGTCAAGAAGCGGTTTGTTAGTCTCAAAGGGGTTCACTAGGGGTTAATTATGAAGGTAGGCTTTTTATGGAGTAAGTGGGTTAAAACCTAGGTGCCTTTATCATCTCAGTATATCAAATCATAGGTGTGGTCTCGACATGTATAATCGAAGCAAGTTCTAGAATAACAAATCAATGTTGACATACTCATAATCAATAAAGTGAGCACGAAAAGGAATGTATGCTCTAAAAGGCTCAAAATCTCACAAAAATTATGGGCTTTTGATGTCAACCTTGTAAATTTCAAAATTCAAGGTAATAATTAGATTCAGATAGACAACCTAACAAATTTTTTTTTATTTTTGAAAATAAACTCATCATGTTTGATTCTCTAGTCTCCTAGAGTTTAACTCATCACTGCACAATTAACTATGACTTAATCCAAAACATATCAATGAAAATCATAAATCAAAGGAAGTTTCATTCTAATAGTAATATGAGAAAATTTACTTAAGAACCAGATGTAATTCAAGATTTGAGAATAATGCAGAAAGTTAGGCACTTTTCTAAATAAATTTCACCCCCCACACTTAAGATGTACATTGTCCTCAATGTACAATTAAAGATAATAACCATATAGTAATAGATCATAAGAGAGGGAGAGAGGTGAAACTTTCTAGATTTTGGATGGATATCTTGAGTTGGAGGTGTGAAAACTTGATTCGGAGGTAAAAGATAAGTTGGAGGAGGCGTCTCTGGTGGTGGTATGGTGGCCGCCAACAATCACTGCGCTAGATGAAGAAATTGGGTAACTTGTGAAGAAATAGCCAGGAAATAATAAGAATAATTCAAAATATACTAAATATGTATTTAAGGACAAGGAAGATAAAGAGAAGGAAAATAAAGGAGAAGAGAAAAGAAAAAGAAAAACTAAATGGACTTAAATGTCCTTGGCTTGTCGAGTTAATGAAGCGACCGGCATGAACTTATGTAGATCGGTCTCGCATGGGGAGACTGTGCTCGGGTCCTATCGCTTCTTCAACATGGAGATGGTGGTAAGGATGGTGAAAGAAAAAGAATGGAGGAAGAAAGATAATAGGATTGGAGAGGGGGTGTGGTGGCTGGGGTGGCCAGAGAAAGAGTGAGGGAGGGAGTGAACAAAAGAAAGGGGTTTAAATAGAAATTGTGACACCTGGTTGCTTCCCACGCCCGTGTGTCGTGGGCGTGTTAAGTCACACAGCCATATCGCACGGCAGTGTGGTGGCTCGTTCGTTTCTCCCACGCCTGTGTAGAGGTTTCCACGCCCGTGTATTATTCTCAGTGTCGGCCACGGGCTCAAAGCACGGGTGTGTCTCATACCCGTGTGACTTCCTCAGTGTTGGCCACAGCCATATCGCACGGCCGTGGCAATTTATAGCCGTCCGTGATCTAGGGATTTTCCATCCTTGGCTCGTACGACCTCTGCCATGCCAGTGTGTAAATCTGTGATGCCCACACGGCCACGGCCACGCCCGTGTGCAAGGCCGTGTGGTACGGAAACCTATGATTTATTTAACTTGGTTAGTCTTTAGTTAGGTGCTAGAAATCAAAGATGTGAAAATTAAAGGGGTTAGTGCTCGGGTTGCCTCCCGAGAAGCGCTCGTTTAAAGTCTTAAGCTAGACTTACCACTCATTCGCGTATTCATGGTGGTTTGAGGAGTTGAAACTCCTCTTTCCTGCTATCAATTCTAACAATATATGGTTTGAGTCGAGTAGTGTTTACCTTAAAAGTACCGAACTTAGGATTAGTTACCTCGACTGTTCCGTATGGGAAGACATTCAGTACCGTAAAAAGGATTTCTTCGTTAAGGTCTGGAATGGCGATTCGAGGGTCTGTCTTTTCCAACAATACCTGATCCCCTATTTTGAAGAGATTTGTTGTTCCTATAAGCTCGTTTGGGGGTTCCCTCGGTTTTGCTTCGTGTGTTCCTAGTTTCTCCTTGAAATGTGTCTTCCACTCATCTAGCTCCTCGACCTGAAGCCTTCGTTCCTCATGAATTACTTCCTTGTTTGTATGAGATCTAAGATCTGGCTCAGATGTGTACTTTCGGGGTGCTTCCTGAAAAGAAGGTTGAACCAATTAGTTATCAATAGAATTTATGTCCTTACCTTTTTCACTTGACGTCCTAGCCGAGTCAAGAGCCTGCAAAGTGATCGTTTCGTCACCTATACAAAACGTGAGTTCTCCTGTACCAACATCAATTTTAGTTCTGGCAGTTGCTAAACAGGGTCTTCCTAGGATTAAGGGAATATTGTTTTCCTCATCCATGTCTAAAATGACAAAGTCTACTGGGAATATGAATTTATCCACTTTTACTAGTACATCTTCGATTATACCTCTAGGAACTCTAATGGTTTTATCAGCTAATTGAATGCTCATCCTAGTTTGTTTGGGTTTCCCTAGACCTAGTTGTTTAAATAGTTTATAAGGCATGACGTTGATGCTTGCCCCTAGATCTGCTAAAGCATTATCAATATATAAACTACCAATTAAACAAGGAATCGTAAAACTCCCTGGATCTTTTAATTTTCGTGGTAGTTTGTTTTGTAAAATTGCTGAGCACACTGCGTTTAGCTCCACATGCAACGTATCGTCTAACCTCTATTTGTTTGTCAGAAGCTCTTTTAAAAATTTCCTTGAATCTGGCATCTCCGAGATAGCTTCAAGAAACGGTAAGTTAATATGTAATTTCTTTAAAATTTTAAGAAATTTACTAAATTGTTCCTCTGTGTGGTCTTTCTTCATCGCACTGGGATATGGCACTCGAGGCGTATACCCTTTAATGTCAGGTTTCTATGTATCGTGGCTTACCTCAACCTTACCTTTATTTACCACGGGTTCTTGCCTTGGCTCATATTTAGATTCTACTAACCCTTCACTATCGTGATTAGTAATGGCATGAATTTGCTCCTTTGGGTTAGTCTTAGTGTTGCTTGGCAAGCAACCTTGCGGTTGTTCTGAGATTAGCTTAGCTAGCTGACCTAACTGGTTCTCGATCCCTTGAATTGATGCCTGTTGATTTTTGAGCATTGTCTCGTTGTTTTGAAAATGGGTTTCTGACACCGCAATAAATTTTGTTAGCATCTCCTCAAGGTTCGGCTTTTTCTCTTGTGGATAAGGTTGTTGTTGAAAACCTGGAGGGGGTTGTTGCCTCTGATTTCCTTGACCTCCCCATGAGAAATTTGGATGGTTCCTCCACCCTGGATTGTAAGAGTTACTATAAGGATTATTTTGAAGTTGAGGATTTTTGCCCGTATAGTGAACTTGCTCGTTTTCAATGCTCGGGTTGTAAGGCTGGTATTCTGTATTGCTCATCCCTCCTCCATTTACATCGCACTGCATCACTAGGTGTACCTGCGAAGAACCATATAAACCATCAATTTTCTTATTTAAAAGTTCTACCTGATTTGGTAACATGGTTACTGGGTCGAGGTTGAAAACACTGGCAGCTTTTTTCGGCTTTGTCCTCATAACTTGCCACTGATAGTTATTCAGTGACATCTCTTCAATGAATTCGTAAGTAGCCTCAGGTGTTTTATTGTTTAGGGTTCCATCGGCGGCTGCATCAATAAGCTGCCTAGTTAAGGGGTTCACACCGTTATAGAAGGTTTGAACCTGTAGCCATAATGGTAACCCATGATGAGGGCACCTTCTCAATAAATCCTTATATCTCTCCTATGCATCGTAAAGTGTCTCTAAATCCATCTGCACAAAAGAAGAGATATCATTCCTCAATTTAGCCGTTTTAGCCGGCGGAAAATATTTTAACAAAATTTTTTTGGTCATTTGTTCCCATGTAGTGATTAATCCTCGTGGAAGAGAATTCAACCACTTTTTGGCTTTATTCCTTAAAGAAAAGGGAAAGAACCGAAGGCGAATGGCATCATCAGAAACGCCATTAATTTTAAACGTATCGCATAATTCCAAAAAGTTTGCTAAGTGTGTGTTGATCCTCATCCTGCAAACCATCAAACTGAACAAACTGTTGTATCATCTGTATAGTGTTAGGTTTCAGTTCAAAATTATTTGCAGCGACAGCAGGTCTAACAAGGCTTGATTCAGTTCCTGTTAAATTAGGTTTAGCATAATCATACATAGTACGAGGAGCATGACTCTCGGCCACCACCGGAGGAAGTGGATTATTCTGGGGATCAGTCATCTCTTCGGTATTGTTGGTATCGTCCTCTTGTTCTTCTTCTTTGTATTGTAGGCTCCGCCTTATCTCTCTTCGGTTTCTAAAAATGGTTCCTTCTATATAACTATCGTAAAGTAGAGGTTCTGACGGGTTTCTTCTAGTCATAAACTAGAATACCTGCCAGAAGCAAGGAAAAAGACAAATTAGCAAAGTAGAAATAAAATAAAAATTAATTACAAAAATAAAAATGGCTAAAGTAATAAAAATCAAGTGTTCCTAATATCTTAGTCCCCGGAAATGGCGCCAAAAACTTGATTGTGCTCGAAACTAACTATGACAACGAATAAGGCAAGCGCACCTATCATTCGGTAGTATAGCTATGGCAAGACCGGAAATATCGTATTCTCAAGGACCAAGAGTACTAGTAGTTACTATCTTTTTATTATCTAGCCTAAGTATTAAGGGAATTGATGTTTATCTAACTAATTACTAAACTAAGGATGCTAAGACAAAGAGAGTGAATTGGGAAAATACTTTTGGGAAAACTAGTTGATTAAGACAATACCTGAGGAAGAATCCACCTAGACTTCACTTGTTATTTAACTCTGAACCAGACGATTTATTCACTTGACTTGATCCGTAGGATTCCCTAATTTATATTAATACCTCTTTAGAGGCTACTAACGTCTAACCCTAGGTTGATTAATTGAAATCTCTTTCTAATTAAAACCCCTAGTGTTGCATTAACTCGATCTATGGACTCCCATATTAGGTTTGACCCTAATCCGGCAGATTTTCGTCATCCTATCTCTAGGGTTGCGATCAACTCCGCTTAACTATGCTAGATCTACTCTTAAGCAGGGACTTTTGCTCCACTGCCTAAGCACATTAATACCTGAATCAATATCCTGAAATATTAAAACAAGAATTAAGAACACATAATTAAGAACAAATCAAGTATTTATCATATAGTTTAGAAAACAATAACTAGATCCGTCTTAGGGTTCATCCCCTGTGTATTTGAGGGTTTAGTTCATGAATAATAAAGAATACATCTCGGAAGAAAGTAAATAACAAAATGTAAGAAAACCCTAAAACCCTCTGAAGGAAATTGAAGGGAAGATCTTCCGTCTTGAGTGTGATTCCGGCTTCTAAGATGGATCAACTGGCTTTCTTGGAGTAATCCCCTGTGTTCAGCCCTCTCTGGCTTCGCCTCTAACCAAAGATCCTTTTTAGGTTATACTTAGGGTGTTTATATAGGCTTCGGAATGTCTTTCTTGGCCCACAAGTATCCTATTCCGAATGAAACTCATCTTGGCTATAGCAGGGACACGCCCGTGTGACACGCCCATGGTCGACTCTCTTGGACATGGTCGATCCTGTTTGCCACACACGGCCGTGTAATCTGGTCGTGTACGATGTTCTAGGCCGTGTCTCGGTTGTTACTCAAAACGCACGGCTGTGGGTGATAGTCCAGGCCGTGTGAGTCTCTAAGGTAAGCCCACTTTCTCTGTTTTCGACCCGTTTCTCGTTCCTTTCGACCTCCGATGCTCTCCTAAGCATAAAACATGAAATTAAAGGATTAGGAGCATCAAATTCCACAATTCAAGAGATAAATCATCCAAAAGTATGCTAAATGCGGGATTAAAATATGTATATATTATGGTTTATCAGTCATCAAGTACTTTAAACTTTTGTGATCAGTGAATACCTGACATTTCTCTCCATACAAATAGTGTCTCCAAATCTTCAACGCAAACACAATGGCAACTAACTCTAAATCATGTGTCGGGTAATTCTTCTCATGCGGCTTTAGTTGTCTAGAAGCATAGGCTATCACCTTACCCTCTTGCATGAGTACACAACCCAATCCATTCAAGGATGCATCACTATAAACCATAAATTCTTTTCCCGGTTCAGGTTGCACCAATACTGGGGCCTCAGTCAACAATGCCTTTAGTTTTTCGAAACCCTGTTGGCATTTTTCTGTCCATTCAAACTTTACATCTTTTTGTAATAGCCTCGTCATCGTAGTAGCTATCATGGAAAATCCCTTGACAAACCGTCTGTAATAGCCAGCTAGGCCCAGAAAACTCCTAACCTTGGTTACGTTCCTTGGCGGTTTCCATTCAACAATTGCTGAAATCTTACTCGGGTCAACTCGAAGACCGCCTCCCAAAACAATGTGCCCCAAAAATCCAACTTCTTTAAGCCAAAATTCACTTTTACTAAACTTGGCATATAACTGATTATCTCGTAAAATTTGTAAGACCGTTCTCAAGTGCTCAGCATGCTCATTCTCGTCACGAGAGTAAATTAGTATATCATCAATGAATACTACTACAAATTTATCCAAATATGGCCGAAAGGTACAGTTCATTAAATCCATAAACACAGCAGGGGCATTTGTTAAACCAAAAGGCATGACTAAAAATTCATAGTGACTATACCTCGTCCAAAATGCGGTTTTCGGCACATCTGAGTCTTTGACTTTCAACTGGTAATATCCAGACCTCAAGTCTATCTTGGAAAACACCGTGGCTCCCTTCAATTGGTCAAACATATCATCAATCCTTGGAAATGGGTACTTTTTCTTTACGGTCACCTTATTCAATTGCCGGTAATCTATACATAACCTCATAGAACCATCTTTCTTCTTCAAAAATAATACGGGAGCACCCCACGGAGAATAACTCGGTCTTGCAAAGCCTTTATTCGTCAACTCTTGTAATTGAGCCTTCAATTCTTTCAACTCGGTTGGAGCCATTCTGTATGGAGCAATCGAAATAGGCGCAGTACCAGGGACTAACTCAATGCCAAATTCAATCTCTCTAATTGGTGGCAACCCTGGCAATTCTTTCAGAAATACATCTGGATACTCATATGCTATCGGCACTAACTCAATTCTTAACTCAGTATCTTTAGCATTCATCACAAAAGCAAGGTAAGCTTCATATCCCTTTCTTATGTACTTCTGAGCAGACATGAAAGAAATCACTGCAGACAATTTGTCTTGTTCATCTGATTCAACACGGAGAATATCCTCATTTTCACATTTTAATTCAATGAACTTCCTTCCACAATTTACTATCACATCATGAGCAATTAACTAATCCATACCAAGAATTAAATCAAATTCATCAAATGGCAATAGCATGAGATTTGCCGGAAAATAATGACCTCTAATCATCAAAGGGCATTCTTTGCATACCTTGTCAACTAACACGCATTTGCCTAGGGGATTTGACACTTTTATCACAAATTCTATAGAATCTACAGGCGTGCTCATACTAGTTACTAATTTCATGCAAACATACGAGTGGGTAGATTCCGGATCAATTAAAGCAACAACATGAGTATCATAGAGAGAAAATGTACCCGTAATTACATCAGGGGAGAACGCCTCTTCGCGAGCGCGAATAGCATAAGTCCTCGCAGGCGCTCTACCCTCAGATCTTGCAGTCTACTCTCTAGGTGTATTCTTACTACTCGTTCTGTTTCTCGGATTTCTCTATGGTCTCCCTCTAGTAGTGCTACCTGATCTTGCACTCTGAAATTTCTGTTTTTTACCCATCTCGGGGCATTCTCTAATAAAATGATATTGGGATCCACACTTGAAACAAACTCTCTCGTGTGCTCGACACTCACTGAGATGACGTCTGCCACACTGTGGACATTCTGGTCTACTTGGTCGAGTGTTACCAACACTAGCAACCAAAGTTGTCTGAGCTTTAGACCCTGAGCATTGTTTACCCTTACTTCTGTTTGAAAACTCAGTTGAAGTGGCTGATCGAGTAGTAAACTCTCTTGATTTCTTGGATGAGGATTGAAATGACTTACCCAATTATCTCTTCCTCGAGTCACGAGACTCAATTTTAGCCTTCCTTTTCTCTTTGGCTAACTCCTCGGCCTTGCAAGCTCTATCTACTAGCATGACAAATTCCTTCAGTTCTGGGACACCAACATACAATCGAATATCCTCATTTAATCCGTCCTCAAACCTTTTGCACATGATGGCCTCGGTGGATACGCACTCCCGGGCGTATTTACTAAGCCTTACGAACTCACGTTCATATTCAGTCACTGTCATTCTACCTTGTTTTAACTCAAGGAATTCCTTTCTTTTCTGGTCGATGAACCTTTGGCTAATGTACTTCTTTCAGAACTCTTCTTGGAAAAATTCCCAATTAATTTTCTCCCTTGGTACAATCGACATAAGGGTATTCCACCACTGGTAAGCCGAATCTCTTAAAATAGACACAACACACTTCATACACTCTTTAGGTGTTCATGATTGTTCATCAAATACCCTGATGGTATTTTCAAGCCAGAGCTTTGTTCTTTCTGGATCATCATCTTTATTAGCTCGAAACTCCTCAGCTCCTTGTTTCTGGATTCTATCAACAGGGGGCTTTTCCCTTCTTACCACTTCTACAACTTGGGGAGCTACAGGGGTAGGCTGAGGAATAGGTGGGGGAGGAGGGGGTTGCGCATTCGGGTTCTTTCGAACGAACTCCGTATACCAAGTGTTCATGATGTGGAGAAAGGCTTCTCTAGCCTCTTCTCCTCCTCTCTGACTCACAGTCGTTGGTCTATTCTTATTTTCATTTGGCACCGTCCCTTCACGTTACTCTCTACATCGTCCGCCATTGCTCTGTCGAGATCCATTTACTATATGAAAACATAACTCAAATTGTCAGGAGTCGTCACACTATCATTATGTAAATACTCATACGTATGGCATGTATAGCTAGACTCATGCATACGCTACATTAGTCCGAAAATCGACTAAACCATAGCTCTGATACCACTAAATGTAACACCCTTTACCCGTATCTAATGCTGAAATCGGGTACGAGGCATTACCGGACTTATCATACTTAATCATACAATATCGAGCCACGGATTTTCGTTCATACATTAGAATCCTTCATTCGTACTCATAATGCCCCTATTATAGGTCAATTAGACCTGAAACTTACATCTAAACTGGTTCGAGACTGAACCGGAGACTTACGGACACTTAAAAAATTTTGACTCAAAATAGGGCCACACGCCCGTGTGAGAGAAGTAACACGCCCGTGTGGCATCTCACACGCCCGTGCTTCAGGCCGTGTCCAAAATAAGGGACATCATGTTTATGACGTCAGCAAATCCTTAGGGGCACACGACCAAACCACACGCCCGTGTGCTAGCCGGTGTGACGAACTGAATTTTCGTAAATTAGGTGCTGGGGACACACGGCCAGGCTACACACCCATGTGGCAGACCGTGTGTCACACACGACCTAGACACACGCCCGTATGTCTACCTGTGTGGACAAATGCAAGGCTATCCACTAAGCCATTTGCCACCCTAAAAAGAAAACACGCTTATACCAAATCATTCAACACATAGCATAGCAATAATGCACCAATAACATTCACTAATCCTTCATACATCTACTTCACACACTACTCATTCGATTGCATCAACTTGCACTTCATGAATTTCATCATCATTGAATAGATATAACTTAACTAATATTGGCCAATTCTGATGGCCATTTACAAAATAAAATGAGTAACATTAATAGCCAACACCTTGGCTAACCAATATGACATTTAACAAAATAACCAAGTTCCTATACATGCCATACCCAAAATTAATCAAACATTGCTATACCAAAAGAATGGTTTGATAGTGTGAATCGAACTCCGACTTCCTTTGATTCCCGAGCTAGCTTGGTGACACTACAAGGAAAGGGAAAAGAAAGGGGGTAAGCATAAAGCTTAGTAAGTTTGCATGAAAGAAATAGCAACACAAAGGCTTATGATAACATCCATTCATCTCATTGAATAATAACACAAGTTCTTAAGACTCTTACCAATCATATATCACTTATCGAACTCATCTCTCATAAGTTACTCATGTACCTGTAACACTCGTCAGATGACTTTAGCACTTTTATTATTTTGAATATAGACTTAGCTCTTTATCCCGTTGAACCATTTCGAATATCGGAGGATACTCAAACTCGTCATACATGTAACACGATGCCAATGCCATATCCCAGATATGGTCTTACATGGGATCACATCTTGATGCCGATGCCATATCCCAGATATGGTCTTACACGGGATCTCATATCGATGTCGATGCCATGTCCCAGACATGGTCTTACACGAGATCTCTATTTGGTGCCGAGGCCATGTCCCAGACATGGTCTTATACGGGACCTCCTTTCTTCAGTACCGATGCAATGTCCCAGACATGGTCTTATATAGGACCTTCCTTTCTTCGGTGCCGATGCCATGTCCCAGACATGGTCTTGTACGGGACCTTCCTTTCTTCAGTACCGATGCCATGTCTCGGACATGGTCTTATACTGGACCTTCCTTTCTTCGGTGTCGATGCCATGTCCCAGACATGGTCTTATACGGGACCTTCCTTTCTTTGGTGCCGATTCCACGTCCCAGACATGGTCTTATACGGGACCTTCCTTAATCTCATGTCGTGACAACGGTATCCTTGCTATTCCTAAGGTTCAACCGGGACTTCGGCTTAATATAATATCATTATACTTTCGTCAAGACATCATTAATCAATCTCATAGGGATAATATAAATTTCTCATGATATTAAACAATTAAAAACATAATAGCATTATATAGTTTTAATTTCACACAAACTTACCTCGGTACCAAAATATGTATAGTTGTTCGATTTAGTCCACCACCTTGTTCTTTCCTCGATTTCGGTCCGGACTTCGTGTTTCTTGATCTACAATGAAATTTTTGCTTATTTAATGATCACGTTGGCTAAAATAACTCATGACTCATACTTTGGAAAAATTACAATTTTGCCCCTAAACTTTCACTTATTTACACTTTTGCCCCTAATCTTGTAAAATGATTTTTATTCAATTTCCTTGTATTTTAAGCCTAGCCGAACCACTTTCATAACTACAACAGCCCACAATTTCCACTAATTCAAACTTTTATGACCAATTTCATAACTTTTACAAATTAGTCCTTTTTATGAATTTTCCAAGAAAATCACTTAGAAAAGGATGTTTATCATACATCAAACTTTCATATTCCTCCATTAATCATCAAAATACATGCATGACATACATGGATAGATTTTTGAACATGAACCCTAGCTCAAAATATAGCTAGAAATAGCTAAACCGAGCTACGAGGATCTCAAAAATACGAAGAACATTAAAAACGGGGCTAGGAGGTACTTACAATCAAGCTTGAAAGTTGAAGAAACCCTAGCTATGGCTCCTTGCAAATTTCGGTACTTAGGGGAAGAAGATGAACACAATTTTGACTTCTTTTTCCCTTTTTATTAACTTATTAATCAAATGACCAAAATGCCCCTAAGGCCTTTTCTTAAGATTTTTCCTTCCCATGCCCATTTTTATCGATCTTGATATATAATGGTCTAATTGCTAAATAAGGACCTCTAATAATTTTTCTAATGCTATTTCATACTTGAATCTTCTAGAATATCATATTTTTCAATCTTTGCAATTTACTCCTAATAAATAAATTGATCACTAAATAATAAAATTTCTTCATGGAACTTTCACATAAGCATGAAAACTTGTCATAAACCTCATAAAAGCTATAAAACACATATTTCTACCTCAAATTTGTGGTCTCGTAACCACTATCCCGACTATGCCCTAAATCGGGCTGTTACAATTCCAACATTACACAATCATGCCATAAATCACATTTCCAAATATTTTACATTCACCAAGCATACCATGATCATATCACCACAGACATTGACGCATATATGATTATACTTAGGCTTACAACCATGTTGCCAACATAAGCCAACTTACATGGCCAAATAGCAAACAAGCCTTTGACGATTATAACCCAACATATTGGCTACAATCATAAAGACACATATAACCAATTGACTTAGTCCATATACATGCCATAACTCAAAAATACTTGAATTTATATATACCCAAGATGGTAGCTTGATAGTATGATAGGATCTCCAGCGATCTCCAACTCGAGCTAGCTTATTAACCCTATAAGACATGGGAAAGGAAGGGGGAAAGCCATATAGCTTAGTAAGTTCATATGCAAATAATAAACAACATTAATTGTACATTGTCATTAAATTTCATGAGCATAACTTACTCAATCATATGAATAACATAACTTATACCAACATAAATGACATTAAGCTTAATAAGCACATCTTGCTCAGTCATAAGAATAACATATCATTTACCACAATAAACAAACCATTTCAAACCTCACAAAAACATGCACATTAATTATGAGTATTTACATTTCAAGCATATACTCTTACATCTTTCAATTGCTTAAAGTCTTATCTTTCCATGCTTCCATAATCATTTTAATAGGCAATTTTGCCAATCTTTCCTTTATCTCAAATCCGATAAATCACAATTTGCATGAATACAACATGCTATGTCATAACTCAATCTAGCCCGAAAGCCAATCACAAAATCTTCAATCGTATTTACTTTGTATTTCATACATCATAAGTATAGACCCATAATCACAAGGTTTTCATAAAATCATTCTCGTGGAAATCATGAACTCACAATTTCATAAAGTCAATGCTTATAAACTTCACGTACATACCTGTACCAATTCGTAATACTCACATAATTTTTTCTCTTCTTTGACATACCCGTTGAATTTCCTGTTGAACCATTTGGAATACTAACGGATACTCGGGAATCTCGTACATACAGTACTGTACCAATGCCATATCCCAGATATGGTCTTACATGTAATCTCGTATCGATGCCAATAGCCCAGCTATGGTCTTACATGAAGTCTCACATCGATGTCATATCCCAGATATGGTCTTACACGAAGTCTCATATCGATGCCATATCCCAGATATGGTCTTACACGTAATCTTAGTGACCCTAATGTCAATACATTTGTATCCTATCTATTCCTAAGGTTCAACCGGGATTTTCTCGCTTGTTAAACTTTGTCGATTACATTCAAGGATTCGATCATAATTCATACAATATTAAAGCATTTAAAACATAAATAAAACAAGGCGTTATTTACATATGAACTTACCTCGGCATAAAAACAGCAAAAATGACTAAATTGTCAAATACTTGTTTTTCCTCCGTTCTAGGTCCGAACCTCGTTTTTCTTGATATATAATATCACATTCATCTTATTTAATCATTATACTATTCAAATCAGACCAAAATCACATTATGGCAAAAATTACATTTTTGCCCCTAAAGTTTCACATTTTTACAATTTTGTCCCTAGGCTCGTAAAATGAAATCTATTCAATTTATTTAATATACAAGCCTAGCCGAACCATTTTCATATCTATAACAGCCCACAATTTCCATTAAAACACACTTTTACTACATATTTTACAACTTTTACAAACAAGTCCTTTTAGGTATTTTCACTGAAAATCACTTAGCAAAAGTCATTTAACAAACAACTAACATTCATTTTCTACCATTAAACATCAAAATACACAAATATCCATCATGGGTAAAATTTTAGACTTTGATTATTCCTTAAATTAGTGGTAGAAATAGATAGATCATGTTACAAGGATTTTAACAACATAAAAATCATTAAAAATGGAGCTAGAACGGACTTACTATCGAGCTTGGAAGCTTGGAAAACCCTAGCTATGTCTTCTCCATGCAAGTTTCGGCTATGGGGTAGAAGATGGACAAATTTTGGCTTGATTTTTTTGCTTTTTAATTCATTTTAATTACCAAATTACTAAAATGCCTTTAATGAAAAACTCTAAAACATGCCTAACCATGTCCATTTTTTTTCCACCAACTTAACCAATGGTCTAATTACCATTTAAGGACCTCTAATTTAAAATCTCATAGAAATTGGACACCTCTAACATATAGAATTCAACTTTTTCATTTTTTACAATTTAGTCCTTTTGACAAAATTGAGTGCCCAAACGTCAAAATTTTCGAACGAAATTTTAGCGAAATCGTTCCATAAAAGTGTAGACCATAAAAATATAATAAAAAAAATTTACTACGTTAGATTTGTGGTCCCGAAACCACTGTTCTGACTAGACCCAAAATCGTGTTGTTACAAGTAAAAATAGCGAAAGAAATTGAGAATTTGAATACACAAATTTAACGTGGAAAAACCCCTTCAAAGAGGATAAAAAAAAAACATGGGCAAAGATAATTTTACTTTAATGGCAAAAGAACGAAGAGTACAAAAGATGGAGATAAATATTAAACCCCGAAATCTGAAAACAAAGAACCTTCAAAACGTAAACGCAAAAATTCTCCAAAAGTGTTATGAGTTCTAATCTTTAATGGGTGTATTTTCTAAGGTTGTAAAAGAGCCTATTATAGGCTAAATTCGTAGGTAAAATAATAATAAAATAATCTAGACTAATCAGACTTCGACTGAAACAAATAAGCAGAGTTTAACCGGGAGATTATCTCTCAAATTTGATTGAAACATGAGTCGTACAAAACAAATCTCCACCTTGACTCGTATTTCGACAATGTCATCTGTAACACCCCTTACCTGTATTCAACGTCGGAATAGGGTACGAGGCGTTACTGGACTTATATGCAAGCAATCATACAAAACTGAGACATGACTTTCCACTCAAATTTAAAACATTTCATAAACATTCTTATCACCCCTTAAACGAGCCTACGAGACCCAAAACATACATAAGGTGGGGTTTGGGACTAAACCGAGAATTTTAGAAACTTCTGGGAAAACTTAGAAAATTTTCATCAAAACGGTCCACACGCCCGTATGGGAGAAGGGACACGCCCGTGTGGCATATCACATGCCCGTGCTTCAGTCCATGTCAAATATAGGGGGCATCCTGTTTATGATGTCATCAACCAAATATGGTCACACGGCCAAGGCACACGCCCGTGTCCTTAGACCGTATGGTGAATTAAATTCCTAAAATCAAGTGCAGACTTCACACGGCCTGGGCACATGCCCATGTACTATGGTCGTGTCTTCCACACGGTTGAGACACACGGTCGTGCCTCAGCCCGTGTGGTTACAACTGGGCATTCTATTTTGTCAACTTAGCATGCAGGGGGACACACGGCCAAACCGGACGCCCATGGGGCAAGCCGTGTGTCACACACGACCTAGACACATGCCCGTGTGTCTACCCGTATGGACAAAATAAGGCTATTCACCAAGCCTTTTTGCCACCCATACTTGCACCAATCTACACAACATCAAAACCACACCAATCCAAATATATATATATAAATTCAAGGCACTTAATATAGCATAACTAAGTGCTTCACCATCATCAAACATCCATAATCACATACAACATATCCTCATTCAACCATCAATAACCATAGGCCATATCATCATGGTAATGACACATACATGCATATATGAATAGGTTTACATCCAAATAATCATTATGAGCCACATCTCATGGCCTTATACAAAATGAATTAAATATCATCCTAAGCCAACACATTTGGCTAAACCAATATGACACATAACCAAAAAGAACAAGTCCCTATACATGCCATACCTCAATGTAAATCTCAATATACCAAAATGTGTAGATAGTGTGGGTGATCCTCTGAAGGTCTCCGTATCCCGAGCTGGCCTTTTAACACTATAAAACAAGGGAAAAGAGAAGGGAGTAAGCTTTAAGCTTAGTAAGTCTATATGTAAACAATGAACATCATACCACATACTTATAAATCAAGAACATTACATACTAATCAAGAACAATTTAGATCCTCGTAGTTGTACTTACTCATTTCAAATCTTACCACATTCCAAATACATATCATAAACATTGCTCACATTTACATGCACTTATACCCTGCACTTATCACAACATAGCCGCACGTAATTTCACTTAGTCATAGTTTCTCGATGAACACTTCGGAATAATACCGGATACACGGTGGTTTCGCACACAGCCCACCATTAATAAATAACACGGTGGTATTGCACACAGCCCACCAATAATCACATATCCACGGTGGCATCGCACACAGCCCACCAATAATCACATATCCACGGACGTTTATCCGTATCCTTTTCTTATTCCGAAGGTTCATCCGAGAATTTCCCCACTTTCTATCATTTTAATAGATATCAATAATATTCATTCACATTTCACATAATGAATTAATATGTAAAAACATAAGTAAAAAGAATGTATCATTTACATATAAACTTACCTCGATACAAAATATGTCAATTTGAAGTTTAGTCCGAAACCTTGCCTTTTCCTCGGTCAAGGTTGATTCCACGTTCTTCTTGATCTATAATGACATATTTAGCTTATTAAATAACCATATTAATCAAATCACTCCAAAAAACCCTATTTTGGCAAAATTACTGTTTTGCCCCTAGACTTTCACAAAAATTACGATTTTACCCCTAGGCTCGTAAAATGAAATGTGTTCCTTTTTTTTCACACCCAAGCCTAGCCGATTCATATTCTCTCTTATAGAAACTCAAAATTCCAATTATTTCACATATTTACTACCTATTTTACAACCTTTACAAAAAGGTCCAATTTAGGCGTTTTCATGGAAACTCTTTTCACAAAAGTTATTTATTTAACAACCAATTTTCATTTTCTCCCATAAAAATTCAACAATAAACACTAATGTTCTCATGGAAAAACCCTAGACTCTCAACCATTTTGTAAAATAGTCCCCTCATTAGCTAGCTTAAGCTACAAGGGTTCCAAAAGTACAAAAATTATCAAAAATGACCATAAAAAACACTTACTTGCAAGGATTAAAAGTTTCTAAAATTTTCAAGCTTCCATGGCCCTTTCTTTAGTGAAAAATTGTTGGAGAAGAGAAAATGAAAAAGATGATATCTTTTTTCTCTTTATTTTATGTTATTTACCAATTAAGTCACCAAATACTACACCTAACCATTGACTATGTCATTTCTTTGTCCCTATGGCCGGCCATCACCCTAAATAAGGATTATTTGCACATTAAGGACCTCTAATTTAAGGTTCTCTAGCTATATGACACCTCAAATTAGTAGAACACAAATTTCACCTTTTATACGATTTAGTCCTTTTTCGAAATTAAGCAAGTAATCACTACAATTAATTCACCAAAATTTTCATGCACTCATATATTCATGATATAACACATAAAATAATATTTAAAATAATTTCTCCGGCCTCGGATTAGTGGTTCCGAAACCACTGTTTCGACTAGCCCCAAAATCGGGTTGTTACAACTCTCCCCCTTTAGGGATTTTCGTCCCCGAAAATCTTACCGATAAAGAGGTTTGGGTACTGCTCTCTCATGGCTTCTTCCGGTTCCCACGTAGCCTCTTCTACCCCATGTTTTTGCCACAACACTTTCACTAAGGTTATACTTTTATTTCTCAACTGTTTAACCTCTCGAGCCAAAATCTTAATTGGTTCCTCATCATAGGTCATATCTGGTCGTATCTCAATTTCTGTAGGAGGAATTATTTGTGAAGGATCGGAACGATATCGTCGCAACATCGACACATGGAACACATTGTGTATTCTCTCCAATTCTGTTGGCAAAGCTAACCGGTAAGCTACTGGTCCAATCCTTTCAATAATCTTATATGGCCCAATGATACGTGGACTCAATTTGCCCTTTCTACCAAATCTCAATATTTTCTTCCACGGGGATACTTTCAAAAACACTTTATCACCCACCTGAAACTCAATTTCCTTCCTTTTCAAATCTGCGTATGACTTTTGTCGGTTTGAAGCAGCTTTCAGACTATCACGGATCACTTTCACTTTCTCTTCATTTTCTCTAACTAAATCAACCCCGTGAATTTTCTTCTCACTAAGCTTGGTCCAATACAAGGGAGTTTGACACTTGCGACCATATAATGCTTCGTACGGTGCCATCCGTATACTCGACTGATAACTGTTGTTGTAGGCAAATTCAACCAAAGGTAGATATTTTTCCCAACTACCTTCGAACTCTAAAACACAGCATGGGAGCATGTCTTAGAGAACTTGAATCACTCTTTCGGATTGACCATCAGTTTGCGGATGGAACGCGATACTAAAATTCAATTTCGTACCTAAGGCTTCTTGCAAATTTTTCCAAAACCTCGAAGTAAACCTCGGATCTCTATCCGAAATAATGGACATAGGCACCCTATGAAATCTCACAATTTCGGCAATATACAGCTCAGCCAACTTGTCAAGTGAGTAATCAGTACGTACTGGTATAAAGTGAGCCGATTTCGTTAGTCTATCAACGATAACCCACACAGCATCTTTCTTTTTCGGAGTCATGGGTAACCCTGTTACAAAATCCATCGTGATTCGATCCCATTTCCATTCGGGAATCATCACTGGCTAAAGTAAACCCGAAAGTACCTGATGTTCGGCTTTCACTTGTTGACAGATCAAACACTTTGTCACCAACTCAGAGATGTCTCTTTTCATACCCGGCCACCAATACAACTTCTTCAAATCATTATACATTTTTGTACTGCCCGAATGTACTGACAAACAACCATTGTGTGCCTCTTGTAAAATTTTTCGAATTAACTCATCATCTTTCGGTACACATACCCTATCACGGAACATCAAGCAATCATTTGGTCTGATTCAAAAATCTAAATCACTACCCGATTCACACTGAACTCTTTTAAATTGCGATTCCTTGTCTTTCTTTTGAGCTTCACAAATTTGCTGATGAAATAACGGTCTAGCCCTTAACTCGGCCAAAATCAAACCGTCGTCAGACAAAGCTAAACTCGTACTCATAGCTCTCAAAGCATACAAGGATTTTCTGCTCAAGGCATCTGTGACTACATTTGCTTTCCCCGGGTGATAATCAATCACTAGCTCATAATCTTTTAATAATTTGAGCCACCTCCATTGTCGCAAATTCAAGTCCTTTTGATTCATCAGGTACTTCAAACTTTTGTGATTGGTAAAGATTCAGCATTTCTCACCATACAAATAATGACGCCAAATATTCAAAGCAAAAACAATGGCGGCCAATTCCAAATCGTGCGTCGGATAATTCTTTTCATGTGGTTTTAGCTGTCTCGAGGCATAAGCTACTACTTTGCCCTCTTGTATCAACACACAACCAAGACCATTCATTGACGCATCACTATAGATCACAAACTCCTTTCCCGACTCAGGTTGTACTAAAACCGGTGCTTCAGTTAATCGTGCCTTCAACTTCTCGAAACTTTGTTGACATCTATCGGTCCATTCAAACTTAACATTCTTTTGCAACAACTTAGTCATAGGAGAAGTAATCATTGAAAATCCCTCGACAAAACGTCGATAATACCCGGCTAAGCCCAAAAAGCTTCTAACCTCGGATATATTTTTTGGCGGTTTCCAATCAACAATCACTGAAATTTTGCTCGGATCAACCCGAATACCATCACCTGAAACTATATGTCCCAAAAATTTGATTTCACGAAGCCAAAACTCACTTTTACTGAACTTAGCAAACAATTTCTCCTCTCGTAGAATCTGCAATACCGTTCTTAAGTGTTCGGTATGCTCAGACTCATCTCGGGAATAAATAAATATATCATCTATGAACACTACCATAAACTTATCCAAATATAGCCGAAAAATTCGGTTCATTAAATCCATAAACATAGCTGGTGCATTAGTTAAACCGAAAGGCATCACAAGAAATTCATAGTTTCCATACCTCGTTCTAAAAGTAGTTTTCGACACATCGGATTATTTGACTCTCAACTGATAGTAGCCGGATCTTAAATCTATTTTTGAGAACATGGTTGCTCCCTTCAGTTGATCGAAAAAATCATCAATTCTCGGTAATGGATACTTGTTCTTTATAGTTACCTTGTTAAGTTGACGGTAGTCAATGCAAAGTCTCATTGTTCCGTCTTTCTTCTTTACAAATGATACGGGAGCACCCTAGGGAGAAAAACTCGGTCTAAAAAATCCCTTATCGGTCAACTCTTGCAGCTGAGCCTTTAACTCTTTCAATTCGGTCGGAGCCATTCTATACGGAGCAATGGAAATCGTGCAGTCCCAGGTATCAAATCGATAGCAAACTCAATTTCTCTAACCGGAGGCAACCCAGGTAATTCTTTCGAAAATACATCTGGAAATTCACAAATTACTGGAACAGATTCAAGCTTCGACGCAGACATCTCAGTATTCAACACATATGCAAGGTATGCTTCACACCCTTTTCTCATACACTTCTGAGCAGACATGTACGAAATCACTACAGGCATCTTATTTGAGTCATCTGTTTCAACCCAAAGACTCTCATCATTTTCACATTTTAACTCAAGGGTTTTCTGTCTACAATTTACCTTAGCATCATGTAATGTCAACCAATCCATGCCCAAAATAACATCAAACTCATTAAATGGCAACAACATCAAATTAGCCAGAAAATAATGACCCTGAATCGTCAAAGGACAATTCTTGCAAACCTTATCTACTAACACATACTTGCCTAAAGGGTTTGGCACCTTAATCACAAATTCAGTCAATTCAACAGATAATTTCTTACTATTTACCAAATTCACCCAAACATAAGAATGAGTGGATCTGGGGTCAATTAATGCAACAACATTAGTATCATAAAGAGAAAATATACCCGTAATCACATCGGGGGATGATGCATCTTCACGAGCTCGTATGGCATAAGCTCTAGCAGGTGCTCTCGTTTCTGATCTCGAAACTGAATCCTTTATTATACTTTTACTACTAGCTCCACTTTCGGTATTTCGTGGTGGTCTACCTCTGCTAGTAGTGTTACTCGGTCTAACACTCTGAAGTTTCTCTCCTTCAACATTCTCAGGACAGTCTCTGATAAAATGTTCTCGAGAACCACACTTGTAGCAAGCTCGATTGTTTCCCCAACACTCTCTAATATGTTGTCTACCACAATTTTGACACTCAGGTTTATTAGACTTCGCATTACCCACACTTGCCATCGAAGTGGCTTGAACTCTAGAGCCCGAATATGTTTTACCACGATCTCGGTGTGAATACCCAGCTGAAACGGTCATTTGAGGGTTCGTTTCTTTGGACCTCTTTGATTGGGATTGGAACGACTTACTCATCGGCCTTTTTCTTGCATCTCGGGCCTCAATCATAGCTTTTCTCTTTTCCTTATTCAGTTCTTCATCCTTGCAAGCTCTATCGACCAATACCACGAATTCTTTCAACTTTAAGATCCTGACTAACAATCTAATATCCTCGTTCAGCCCATCTTTGAATCTCTTACACATAATAGCTTCGGTAGACACACACTCTTGAGCATACTTACTGAGTCTGACAAATTCACGTTCATACTCTGCCACAGACATTTTGCCTTGCTTCAATTCGAGGAACTCTTTCCGTTTCTAATCAATGAACCGCTGGCTTATGTATTTCTTTTGGAACTCCTCTAAGAAGAAATCCCATGTCACTCGCTCCTTCGAAACTACAAATGTCAGCGTTTTCCACCAGCGGTATACCGAGTCCTTCAGTAATGATACAGCACATTTTAAGCATTCTTCAGGCGTGCAAGAAAGTTCATCAAATACCCGCATAGAATTCTCAATCCAGAACTCTGCTTTCTCAGGATCATCATCTATGTTGGCTCTAAATTCCTCGGCTCCTTGCTATCGAATCTTATCAGCCGGGGGTTTAGTCAGTCTTACCAAATCAATACCTTGAAGAGCTACGGGGACCGGCTGAGGTATAGGAGGGGGTGGAGGAGGTTGAGCATTAGGATTTGCTCGAACAAATTCAGTATACCAATTACTCATCATATGGAGAAAGGCTTCTCGAGCCTCCTCTCCTTGACCCAAGGTCTCAGGTCTACTTTCTACTGGTGCGGTCCCTTGCGCAGGAGCTGGCGCATTACTTGTAGCATCATCAGCAGCAGCTCGGTCGGGATCCATTTACTATATGAAAACATAGTGTGAAATTGTTAGGAGTCACCACACTATCATAATATATTTATGGCATGTATAGCTAGACTCTCACACACGCTACTGCAGTCCGAGAACCGACTAAACCATAGCTCTGATACCACTTAATGTCATCTGTAATACCCCTTACCCGTATTCAACGCTGAAACAGGATACGAGGCGTTACCGAACTTATATGCAAGCAATCATACAAAATCGAGACATGACTTTCCACTCAAATTTAAAACCTTTCATAAACATTCATATCACCCCTTAAACGAGCCTATGAGACCCAAAACATATATAAGGTGGGGTTCAGGACTAAACCGAGAATTTTAGAAACTTCTGGGAAAAATTAGAAAATTTTCATCAAAACGATCCACACGCTCGTATGGGAGAAGGGACACGCCCGTGTGGCATATCACATGCCCGTGCTTCAGTCCGTGTCAAATATAGGAGACATTCTGTTTATGACGTCATCAACCAAATATGGTCACACGGCCAAGGAACACGCCCGTGTCCTTAGACCGTGTGGCGAATTAAATTCCTAAAATCAAGTGCAGACTTCACACGGCCTGGGCACATGCCCATGTACTATGGTCGTGTCTTCCACATGGTTGAGACACACGACCGTGCCTCAGCCCGTGTGGTTACAACTGGGCATTCTGTTTTGTTAAATTAGGATGCAGGGGGACACACGGCCAAACCGCACGCCCATGGGGCAAGCCGTGTGTCACACACGGCCTAGACACACGCCCGTGTGTCTATCCGTGTGGACAAAATAAGGCTATTCACCAAGCCTTTTTTCCACCCATACTTGCACCAATCTACACAACATCAAAACCACACCAATCTAAATATATATATAAATTCAAGGCACTTAATATAGCATAACTACGTGCTTCACCATCATCAAACATCCATAATCACATACAACATATCCTCATTCAACCATCAATAACCATAGGCCATATCATAATGGTAATGACACATACATGCATATATGAATAGGTTTACATCCAAATAATCATTATGAGCCACATCTCATGGCCTTATACAAAATGAATCAAATATCATCCTAAGCCAACACATTTGGCTAAACCAATATGACACATAACAAAAAAGAACAAGTCCATATACATGCCATAACTCAATGTAAATCTCAATATACCAAAATGTGTAGATAGTGTGGGTGATCCTCTGATGGTCTCCGTATCCCGAGCTGGCCTTTTAAAACTATAAAAAAAGGGAAAAGAGAAGGGAGTAAGCTTTAAGCTTAGTAAGTCTATATGTAAACAATGAACATCATACCACATACTTATCAATCAAGAATATTACATACTAATCAAGAACAATTTAGATCCTCGTAGTTGTACTTACTCATTTCAAATCTTACCACATTCCAAATACATATCATAAACATTGCTCACATTTACATGCACTTATACTCTGCACTTATCACCATATAGCCACACGTAATTTCACTTAGTCAAAGTTTCTCGATGAACACTTCGAAATAATACCGGATATACGGTGGTTTCGCACACAGCCCACCATTAATAAATAACACGGTGGTATCGTACACAGCCCACCAATAATCACATATCCACGGTGGTATCACACACAGCCCACCAATAATAATAAATACGGTGGTATCGCACATAGCCCACCAATAATCACATATCTACGGATGTTTATTCGTATCCTTTTCCTATTCCGAAGGTTCATCCAAGAATTTCCTCACTTTCTATCATTTTAATAGATATCAATAATATTCATTCACATTTCACATAATGCATTAATATGTAAAAACATAAGTAAAAAGAATGTATCATTTACATATAAACTTACCTCGATACAAAATATGTCAATTTGAAGTTTAGTCTGAAACCTTGCATTTTCCTCGGTCAAGGTTGATTCCATGTTCTTCTTGATCTATAATGACATATTTAGCTTATTAAATAACCATATTAATCAAATCACTCCAAAAATTCCTATTTTTGAAAAATTATCGTTTTGCCCCTAAACTTTCACAAAAAATACGATTTTACCCCTAGGCTCATAAAATGAAATGTGTTCATTTTTTTTCACACCCAAGCCTAGTCGATTCAGATTCTCTCTTATAGCAACTCACAATTCCAATTATTTCTCATATTTACTACCTATTTTACAACCTTTACAAAAAGGTCCAGTTTAGGCGTTTTCATGGAAACTCCTTTCACAAAAGTTATTTATTTAACAACCAATTTTCATTTTCTTCCATAAAAATTCAAAAATAAACACTAATTTTCTCATGGCAAAACCCTAGACTCTCAACCATTTTACAAAATAGTCCCCTCATTAGCTAGCTTAAGCTACAAGGGTTCCAAAAGTACAAAAATTATCAAAAATGACCATCAAAAACACTTACTTGCAAGGATTAAAAGTTGCTGAAATTTTCAAGATTCCATGGCCCTTTCTTGAGTGAAAAATTTGTGGAGAAGAGAAAATGAAAAAGATGATATCTTTTTTCTCTTTATTTTATGTTATTTACCAATTAAGTCACCAAATACTACACCTAACCATTGACTATGTCATTTCTTTGTCCCTATGGCCGGCCATCACCCTAAATAAGTCCTATTTACACATCAAGGACCTATAATTTAAGGTTCTCTAGCTATATGACACCTCAAATTAGTAGAACACAAATTTCGCCTTTTATGCGATTTAGTCCTTTTTCGAAATTAAGCAAGTAATCACTACAATTAATTCACCAAAATTTTCATGCACTCATATATTCATGATATAAAACATAAAGTAATATTTAAAATAATTTCTCTGGCCTCGGATTAGTGGTTCCAAAACCACTGTTCTGACTAGCCCCAAAATCGGGCTGTTACATCATCTCTACCAAAACCCGCCACGGGTCTATCTTGAACTATGCGGAGAATTAACTGAGCCGAATATGTGCTTAGAAGCTAGAAGACTTCTAGCCTTCGAATTGTGCATTGCCAAATCAAAACTAACTCGAGTCTAATTTTCACGAACACAGTGCCCTAACTTTTCAAAACATGCATCCAAAAGAGAACATCTCTTCAACGAAACGGTTATACATTTTTCCCTCCTATGACCAAGTTGCCTCCGCTCCAAACAAGTTGACTTCGAATCCATAACTGACAAGGGACGTTCAGTTTTACCGGTCACTGTAGAACCTTTCAGAATATAAAGGTTGTCGGTCCTTTTACCTTTTAACAAAACGAGAGCCCCACGAGACACCTTAATGTTGTTCGACTCGATGTTGATTCTGCAACCTTTCGAGTCTAAAATTCTCAAGGAGATGAGATTTTTTTTAGTTAATCAGGTACATACCTGATATCTGAGTCCTAATCGTCCCACCGTGCATCCTAATTTTAACAGTACGAATACCGATTACCTTACTGGATGAATCATTTCTCATGCGCACAACTCCACCTTCAACCGAACTGTATGTGGAAAACCATTCTCTTTTGGGACACATGTGGAAAGAACATCCCAAATCTAGGATCCACTCGAACGTAAGCTCCGAGCTATCACTTATTAACACTAAAAAAAAATCATCACTGCTTTCATCAGCCAAATTAGCACCAGCTACATCTTCCTCGATACTCTCAGCAACCCTTTTATTTCGCAGTTTATAACAATCATCTTTGACGTGACCTAACATCTTACAATAGCGACACCTTTTGTCTCGTTTCTTTGATGCTACCAAAACGGAAGCTTGCCTATCTGCCTTGCTATCCAAACCAAACTCATTGTCGAGTTTGTCTTTACTTCACAAATGACCCTTCACATCCTCGAACGAGAGTTTGTCTCTACCATAAATCAGGGTCTCTCTGAAAGAATTGTATGGAGAGGGTAAATAGTACAATAATAGCATAGTTTGGTCTTCATTGTCAATCTTAACCTCAACATTCTGTAAATCATTTGAAAGAGTAATAAATTGACTAATGTGATCTCTAAGAAGCTCACCTTCATTCATGCAAAATGTAAATAGACGTTGTCTCAACACTAAACGGTTAGCTAGAGACTTAGTCGCATAAAGAGTTTCTAACCTTTTCCACAAGGCGGATGAGGTTTTTTACATCAATACATCATGTAATACCTTATTCGCGAGGCACAACTGGATTGCATATAGGGCATTTTCATCAAGCTCTTCTCATTCTGTCTGATTTAGATTCTCAGGCTTTTTTCCGGTAGCGACCTTTTTCAGGTTGGTCTAAACTAGAATTGCCATCATCCGAACTTGCCACAGATTGAAGTTTGTGACACCATCGAACTTCTCAATGTCAAACTTTATTGTTGCTATCTCTGAACGAGCTGATCTACGAAAATTGAACTAGCTGTAATACCACTTGTTGGGAATCGACTCGATTAAGCAATGAACAAGTAAAAATAGTAGAAGAAATTGAGAATTTAAACACACAAATTTAACGTGAAAAAATCCCTCCAAAGAGGATAAAAAATTACAGACAAAGATAATTTTACTATAATAGTAAAAAAACGAAGAATACAAAAGATGGAGATAAATATTAAACCTCGAAACCTGAAAATAAAAAACCATCAAAACGTAAACACAAAAATTCTCCAAAAGTGTTATGAGTTCTAATCTTTAATGGGTGTATTTTCTAAGGTTTTAAAAGAACTATTTATAAGCTAAATTCATAGGTCAAATAATAATAAAATAATCTAGATTAATCAGAGTTCGACTGAAACAAATAAATAGAGTTTAACTGGGAGATTATCTCTCAAATTTGATTGAAATATGAGTCATACTCAACAAAATAAATAAATCATACATGAAATTAAAAAAAATAACTCTTAATTTAAAGAAAATAAATGTAATTATCTAAAAAAAAATTCAAAATGAATGCATACGTTTGTTTACTGAGAGGTTTCAAAAAGATAATTAATAAATTAAACCGAAAATATTGAATGTATGCATTCATTTTGAAACCTTTTTTTAGATAATTACGTTTATTTTTTTTTTAAATTAAGAGTTATTTTTTTAACTTCATGAATTATTTATTTATTTTATTATTTTCCACATGTAATTATTTTATTGGGTTATCTAAGTAATGAATTATATCTCATTAAAAATATTCCACACATGAAATTTCGCATCATCCTGTTAACTTTTTTATCTGTACTTTCATCAAATTTGTTAAAAAAAGTAATTTGAAAAAAAATAAATGTTGATGGCAAAAAAAAAAACTCAAAATTATAATTAGAACAATTTTTACAAAACATGTAAACGTTAGTGGCCAAATTTGTCACTAAACCTTTTTTTCAATGTGGTCTATTTTCGAGTAGGCGCTCACATTCATAAGCGAGTCCAGAAGTTCTTTTAGTGGGAACAGAATCGAACAATATATTTTTCAAAACATCAAAACATAATTTTTTTTAGTGTATTAAATTTTATTTTTAAAATGATTAAACATAATTTTCTTTATTTTTAAGGTCAAAATATGATTTTACCATAAATTACTGTGTAATTTAATAGCAACTTCTCCATTTATGGGGAGGGGCTAAAGCCCCGTCTGCCTTTGTCATTCGCCTCTACCTACATTGTTCTATATGATATGTTTAGCTTAAGCCTTAGTTCCCATGTATTGGATTCGTTATGACTTCCTGTCTTTGAATGTTAAATCTTTTATATACTAATGTTTGCTGTCGTGTAATTTTGACGCTTTTTTGATGAAAACAAAATAGATATATAATTTATAAACTAAAATGAAAAAATGTTGATATTATATATTAGAATATTTTTTTTCCGTTTGTATGAATGTTGATACTAAATCTTCAATTCGAATTAAATTATGATTTAATATTTTAAAAAGTAAATAAACATTTACTATCTTTAACCATTTTAATATTATTTATTCTAATATTGAATGTACAAAAATTAAATAGTGAAATGACTAATCGTTGTTTGAACTACTACTGATGGTTTTAGAGCAATTAAGAATAGTAAACCAATCTGACTACAAAAACATCATGATTGATATTAGATTATTTGTCATTGAACACAAGCTAAATGAGCGGAAGAGTCTAGTAATTTGTTAGAAGTATCTGTTAATCATTAGCAATTATGAGAAGTTCCAATCAATTACTTTCAACTACATTTATGATACACACAATGTGGGGACATTTTGGCATATATGCCGTTTCTGAAAAATAATTAAGTATTTAACTCTACTATTTTTTTTCGAAATTTAGGGAGGTAAATCGTTACGTGAGAAAAGCGCTATACAAAATTTATTTTTTTTTAAAAGTTAATCGTTGGATCTCTAACTTTCTAACCTTTGGGACCAACGACTATAATATGAAAAAAAAAAAAAAAAATCACCAAACAACTTTCAACGGTTATAAAAATTTTCCCTATATATCCCCTACACCTACACCTATAATTTTTTTCATTCAATCTTATTCATCTATTCTCTCAACTCTTTTATTCTTAATTTTCTATCTAATCTCTCAATTTTCTCTCAAATTATTCTTCTCTCAATTTTCTATCCTAACTATTTGTAATTTCTTGGATTTTATTTCAGTTTCATCATTTTAAAGATTTCAAGTAAAATAAAGTAATTTATTTTTTTAATTTGTTTACTTTTTTAATAGGTTTAATATTTTTTATGTTAAATAAATTGTTAATTTAGTAATAATTTAATAATATTATAATTTTTTTAGTTTATTTCATTGTCTAAATTAATTAATCTTATTTAATTTGATAAATGTTACAGATTTTAAAAATGTCAATGTCTCTAATTTGTTTGGATCACACATTTCCAGTGCCTAATTACAGATGGGAAGAAAATATTATAATATTTTTTATTTTAATTATATCATTATTAAATTGTTAATATTATTTTTTTATGTTTATATAATCAAGATAAAGATTGGATTATCGAAACATATATACATAATTTAAGTGTGAGAGAACCACATGTTCTTGAATAATAGTTGAAAGAGGTGAGATTATTACATGTGTCTCGTATGCTCGGCGAGACTAAATTGGAGCCCGCATTTATCAATGGTTTGTTGGAAAGATGGAGACCTAAAACACATGTATTCTATCTTTCGTGTAGTGAGTGTACAATTACACACGAGGAGGTGACATTACAACTCGGCCTACCAATTGATGGGTCGTACGCTACGGGGGTAGTGTGCATTGGTGGTTGGACGCCAATTTGTCACCAACTATTAGGCAAGGTGGCAGACAAGTTTAGTGGTAACTAGATAAATATGAAATGACTAGAAGATAATTTTCATATCTCAACAACTTTTCTAATGTGGTAGAAAGACAACAATTCGCTCGAACATTCATACTGAGGTTGATCAAAGGTCTTCTAATGCGAGATAAATCTCAAAATCTAGTACATTTAAGGTGACTCCTACAACTAATCAACTTAAAAAAGGTCATGCGACTCAGTTGGGGATCAATTGTCCTAACTACATTATATCGAGAGATGTGTCGAGAAACTGGAGCACAGAAAATTAAAATCAATGGTTGTATACTCTTTCTTCAGTCATGGACATGGTATATCTTACTTTTATGTATCTTAGTAAACTTCCCTTATCAATTCTCACTTGTAATAAGGTAAAATTCATTTAACAATATAATTATCATATTATCTTTTCTATTATTATATTTTTAGAATAACGTATTATTTGAACAAGTGGAACAGTAACGCGAGTCATGTAGGTATACTGAACGAGCTTGAAGAAGTTGAGATTAGTTTTTGAATTTTTCAGTTACATAATAATTACGTAAAGATTTGAAATTTAATATTAGGTACATAATGAAATTTATAATTTCATACTACAATTTGAATGGATGTCATACTTTGATTCGAGAATTCAAGAATGCATCTAGTCCAAATTTTTTTATGAATCACAATATGTATGTCAAAGTGTCATTGATAATTTTTGCAATAGTTGAGATACTTGAATCTGATCGAGTGATGCGCTAGTTTGGGTTTGTGCAAAATTTTCTGCCCTAACCTTAGAACCTCGATAAACTTCACAAGATTGACTTACAAGGAAAAACCGATGAAGATTGGCCTAAATTCTATGCCAAGTATATCTACTTGTGGGAACATAAGTACGATTTCATGCCTATGCGTGAACCAATTGTCAGACCAAATTTGACAACATCTTCGAATTAAATGACATGGTTTAAACTTCATAGTAAGTCATATCTAAAGCCAAAAGAGGAAATGAGTAGACAAATTCATCATAAAAGACCAACACGACCCTATATAAGGTTTCGATCAAAAGTACACGCATCGTGTTCATCATCAGCTCCAACCCCTAGTTTTATACCGATGGATGCACCTCCTGGTTAGTATAGTTCATACTTTTCTGGTGCATTTTATTGACTCCATGTTTTTCACACAAGCACCAAATTATGCACATCATATCATGCATCAACACCTTTTCCAAGAATATTTTTTGTACCATCTCCATTCACAGGAGCATATTACACGCCACTATTGTCAACAACACCAATGCATCTGTCATCAGCTACAATTCCAACATTTTATGTACAACTGGATTGTTCGACACCATATATTTCTCCGCTGATAGTATTGCAAAGACCACCAAAATCATTTTTCTTCAAAAGCGGGTCACATTCGCAATCACCTACTAATACAACCAACATTATGTAAATGCAATTTAACACGGAAGAACAAGATGAAGATTACGTAGGAGATGAAGGTGGAGGTGGAAGTGGAGATAAAGATGGCGATGGCGATGGCGATGGCGATGATGATGATGATGATGAGCCGAAACCCTAACCACAACAAAGTTGTCCTCGTAATCAACACTCATCAGGTTGTAGCACACATTCGGCCTCATGATGTAGATGATTTCTTTATTTTAAATTTGTCATGTTTATTATTATTTAGTTTGTTAACTTTTAATTTATATATCTAAAGTTTCCACTAACATTTGTATTGTATTTTTACATCGCTAATCTACTTATTTACATTTTATCAAAAGATTTGTTTATTTTTTGTATATTTATCAAAAAATGTATAAATATAACTCAATTAATTAATTTTTTTAAATTTGATTCTCGCCTCAATGTTGCCACCAAATGTGGACATGATTTATTACATGTCTTGGATTCCTACAAAAACTAAATAACTTTTGTTGGTCTATCTTATATTGAATATCCATATTGTTGTGTATCCAGCTAGATTTCAGTTAACCTTTTAGCTTGCGATGCAACTAAATATTCGATAGCATTTTGAATGGAGCAATTGCATACTTTATATATTCATTTTAGCTTGTACACTTCATCAACATACTTCATGCAATCCATATGTTTTAAGACACATGCAGCAATTGCATGTGTGTAGAAAAACAAAGTGCTTGAAATCTCTCACAATCGCAGGTCCTTTGCTTCAGGTATACATGATACGGTCCTCCAATGATACCTTTATCCGATCTATGGAACCCCATAACCTGAAATATTTCATTTGGACGCGGGTGACACGCTATAGACATAAAGTTCGTCTTGTTGCATTTTTCACCATATCCTTTCCTCACACCAAATGTGTCTGCCCTTTATCCAACATATTTTTTTGCTCGCTTTGAGAAGATTGATAAGTGGAAATATGTTTCTTTGACCACCAACATTATCGACAAATGATATGTCTCATTCAATACAAAATGTATGTATTCTGTTAAGTTCATTGTCATATAGTCGCATCGTAGACCTCTATCATATGATTGAGTCTACTATTCATTATGTATCCCATCGAGGTATTCAACACATTTTCTGTTAATTGCCCGTAAATTGTCGAACATTTCATGAAATCAATGTTGGACGAACTCGTACCCTTTCGAAAAAAAATAAAGAGTATATTCATGAATGCAAACAATATACATGTTAAAAAATGATATAGAAAATAATATTTACTACATACCCATATTAATAACATATCGTCGCTTCTCATCCTTGTGGAATTAACCTATGTAATTTGACCCAATGTGACATACAATACATATGGTGTGCACGATCCCATAAGCTTCCACATTGATCGATCGCAACCTATATTTCGAGTTCCCTATCACAAATGATGCATATATCGAGTTGCGACACAACATACCTTCTCAAATTAGTCAAGAAGTCTCAAGCATCTGCATTTTTTTGTTCAACAATTGCAAAAGCTATTGACGAGATTTTCGGATTACCGTCCTAGGCCTATCTCTCGTACATGGATGTGCCATCAATTTGGACTATTAGCTTACAGTACCAAAATGCTTCAATACATGACTTGAATGTCCAAAAAAGACTATGGAAAACTTTTTTACCTTGGTGTAACAACCCATTTTTCAGTGGTACCAGAAACAGTGGTTTCAGAACCCTGTATTTCGATGACCGTGTTAGTAAATATTATTTAATAATATTTACAAGTTTATTATAGTGTTATATTGGATTTTGATCTAATAAATTTGTTAATTGAACAGTTAGTTAAAGCACAAGTGGTTTGACCCTAAAGTCAGTGATTTTGAAAATTAAGGTATTGGGATCTCATTTTCATAAACTGAAACCGTAAATATTTTTATTAAATATTTATGAAATTATTATGTTGGTAAATTAAATTTTGGATAAGTAATTCAGTCAAATTAGTGGTTAATTGTGGTACAATGACTAAATCGTAAAAACTGCAAAAATTTATCGCTATTGAATTTTATTAGCTAAAAATGCTTAATTAGTAATTGTTTAAGGCTTAAATTGTCAAATAAACCCTTTTTAATGACAATGGACGGTTAGTGGAGCCTTTTTGTCATTTTGGTTGTTAAAATTTTAATTAAATAACTAATAATAAAATGTTAAAACATGAAATAGTGACCATTATAAATTTATTTTGGCTTCTTCCACCGAAACCTAAAAATAAAAAGAAACATCAACCATTATTGAAGCTTGGTTGTTCGGCTAAGCTACTCATCTATGAAAGGTGAGCTTTTCTAATCCCATTTTTAGTAAATTTTATATTTTTGAGATCGTTGCAGCTTAATTTAACTATCCTGAGTATTAAATCGTAAATTTGTTAAATTTTTGAAATGTTGTCATTGATGTTTTTATTGTTAAATGGCTTGTTTGTAAGCTTAGAATTAATTAAAGGATTAAATTGTAAAGTAAAAATTATTAATTTTGAGTATAGGGGCTAAAACAAAAATATTTCGAAATTGGTATGAAATTTCTATAATTATTTATTTTAGATGGTTATAGAAGGATGAAATTGAAATCGGATTGAAAAACAAAGCTTAAAATTTAAAGATATAGCGATTTCGGTTTTAGAGGCTAAATTGAATAAAATGATTTTTTTTTGAAAAATTATGTAAAATGAAATTAAGTTGTCATATGCCTTAAATTAAGTTGTTATAAGAGAGTTGGAATTAATAGTTTGAAATGAATTACTATATAGATCAAGACTTGAACCAACCGATAAATAATCGTAGAAAAAAGAAAATTTGAAAATTGCAAATTAATCCTTGACGCTTCAATTGTTGTTGTTTGTATCTAGTAAGTTCATAGGATATGGTTTTGTACTTTTATGTATTGATTGTGATTGAATTGTGAATCTATATATAATATTAGATCGTAATTTTAAAATGTTTATAATTGAGTACTAAAGGTGAGAAATGAATAAAGGATCTAATCGTAAAGGTTTGCATACTTGGTGAATATGGTTCACGTAGAATTTTTAATGAATATGATATGGTTATGACATACCTGCAACAACACAAGTACGTGAACTAGAATCTCATTTTTCTCACCGATATCATGATTTTCCATGAACAGCTATTATCACACATTGTACACTTTGCCTTATATTTTTTCGCTCGCGATTTTGTAACATGAAAATTGACCCCATGCTTTGTGCATACCGCTTATTGCAACATCTCTGGAGGAAAACTCCATTCTAACTAGTAAATCATCAAAATTTGTAGAACTCGATACTCCAATCTTCTATGAGGAAATTTTGAAAATTCTAACTCATCTTCAGCATCAATGTCGACATTAAGCATGTAAGGAGGAAGTTCATATGCCGTAAAATTTGGTTGGGTTCCTCCAGCATTGTTCGGACCTTTATTGTCAAAATCACTCCCTTCTAGTCAGTAGGAATGGCCTCTGGTTCAAAAAATAATGTAACTTCTGAACCGTCAAACTCGAACTCAAGGATTGGATCATTATCGGTTTCAACTTCCTCTTCGTTATCATTTTCCTCTTTGTTCTCAACTTCCCCTTCATTATCAACTCCAATTGCGATTTCATATCTAAGATTGGATGTCCTTACGTCAGTGTAGGTTGTAAGGTGAACATTATCTGTTCTCATTAACCCTACGTTAAAATCAATATCACTTACGATTTGCTCATCTGTGTAACTTGATAGTATACCCGCATATGTATCTAGCATAAAACATCGATGTTTCAAAGTTAAAATAAAAAACACTCATAGAATGTCATGTCAAGATCTCTCGTACGGGTTACCAACTAGCCTCGACTGTACACCAAAGTCAAAATCAAGGGCTGAAATTGAGGAATGCCTTTCCATTGATGATTCTGGCATTCCTTGATACGAGTTTTGTAATAACGCCGTGAAATCATTGGACAATCGTGTGGTTGAACTTTCTGCTTTCTATTCTCGAAACAAATTAACTTGGACTATTGTCGAACTTGAACCACCTTCATTTACATTAACAAACTAGATATATAACTCTAGTATAACATTTTCAACTGAGCAATATGTATCAAGCATTAACTCGACATCCATGTCGCCTTTGAGCTCAAATATATCATATTTAACAAGGTTCATTGATGTTAAATATCTATATTTCAAGCTCGAAATCCTCCTCCAACTTGAAGTTAAGACTTTTCTTCTAATTCTTGACAAAAGCTAGTTCAATTTGACATCCGATGAAAAACCAATTCTGTAGATTAGGCTAATACAAAAACAATCCCAATTTTTATGTCACAAATTTGACCGTTGTAATAAATAGAGGTTTTAATTTTTCTACTCATTTTTGCAAAAAAAACCTTGTTTCACATTTTTAATATAAAATTAAAATGAAAACATTATAAAAAAAAATAAATACTCATTAACCAACTCAAATGGCACCAAGTTTACTTCAACTAATTTACTCTATTAGGTCGATTGAAAGGTCAAATTTTAAATATGAAAACTTGACCATATCATTTTTCATTTTATAAGAAACTCTACCACTAAATATGAAACATATTTCAAAATATTAGAAATAATCAAACATGACAAGTCATAAAAACGCTTCTTTTTACAGCGTTTTTTTTTTTTGAAACAATTTAAGATCATATTCTTATTCTGCCACGAAAAAGGTGACTTCAATTTCATCTCAAGATTCTCGAGTTTTCAAATATCTTTATTCTAGGATTCTTGGCTTTTCAAAATTCAATCTAACCCTTAATTTTATTTTATTTTTATTATTTTTTAAAGTTTAACCAGAGGGTGTAGAAAGTATTTGAGTGACGTGGCTGGAGAGGGGAAAGCGCACCCCGTAGGCTGTGTTACAGGGCGCGCTTTCACTGCCACATCACTTGTGTTTCCCCCTCTCTTCTACTACATCACTTGAAAACGCTTCCTACAGAGAGCATTTTTGTCACTTATATCAAAATTGACCTATTTCCTTAAATTTCAAATGAAACAACCTATGTACCTAATAATTTTTTAAAAGTGGAATATATGCCAAAATTTGCCCACAATGTGAGTGAAAAAAATGTAATATACTTATTAAGATTATATGAAAACTAAAATGATTTTCTCTCGCGTCATTTTCTTAACCAATATTCATCATTATCACCATCGATGAGTTATAACGAACACACTCAATCTTATAGATCAATAATAGTACCCATTGTCTTTACCAATATTCATCATCATCACCATCGATGAGTTATAACGAACACAATCGTATAAATCAACAATAGTACCCCTTGTCGAATGCCTTATTTGCAGTTATTTGCAATCTTGTCAGCATCATTGTTTTTTCAAAATGATTTTTAGTACAATCACAAGAGTTCATTCATATGAAGATACCTGAATTTGGCAACTTGTACATGCTTGATACTCAAACTTTTATTTTTATCTAATCGATACCTAAGCTTGGAAACCATGAGCCCACTTGTATTTCTTTTAAGTACCTGACTAACATTATTGGCGTGGCACTGACGACTAATAATATGAATACACATTAATCTCACATTTTGACACGTAACAAAAAATATTAAAATTTATAACGTATTTAAAGTACCTAAAAAAATACCAAGTTAGGTTATGATTTTCATATTTAGATACCAATTAGGTTTATTAAATAAGTAAAAATTACCAAGTTTAAGTACCTATATATATTAACCCTAATCACAAGTCCCTTCAATCTACCTTGATGTCTTAGAAACCAATAGCATCGTTTGAAGAAATTAACTGGCGCAAGAAGAATAAAAAATCACCGATGTTGTCTCAATGCCAAGGGAAAGGGAATGACGGTTATGAGATTTGAATGAAGAAAGGCTCAACCTTCAATCATGTTCCGCTTGGAAAGGGGATTTGTAGGAGATACTATGGCCAACTGCAACCCATACTTGCTTTTCCTTGTATCAGCTAAATACAGGCCAAACTTTAACTTCGATGTGCCTCGAATTTAAGCTTTTCGCTAAATTCATTTTATTTTCAAAAAATAAATACATAAATATACACTAGTCACCGGAAACACAAAGATCGATAATAATTTTTATGTTCGATGTCAACCACAATAAATGTTCTAATGGTTCTCAATCCTAATCATAAATCAAAACAAAATCTGAACCCATTTTACTAGCTTGATTATGTAAATAACCACAAGTTTTGGCTACTATTTTCTATAGAATTTCTGTTCTCATTTAACAGCATAAATCCTAAAGGAAAAAAAAAACTTTAAAAGAATCATAAATCACACTTGTATTGATATGCATATCATTCTCATACATTTGTAAACATGGCTAGAGGCTAGAACATTCTACATATTATAAACGTATATGAATGAGATTGCACCCAATGAAATCTCATTGGAGATGTACCTTTACACGTTTTCCAACTTCAACCAAAATAGTTAATAAAAAAATGAAAGGAAAAGAAAAGGACCTGGATTATTGATGCCATCGACTTTATTACAATTAACTCCTCTTTTTAAAATCAAACCAAGCAATGATCACTGGATTGGCCTAGCCAATGCAAAGCAGGAATCTGGGTTAACTGACATCAACAGCTCAAGTACAACAATCTCATTAGGAAGTTGGATTTTGAGACGAGGTTCAATTAAACCTGCTTGCAACATTCATAACATAAAAATATTAGCACAAGCCAACAAGCAACAGGGTTAAATTGGGAGTAGTAATACATGACAAATGTAAGTTCTTACCAGGGGAAAGTTTTTTCCCACCATATAGCTCTTTTGTTAAGGGATTCACAGCCCAGTGATTGACACCCACCCGACTTGTAGGTTGGAACCCAACTATTTTTCCTTCAGTTGATAAAACCACCTAGATGATACCAACCAAAGGGAGACGCAATCAAATTAGAAATATAGGCAGCACCGCCATGGCAAGCTTGATTTTTTTAAATTTCTGATCATATTTATACTCTAACAAGTACCAAACCATGTGAAAACACTTTAATTGAGATTCAAATCCAGGATTGCAACCAATTTTGCTGTTATAGTTGCCAGCTAAATCAATTTAAATAGACACCAGATTAAGCGTGTCTAGAACTAAAATCAACTTAAGTTTGCTCCCACTTCACTTTTCTCCCTCTTTTCTTTCTGACACCTAGTATATAGCTAGAAAGAAGGCTTAGCTAAAATAATATAGCTAAAAAGCAGACAGAACATAAAAGCAAAATCTAAACCAAGGAGTTTACCTGATAACTAGCAATATCCTCGACAGATGATTTTATATCAGCATCCATTTTCTCCACATCAGCAAAACTAGTTGAATTGTCCTCACTATTAGAATTAGCTTGATGAGGTGCTTTTAGACAGCTTGGTATTTCACCAATCCAGGCACCAATATTGGTTTCTGTTGCTATTTCACCAGGCCAGCCAAAAGCATCCTTAATCTTTTGGATTACCAGTACACAAAATGTCTCCAACTACCAATACTCAATCAAGATCAGTTGATACATTAAAAGCAACTTTTTAAATTAATAAAAAATAATAATAAACCAGAAAAGATAAAAGAGAACAGAACTTCAAAAAGAAACTACGATTAAAGGTTTCAAACGTTAGCCTCTATATTGCTAGGGATGTTCACTTGAATGCATTGTGACCATATTATGTACAATCAAGCCACCAGCAAGTTTTAAACTTACTCTTAATCCAAACTTAGACCATTCTCTTAACTTATTAAACAGGGATGTACCACACAAGTTCAAACATCGCATATTAATGTACAGGCACAGTCCTAGAATGGTTCAGCTGTTCAGGTGCTCCTTGAACAGTATATGGGTCTGAAGAAGCTAGCAAGTTCCCTCTTTGCTAGAAGAATCAACAGTAAGAAACGGAAGTATAACATTTTTGAGAGAGTTGGAAATAGTTTTCAAGAACATTGTGTTTGTCAAAGAGCTCTAGGTCATGGATGGGATATGGACTAAATCTTGAGAAATAAAAATTTTCAGGAAATAAGCATTGCTCCTGGCCATCTGAGCTTGGTTAGGCATTGTTGTCGCAAAAGTGCAAACTAATCAGCAAGCAGAACAAGAAACAGGATGTGCCCTGATGGCTGTCTTAAAACTTTCTCTTTATGGCAGTTACTCTTCCTCCAAGTTTCTCCTCTGATGGTTAAGTTTGTTTAGCTACAAATACTTTTTCTTCTTGTTGCTAATATTTCTTCAACAAGATTCCTCTTCAGTCTACAAATTAAATGGTGCTCTAGAGTTATATATCACATTCCTAAATCACATGAATCTTTTGGCAGCAAAGAAAATACATGCAACACCACAAGGCCTAATAGCATAGAAAATTTCTAGGGAAAACTAGTTTGCCTATTCTAATACTAGCATTAACAGAGCATGGATACAATAATAAATACACAGATATTACTGAAACTGAATTAGTACAAAGCTACAAAGAAACCAGTGTATTCCCACCTTTTCAGTGTCTACAGATTGAATTGTTGTAGACTCAATAATTGATGATGGAGACCGAGATTTTCCAAGGTACTTCCCTCCTCTGCCTAGATAAGGAAAACTAAATAGACTGATAGTACTGATGGTAATGAGAAGAATTCCACTTGCAATGATGGAAGATATTACTTTCAAGAAAGAAGAGTTCCTCTGTAAGAAATTGAAACAATAAGACAGAGACTAAGAACTTGATTCAATTCAAATACCAATACTTTTATCAGCTAGATCCTTCAAGTTCATAAAAGGCTAAACACCTTGAAAAGAAAAAGACCACAAAATAAGAGAAGAAAACAAAAAATTTCAAATTAGTCAAATATAGCATAGAGTTCATGAAATTCTAACAATTACTATTGAATATTCTCCAAGTGATAGTTTCAAACATCCTTGATATGTCTATCCAGTACTGGGTTTAACACTTCTCCAAGCATTATCAATAACCTTACACATACTTCCACAATAAAAAAACATTAAAACTTGTTTAATATTTGCTTAACTGATTTATTAAATTACAAATTATTTACAGTCACTTCCTATCTTAAAATTTCTAAACATCTAATATGCGGAGATCAGCCAATGGGCAAACAAAAGTATGATAAAACCAAACAACAATAAAGCTTCAAATTTTAACAATCAATATGCATTTTGATACCTTTGCTTTGGTCAAGCTGTTGTAATTGGCAACCATGCCACTGTGTAGTTGTTTCTTGGGCAGTGTGTAAACATCTTCATAGTACATATCTAATATATCAGCCAATCCAACCTACAAATTTTTATAAGCTAGCATCAAAAGAGAAGGATAGTATCTGCGAAATAATGCACAGTAATAAGCTAAATACAATATATAAAGAAAAAGATGAAACACCAAAGGGAAAGAATAAAGTACCATTTGGGAGTGTGTCAAAAGAACTTGCCACCTACTCCCGTTAGATTCTCTCCATCCTTCAAACTTTACATCCTTAAGTGTATTTGCATCTATTTCCAGCCGATAGGCAGGTATATACTCACTTGTCCAAGCACTAAACTCAAGACCACCATTCTTTTCCAGCTTAGACTGCAAAGGATGAGTCCACCAATAGTTTTTCTGCCTCAGATCCATAGCATTGAAACTCTCTTTACTGGAATTAAAACTTTCAAGAAGATTCCTGGCATTTTCAACAACCTCATCTTCAAACACTTTATGTAAAACAACAGATGAATCTTTTGATAGAATCCCTTTTGATTTCCGAAACCACCGAAAGAAGTTTGAGGGAGTTTTTCCCAATAAATTTTCCAGGAAATGTTTTTCAGTGCTTTGTAAAGCTGAGATGCAAACTACTTCACCGAGCACAGAGATAACCCTTTCTTCTGATGACCGGAGAGTGAACGAGGCTGGAACCTGCTGATAGTAAATGCATAACAAGAGAACCGAACCTATCAGTATCAAGTGGAACCTGCAGAAAAAACATTAATTATGGCATTACACGGAAAAATCCGACATACAGATAACAAACTTGAACAGAATCCACAAAAATGAAATACCAGCGGTTATCTAACCTCTCTTGGATTTTCAAGATCTTCCATATCTCTTTCAGTTCCAGGTCGAAACAAAACCAGTTCGAAACTCCAGATCTTTTGCATAACCACTTGCCTAAAAGTCATAGCCAGTATGTTTTTTGATGATGTTCCGGCAAAAATATCTTCAGAAAATGACTTTTTCAGCTTTTGAGCTTTTTCTTTAACTTTCCTAGCCGGCAAAAACTGTTCCCAAAAAAATTAGATAAATATTTAACGGCTAATTTCCTATTTTGATAAATGACGGGAATGAACGAACCAATCGTGTAGAAACGGTGGCGCTTTTAGCGGTTGGACCTGGGAAAACGGTTTCAATAACCATAGCAGGGATACCGGAGTCGACGTGCTCGGTGGCGGCTCGGCCTCCATCAGCAGCAGCAGCCGTCAAAGCCTGATCGAAGCTAACGGCCCCAACGAGTGTGAGGCGAGCGAGGTCGTTTTCGTAGGTTCGAACACAAGGGAGCGTGGTCCCATCGGAGTCCGCTATTAATTTTAGGGCTTCCTGTTCGGTGGATGGAGCCGGCTTAGGAGAAGAACGGGAGAGGATAAGGAAGGGAATCTTGGGGTTACGGAAGGGTAGTTTGGGGAAAGAAGTGAACTTTTGGGGGGAATGAGAGGGGAATTGGATGGAAAATGGACGGGAAAGTGAATGAGTGAAAGCCATTGATGATGAAGGCAGAGGGTTTTAGGGATTTTAGAAGGGTTTTTACTCTTTTTTTCCTTTAATTTTTAGTTTTGAACGTTGAGGGCAGGCGCATGTTAGCTAGATGGACACGTGGGTAGACATTGGGCTAAATAGGTTGTCAGGGTCTGGACAACTGTTTTCAAGAAAACGGTGTCGTTTCAACCGCCTTGCATTTAACTCTATAAATTAGAAAATCTAAATCCCTCTCTTCATTCTTCTACTACCTCTGCTTCGAAACGCATCGAAAAGTTAGGGTTTTCGCTCCTTACGATTATCGAGATCCTCCTCTTGTAAGTTCAATTATTCTACTTGATTCTTTATCGATGAGATTCGAGTTATATTCGTTATCATTTTTTTTCTAAATAATTTTTTTTCTTTTTCTTTTTGCTTAGATTAATCTGGTGGATGTTTTGTCGGCCGGATTGATTAGCCTTTGAAAATTTGCCTAATTCTTTTTTTTTTCTAATGTTGCGTAACCTTAAGAAGAAAAGAAAATCGAAGAACGAATTTAAATGCTTTTTGAGAAATTTGAGGGGAAAAATATTTTGTTTTACCGCTTAAACTAAATATTTTTTCCCGAAGGAAGAATGTCTAAAATAATTAGTTAGGGTTGAATTGAAGAATCTGGTATTCTTTGAGAACTTTTTAAAATAACTTTGTAATTTCAGAATTTTTATGCTTATTTTACTTGTAATTTGACATGTTGAAGGAATTGAAGTATGGGAAAGAGGAAATCAAGAGCAAAGCCTGCTCCTAAGAAGCGAATGGATAAGCTTGACACTGTGTTCAGCTGCCCCTTTTGTAACCATGGAACCAGTGTTGAGTGCCGCCTGTAAGTACAAACTTCTTATGCTTGTTTTATGAGAAATTGTGCCCATATTGTGACCTAATAACTGAGATAATTTTGGGACAATGCTTCTATTTCAACTTTCAATGGGTAAACATTGTTATCCATTTTTGTCTTTGATGAAATATAAAAGGAAAAAGTTGTATTATGTGAAAATGGCGTTTGTATAAGAATTTAGGAGAAAATATATTTTGCTTTTCTGTTCCAGTGATATGAAGAACTTGATTGGCGAAGCCTCTTGCAGAATATGCCAGGAAAGCTTTAGCACTGTTATAACAGGTACTTATGATACCAATACCTTGTGGCTGGTAAAGAACTTCAAATATTTTGCAAGTTGTGATGAAAGCTAAGTTGGCTGCCTTTTTATTGTCTCATCCATGTTTCTTTGTTTATGTATTTGCAGCTTTGACTGAACCAATAGACATGTAAGTGCATATCAATATGATTTTTAGTGTTTGCTCCGTCGCCTATCAGTGTGGAGTTTAGTCTTTACCTCACTCTCTTGCATATATTCTTGTGACTTCTCAGATACAGTGAATGGATTGATGAATGTGAACGTGTTAACAACCTTGAAGAAGAGGATGATGGGGATCAGGATGAAGGTTATGTGCCTAGAAAACGGGTTTCAACATCTGAATGGGACTAGCAGTAGCGATGGATGTTTTAGTACTTACCAAGGCTGTAATTATGTTAGTTTTCTGTGGGGAGTAGTTGGTGTGCATGTATGCATATCTTACAGCGTCTTATGGTATGAATAGCCTATATGATCCATTGTATGCTAAGCAAGAACTTCGTCAAAGGGCTATCAGATACTCGTTTCGTGTTGTTATGTTGATTTAATGCAACTACGTGATCCTATTATGAATGATGCTGCACATGGTTTTACGCAAAGCTATCCGGTGTTATCATCGGAGAGCTGAAATAATAACAGCACGTTTGGTTGGCTGTAATAGCTGACAGGACGTTGTTGGTTTGGTTGGCTGAATGCTATTCAGCAGAATAGCTCATTACAGGACTACTATTCTTCAAAGTTCCTGAATAGTCATTTTTTACTTCATCCTCTGAATAGCTATTCTAAGCAACTCAAAATAAATATTATTCTTTTATTTCCATTTTAACCCAATCAAAAATCAAAAGGGAAAAGAAAAAAATGGTAAGAACAAGAATTATTCAACACATCCCCAAGAGAGAAACTTGCAGTAAATTGAAGAAAAACTTTGATTGAGTTAATTCACGGTCATTGTGGGTGGGTATTCGATTGGTGGTGAATGGTGGATGGAAACGGTGGGCATGATGATTGACGGCAAAAATAGTAATGAAAGTTTGTGATGAATTTTAGGAAAAAAAAACTATGGAAAAGATAAAGAGAATCAGATAATTATTTTGGATTGGTCTCAACTAAAGTGGCGGTGGAGACAGCGATGATGGTTGTCGGAATTTGGAATTTAATAAAAAGTTTTCTCCAAATAATGAACATTTGAGGGAGAGAATAAACTAAAGAAAGAAAAAGTAAAAAAAAAAAAAACTTATATATTAATTAAAATTTACTGCATTTATTAAATATTTTACTATTTTATTGAAGTAATATGAATATACATATTACATATTGAATAATATGAATATGTAATAATAATTATATTAAAATATGATTAAATTATTTATTTTTATTTTATTAAATTATATTTAATAATAATTCTACCTAAAATAATTTTTGTTAAGGGTATTCTAGTAATTTTGACTTTTTTCTTTATACTATTACAAATCTATTTTATTCAATCAAACACAAGAATACAATTATAGTTTTATTCTATTTTATTCAACAAAACAATTGAATTAGTGATTATAACTCTATTCCATCACAATTTTATTTTATTACAGCTCTATTCCATTCAAGTAAACTAAAAGTAGTGTGAAAAGATTTTCACAGTAACAAGTAACATTGACATTAATATTATTTTCATGAATACCGTGTCGTTCTTGCCAAATTTAAAATAATTTATAAGTTTCCAAACATAGATGAAGTGATAATGACTTTAGATAGTGCGGATTTAAATATTTATTAAAGTAAATTGAACTTTTTAGATTTGAATATTTTAATTATTATCTGTAGTCCATTTAGATATTAATTAGGGTACTTAGTATCTTAATTCATTTTATTTTTCTCGAATTAGATGATGAATATTCAATATGGATTCAGATTATGGATAGTTAATTTCATTTTATATGTTAAATAATTTAACTAATTTTGATTTGTACAACTATTTTTAAATTTAATTTAAATAGTAAAGGAATTTAGATTTAAAACAAATATTTGGATTTAAATTTAAAAATTTATTTAATTGGTTGAAATGTGGATGTGGTTTTCAAATTGATTTAAAAGTTTATTTAAATTATTATTATTTATTTGTATCTAGGTATTAATTTATTCATAATAAAGAAAATGTCTATTTCACGATTTGGCTCTTAAATTATACTTTTTTCTTATTTTGGTATTCAAAAATTTTTTTTTTGCCCAAAAGTGGTACTTAAAGTACACTCACATCCCAAATTAGTACCTAAAGTATACCTCTGTTATATTTTTAGTCCATTTTTTGATAGAGTTAAAAAAAAAAAATCTTATTTGTGTTTAGGGTATTAACTTATTCATAATAATAATAATAAAGGACTTAATTCACAATTTGGCCTCTAAAATATACCCTTTTCTTCTTTTTGATACCTATACTTTTTTTGTCCAAATTGGTACCTAAAGCACACACATACCTTGTTTTTTTTAGTCCATTTTTTTATAGACGTTAAAAAAAAATCTTATACCCCATCACAAAGTACCATGTGGTGTTTTTTTTGGTAAAAGCCAAATACTTTCTTTAATTAAATGTGTTTACATATTAAAAAGTATAAAAATAGAAATAAATATATAAAAGTTCAAAAATATATATATGATATCTAGAAAACATATAAATTATAAAAAAGTTACAAAAATAAAATTTACAAAAAGAATAAAATAATGGAAAAGGAATGAGTTGAAATTAATAATATTATTACAAAAACCGTAAAAATTGTAAAAAAAATATAAAAATAATTAAAAATATTTTTTTTTATAAAATTCTAAAATATATAATCCTAAAAAGGTATTTAAATTTCAAGATTACTTGAAATTTAATTACTTTTGTTTTAATTTTTTTTATAAAAAATTTCAATTTTTATATATTATTTTGAATTTTTAAAATTTTAAATTATATATTTAATAATTTTATAAAAAATTATTTTCAACTTTTTTTAAATTTATATATATTATACATGATTTGTTAAAAATTTTAATCAATATAATATTAAAAAGGGACACATGGCGTGTTCTAATAGCGTCACATGGTCGTCAATGCCCAATTAACGATCGGTCAACTCCGGTTAAAAGTTGGTCAACGACAAGTGTTTTTTAATATTTAAATATTTAATATTATAATTTTCTATTTTTTAAATCTAAATTTAATGTTTTTATTTTAAATAAACCTGATTGTCATTTGGCATTTTTTTCATTAGCCAAAACATGCCATGTGGTGCTTTTCAGTCACCTAACAGATTTTATTTAACATCCGTTACAAAATGAACCAAAAATAGAGGAAATTGATATTTTAGGTACCAAATTGGGACAAAAAAAAGTACCAAAATAAAAAAAATGAGTGTCCTTCAGGGGCTAAATCGTGAGTTAAGCCTAAAAAAACATAATTGTTGGAAGTTCTCTTATTCAAAGTAAGTAAATGTTTATATTTTTTGTTAAAATATTTTAAAATTGTTATGAATATCTTATTAAGTGGATGTTCATCAAGATACATATAAGTTTTGATGTAGTTTAAATTATTATAGTCATTAGAAGTAGATCTCTACTTCATTTATACTTCTTATGCCTATAAATAGAAACTTCAGAGAAGCTTTATAAATATTCCGATTGATCAATAAAATACGCTCTCTCTTTGCTTTCTCATTCTCTTTGTTCTTTACTTTCTATCCTTTTATTTTATAACACTTTATCAACACCATTCTCTTTTAATTGTTTATCTCTATGAGTCACAAAAATATCCCAAAATTTGCTATTGTCGATTGTCTCCTAGATCTGCTGCTATTTTAATTGAGGCCTGCGCACTATGAGTAATCATTAGAGCCTTTAACCACTCAGATACACATAAATCTCTAAACTTTTTTATGCCCTTTTATGCAAAAAAAATTATATAATCCTTACGTGGTATGTTTTTCTCCTTTGTTGATTGATTTTTGGTAAAATTATTTTATGAAAAATATTATTACTTTAAGGTTTCTTTTAAACTAAGATTCTTTTATTAAATTATAATATGCATAATATTTAGATGTTTAAAGATTTGATTATTAAATTCTTGTCATTAAATATTCTTATAATTTGATTAAAATTATGGTGGAAAGTGTTATTAACCTACCATAGTTTATTAAAGGGAATTTTGATAAGATCTACTGAGTCTTATTAACTTGCTAATGTTGAATGATTTTATTATATATTTTAAATTGAATGTATAAATATTTGATTAGAAGCTTCATAAGATTTTATAACATATATGTGGTATTGAAATTTGGTATAATGTGTATCAAATAACTTTCAAGCATCGTACACGAAAATTTTGATTTTGTTTATTAAATGATTTTTTTTTACTCTTAGATTATAAATGGTATTACGAAAACAAAGTTGTTTTACTACTTGTAATAATACTCGTGATAATAGCCAGGGTGATAATAATGATGTTAAAGAATCTCAGGTGTATTTTATTATGATTTATTTATTATATCATATTTATTATAATTGGAGACTAATCATGACAACATGAATAGATATATTCTAATTTGAAATCCACACATGTTTTGCGATGGTGATTATGAAATAAAGAATCAATGGAGGTGTTTAGAAGTCTGTCATACTAGATTTGTTACATTCCCTAAAGTGAATACAAATATAAATAAAATAAAATATATAATCATAAACCACTAAAAGTGGGAACATAGTAATAAATAAGAGAACAATGAGAGTTCTCAAGATAACTCTTCAAAGGGTAAAGATAACTTATGTTATCAATGTAATATGAAAGATTATTGGTCACATATGTGGCGTATGCCCAAATATTTTGTTTATGTTAATATTATTTGAATATGAGAATGTAGTAATGAATTCTATCATTACAGATAGAAAATATTTATCTTATTCAGTACTGAAACAAACAAATATTATTCCAATATTTGATAGTACAAAATTAGTTGAAAGCTCTAGAAGAGCTAATATATTAATATCTTGTGATGGTTAATCCATTGGTTTTAAAATATATTTGTAATGGATCTCATATTGATATTGTAAATGAGGAAAAATTATATTTCATATGAATAAAAAGAGGATTGGATTATTGATTTATATTTATTACTCTTGTTATAAATTGAATTGATCGTGACTATTTTTGTAATATTCTTTTGTCATCATCCCCGTTAAGGAGTTGAAAACGAAATATTTGACTGTGAAAGATCTACTTATGGGCAATTGTTAAACTAAGCCTTATTGGATAATATGTTTTGATATAAAAAATTAAGTGTTTTTGAATAAAAGTAAAGTTGAGTAATTTGATAAAATCAAGTTGAAATTATTTCAATTGAGTCAAACATTTTCAAATATGTTTTAACCATTTTCAAACAAGTTAGAATTGCTCTAGGACAAAAAGTATCGATACTTTTTTTTATTATCTAAGTATCGATATTTTACAAGATATCGACACCCCTCTGATAATCGAGACCAAATTGACATTCTGCTTCTTTCAAACCCTAGTAGGTATCGATCCGGTATCAATACTTTTCTTAAAGTATCGATATATTTCCTAAGGTATTGATATTCCTGCTCCAATGGTCACTGAAATCTGCATTAATTACAAAAAATATCGATACCCTTTTAGTAGGTATCGATACTCGTTGCTGCAGGTGCAGTTAATGACCTGGTATTTCATCCCCAACGACTATATTTACTTCCACAACAACCACAACGGTTGGAAATCAATTAGAGGGTATAAATACCATCTTCCAAAGGTCTAGCAACAAGAAGAGCAATGTGCAAAGCTTAAAGATGAATCAAAACAACCTATAGCTTAATTCTTTCATACATTTTCTTGTAGACACTTGTGAGTTTTCATTGTATTCATTTAGCTCAAGTGTTCTTCTTTATATTTGTGCTTAATTAGCAAACATCCTGATCTTGTGAGGATTTTTTTTCTTTGTTTACTTATTTGTATCTCTTTTGAGAGAGGGTTTATTATTAAGGTTTGGGTAGAAACCTTAAGGGAGTTGTATCTTAAGATTTTGGGTATAAGTCTTAAGAGATATTGTAAGGTTAAACCTTGTCCTCAAAGTTTGTCAAATTAGTGAATTTGGGAAAATCCTTAGTTGTGGAAAGCTAAGGTAGTGGTGTAGGCAATTGGGGCCGAACTACTATAAATCTTTGTGTTCTTTGTTGCACAATTTTTGTTGCTTCCATCACAAATTTTCAAAGGCCGATTCAACCTCCCTATCATCGATCTCGAGTTGATCCTTTCGAGCTAACAATTGGTATCAGAGCTAGTCTCTAAAGAAGGTTTAACAACCAAGAGAAGATTCTTGAAGAAGCTCAAACGACTATCGACTCATTCTACAAAATTACGTCCACTTCCGAGCCAAATTCCACCATATTGGGAGAAGGGCATTCCACAATGAGGCCTCCTCTATTTAATGTTTCCAACTACTCATATTGAAGAACAAGAATGAAACTATTCATCCAAGCCAATGACTATGAAGTTTGGAGGATAATTACAAATGGACCATTCGTTCCAATGAAGAGGGTCGAATGTGTTACTGTCCCAAAGGAATAGAGTGAATGAGATAATAAGAAGATACAATTAAATAGAAAAGCTATGCACACTCTATTTTGTGCTCTTGGTGCAAATGAGTATAATATAGTCTCCTTGTGCAACAATGCCAAAGAAATATGGGACAAGCTTGAAGTCACCCATGAAGGGACAAGTAGAGTTATGGAGTCCATGATAAGTCTTCTCACCCTTGATTATGAGTTGTTTAAAGAAAAATCGGAAGAAGGAATCAAGGAGATGTCCGATCACTTCAGCCACATCATCAATGGTCTCAAAGCCCTTAGGAAGATATATCCCAACAAAGAGATGGTGAAGAAGATGTTCAATAGTCTCCCAACGTCTTGAAAAGCTAAAGTGACAGTAATAGAAGAATCAAAGGATCTCAAATCACTCTTCCTTGATGAGCTTATCAATTCTTTGCTTACACATGAGATGAGACTTAACAAAAGGAGTGAAGAAGAAAGAATTATGAAGAAGAATATTGGTAAAGCTCTAAAATCCACCACTAATAACGATAATGAATCAAGTGAATAGGTGGATGAAGATAAAGAGATAGAGATGTTTGCTAGAAGATTTAAGAGATTCATAAGGTCTAACAAAGGAAGAGAATTTCAAAAGAATGAAGGACTTAAGCTTAAATCTACCAAGAAGAAAGATCATATTATTTGCTATGAGTGCAAGAAACCGGGACAATCAAGTATGATTGTCCTCAACTTAAAAAGGAGGGGTCTAGCAAACAAAAGGCCTATGTTGCTACTTGGAGTGATGAAGATTCATCCGATGATGAAGTAGCCAACTTATGCCTTATGGCCATCAATGATCCTAAGGTAACTTCTAACTCATCTACTTTAATTTATTATTCTTTTGATGAGTTGTAAGATGCCTATGATGAATTGAGTTTGAAATTTGAAGTCATGATGTCAAAACACAAGAAAAAATGTTTCAAAATTGAGAACTGAAAATGACTTACTTTCCAAAACCAATCATGAACTTGAAGAGAAAATAAACAAAATGTAAGAAATTATTAATTACTTTGAAAATAAAAATTAAAACTTGCATAATTTACTTTTAAAAGTTCATGAGGATCATAAAAAGCAACTTGAGTTGCTTAAGAGTGAAAAGGCTCACTCTAACAAAGTTTTTGAAAAAGGAGAAAATTAAAAACAAAACTTTGTTAAAAATAGCTTTAATTACTATAAACATAGAAGTCCCTCAAGATTTTACAAGGGAAAACTTGTTAAGAGTGTATGGGTCTTTAAAGGACTTTGTGCTGCTCAAGACAAGGAAGCTCCTTTAAAATGGATACTTAAAGGGACTAGGATTTTGAAGACTAATGATTATGGACCCAAAATAAATTGGGTACCAAAAACTTAATTATATGTGTAACACCCCAAACCCGGCCTAGACGTTATGACCGGATCTGGCATGTCACATAGAAGGGTTGTTTAAAAACTGCGTGTTCGTTAAACTCCGTATTCTTTTTGAAAACTCCGAGCTTTGTAGTTTGTGAAATTCAGTTCCGCGCTTAAGGTTTTCTTGTTAAAAACGTTGTTATTGCTATTATTAATATTATTATTTCCTAAAAACTTGTTTAAAACAGAAATCAAATTCTGTAAATTGCGAAGATGTGATATTTTGAAAACAGTTGGTGTCGTTTTAAGAAATCACGTATTTATAAATTTAACAGTTATTAAAGAAAACTTAAAAGAAAATAAATCAATGGCCTTATTACAAAAATATTAAACCTAAATTAAAATGAATCTCAAATTAAAGTAAAACAGAAATTACTAAAGTTCCGATGCATGGCCACCACGAAGTACTCTACAGCTCCAAATCCTCAGTGCTGGGGATCACCTGCAAGATTAAGCAGAGGGGTGAGTTACGAGAACTCAGTGTGTAATCCCTTAATCGGACATTAACTAGGCCCGAGCCCATACGGATACAGACTGGGCCGAAGCCCATACATAATCAATTTGGGCCGAAGCCCATACAGAAGCAGACTGGGCCGAAGCCCTATTCGATAATAATCTGGGCTTTAGCCCTATAAACATGATCATGCAAATATAGAATGCAGCCCAACCTAATATTCCATCCGCTACACACCACCCGTACCAGCCCAACACACCTGTGGGGATTTCTAAATCGACCCATTCATCCGCTACACACCTCGATGGCAGACCAGCTGCTCATCACAGAATTTGTGGCGAAGCCACCAGAATACCAGAATATACGTGGCATAGCAACCAGACAGATTGTGGAAAAGCCACCAGAATATGTGGCAGAGCCACCATATTACACTTCCTCCGATCATCAATATCCCAACCCATGCATGATGTCGTGACATAAATAATTCGTGTATGCAGTATGTCGTAAACAATCATGTAAATATCACACACATATCACTTAAACCACCTCTAGGGGTATAACAGTCAATTACCCTCCAGGGGTATTTCGATAATTTTACCCTTCCAAGGGTATTTCAGTAATTTTGTATTTAATGGCCCTTCCGAAGGCCTATCATTGCCTCGAGCGACACGAGACCCCTTCTGGGTCTCTACGGAGCTATTGGGCCTAAAAGCCATTTTAGGCCCAAACGAGCCCACACGCTCGTGTGGCCCAAAACACTTGGTTTCGGTTTCGGATTTGCAGATCTCACCTTCGGACTTGTCATTTGACAGTTTTCTAACAGTTTGGCCAAATGGGCTGGATAGCCCGTTGGGCCCATTTGGCCCGTTTCGGCTCAATTAGGCCCGTTACGGCCTCAGTATCGCGAGAGTGCTCGTGTCACTCTCAACGACTTACCGCCCTTATTCGTATCTCGATCTACCACTATGAGCGTTCGCACACTCGAGTGGTCACAGATGCCGATTTCCGGCTTTTCAGCTTTCGACCGAATCACAGAACATTGCACATATGCATTCGAAAGGGTGTGAGATTACACACCTTTTTGCGATTAGCGGTACTCGGTACTTTTTCCCACAACACCCAAAAATCTGATAATTTCGCTGCAAGGGATGATTGTATGAACGATCCTTTGGTTTACACCCGACAAGTCCCTTGAAATGTTGAAACCAAGAAGAAGTGTTAACCCCTTAAGACTCACATCCAACTTAAAAACGTGTGAGCCTTTCGACTTGAATAAGAATCAACCAAAAGGGTATAATCTTACCACCAATATTCGGCCCTAAACCCACTTACCAATCAATTTCTGAAATCCAAGGCTAAGAGAATGATAAATGGTAGAAGGGGATGACTTGATTCGACCCTTACCAAAAGAGAATAACAGGAGTTTAAAATAAAACGAGTGGTTAAGTTCAGCTTAGCCAAGAGAAAAAAGAACGAAAATCATGAAAGAAGGAGAAAGAACTATTACCTTAATGTCCAGGATGAGCCGAATGGAATGACCAGATTCGGCACTAGCAGCAAGACAAACGAACTCTAAGTTCGGCTATGGAGGCTACACCGAAAAGAAAACCAACCAAAGAACACAAGCCGAAATGGTAGATTCGGCTATAGGAAGAAGAAATTAGAGGAAGGAGTCGGCCAATATTGTTGAGGCAATCTATCAGTAACGTGAGTGCTTTGAAGTGAAGAAGAGAAGAAAAAAATAAGGGAGTGTTGGTACGGTTTAGGGAAAGAAAAGAAGTGTAGGAAAAATAGAAGAAGTGGAAGTACAGAAATTGGTAAATGACCGAGTAGCAAAGAAACCCAAAATGCGTCAGTAGCAAGTGCCAAAAATGCAAAAGAAAAAGCTAAGACACACTAGAGAATTTCGGCACACACACACCAAAAAGGTTTCGGTTAATGCCCCCTTCACCAAAATGCCGAATTTCCTCTCCCCCAACACCCCACATTCGGCCAACCAGTACCTCTCACCCTCAAATCCCTTGATTCCCTCCTCAATTTGCTCCACCATTCACTCTCCATCACCCATTCAAACTAATTTGACTGAGTCTCCAACTTCCTTGCAGAGTCCAAGCTGAACTCTACCTCCTACACCAGCTTAGCACAAAAATAAAAGCCACAATTTGCAGCCTAAGAGACTCGAACTTCCTCCCTCCAGGTTCCCCTTGTGACGCCACACCACTATGCCACATGCCTCCTTGTGTTAACAAGATGAAACCAAACAAACTTAAGTCCTGTTTCCACTAGCTCACCCCACTAAAGTGCCCAAAAACCAAAACTTTTCCTATGGCCTAACTTGAACCTAGGACTTTATAAAAACCCCGTAACCTTCCAAATCACCTTCCTGACAGGTCCATCTTGAACTAATGCCGTTCTCATATTCCTAAAGATTCTGAAATGCTTCTTCACTCGGGGCCCAATAGGCCCAATTCTCCTAGGCCCAATTTCGGGATGTTACAATATGTTTGTAGGTAAGGTGCATTGCTTTAAGGTGAACAGATGCAAATTCTATGTGATTGCACCTTAATGATATTTGGTATGGTAGTTCATTTGTTCTTTATTTTTTAATATTTATTTTTGAACTAACCACATTCTTTTCCTCTTAAGTTTTACTTTATTTTTTTTATATAACAAAAAGGTGAGAAGAGAAAGGTAAATTTTAATGGCTGATTGATTACTTATATGCCAAGATTAGTGACCAAATTTTCAAATCAAAACGAATGTCAAATTTCTGCTTATTTCAAGTATTTTTATGCTCCAAATATTTATGTCTTAAATTGAAAATGATTTTTATATATGGGGAGCTTAAATTGAAAATGACTTTTATTAAGGGGGAGTAATCTATTTAAGAACAAATTTACAAAATGTTTTGTTATATCAAAAATGGGGAGATTGTTAAACTAAGCCTTATTGGATAATATGTTTTGATATAACAAATTAAAGTGTTTTTGAATAAAAGTAAAGTTGAGCAATTTGATAAAATCAAGTTGAAATGGTTTCAATTGAGTCAAACATTTTCAAATATGTTTTAACAATTTTCAAACAAGTTAGAATTGCTCCAGGACAAAAAAGTATCGATACTTTTTATCTAAGTATCGCTATTTTACAAGATATCGAGACCCCTCTGATAATCGATACCAAATTGATATTTTGTTTCTTTTAAACCCTGGTAGGTATCGATTCGGTATGGATACTTTTCTTAAGGTATCGATATATTTCCTAAGGTATCGATATTCCTACTCCAGCGATCACTGAAATCTGCATTAATTACAAAAAATATTGATACCCTTTTAGTGGGTATCGATACTCGTTGTTGCAGGTGCAGTTAATGACCTGGAATTTCATCCCCAATGACTATATTTACTTCCACAACAATTACAACGGTTGGAAATCAATTAGAGGGTATAACTACCATATTCCAAAGGTCTAGCAACAAGAAGAGCAATGTGCAAAGCTTAAAGATAAATCAAAACAACCTAGAGCTTAATTCTTTCATACCTTTTCTTGTAGACACTTGTGAGTTTTCATTGTATTCATTTAGCTCAAGTATTCTTCTTTGTATTTGTGCTTAATTGGAAAACACCCTGATCTTGTGAGGATTGTTTTCTTTGTTTCTTATTTGTATCTCTTTTGAAAGAGGGTTTATTCTTAAGGTTTGGGTAGAAACCTTAAGGGAGTTGTATCTTAAGATTTTGGGGTCTAAGTGTTAAGAGAGATTGTAAGATTAAATCTTGTCCTCAAAGGTTTTCAAATTAATGAATTTGGGAAAATCCTTAGTTGTGGAAAGCTAAGGTAGTGGAGTAGGCAATTGGGGCCGAACCACTATAAATCTTTGTGATCTTTGTTGCACAATTTTTGTTGCTTCCACCACCAATTCAACCTCTCTATCGTCGATCTCGAGTTGATCCTTTTGAGCTAACAATGAGCAATAGAATATGGTAAATCTATCTAAAGCTCGATGGTTGGAAGCACTTGAAGTTGCAAGTTTTTTTTAAAATTGTGAGTATAACTCTACAGTATTTAGAATAAGTTCTCAATTAAAATTACGTGGAAAAATATTACTGATGAGAACCTTGTAAGGGAGAACTTATTCAACTTTTCATGATTCAAATGTGCTCCTATGGTAGCAATATCATGAAAAAAAATTTACTTATGATTGAACACAAGTTTTAACCACGAAACCTAACTATTCCTTGAAGAGAATGTAACAATATGTAATAATTTCGAAAAAAAATTTCTTTGACATGGATATAGTAAATTAGACTATAATAACAGTCATGAGGAATGGTCGTAATAAATTTTCTCACCACCAGAAGTGGAAAAATGAAGAAAGCAAGAAAAGAACAAGAATTTCCAAGAAATTTTTAAGAAGAGAGACAATTTATTTATGAAAAGTCATTGGTTATGTACCTATAGTACACTTGGAAAATAAGATCCATTCTCAAAGTTTGCTATTAATAGATTTTGATCGGATTCAAAGTCTATTACTAAATTTTAATTTGCTTACTTCTAATCGTCAAGACTCAACATAAAAAAGGTACGTCTTTAAATATTAAATCAACTTGATATATGATTTAAATATTTTGAGATGGTCTTATTTTTAAGTTTTGATTACATGTGTTACATATTATTTTAAGCATCTCACTTGTTCATGAAAATGAATACTAACTGATTTATTTATATCGCTATAGTAGATTTTATAATTAAATAATATATTTGATTAAAACATATCTAGTATGCAAATTTATGTTAACAAACCAATGAATTTTATGGTTATTCAGATTTGATTTAGTTCAAAGAATTGTTAAAGGTAGTAGTTCATATATTTTATATTATTCCATTTGTTAATTATTTAGAGAAATGACATGAGCAATTGTAAATGAAAAGTTCTATGAGCTTGAATGTTTGGTTTTTGAATTAAATTTCATGCATGTTTATGATGATGATTATAAAAAAAATTGATAGTTTTTCATTATGTCATATTTTTATGTTTGAGATATGACATTTATTGATATATTTAGTATAGTATTATTTCTATACATGACCTAGGCAGTTATTCTTGGTAGTTAACTAATTATGCAAAACTCTTGTTAAAAGGGTTTTAAAAGTATTTTAATTCGAACTCGGGACTTCTCACATCCGAAGCGAGAATCATACCGCTAGACCAAATGCTCTGCATTTAAAGATTTTGTCATATTCTCTATTGCATATAATTATTTGGAAACTATATTTATTGACTTAGTGGCATTATAGACTTCACATTTTTTTAGACATTTCTAGTAGTAAATGTCATGATTGTACTTATATGTAGATACAAAGTAAAATGAATGATAGTAAAATTATCGATTTGTTACAATTTAGTACAATTGAAACGTATGTTAAAGTAAACCAGAAGTTTACTGATACAAATGCATTTACTACTTGGCATGACCAGTTAGACTATCTTGGATCATATATGGTGCAAAAATTAATTGAGAATTCATATGAACATTCATTAAAGAACCAAAAGATTCTTTAATTTAAAGAATTCTCATTTGTTACTTTTTCTCAATGAAAATTGATTATTAGAAACTCACTAGCTAAAGTTGAGATTTAATGTCTTACATTTCTGAAATGAATATGGGCCCATTCATCCACCATGTGGATGGTTTTCATATTATATGATTTTAATAGATGCATCTACAAAATAATCACGTAGGTGTTATCAACTTGCAACCTGTCGTTTGCAAGATTGCTTGTTTAAATAATTAATTTTAGATAATGTAATTAAGACAATTCATCTTGCTAATAATGATGAGTTTATATCTCAGTCTTTTATTGATTGAGTTTAAATTTTTTTTTGTAAAAGTTTGTTATTTATGCGCATAATGATTTAGAGAAATTATTGATTGAACGCCTCTGATTAATGTCTAAACCAATACTTATGAGAACTAAACTTCCTATTTCAACATGAGATTATGTTGATTTACGTGTTGTACACATCAAGCCAATAAGTTATAAATACTCCCCATTATAATTGGTTTTTGATTAAGAGCTAAATATTTCTCATCTTTGAATTTTTGTATGTGCGTATATGTTCCAATTGCTCCACCACAACATACAAAGATGAGTGAATCCTCAAAGAAAGTTGGGAATATATATTAATTACAAGTCTCTTTGTATGTATTGGAGATTCGATTATGACATGATTTGTGATTACCATTTTGATTCAATAGTTTTCCCAATATTAGGGGGAGAGAAATAATTGTTCGGAAATGTGCCCATATTGTAGGAAACATGTAATTATTTTCTATTTATTTGAACAATGATGTAATGCCCTGAATTATTTAACTTTGTTTTTGTAAAATTTGACATAAATATGTATCTGCTTCAGTGGTTAAGTGTTTTGATTGGGTGTTTGAGGTCTTGGGTTCAAGTCTCACTCTCTGGAAAATTCTGTTATTTTTGGTCCTAGCCTTATCCCTCTTAGGTGGGCTTATGTTATAATTTCGGTAAACTCAGAGTACAATGAGCCTGCTGGTTCGAGTGGTAAAGGTTAGCTTGCCCTGAGGTCTCGTTTTCAAGTCCCTGCGTGAGCGGGATGGTAATTTTTGTCTCAATTGTCTGATAGAGTTTAGGTGGAGCTAGAATTCTGTGGTGGTTGGATGTGGATTGAGGTGTCGGATTTGGTGGGATTATGTTGGTTAGTGGATTACTGGGGAGTTGGAGGGATATTAGGAATATCTTAGTAAAATATATATATTTTAATTTCTATTTTCTTTTCCCAAAAAGTTTTCCCTCTCTGACGTTTTTCCCTGTTTCCACTACCAACTTCCGCTTTTTCCCTTTTTTGGTTTTTGCTGAAATTTTCCTTCAAATTGCAATACTTTAACTTTTTGATTCCATCGTGCTGCTTCGTAGGTAAGGGGTTCGTTGTGATTTTTAGGGAATTTTGATTAACGCTTTAGTTTCTGTGGGGGTGTGAGATTAATTCGATATATCATTTTGCTAGGTGTTCTTCAGGAAAATCGACACCCTTCGATTGCGTAGTAAAGCGTAGAGGTCGCTGTAAACGAGGGTAAGCTTTTGAAACGTCTTAGTGCAGTTTGTTTTGTTGAAAGTTCGCGTTTGGTTTCGTTGTATTCGAGTGGTGATTCGTTTTGAATTGAGGAATTGAATTTGATTGTGGACATTTTATTGTCGATTATAGGTATTGTTCACTTCGGGGGTGCTTTTGCTTCAAAAAAGAACCAAGTGTGTAACGAAAACACGAAAAATCAAAGTTCGATGAAAGCTGAAAAAATGGCCTGTCGACGCCACACGGGTGTGTGCCCGGCCGTGTATTGTGTAACGGGCAAGTGTGGGTCACACGGGCTAGGCCGATTTGGGTGTGTAGGGCACACGGGCATGCCACACGGGCATGTGGGCAATGCCGTGTGGGCCACACGGGCAAGGCCAATTTGGACATGTGGGCCCAAAGTTCTAAAATTTTCCCTAGGGTCACACGTGTCGTTCCGATCGACTGTGGGCCTTCCGTAGAGTCAGTAAGGGCAAAACAAACCCTAATGCACGAGATCTGCTATTCTGGTAGACTGATCTGAGTTTAGGAAAATTGATATGTATGTCTTATTGTGTTGTATAAGCATGTATGATATCTGTATACGAGCATGCGAGTCATGTTAAATCTATTATTCTGTATATCTATATTCTGTATCTGTATATGGGGTGGGTTCTGTTTGTTGGAGGAAATGTTTTGTGAGGCGATAATTCACCGTTATTCTAACAGCACAGCTGTAAATTATTCTAATAAGTGTCGTACAAACATTATGTGGTGTGTAGGGCTGGGTGGGTGTTTTATACCCCACGTGGTGTGTTGGGATGGTCGAAGATGGTGTGTAGAGGATGGGGGTAGGACTTTGCATATCTGTATGTTTCTAGTAATCTGATTCTGATAAGGATTTATGTCTGCTTCTGTTTTGATATACTGAAATTCTGAATTTGATGCATGTATGTTTCCGTTGAGTTACACACTGAGTTTATGCAAACTCACATCCGTTATCTGCTCATTCGTAATTCTCTCACATAAACGGCGTGGTCGGTCTTTGAGTCTCGAGTGGTGACCACTAGTTCCCGAACTGTTTTGATTAACGGTTTATATTTAAAATCTGGATTATTTTTTAGAGTTTTGTAATTTTGGGACTCTCTAGACTGTTTGTTATAATTTTGGTTTTAGATTTGTTTTTGACTTTTATACTGTGATGTTTGACAAAACCACGGTTTTACACAAACAAATGTTTTTTCTGAAAACACAAACTCGGTTTTCAACTTTAATAATATCAAACTTCCACTGCAAAATAAGTTTTCTGAAAGAGCAAATTAACAATATTTTCCTTAACGAAAATAATAATATGTTTGATAAAAATGTAGATTCTTTTCAGTAACAATTAAACGCGAGAAATTTAACATAATAAGATTGATTTCAAAACCCTTCCTCGTAACACTCCCAGATTCGGCCATAACGTCTAGGTCGGGTTTGGGATGTTACAGATGAATAAATAAATAAAGTTAATTTCACATTTTACTATTATGTCTTTTGTATTTTCTGTCTTTTATATTTTGCATGCATAGTGAAATTATGACAAGCAAATATTAGCTAATTGATTGTCTAAAGTTCAAACTAAAGATAAGTGGCATTATAAAGAATTTTACATTGCGAGAAAGACAACTTACTTCAGTAGATAATCTAAATGAGTCTATAATCCCGTAAAAGAATCAAAGTGAGCATTTGATTCAATTACTGAGAATGATTATTATGCCGTTTATAATTCCAATTGGGGAGATGGCTAGTCTTGGCTATCGGAGCAGTTGACTCCACGAGTAAAGACATGTTGGTAGAATGATACATTGGGCTGGACCCAAGATGAATTAATTTTGAATCCGTTTGTGAATTAATTCACTTATGACGTTTATGGTGTGATTTACCTAATTCCTGAGTTAGTCACTAACCATGCATATGCAACTTATGTGCTTTGATATAAATGAATGCTTATGCTCTAAAGATGATCGAGCCCATAGCTAGTATGTTGGGTACATGACTTGTGTATGACACGACTTTACTAGAAACAGTGGAATTCATAGCTCAATTAAAGAGTTAATGATATCCTCTCATTGGCATTGTGTGGATTGATAAATATGGAACGTGGTCACGGGTTGCTTGTTCTAGAACGAGCAATTTATCACAGTCATTTGTTGACAGTTATCATATTAATCATTAAGAAGACACAATGGTCACAATGAGATAAAATAGGATTGTATTGAGTGAACGGATTTAACTCAAAGGAATCGAGAATATCATATGAGGGTAACACACACATGACAAGGTCCTTGGACAAATCTGTTGGATGAATTGTTTTCGTAAAGAGTATACAATAAGGGGTTTTCAATCATGGTACTTCTTATGGACTGACTCCATGATTAAGTAATTGTGAATTATCGGAACGATGCTTCTAGATATAATTGCAATCACTAGAGCCTAATTGTATATGTCTGATTGGTCCCTTCGCTAGCTCAACAAAAGCTCGATCGGACTGCATTTGAATCAGAAGAAAATTCTACGACTTTGGAAATAATTTAATTAAGTCGATTTATTCGATGTGGAATTAAATTAGGTGTCGTGAGAATTGTTCAACTAGAGAATTTGATTAAAGAATTTTCTTGAAAAATTAAGTTGGAAAATCTAAGTGATTTTTGGAAAAATTAATTTTAATCAAGTAAAATTAAATTAATCAAATCAATTAAAATTAATATAATATTTTTTTTAAGTTAATTTTCAAGTCAGACAATTGGCCTAATGGGTAATTGTACTTGAAAATTAGACCTGAGATCGTAAATTGGGCCCGAGAGCCCAAAATCAAGACCAAGACCCAAAACTGGTCGAACTAGGTTCGGAATATAAAACCGGGCCGACGGGCCAACCGGTGGCTAGATTGGACCGGTCGGGTCGTCATTAACCCGGACCGAACCGGCAGCAGCCGAATCGGCTCAGGGTGCCGTAAGGGTGTCACACCTGCATCACCGTACAAGGTGGTGTCGATGGTTGCGATGACGGTGTCCCGGTGGCTAGCGACGTCCTGGTGGCCGGCGGCAGTTGGTTGTCGGTGGTTTAGCAGTGGAAAGTTACACTCCTACTGGGGACTCTAACAGAGAATTTGATTTCAGATTAACTATTCCAAGAATAATAATAGTATAATAGTTTAATATTAAATTTAATTTAGTACTTATCTTAATAGTATTTTATTAATTTAATATTTAAGTAATTATGTTAATATTAAATTTAATTTAATGTTTATCTTGTAGATAAACATTCTATTATTTTAATAAGATTTAATATTAAAGTGATTAAGTTTAATTATAGTTGAACTCTCTAAACTCTCTCTATATAAAGAGAGCATTGGGTCATTATTTACACACAATTTAATTTAAGAGAAAGTTGTAGAGAGAAAATTCTCTGAAGAGATTATTCCAGAAAATTTCTAAAGATATTTTTTTGATTTACAACTGGACCCAAAAGTTTAGAGAAATTGAAAAATTTCTCCATTGGTAATTTTTGTGAAAAATTTTCTGATTCGGAGCGAAAAGATACAATTTTGATTAAGTGTTTATTACTTTAGATATAAAAAAGGTACAATTTTGATTAAGTGTTTAAAACTTTAGATATCAAAACCAAGATCTTGTTTTGAAATTTTTTTTAAAACTCTAGTTTTTCCCTAAATTTATTTTCCGCTGCGTTTTCCAAACCCGTTTTTCCAACAATAATAACTTGTAATGAGTTAGGGGGAGAGTATTTTTAACCAGAAGTTCAACAAGGATAACTCATTACAAGTTAACTGTCAGATGTATTTACAAACTTGATGAGAATAACCAAGTGTTGTATACCATCTAATATTTTAATTGGAATCAAAGTCCCTGTAGGACAATCAGTTAAAATAAATAATAGATTCATTGGTTCCAAAGATGAAAATTCTTCTAAATGGTCATATAGTGAAGGCGGGTGCTCCAGAAGAGACCCAAGACATAACTAATAAGTAAAACTCTAGAAGAGATTCAGGTACCTGAATCTGAAGATTAAAATAATAAGAGATCTCAATAAGTTATGTCAATTCGAAAAAATGTGGAACCGAATAATAAAAGTGGCCAACAATGATTTTGCATGCAATATTATTATTGAAATAATAAAATAAATGGAGGATCTTGAATAAGTCTATTGAGAAATATATATATATATATAATAAATTAATCAAAATAGAAAGACGTAGCTCAAGTACAATTAAATTCATGGAGTTTGTAGACCAGTAATCCAAATATCTAAAGGTATAAAGCCAGTGAGGGTGCAAATGAAGTAGTTTTACAAAAGCGGAATAAAAATATGAAGTTTTTCGCCAAGTTCTGGTATTGATTATGAAAAAATATAATATTCTTTTGTGGTGGAAGCAATAACCCTTAGATATATTATTTTGACAATTTATAAAAGATTTAACTTGCGTCTAATTGTTGTTGTTACAACCTTTTTATGAACCACTATAGTAAAGTTTATATTAAAATCATTGAAGGATTTAGGATGCTAGAAGCATATTAAAATTCTCAGGAAATTGTTCATTTATATGAATTGAAATAATTTGAACATATGTGATAAATTTGACTTAGTGAATAGTAGTTGAAGGTAGGGGTGAGTATTCGATCGAGTCGAGTCGAATCGAGTCAAAAAAATTCGAATTAGTCGAGTTGACGAATCATATTTTAGTAACCGAACTCAATTTGAATTTTTTTCTAATTTAATCGAATCGAGTGAAAAAATTTCGAGTTAAGTCGAGTCAAGTTAACGAATCATATTATTTATACTCAATGTTGCGTTTACATGGACCGATTATTTAACTAGTAGACGAAGTACAAGATTATTTAACTACATAAACAATATAATTATTTTACATTTTAACTTAATGAGTAAATATTTATCAAAACAATATAATTTTTCCTTTTAACTTAATAGTTTTGATTTTTAACTTTAGAAAAGGTAAACATTTATCAAAACGACGTAGTTTTACCTTTTCTTATTCGGATTTTTAGATAACTCGAATTGTGTAATTCATATTCGAGTTAAACCAAAAAACTTAAGTTTTTATTCGAGTTGATCTGAATAACTTGATTAACTCAAATAACTCGAACTATTTAATTCAAAATTTGAATTTTTTATCGAGTTTTTCGAATCGAATAGGATTTTGCTCACCCCTAGTTGAAGGAGGATTATAAAATGATCCAAAATACCTATTTGTGTTTTTATAGAAGAATCATGATTGAAGTTTGTTATGATTATTGTTAAAATTCCTGAAGAGACTAAAATATATTTCCCCCAAATTTTCCCTCACTCATGACTTTCAAAAGAATGGTGATATAAATATTTAACAAATACATTCAAATAGCCATTTGAAAAACTAGTATTCAAGATTGAATACGTAAAATATGAGAAAGTATATGATGTTTTCATGAGGGGAGTAAATAGCACTATACTCTTTTTCCCTTAACTAAGGTTTTGTCCCATTGAGTTTTCCTAGTAAGATTTTTAATAAGGCAGCATAATATGCGTATTATAGATATGTGTACTTTTTTTCCTTCACTAGGATTTTTTTTCACAGGGTTTTTATATTAGTAAGTTTTTAACGAGGTATATTATCTACCAATAGACATCCAAGGGGGATTGTTATGAATATCTTATTAAGTGGATGTCCATCAAGATCAAGATAAGTTTTGATGTACTTTAAATTTTTATAGTCATTAGAAGGAGAAGCTTTGTAAATATTCCGATGGATCAATAAAATATGCTCTCTCTTTGCTTTCTCATTCTCTTTGTTCTCTACTTTCTGTCCTTTTATTTTATAACAAAAATATATTTTTCATGAGTACATTTTTAAATGGGTTAGTATTTGGTACACTAACAATCTACCTTTTTAATTTTATTTTATTTCACAAGCATCCTTAAAAGAAATTGTTGTGTTTCCTTTTTTTCTAATAAATTTTTTAACATTTTACTATACCTCCTATAAGACACTTGTCTACCATCTAACCCTACTTATAGAGTCTAAAAACTTCATTGGCATTGTACCGAAAATTATTCCTTTGTAAATTATACATTTTCATAATATTGAGTGAATATACAAATTATTTTTCAAATGTATTCATGTAATAAATTCAATTAGAACATAAAAGATTATACATTATGGGTTGATTTAAATATTTGCTAATAATAAAGATTATTGAAAATATTATTATTAAATATTTAATTCAAATATTTGTTAATAATAATTTTATAAAATAACATTCGATTATTAGAAAAATGATGATTGTACTAAATTAATTATATTAATATTTAATATATATCAAATATTATAAAGTAACTTTTTTAGTAATAACATCCCTAATAATCACATTCAAAAAAGTTACATTTAAATGAAATTACAACATGAGAAAGCATCAAACACTCATTGAATCAAAATATATTTTATTGTAACTCAGTTACGGAAAAAAAAATCTTTCATGAGAAACTGAAAGATTTAGCATACAATATCAAAGATCTAGAAAAGAAAATTAGCTTCCATTGGTTACTATGACTCAATAGGTATAGTAATGCACTGATGTAAAAACAGTTATTTCTGCTGCTAGTAACCTTCTTCCAAAGGTTGGATTGTCTAATATGGCATGTGAGAGATGATCTACGGACTGCTTGTTTTGAAGTGCAAATTAACTGTACAAATTTATGGTCACCAAAAATAAGTGCTTGATTTGGTTTTCTGATAATCAACCAGAAAAAGAGACTACTAAAAATGCATAATCTCCACCCCTTCTATGACTGTAAATGCTTCAGCAGACGTATACAAATCCGCATTCCTTATATTATGTTAGATAATAGCTGCCCACATAGTCATACTGCACACTCGGGCCGTACTCGAACTTCTCACTCATTGGTACCACTGCATTTGGAGTGGAAAAAAAATTCCCAACACCAATCTTAGCATTAACCTTTGTCCTTCCTTTGACACGGCACTTATTTTCAGAAGGGAACCCGTCGGGGAGCCTTCCCATATGTTTATGCGGATAGGAAACTGTATCATTCACTGGTTTTCCCTTTGCGCTTTTCTTTCCATCAACAAGCTTCAATTCCAACCGATACAAGGCACAAGCATCACATTTATTGATCTCGTATTCGTAAAGGTGCCACTCAAAATGGTTTAGTGGCTGTGGATCCATGTAGTATGATCTCTTCAGTCCTCCGAATTCATTCATGACTTGCTTTCTCGACTCGTGCCAGCCACGCCCATTGTAATCCGGCAAAGACCTCTGCTTTCTGTTCCCACTTTCAAATGCTCTTCGAGGCTTATCGAAAAAGAGCCACTCCCTAATTGATTCACCATCAAGAACCAAAAGGTCAAAGAGCTCTGCAATCACAGCAGAAAATTAATTAATTTAACCAAAGTCATAAAGAACATAGTGTATGCTTAGAGAATATATTCTCTTGCCACTCATAAAAGTTGTCGATAGAACCGAGTAAAGCATTGCTGATAAGACATACCAGGAGCATTCCATGGAGACTTTGCAGTAGCAGCTCCCTGACATTCTGGTATACCCACATCTTTCCCTTGTGTCTTAGCACTGACAGCAGCAAAGAGCAGACCATCCTTGAGACCAATGCCACCAGGTCGCAGAACTGGGCCCATTCCAGGGGGCCCTTCATTCATTGCTAAAGCAGCATGAAAGCTACTACAGTAGTCCAGACACCCACCCAAACCTTGAGCAGGTCTTGGACAATCCCAAAGTGCACACTTTGGACCCAAGAATGCGGATGGCGATGGGCATATACTTGGTAGATAGCTATAAGTACGAGGCATGGCATCATCCTCCCTACAGAACTCTGTACCGTTATAACCAGTGTAGAAATGCTCAAAATCCTGATCCAAATCAAACTGATGGTACTCCAATTGAGTAGCCCCTTCCAAGCTGTTAATTGACATGGTACACACTTGTGAAGGTGACTCTTTGCATTGATCAACTAATGGAAAGCCACACTCATGTTGCCCCTGATTCACAGCATAACGCTGTAAAAACATATTGATTATAAATCTTGCAAGTGAATGCGTTTCTCAACATGATAACATGCCAAAGAAAAATGGGAACTCATACATTAAATATAATTAATAAAAAACCAAAGGAGATAAACTTCTGATCTAGAAAAGATAACATTTTAATGCAAAAGTACAAACAAGACAAGGTAGATTAAAGCCCCAGTAAGCTCAAATCAAGATCTAGTTTTTAAAGTACGAATAAAGCTTAACATGAGGAAAGTATACAAATAAAATTAGGGAAAATTTTCATCGACTTCTCAAGCTTGCCAACTCTACCTGAAAAAGCAGCCCTGAAGCACATTCTAGGTCACTCCACTCAGGCCCTATAGGCAGAAGCTTGGTCCCCCTTATCTGCACATATGATAATTCCAAACTGCAAACCCCCACTCCATGTGACTAACAAGCCAGCTCAGCCTTATCATTTAATCCCCATAAAGTAAGATGGCAGTAAAGCAATCCACTTGATAGCTATCTATAAAGTAACCAACTATACTATCAACATCTAAATTGGCTCAATTAGATCAGTGGCAATTCTAAAGGAAAAATAATTTACCTCAATTACATTGATATAAATTAAAAACTAAATGTTAACAAGAAGATTACAGGGTAGAAATGTTCATTAGAAGAGATTATTGGTGCTGTGTGAAGATAACTTAGAATGAAATCCACTCGCTATACCTGTGTTCCTATTCATCGAGTGTGCAATCAATGAAACATATTTAATGCTCTAATAAAATATCATGTATCCTGCTGGTTAAAAATATTAGTACAAATATCCGGTGAGGCAAATCTCAAACACACGAACAGAATTCGAACAGAAAATGAACAAATAGGACAAGGCTCCAAGGCGTGTATCAAGCCACTATCTTTAAAGTTATATTCATCCCCATATATTCGGTGTGCAAAAGAGTTTCAAGCAAATTAACCTCGAGGATACAATGAAGCCAATGACTATTTACGTTTTGCACTAACGAGAATAGTCCACTAAGCACTGATTAATTTATAACAAGAAACTCAATTTCTACAAATAATTTCTGCAGTAATTCTTTATAAAATAATCTAATAATATTAAAAGAATGGAGGAAGGATAGAAAAAATATAAGAACTTGTTGGTGTGATTTTTAAACGAAATCTCATTCCTATTAACAGGAATTTTCATGTCTTTTCATAGAGACATCTTTCAATAGTTGTCTTTTCCGAATAATAATGTCTTTAAAAAGACACATAATTATTTAACTTTTAATTAATTACACCATTTCATTTATAGTTATTGGAACACTATAAATATTTGAAAATGTTCCAACAAAAAATCTATATATCATACATCCTCCTCAACTTTTCACAGCAACACCTAGCTGTTATTAAGGAAACCAATGACATTATTTATGACAACCCTATTAAAGTTCAACCAGAAGAGGACAGCAAGCGTATTTTAGTAACCTACTCTATTCTGCAAAATCATTCTAAGGAGAAAAACAAATTAGAGACGATGATTGAACAACATACAATTTCATTGTTTCTCTCATTTGCCATGTTCAAGAAACTCAAAACGAATTATGAACATATGATATAAAACCATACAGCGCCAAATCCTTTGTCTATAGAAGAGGTAACCAAATGCCTTCCAACAATACAGAAATTTCAGCCCTTGGCAACTTAACTTGAAGCTCATGTAGATCTAAGCATACTAAATAACCTTGTTTTCAGTCAACCATCATGCAAATTCCCCAAAGGGGAGAGAGCCGGGGGTGGGGGAAGAATCCAATGAAAAAGAGAAATCACCTCTTGGGAGGCAGCAGTTTCTCCTACTTGCAGGCTTTGATCATTAGGCTCAGGCTTTGGCACAGCTAATATGCTAGTTGCATCATCTTCCTCCTCGCAAAGCTGCAACAGGCGACAAATGTCCGATGAAAATGAACCAAGACTCCCACCCTGTAAATCATCAGAGGATCACCAATTCAGGACCACACATTTCGGACAGTATTTTCACCCCTTGAGATCATAACTCAAAAGAATTGATCTTAGTTACCTTTTCTAAGAGCCAAGCCAAATCCTTCTAACAATATACAAACCACAATTCACACAAACTCACACTGACATAAATTTATACATGTAATTCAAATTAAACCAATGAATGCAGTCCTAACTTGTTGCAATGAAGAAGCTGGAGAAGGTTCATTGAGCTCAGCTTTCCATTCACGGAGCATCTGATGGAGTTGCTCCTCAAGGACTGCAACATCAATGCCACGGCTCTCCTTCCTCGCAAACTGCAGATCCAAGAACATCCCCTGAAGATCATCCACCCGGTTCTTTGCCTTGTCCTTGAAGAGCTTGTGGGATGCTGACTTGCAGTTGTTTTTTGAACCTTTCCCCATTAGAATAAACAACCCTTAACAGCTCCCACCAAAACCCTGCAATCAAAAAAGCAATAAAAGACAATTTAAGATCCAATCCAGACTGAAATCGAATCCAACAATTACTAGTCTTATTTCATAAAATTTATAACTAGATATCAGTTTCCAGTAATCACAAGGCTAACAAAAAAAAAAAAAAAGAAGAAGAAGAAGTTAGATTCCTCCCTTTGGAATCAAATAAGCTGTGATTGCCACAGATAACTCCCATTAAAAGGAAACCAAACTATAAAATATTATTGAAGTCATGGTTAATAAATTTACATCAAACGATATAAACTAAAGTCCCATAAGCATGGAAAGTTAGAAAATGATTATATAAAAAAAACCCCATAAAATCTGAGCCATATGTAAAAAGAAAAGCAACCCAGTTTCTAAAATACACAGAAACTGAGATTAAAATAAGACAGCATGGGATCAAAGACAAATTGTAGAATAAAATTAGATGGAAAGAGTTATCTCAGAAAGCTAACCGTGAAGGGATCAAATGCTCAGGGGCTTCTCAACTTTGTATGGAGACAAAAGTAGATTGAGAGAAATGAAGAAAAAGGAAGTGCTGGAAATTGCAATAAAGAGAGAACAATAAATATTCGATGAAACAAAACAGTTCACTATTCATTCAGCCTAAGAAAATTACTAAAACAAAAAGATGCTCCTTGCCTCTATGCTTTTCTTTTTCTTTTCTTATTTGGTTTTTTCTAAAAATTTATTTCCAAATCCTCAACAGGAAGGTTCTTTTTATTTCATTTTTTTTGGGTAGAATTAATTCATTTTTATCAAATGGGGATTGAATCGAAAGCATTTGTCTAGAATTTTTTTTTTTTTTTAAAGAGCACTGCATACGTACGCCGTAACGCGGGAAAAGTTAATTAGCAGAGGATTAGAACATGATTGGCTTTCTATTAAATGAAGAAAATTACCATCATGGATATTTGTGAAAGATGGATCTATCTCTTCAAATTAGCAGTTGAAATAAAGAAATAAACTATACCCATCGTTACTTATAATTTGGTTATTTACCTATTTTTTCAAATCAAATCCTTGTTTCAACTGCTAATTTTCTGATTTTTTTTTGTTTTTTCAATTTACACTATTGTAGTTTCTATTCACACTTTCATATTTTTTTTTTATTTTGTTTATCCTATTATTTTTTTTAAGTAGTAATGATTTTAGTTTTAAAACTCTAGCCATGTTATGACAAATAAATGAGATTTATCAAAGTAAGATTGTTGTCTAAGTTATTAGGAATCATTCTCGAAAAATTTTATCATGATAAAACATAGTGAATTATATAAAATCAGTTTATTATAAGTAAATATAAATTTTAAAACTTCATTAGAGATAAATAAAGGTTATTAAACTAGGCATATATAGCATATATATTTTAATTTTGTTTCTCGTAATACTTGTGAACATCACAAGCTTTTGATTTAATTGGCCAAATAGTGTTTTTGGCATTCTAACATTATGCATTCCTTCTTCAAAGATATTCTTCTAAATCTAGGCGAGTTCTCAAACGTATTTAACATGATAGTAATAATAACATGATGTAAAACCGTAAAGATATGGCATAAATTGGATTATCCATCGAGCAAAAATGAAAAATTGTGATCCAATCATGTTCATCATCTTTAACTTACTTTCAAAATGAGTACCATCAACAACAACAAAAAAGAGCAAAACAAAACTAACAAACAAACTTGGATCTACTTTGTTCATCATCAAATGAGACGAAAGAAATGACCATATGGTGAAAAGTCATGCAACCGACCAATGTAATTTCGAGCATTTAAAAAAAAAAAGAACCTTTTAGAATTTGATGGATTTTTATTATAATATTTTTTTGCATAATTGTAAGATTTTAAAAATACTTCTATAATTAAAAAAAAAACTAAATTATGAACTTTCAGCCTTTTTTTTATTATAGAAATTTCTAGTAATTTTTTTTTTTGGATTTACTATTAAAAAAAATCTAAAAGTACCAATTTAATATTTTAGTTATAGTTTAGGGACCGATTTAGCTATAAAGCCTATGAGTTAATTTGCCATGTCTTCGGCCCATTAGTAATCATTTTGTAAATTTTCGTCATTGAGTGACCAAAACAAAAATTTACTAATAATTGGATGACTAATTGTGTACCTTATCAAAATATATTTGGAATCGTGACTTAATGGCATGTATTACAGTCTATTAGCAAGTTAATAGAGGGTTGACTTAAATGATAAATTTCAAATAGTTGTGTAACATCTTTCGCCGAACCAATCGCCAAGACTAAGCTACAGAGTGCTACAATACAAAATGGAACAACTAGAGACATTTAACGGATAACTTGAGACAAAAGTTTGATAATTCAATCATATCGATCATTCAATATGATTTAAAATTCTTCTCGAGTCTTATATGGGCTTAGTAAGCTCTAAAGTTTACTCGGGATCGAGCAAGGACAAAATTATAAAGAATTCAAAATTTTAGAATGACATCGTGATGTGACTTCCTCCATGTCGAGATGTCACCAAATAGTCTGTCACATCATGACGTCAGACCACTTGACGCCGGGAAGACACAAATTGTTGGTCGACGTTACAACGAGGGGAGATCGATGTCGGGATAATGAATCTATTTGGTGCAAAAATAGGCCATTTGGTGTTTGTTTTGAAACCAACTCTTAAAGGTAGTCAAAAGAGTGCAATTAGCAACATTTAAACCTGTTCAAAACATCCCAAAACCATGCCAAAACATATCATACATCTTCCTCCTAAACATCTAACCAATATGCCATATTAGCACCAATACTTGTACATATGAACCATTACAAGCCATACAAGCTACTTATACCATTCATACCCTACTCACTTTGATTTCCAATCCATATATGTATACTATATAACATCCAATCCATGAATATGAGCAAATTGTCATTACCATAAGAGTTCATATTCAACTATAGGTGAGTTTGGATGAGCAGTGCGTTTAGCTACGGTTAGAGTAAAAACAGAGGTGGCGATGAAATTAATATTGTAGCGTGAGATAAAAAATAAGCTAAACGCACTGCACGTCACCGCCCATCCAAACCCGCCTTATGTCTCAAAACATGCTTAATATTATAAATAACTTGGCACTCCTAAATGCATGCCACACATAATTGAGTTCAAACGATCAAAAGTCTACTGAATCGGGAGATGGATAGTGTAAGCTCCTTGAGGATTTGATCGACACGTTCCATAAATCAAAATCTATAGAAAAAGGAAAATAATAGGGTAAGCATTACGTATGCTTAGTAAGTTCATATGTATTTAAACAATAAACTTACCTCAATCAACCATTATACATATTAAACTATTACACATGACCAAGTTTGCCTAACATATCACAACAACAACAACAACAACAAGGTGAGCTTTGATATATCATCAATCTTGCAATGTACTAAATGATAACATATCATTACATGACAATTAAGTAACTATCTCAATCTCATTTTAGCTCTAAAATAAGTAACCATACTTATATACCAAGTCTATATTTAGTGTAACACCCTCAACCCAACCCGATTCACCGGGTCCGGATCTCGGGTGTTACAACATACAATACTTAACAAAATAAAAAACAATTGACAGACATTCCTTACTTAAAACATTTTAGTTATTATTTCATTTAAAGACTCAATATCAAAGAAATACATGATAATTTAGGAATAAAATATTACATCAAACTGAATACAATTCATTAAAATACAAACATTTACTTAAGACTGACTCTTAGGGCAAAATACTATAGTACGCTACTTTTCCATTGTATGCATAATAACCCTCTTCGCCACTAGTTAGACGTACTCCTGGCGTCGTCCCTCCTGGTGCATTCTCTTACTAAACACCTATAACAACAACATTGTAAGTTCAAGAGAACTTAGAGAGCTTTATTACAAAATGCTTTGGCAGATACTTTATAATATTGGAAGAACATTTGTGCGCCAGCTATCCTTCTGAACCACTTACTTCTGTATTGGGTGGATACTATTTCGGTTTCAGCTTACACTTACACGCTACCTACCATACTCTTAACGTACCAATTCTTTCCTAACTGACTAACTGAAGGTCCTTCTAGACATTTCATAAATCTCTTTATCACATAGATACTTCTCAAAAGAATATATTGTTAGATCTCACTTCATACATACCATCTTTTAACACATACACTTATTCCATAACAGTTGTTCACAAATACTAATCACTGGAGAATACATATATATTTGGCGAATACTGCAGATTAGAATACCATCAAATTACTAATCAAATCATACCCTAGTTTAATACTATACAAACTTACACAAATAATATACTACACAGATCAATCAAATGGATTCCACACCACTTTATTTTGGGACCCCAGATACTTAAGATAACAATAGCTCAGATTCCAAATGATTTCAAAAGAAGACATAATATAACTCATATATGGCTAATTCCAGATAACTCAAATTAAATCATTACATAACACAAATGAACTCACGTTAACATTTTCTTATGGGTCTCATCACTATGAATACGCCCATTTTCAACACTAATAGATTATCATGGTGGATACCCTTCTTACCATACAAATAAACACTTCTTGTAACAGCCCGTTTTTGGTCAAATCGGAACAGTGGTTTCGGGACTACAAATCTGAGGTAAAAATAATTATTTTATTATTATTTTAATATCTACAGCATGATATTATGTTTTTGTGAAATTCTCGTTAAGAAATTTTATCGTTTGGGTGCTTAATTTGATAAAAAGGACTAAATCGCGTAAAGTGTAAAATTGGAGTTCTATTAGCTAAAGGTGTCTAATAGCTATAGAAACTTAAAGTGAAGGTCCTTATGTGGTAAATAGCCCTTTTTTATGATAGTGGATGATAATGGTTTGGTATAAGTGAAATTTGTAAAGTTTTAAAAAGGTTAAAATTGGTATTTAGTAATTAAAGTTAATAATAAATAAAACCAAATTAAACACCATCTTTTATCATCTTTCTTCAACCAAAATTTACAAGGAAGAAAGCCATTTTCATGCTTAAACTTTCGGCAATCTTATCTCCTTCAATTAGGTATGTATTTTTAATCCATTTTTAATGATTTCTATGTTTTTGAGATCGTTGCAGCTTAGTCTAGCTTGCCCAGGGACTAATTTGCAAAATTTTTAAAGGTTTAGGATTTTTCCATTGATGAATCTATGTGTGTTTTGATGTTTAATGATAGAAAATGCATGTTTGTTGTTAGATAAACAACATTTGTTAAGTGATTTTTAGTAAAATGTCCAAATAGGGATTAATTTGTTAAATGTGTAAATTTTGTGGTTAAATTGTGAAATAAATGAAAAATATGGACTGTTAGGGACCTAATTGAAATTCGGCTAGCATGAGTTGTGGTTGAATTACATTAATTTGTGATTTTATGAAATAAGGACTAAATTGTAAAAATGTGAAATGTTAGGGACAAATGTGTAAAATTACTTTAATGTATAATTTGGACTAAGTTGAATAAAGAGATTATTAAATAAGTTAATTTTGATATTATATAGATCAAGAAAAGTGAAATACGGACTTAGATCGGGGAAAGAACAAAGTTTTGGATTAATCGACTCTTTTTTCCGTTTTTGCATTCGAGGTAAGTTCGTATTTAATAAGCATTGTTATAATTGTATTTTAAATGCTTTGATATTGCATAAATTGTAAATACAATCTTGCGGACACATTCGACGATGATTGGCAATGAGAAATCTCGATTGAACCTTAGGAATAGATTAGGATACGAATGACATGTCATTAGGTGTTATTATTGTTTGGGTGCTGGTCCGTACGTCCTACCGGTGGCTGAGTTATCCAGCATGTGTTGCGGATTCTCATCAGCTTGTGTGAGCAGCACCGTGTAGCTTCGTTATGACCGTCAGCTTGTGTGAGCAGACCCGTTGATAGCTTGAGAGTGAGCATTATTGAGATAGCTTCGACTATATATATTGGCACTTAGGGTGCGAGATTCTCGAGTATCCTGAATTATTCCAAATGGTTCAACGGGTATATCGAAGATATGAAATGGTGAGAATAGATACGTATCAAAATAGGTATGCACGGAAACTGTATATGTATTGAACTTATGAAAGAAGTGAACTCATGGTTATATAGATGATTTACTACATGTTAACATTGTGGTTAATTAATTTGTGGTATGTTATATGCATGTTTTGAATGGTAAATTAAATGGTGAGTTTTGCTTATTATCTTCATATGAGCTTACTAAGCTTTATAGCTTACTTTGTTTATTTTTTGTGTTCTATAGTGAAATCAAAGCTAGCTCGGATTTAGGATTGTCGGAGACTTCATCACACTATCCTACTATCACTTTGGTACTTTTGAACTTAATTATCTTAAGTATATGGCATGTATAGGAACTTTGGTTATTTTGGGTTATAGTTTGATAATGAATTTAGCCAATTGTAATGGCTTGTAAATGTTAATGTTTTAGTTTTGTATATAGCCATGAGAGTTGGCTTAATTTGGTTGATTTAGTTGTGCATTCATATGTGTATATGACTTTGGTTTGTGTTATGTAATAGCCCGATTTTGGGGCTAGTCGAAATAGTGGTTTTGAAACCACTAATCTGAGGTTGGAGAAATTAGTTTTAATATTATTTTATGTGTTATAGCACAATTATATGAATGCATGAAAATTTTGGTGCATTAATTTTAGCGATTGCATGCTTAATTGCGAAAAAGGACTAAATCGCATAAAGTGCAAAAGTGTTGTTCTACAAGCTAAATGTGTCTAATAGCTATAGAATATTGAATTGGAGGTCCTTAATGTGCAATTAGACCCTTAGGAAAGGGTTGGCCGGCCATAAGGGACAAGAAATGTCAAAATTGGTCAAAGTAGGTGAATTAGGTGACTAAATTGAAGGAAATAAATAAAATAAAGAGAAAGATGATATCACCTTTTTCATTCATCTTCTTCCACCAAAAATATCAGCTAAGGAGGGGTTTTAGAAGCCTAAAATTTTTAGCAACTTCTCACCCTTGAAAGTAAGTGATTTTGGTAGCCTTTCTTGATAATTTTTGTACTTTTGGGACCCTTGTAGCATGATCTAGCTAATGAGGGGACTATTTTGAAAAATGGTTAAGAGTCTAGGGTTTTTCCATGTGAGAATTTATGTTTTTTGCTGAATTTTTATGGAATAAAATGAATCTTAGTTGTTAAATAAACAACTTTTGTGAAAAGAGTTTCCATGAAAACCCCTAAAAGGACCTTTTTGTAAAGGTTGTAAATAGGTAGTGAATGTGTGAAATAATTGGTATTGTGAGTTGCTATAAGAGTAATAAATGTTCATCTAGGCTTGTTAAAGGAGGAAATTTGATTAGAATCGATGTACGAGCCTAGGGACAAAATCATAATTTTGTAAAAGAGTAGGGGCAAAATCGTAATTTTCTCTAAAGCATGATTCATGAGTTATTTTAATCAATGTGATCATTAAATAAGTAAAATTGTTATTTTAGATCAAGAAACACGAAGTTCGAACCGAAACCGAGGAAAGGATAAAATCCTGGACTAAATCGAACAACTATACATATTTTGGTATCGATGTAAGTTTGTGTGAAATTAAAGCTACATAATGCTATTATGTTTTTAATTGCTCGATATCATGAGAAATGTATATTATTTCTATGAAGTTGATTAATGATGCCTCGATGAAAGTAAAATGAAATTATGTAAAGTTGAAGTCCTTATTGAACATTAGGAATAGCAAGAATACCGTTTTCACAACATGAGATAAAGAAGGTCCCGTATAAGACCATGCTTGGGACATGGCCTAGGTACCGAAGGGAGATCTCGTGTAAGACCATGTCTGGGACATGGCATCGACATCGATATACGATCTCGTATAAGACCATATCTGGGATATGGCATCGACATCGAGATATGAAATCTTGTATAAGACCATATCTGGGATATGGCATCGACATCGAGATATGAAATCCCGTATAAGCCATATCTGGGATATGGCATCGGCTTCGAGTTGTGATCCCATGTAAGACCATATCTGAGATATGGCTTTGGCATCGTGTTACATGTATGATGAGATTGAGTATCCTTCAATATTCCAAGTAGTTCAACGGGTAAAGAACTAAGTTTATGTTAAAGATAGCAAAGGGCTAAGTCTATGTTCAAGAGAATAAAAGTTTTAAAGTTATGTGATGAAGTGATACAGGTACCCATGAGTAACTTACGAGTAATGAATGCAAAATGTGATATGTGATTTGGTAAGAGTAAGCATGAGTAAGTTATATTGATGTGTTTGAGAACTTGTGTATTATTTAGTGTGATGAATGGATGTACTTTTATGTTGCTATTTATTTCATACAAACTTACTAAGCTTTATGCTTACCCCTCTCTTTTCCCTATTCCTTGTAGTATCTCCAAGCTGGCTCGGGGATCGAAGGAAGTCGGAGTTTGATTCACACTGTCAACTATTCTTTTGGTATAGTAAAGTTGATTAATTTTGGGTATGGCATGTATAGGAACTTGGTTGTTTTGTGATATGTCATATTTGTTAGCCAATGTGTTGGCTATTAATGCTACTCATTCATTTTGTAAATGGCCATTGGAATTGGCCAATACTTGTTAAGTTTTTATATAATCAATGATGATGAAATTCATGAAATACAAATTGTGCAATTGAATGAGTTATGAATAAAGTATGCGCATGATGAAGTAGGTTGATGATAAGGTGTGGATGTTTTGTTTTTAGATACTAAAGGTGCCTTATTGTCATGTTGTGTGTTGCATTGAAATGGTATAAGTGTGGTTGCTTTTAGGGTGACAATTGGCTTGGTAGATAGCCTTATAGTGGTCCACACGGGTAGGCACACGGGCGTGTGTCTAGGCTGTGTGTGACACACGATCAGCCCCATGGGCGTGTGCCCAGGCCGTGTGAAGTCTACACCTGAATTTAGGAATTTAATTCGCCACACGATCTAAGGACACGGGCGTGTGCCTTGGCCGTGTGACTTTAATAGATTGATGACGTCAGAAACAGATTGTCAAGGTTTTTACACACTGGCTAAGACACGGGCGTGTCTAGGCCGTGTGAGGGACACGGGTCATGGACACGGGAGTGTGTTCGGCTGTGTGAAAACCCCTGTAGGTTCGAAATGAAAAATAAAATCCAGACGGACTAGGGACATGGGCGTGTGTGACCACACGGCTTGCCCACACGGGCGTGTCCCTCACCACACGGGCGTGGGGCCCTGTTTTAAGCAAAAAAATTTCTCAGTGTTCAAAAGTTTCTGGTTTAGTCCTGAACCATTTTGTTTGTATGTTTAGGGTCTCGTGGACCTATAATAGGGACGTTACGATCTCGAATGAGAAGTTTTAAGTTGAAATGAAATTGTATGTCTTGATGTTGCATGTTTGAGCAGGTTAAGTACGGTAATACCTCATACCCGATTTTGGCGTCAGATACGGGTAAGGGGTGTTACATTTAGTGGTATCAGAGCTACGGTTTAGTTGATTCTCGGACTAACATAGCGTATGCACGAGTCTAACTATACATGCCATACATATGAGTATTTATATAATGATAGTGTGAAGATTCCTAACGATTTAAATTATGTTTTGATATAGTAAATGGATCCCGACAGAGCTGTGGCAGACGATGTAGAAAGTAACACGCTGGCCCCCGCCTAAGGGACGGTGCCAACTGAAAATGAAAATGAAAATAGACCAACGACTGTAAGTTAGAGAGGAGGAGAAGAGGCTAGGGAAGCCTTTCTCCATATGATGAACGCATGGTATACGGAGTTTGTTCGAACGAACCCGAACGCGCAACCCCCTCCACCCCCACCTATTCCTCAGCCTACCCCTGTAGCTCCCCAAGTGGTAGAGGTAGTAAGAAGGGAAAAGCCCCCTGTTGATAGAATCCGAAAACAATGAGTTGAGGAATTTCGAGCTAACAAAGATGATGATCCAGAAAGAGCAGAATTTTGGCTTGAAAATACCATCAGGGTATTTGATGAGTTGTCCTGCACGCCCAAGGAGTGTATGAAATGTGTGGTATCTCTCTTGAGAAATTCGGCTTATCAGTAGTGGAACACCCTTGTTTCGGTCGTACAAAGGGAGAAGGTTAATTGGGAGTTTTTCCAAGAAGAGTTTCGGAAGAAGTACATTAGCCAAAGATTTATTGATCAGAAGAGAAAGGAATTCCTCGAGTTAAAACAAGGTCGAATGACAATAACCGAGTATGAGCGTGAGTTCGTAAGGCTCAGTAAATACGCTCGAGAGTGTGTATCCACTGAAGCTATTATGTGTAAAAGGTTTGAGGATGGATTAAATAAGGATATCCGATTGTATGTTGGTGTTCTAGAAATAAAAGAATTTGTTATGTTAGTAGATAGAGTTTGTAAGGCTGAGGAGTTGACCAAAGAGAAAAGAAAAGCTAAAATTGAGTCCCGTGACTCGAGGAAGAGACAACTGAGTAATTCATTCCAATCCTCATCCAAGAAGTCAAGAGATTTCACTACTCGATTAGCCACTTCAGCTGGGTTTTCAAATAGAGGTAAGGGTAAACAGTACTCGGGGTCTAAAGCTCAGACCACTTCAGTTGCTAGTGTTGGTAACGCTCGACCAAGTAGACCGAAATGTCCACAGTGTGGTAGGCGTCAACCCAGTGAGTGTCGAGAAAATGAGAGAGCTTATTTCAAGTGTGGATCCCCAGACCATTTTATTAGAGATTGCCCCGAGATGGTTGAAAAAGAGAAATCTCAGAGTTCAAGACCGGGAAGTACTGCTCGAGGGAGGCCACAAAGAAACCCAAGAAATGGAACGAGTAGTAAGAATACTTCTAGAGAGCATGCTACAAGATCTGAGGGTAGAGCACCTACAAGGACTTATTCCATTCGCACTCGCGAAGAGGCGTCATCCCCTGATGTAATTAGGGTACGTTTTCTCTCTATGACACTCATGTTGTTGCTTTAATTGATCCGAGATCTACCCACTCGTATATTTGCATGAAATTAGTCTTTAGCATGAACATGCCTGTAGAGTCTACAGAATTTGTAATAAAGGTGTCAAACCCCCTAGGCAAATGTGTATTAGTTGATAAAGTATGCAAAGGTTGCCCTTTAATGATTAAAGGTCATTATTTTCCGGCAAATCTCATGCTATTGCCATTTGATGAATTTGACGTAATTCTTGGTATGGATTGGTTAACTACTCATGATGTGATAGTAAATTGTGGAAGGAAATTTATTGAGTTAAAAAGTGAAAATGGGGATTTCTTCGTGTTGCATCAAATGATCAAGACAGATTGCCTGTAGTGATTTCTCATATGTCTGCTCAAAAATATGTTAGAAAAAGGATATGAAGCTTATCTTGCCTTTGTGATGAATGCCAAAGAGACTGAGTTAAGAATTGAATCGGTGCCCATAGTATGCGAGTATCCAGATGTTTTCCCAGAAGAATTGCCAGGGTTGTCTCTGGTTAGAGAGATTGAATTTGGCATTGAGTTAGCCCTTGGTACTGCACCTATATCGATTGCTCCGTACAGAATGGCTCCAATGAGTTAAAAGAACTGAAGGCACAGCTACAAGAGTTAACGGACAAAGGATTTGCATGACCGAGTTATTCTCCGTGGGGTGCTCCCGTATTATTTGTGAAAAAGAAAGATGGTTCCATGAGATTATGTATAGATTATCGGTAGCTTAATAAGGTAACCGTGAAGAACAAATACCCGTTGCCAAGGATCGATGATTTAATTGACCAATTGAAGGGAGCTACTGTGTTTTCCAAGATAGACTTGAGGTCTGGTTATTACCAGTCGAGGGTCAAAGACTCGGATGTGCCAAAAACAGCATTTCGGACAAGGTATGGTCACTACGAATTTTTAGTCATGCCTTTTGGTTTAACAAATGCCCCTGCTGTGTTTATGGATTTGATGAACTGCATCTTTCGGCCGTATTTGGATAAATTTTTTGTGGTTTTTATTGATGATATACAGATTTACTCTCGGGATGAGAAAGAGCACGTTGAGCACTTGAGGACGGTTTTGCAAATTTTACGAGAAAATCATTTATATGCCAAGTTTAGTAAAAGTGAATTTTGGCTTAAAGAAGTCAGATTTTTGGGGCACATTGTCTCGGGAGATGGAATTAGAGTTGACCCGAGTAAGATCTCAGCAATTGTTGATTGGAAACTGCCAAGGAACGTATCCAAGATTAGAAGTTTTCTAGGTCTGGCTGGTTATTATAGACGGTTTGTCAAGGGATTTTCTATGATAGCTACTCCAATGACGGGGATATTACAAAAGGATTAAAGTTTGAATGGACAGAAAAGTGCCAACAGAGTTTTGAGAAATTGAAGGCATTGTTGACCGAGGCTCCAGTTCTAGTACAACCCGAACCAGGAAAAGAATTTGTGGTCTTTAGTGATGCATCCTTGAATGTATTGGGTTGTGTACTCATTCAAGAAGGAAAAGTGATAGCTTATGCCTCTAGACAGTTAAAGCCGCACGAGAAGAATTACCCGACCCACGATTTGGAGTTAGCCGCTATTGTTTTTGCACTAAAGATATGAAGACACCATTTGTTTGGTGAAAAATGTTGGATATTCACTGATCATAAAATCCTAAAGTACTTGATGACTCAAAAGGAGTTGAACCTAAGGCAATGGAGATGGTTAGAGTTGATAAAGGATTATGAGTTAGTGATTGACTACCATCCGGGAAAGGCGAACGTGGTCGCCGATGCCTTGAGTAGGAAATCCTTGTTTGCATTGAGAGCCATGAATACACAGATGGCTTTGTCAGATGATGGTTTTATTCTAGCCGAGTTGAGGGCTAGACCGATGTTTCTCCAAGAGATTTGTGAGGCTCAGAAAGGCGGCACCGATTTGCAAACTAAAAGAGTTCAATGTGAGTCGAATATTGAGTCAGACTTTCAGGTTAATTCCGAAGGATGTTTGATGTTCCGAGACAGAGTCTGTGTACCGAGAAATGATGAACTTATTAGGAAAATTTTACATGAAGCACATAGTGGATGTTTATCTGTACATCCAGGTAGCACAAAAATGTATAATGACTTGAAGAAATGGTATTGGTGGCCGAGTATGAAGAAAGATATTTTCGAGTTTGTATCGAGATGCTTAATTTGCCAGCAAGTGAAGGCTGAACACCAAGTACCCTCGGGTTTACTTCAGCCTATTATGGTTCCCGAGTGGAAATAGGACCGAATTGCTATGGATTTTGTGACGGGTTTGCCCTTGTCACTGAAAAAGAAAGATGCTGTATGGGTTGTGGTTGATAGACTCACAAAGTCGGCCCATATTATACCGGTATGCATTGATTATTCGCTTGATAAGTTGGCGGAGTTGTATGTGTCAGAAATTGTGAGATTGCATAAAGTGCCTTTATTGATTGTATCAGATAGAGATCCGAGATTTACATCACGATTTTGGAAAAAAGTTGCAATAAGCCTTGGGCACAAAGTTGAGTTTTAGTACAATATTTCATCCGCAGACTGACGGTCAGTAGGAAAGAGTAATCCAGATTCTTGAAGGCATGCTCCGATGTTGTGTTTTGGAGTTTCAAGGTAGTTGGGAAAAGTACTTACCATTAGTAGAATTTGCCTACAATAACAATTTTCAGTCAAGCTTGAAAATGGCGCCTTATGAGGCATTGTATGGGCGTAAGTTCCGAACACCTTTATATTGGACGAAACTTAGAGAAAATTAGATTCACGGGGTCGATCTGGTCAGAGAAACCGAAGAGAAGGTAAAAGTAATTTGTGAATGTTTAAAAGCTGCTTCGGATAGACAAAAGTCCTACGCGGACTTGAAACGAAAAGAGATTGAGTTTCAAGTTGGTGATAAGGTATTTTTGAAAGTGTCACCATGGAAGAAAGTTCTCAGATTTGGCTGGAAAGGCAAATTGAGTCCGCGCTTTATTGGGCCGTATGAGATTACCGAGATGATAGGGCTGGTAGCTTATCGTTTGGCTTTGCCATCTGAGTTGGAAAAAATTCATGATGTTTTCCATGTATCTATGTTACGTCACTACCGATCAGACCCTTCGCATGTGATTGTACCATCAGAGATAGAAATTCAACCGGACATGGCTTATGGCGAAGAGCCGGTTAAGATTTTGGCACGAGAAGTCAAATAATGTAGAAACAAAAGTATAGCCCTTGTGAAAGTACTATGGCAAAGACATGGGGTAGAAGAGGCTACATGGTAGCTCGATGAGGCTATGAGAAACCAATATCCCAACCTTTTTACCGGTAAGATTTTCGGGGACGAAAATCCCTAAAGGGGGAAGAATTGTAACAGCCCGATTTTGGGGCTAGTCAGAACAGTGGTTTCGAAACCACTAATTCGAGGTTGGAGAAATTAGTTTTAATATTATTTTATGTGTTATAGCATGATTATATGAATGCATGAAAATTTTGGTGCATTAATTTTAGCGATTGCATGCTTAATTGCAAAAAAGGACTAAACCGCATAAAGTGCGAAAGTGTTGTTCTACAAGCTAAAGGTGTCTAATAGCTATAGAATATTAAATTGGAGGTCTTTAATGTGCAATTAGACCCTTAGGAAAGGGTTGGCCGGCCATAGGGGACAAGAAATGTCAAAATTGGTCAAAGTAGGTGAATTAGGTGACTAAATTGAAGGAAATAAATAAAATAAAGAGAAAGATGATATCACCTTTTTCATTCATCTTCTTCCACCAAAAATATCAGCTAAGGAGGGGTTTTGGAAGCCTAAAATTTTCAGCAACTTTTCACCTTGAAAGTAAGTGATTTTGGTGGTCTTTCTTGATAAATTTTGTACTTTTGAGACCCTTGTAGCATGATCTAGCTAATGAGGGGACTATTTTGCAAAATGGTTTAGAGTCTAGGGTTTTTCCATGTGAGCATTTATGTTGTTTGCTGAATTTTTATGGAAGAAAATGAATCTTAGTTGTTAAATAAACAACTTTTGTGGAAAGGGTTTCCATGAAAACCCCTAAAAGGACCTTTTTGTAAAGGTTGTAAATAGGTAGTGAATGTGTGAAATAATTGGTATTGTGAGTTGCTATTAGAGTAATAAATGTTCAGCTAGGCTTGTTAAAGGAGGAAATTTGATTAGAATCGATTTACGAGCCTAGAGACAAAATCATAATTTTGTAAAAGAGTAGGGGCAAAATCGTAATTTTTCCAAAGTATGATTCATGAGTTATTTTAATCAATGTGATCATTAAATAAGTGAAATTTTTATTTTAGATCAAGAAACACGAAGTCCGGACCAAAACCGAGGAAAGGAAAAAATTGTGGACTAAATCGAACAACTATACATATTTTGGTATCGATGTAAGTTTGTGTGAAATTAAAGCTACATAATGCTATTATGTTTTTAATTGCTCGATATCATGAGAAATGTATATTATTTCTATGAAATTGATTAATAATGCCTCGATGAAAGTATAATGAAATTATGTAAAGTTGAAGTTCCGGTTGAACATTAGGAATAGCAAGGATACCGTTTTCACAACATGAGATAAAGAAGGTCCCGTATAAGACCATGTCTGGGACATGGCCTCGGCACCGAAAGGAGATCTCATTTAAGACCATGTCTGGGACATGGCATCGACATCGATATACGATCTCGTATAAGACCATATCTGGGATATGGCATCGACATCGAGATATGAAATCTCGTGTAAGACCATATCTGGGATATGTCATCGACTTCGAGATGTGATCCCATGTAAGACCATATCTGGGATTTGGCTTTGGCATCGTGTTACATGTATGATGAGATTGAGTATCCCTCAATATTCTATGTAGTTCAACGGGTAAAGAACTAAGTTTATGTTAAAGATAGCAAAGGGCTAAGTCTATGTTCAAGAGAATAAAAGTGCTAAAGTTATGTGATGAAGTGATACAGGTACCCATGAGTAACTTACGAGTAATGAATGCAAAATGTGATATGTGATTTGGTAAGAGTAAGCATGAGTAAGTTATGTTGATGTGTTTGGGAACTTGTGTATTATTTAGTGTGATGAATGGATGTTATCATGAACTTTTATGTTGCTATTTATTTCATGGAAACTTACTAAGCTTCATGCTTACCCCTCTCTTTCCCTATTCCTTGTAGTATCGCCAAGCTAGCTCGGGGATCGAAGGAAGTCAGAGTTTGATTCACACTATCAACTATTCTTTTGGTATAGTAAAGTTGATTAATTTTGGGTATGGCATGTATAGGAACTTGGTTGTTTTGTGATATGTCATATTTGTTAGTCAATGTGTTGGCTATTAATGCTACTCATTCATTTTGTAAATGGCCATTGGAATTGGCCAATACTTGTTAAGTTTTTATATAATCAATGATGATGAAATTCATGAAATACAAATTGTGCAATTGAATGAGTTATGAATAAAGTATGTGCATGATGAAGTAGGTTGATGATAAGGTGTGGATGTTTTGTTTTTAGATACTAAAGGTGCCTTATTGTCATGTTGGGTGTTGCATTGAAATGGTATAAGTGTGGTTGCTTTTAGGGTGACAATTGGCTTGGTAGATAGCCTTATAGTGGTCCATACGGGTAGGCACACGGGCGTGTGTATAGGCTGTGTGTGACACACGGTCAGCCCCATGGGCGTGTGCCCAGGCCGTATGAAGTCTGCACCTGAATTTAGGAATTTAATTCGCCACCCAGTCTAAGGACTTGGGCATGTGCCTTGGCCGTGTGACTTTAATAGGTTGATGACGTCAGAAACCAAATGTCAAGGTTTTTACACACGGGCTAAGACACGGGCGTGTCTAGGCCGTGTGAGGGACACGGGCCTTGGACACGGGCGTGTGTCCGGCCGTGTGAAAACCCCTGTAGGTTCGAAATGAAAAATAAAATCCAGATGGACTAGGGACATGGGCGTGTGTGACCACACGGCCTGCCCACATGGGCGTGTCCCTCACCATACGGGCATGGGGCCCTGTTTTAAGCAAAAAATTTTCTCAGGTTTCAAAAGTTTTTGGTTTAGTCCCGAACCATTCTGTTTGTATGTTTAGGGTCTCGTGGACCTATAATAGGGACGTTACGATCTCGAATGAGAAGTTTTAAGTTGAAATGAAATTGTATGTCTCGATGTTGCATGTTTGAGCAGGTTAAGTACGGTAATGCCTCATACCCGGTTTCGGCGTCGGATACGGGTAAGGGATGTTACATGTTAAATGATGGATATGTGATGCTTGTTAATTATAGGTGATGTGGATGTCAAATGGTTGATGAATTAAGAATTAGTATGCTTTTGAACTTTGGTAAAATAATACACATTTAGAAAATGACTATGTTGATGAATTGAGAAAGTGAAATTGGTATAAAATTGGATGATGTGTTATGAGGTTGTATGCCTTGTGTAGTTGGTATTGAAATGGTATAATTTATGCTTGGTTGAGTTAGATGAATGGTTATATATATGCTATGCTTTGGTGCCAAATGGGTTGGTGTAGGTACATGCAATTTGGGTGGCACAATGGCTTGGTAAATAGCTTATTTTTGTCCACACGGGCAGAGACACGGGAGTGTGTCTTAGCCGTGTGTGACACACGGTTATGTTACACGGCCGTGTGTCCCCTGGTGTTGAGTTTGAAATCAAGTCAGTATACTCCACATGGCCTAGCACACGGGCATGTGTCATGGCCGTGTGGCATAAGTCAGTATACCCTACAGGTTTGGCACGGCCTAGCACACGGCCTGGCACACGGGCGTGTGTGGCCATTTCTAGGGCACACGGGCTAGTCATACGGGCGTGTGTGTTAGCCGTGTGACCCAAGTCAGAGAGTTACAGGGAGTCGGACACGCGCTGGGACATAGCCATGTGATCCCATTTCGAATGTCCACATGGCCTGTGACACGGGCGTGTCTTTGGCCGTGTGAGACACACGGCCGGGCCACACGGGCGTGTGTCCCCTGTATATTGGAAAATTTTCTAAGTTTTCCTAAAATTTCATAAGTTATCAGTTTAGTCCCGAATCACCCCAAATACATGTTTTAGGCCTCGTAGGCTTATACTAGGGACGATATGCATGTTGTTGAAGGATGATTATTTGGAATTTGAAAATGTATGTGAAATTATTGTTTAATTGTTTTATAAGTCCGGTAATACTCCGTAACCCTATTCTGGCGTTGAATACGGGTGATGGGTGTTACATTTATTGGTATCAGAGCTACAGTTTAGTCAATTCTAGGACTAACGTAGCGTATGTGAGAGTCTAGCTATACATGCCATAAATAACCTGTGATAGTGTGATATCTCCTGACAGTTTAAATCGTGTTTTCATATAGTAAATGGATCCCAATCGAGCTGTAGCTGATGATGTTGAAAGTAATGCGCCTGCCTCCATTCACGGAGTAGTGCAATCAGAATCGAGTCCTATATCGGGTATCCAGGGAGGAGAGGCTAAAGAAGCCTTCTTCCAAATGATGAACGATTGGTTCACAGAATTTGTTCGGACAAATCTGGCTGCTTAACAACCTCCACCCCCACCTAATCCCCAACCGGTTCCTGTAGCTCCTCAAGATATGAAACTTTTAAGATTAAACAAGCAACCTGTTGATAAGATTCGAAAATACGGGGCCGAAGAATTCAGATCTACTATTGACGACGATCCTGAGAGAGCTGAGTTTTGGCTTGAAAACACTATTTGAGTATTTGATGAGCTTTCTTGCATACCGGCTGAGTGTTTAAAATGTGCCATATTAGTACTAAGGGGCACAGCGTATCAGTGGTGGAATACTCTGGTATCAGTGGGGCCGAGAGAAAGGGTCACCTGAGAATTCTTTCAAGCTGAGTTTAGAAAGAAATACATCAGTCAATGGTTTACCGATCAAAAGCGCAAAGAGTTTTTAGAGCTGAAACAGGGCCATATGTCTGCGACTGAATATGAGCGAGAGTTTGTGAGACTCAGTAAGTATGCTTGTAACACCCCTTACCCGTATTCAATGCTGGAACAAGGTACGAGGCATTACTAGGCTGATACACAATCAATCATACAATTTCGAGACTTGACTTTCCTCTCCAAACTCAAAACTTTTTTTAACACCTCTTAAACAAGCCTATGAGGCTTAAATCACGCTTTAGGGACGGTTCGGGGTCAAATCGAGCTCCTTTGAAGCTCTCCCGAAAACCTTAGAAAATTTCTCACTAAACAGTCCACACGTCCGTGTGGAGAAAGGGCCACGCTCGTGTGGCGTACCGCATGCCCGTGTTCCACGCCCGTGTGGATTTATTTCTCAATTCGAACCTACAGGGGTTTTCACACGGGCGGACACACGCCCGTGTCCATGGCCCGTGTCCCTTACACGGCCTCGACACGCTCGTGTCTTATCCCGTGTGCCAAAACCTTGTCATTCTATTTCTGACGTCATCACCCCGTAAATGTCACACGGCCTAGGCACACGCCCGTGTCCTTCGTCTGTGTGGCAAAATAAATTTCAAAATTCAGGTGCAGACTAAACAGGGCCTGGGCACACGCCCATGTCCTTGGCCGTGCCTTCCACACGGCTGAGACACACGGTCGTGTCTCTGCCTGTGTGTTTACTACTGAGTATACTGACTTGCAAACCTAGCATGCAAGGGGACACATGGCCTAACCACATGCCCATGAAGTTGACCGTGTGTCACATACGGTCTAGACACACACCCGTGTGTCTACCCGTGTGGACAAGAACAAGGCTATTTGCCAAGCTCATTCCATCACCCTAACTCATACAAACATGCTTCACCTCAAACCTTCAACCCATTCATGCATATTTAAACCAAGTAAATCATTATACTGCTTGCACAATCATGAATAACCTCATCTTTTCATAGATTAATAAGAAAGAGCCATCAACTATGGCCTTATACAAAAGAGTTCATCTTTGAATGAGCCAACACATTTGGCCAAAACAATATGACATTCAACTAAGTCTAAACCCTATACATGCCATACTCAAAATGCTAAGTCTAAATATACCAAGATGTGCTGATAGTGTGGGTGATCTTCTGATTATCTTCGTATCCTGAGCTGGCTCTTTGACACTATAAAACAAGGGAAAAGAAAGGGAGTAAGCTTTAAGCTTAGTAAGTCTACATGTAAACAATAAGCATCATAACATATACTCATCAACCAAAAGCATTACACACTATGTAAGAACAATTCACATTTTCATAATCATGCTTACTCATCTCAACTCTTACCACATCCCAACCATAAATCATACACATTGCTCACATTTATTTGTACTTATGCCCTGCACTTATCACCACAAAGCCACATGAAATGTTTACTTAAACAAGTTTCTCGATGAACCCTTCAAGAATAATACAATATACCGGTGGTTTACTTTACGACCCACCATTAATCAATAATAGGGTGATATCGCACACAGCCCACCATTAATCAATAATAGGATGGTATCGCACTCAGCCCTCAAACAATGATAATTACGGTGGTATTGCACATAGCCCACCAAATGATAAAATAAACAATGGTGTTGCACACAGCCCATCATGAATAGATAACAAGGTGGTATCGCTCACAGCCCACAAAAAAATGTACATATTTACGGATATTCATCCGTATCCATATTTCTATTCCGAGGTTCATTCGAGAATTACTCATATTCTATCATTTTCAATCAATCTCACCAATAAGTATTTACATCCATACAATGCATCAATAGGTAACAAAATATGTATTAAGGATGTATCGTTTACACATAAACTTACCTCGATACAAAATACGTAAATTTGCAGTTTAGTCCGAAACCTTGCCCTTTCCCCGATCAAGGTTGATTCCGCATTCTTCTTGATCTAAAATAATAAAATTTACTCATTTAATCACTACATAAATCATGATACTTTAAAATTTCTACTTAGGCAAAAATGACCGTTTTGCCCTTATACTTTTGCAAAATTATGATTTTGCCCCTAGGCTCGTAAAATGAAATGTGTTCATTTTTCACACACCCAAGCCTAGACGATTCATATTCCCTCTAATAGCAACTCAAAATTTCAATTATTACATGTATTTACTACTCAATTTATAACCTTTACAAATAGGTCCCTTTTTGGTGTTTTCATGGAAACACCTTTCACAAAAGTTGTTCTTTAACCCTCTCACATTCATTTTCTTCCATAAAAACTCAGCAAACAACATAAACACTCTCATAAAAAAACCTTAAAATTTCAACCATTTTGCAAAATAGTCCCCTCATTAGCTAGATCATGCTACAAGGGTCCCAAAAGTACAAAAATTATTAAGAAAGAACACCAAAATCACTTACTTGCAAGGATGAGAAGTAGCTGAAAATTTCAAGCTTCCAAACTCTTAAGCTTGCTGATATTTTCTGTGGAAGATGAACGAAAGATGAAAAAAAATGATAGCCTCTCTTTATTTTATTTTATTTATCAATTACGTCACCAAAACCTCACCTAACATTGACCATGTCTCTAATTTTGTCCCCTATGGCCGGCCATCACTTCCCTAATGGCCTATTTGCACTTTAAGGACCTCCAATTTAATATTCTATAGTTATTAGACACCTCTAGCTTGTAAAATAGAACTTTCGCACTTTATATAATTTAGTCCTTTTTCACAATTAAGCATGCAATCACCAAAATTATTGCACCAAAATTTTCATACATTCATATAATTATGCCATAACACATAAAATAATATCAAAACTAATTTACCCGACCTCGACTTAGTGATTCCGTAACCACTATTCTGACTAGCCCCAAAATCGGGCTATTACAACTCTCACTCTTTAGAGATTTTCGTCCCCGAAAATCTTACCAGTAAAAAGGTTTGGGTTCTGTTCTCTCATGGCTTCTTCCGGTTCCCACGTAGCCTCTTCTACACCGTGTTTTGCCACAACACTTTCACTAAGGCTATACTTTTGTTCCTCAACTGTTTAACCTCTCGAGCCAAAATCTTAATTGGTTCCTCTTCATAAGTCATATCTGATCGAATCTCAACTTTGGTTGGAGGAATCACATGCGAAGGACCGGAACGATATCGTCGCAACATCGACACATGGAACACGTTGTGTATTCTCTCTAACTCTGCCGGCAAGGCCAACCGATAAGCTACTGGTCCAATCCTCTCAATAACCTCATATGGCCCTATAAATCGTGGACTCAATTTGCCCTTTCGACCAGATCTCAATATTTTCTTCCACGGGGATACTTTCAGGAATACTTTATCACCCACCTGAAATTCAATCTCTTTCCTTTTCAAATCCGCGTATGACTTTTTTCGATCTGAAGCAGCTTTCAGACTATCACGGATCACTTTCACTTTCTCATCGGTTTCTCTAATTAAATAAATTCTATGAATTTGCTTTTCCCTAAGCTCGGTCCAATACAAAGGGGTCCGACACTTGCGACCATATAAAGCTTCATACGGTGCCATCCGTATACTCGACTGATAACTGTTGTTGTAGGCAAATTCAACCAAAGGTAGATATCTTTCCCAACTACCTTCGAACTCTAACACACAGCATCGGAGCATATCCTCAAGAACTTGAATCACTATTTCAGATTGGCCATCGGTTTGCGGATCGAACGCAGTACTAAAATTCAATTTCGTACCCAAGGATTTTTGCAACTTCTTCCAAAACCTCGAAGTAAATCTTGGATCTCTATCCGAGATAATGGATACAGGCACCCCATGTAATCTCACCACCTCAGCAATATACAACTCTGCCAGCTTGTCAAGTGAGTAATCCACACGCACCGGTATAAAATGAGCCGATTTCGTTAATCTATCAACGATAACCCACACAACATCTTTCTTTTTTGGAGTCATAGGTAACCCCATTACGAAATCCATCGTAATTTGGTCCCACTTCCACTCGGGAACCATCACTGGCTGAAGTAATCCCGAAGGTACTTGATGCTCGGCTTTCACTTGTTGACAGACCAAACAGTTAGTAACAAACTCAGAAATATCTCTTTTCATACCCGGCCACCAATACAACTTCTTCAAGTCATTATACATTTTTGTGCTGCCCGGGTGCACTGACAAACAACCATTGTGTGCCTCATGTAAAATTCTCCGAATCAACTCATCATCTTTAGGTACACAAATTCTATCATGAAACATCAAACATTCATCTGTACCAATCCGAAAATTAGAGTTATTCCCCAATTCGCACTGAGCTCTCTTAACTTGCATCTCACTATCATTCTTTTGAGCTTCACATATCTGCTGAATAAATAATGGTCTAGCCCTCAACTCGGCCAATATAACACCATCATCAGACAATGCTAATCTCGTATTCATAGCTCTCAAAGCATACAGGGACTTTCTGCTCAAGGCATCCGCAACCACATTCGCTTTCCCCGGATGATAATCAATTACTAGCTCATAATCCTTCAATAATTCGAGCCATCGCCGTTGTTGCAAATTTAAATCTTTTTGGATCATCAGGTACTTCAAACTCTTGTGATCGGTGAAGACCCAACACTTCTCTCCATACAAATAATGACGCCAAATCTTCAAAGCAAAAACAATCGCAGCCAACTCCAAATCGTGAGTCGGATAATTCTTTTCATGCGGTTTTAGCTGTCTCGAGGCATAAGCTACTACATTTCCCTCTTGCATCAGCACACTGCCAAGACCATTTAATGACACGTCACTGTAGACCACAAACTCCTTTCCTGACTCAGGTTGTACTAAAATCAGTGCTTCAATCAACAAAGCTTTCAGTTTCTCAAAACTCTGTTGGCACTTCTCGGTCCATTCAAACTTAATATCTTTATGTAACAGTGTCGTCATCAGGGTAGCAATCATGGAGAACCCTTTAACGAACCGTTTGTAGTAACCCACTAAACCCAAAAAGCTCCTAATCTCAGATACATTCCTCAGCGGTTTCCACTCCACAATAGCCGAGATCTTACTCGGATCAACTCTAATGCCATCACCCGACACAATGTGTCCTAAGAATCCGACCTCTCGAAGCCAAAACTCACTCTTGCTAAACTTAGCATACAACTGCTTGTCTCTTAGAGTCTGCAAAACAGTTCTCAAGTGCTCCACATGTTCACTCTCATCCCAAGAATAAATTAGTATGTCGTCAATAAATACGACTACGAATTTATCTAAGTACGATCGGAAGATACGGTTCATTAAATCCATAAAGACCGCATGAGCATTCGTTAAGCCAAATGGCATGACAAGGAACTCATAATGGCCATACCTCGTCTGAAATGCAGTTTTTGCACATCTTGCTCCTTAACCCTCAACTGATAATAGCCAGACCTCAGGTCTATCTTAGAAAACACCGTAGCTCCCTTTAATTGGTCGAACAAATCATCGATCCTTGGCAAAGGATACTTATTCTTCACTGTCACCTTGTTGAGCTGTCTGTAGTCTATACACAATCTCATCGACCCGTCTTTCTTCTTCACAAAAAGTACCGTAGCACCCCACGGTGAATAGCTCGGTCTTGCAAAACCCTTATCCATTACTCTTGCACATAATGGCTTCCGCATACACACACTCTTGAGCATTGTAACACCCCTTACCCGTATTCAATGCCGGAACTATTTACGAGGCATTACCGAACTTATCATGCTTAAACTTACAACTTTGGGCTATAAAATTTCGTCCTAACTTAAAACTTTTTCATTTACAATTGTAACTTCCCTATTATGGGTCTACGAGACCCTATACGTATACTCGTGATGTTTCGGGACCAAACCAGAAACTTTCAAACACTTAGAAAATTTTGACATGAATCAGGGCCACACGCCCGTGTGAAGAATGGGACACGCCCGTGTGGCATTTCACATGCCCCTGTTCCATACCCGTGGTCGACACTGACTTGCATCACACGGCCTATCACACGCCCGTGTGTTAACCCGTGTGCCAAAACCTTGGCATTCTATTTGTGACGTCATCACCTCACTAAGGTCACACGGCCAAGGCACACACCCGTGTCCTTAGGCCGTGTGTCGAATTATATTCCTAATTTTAGGTGCAGACTTCACACGGCCTGGGCACACGCCCATGTCCATGGCCTTGCCTCCCACACGGCTGAGACACACGGCCGTGTCTCTGCCAGTGTGTTTACTACTGAGCATACTGACTTGCAAACCTAGCAAGCAAGAGGACACACAGCCGAACAACACGCCCATGGGGCTGGCCGTGCGTCACACACGGGTTAGACACACACCCGTGTATCTACCCGTGTGGACAATAAAAAGGCTATATTCCAAGCCAAACGCTACCCTACATAGCAACCATACTTATACCAATTCATTACAACATAGATCATGACCCTAAGGCACTTCTAAAAACTCAATTCAAGCATCCACACAAGCATAAACTTCATAATTTCATCATCATTGAATAAAAATAAACTTTTCATGTGTTGGCCCAATTCCAATGACCATTTACAAAATGACTTTGATAACTTAAATAGCCGGCACTTTGGCTATCAAAATGACATAACAAAGTACTCAAGTCCTATACATGCCATACTCAAAATGAATCTAACTTGGCTATACCAAAACGTAGTCGATAGTGTGATTTTCGAACTCCGACGTCCCACGACCCCTCGAACTAACTTGGCAATACTACAAGGAATAGGGAAATGAGAGGGGTAAGCATAAAGCTTAGTAAGTTTGCATGAAAATAAATATCAACAATAAGTTCATAATGACATCAATTCATGGCATTGGATAACTACACAAAGTCATAAACATTTGCCATAACTTACTCGTACTTGTTCTTATTTAGCATATACTAGCCACATATCGTAAACATTCCTCGTGAACTATTCACGGGTACCTGTATTCACTCAATCACATGACTTTAGTACTAATCTCATTTCTATTTCCAAGCTTATCTATTTATCCCACTAATTCACTAGGGATACATCAAAGACGAGTATTCATCATCATTAATATAAACACGAAGCCAATGCCACACCCGAGACGTGGTCTTATATGGGGTCACCTCTGAGTGCCGATGCCATATCCCGGGCATGGTCTTATACGGAATCTCACTTCAAGTATCGATGCCATATCCCAAATATGGTCTTATACGATTCTCATATTCAATACCGAAGCCATATCCCAGATATGGTCTTATACGGAATCTCAATTCGGTGCCGAGGCCATGTCCCCGACATGGTCTTACACGGGAGCTTATTCATCTCATGTCTCGATGATAGCATTATCACATTTATTATAGTCCAACCGGGACTTCAACATCTCAACTTTTATCATCCTTCTCATTCAGTACCAATACTCAATTTCATAGAATGTCATGTAACATTATAATATCAAACATTCTCAAACATACTAGCATAAATGTTGAATTTATCACATACAAACTTACCTCGATTTCAAAATAAGCTAGATCGTCGATCTAATCTGATACTTTGTTCTTTCCCCGGTCGAGGTAAATTCTTGGTTCTTCTTGATCTATAATAGTAAATTAGCTCATTTAACAATCACATTAATAAATGCATTTCAATAACCATGCTTTGGAAAAATTACTATTTTGCCCTAAGACTTTTACAAAATGATAATTTTACCCCTAGGCTCGTAAATCAATTCTAATCAAATTTCTAACTTTATCGAGCCTAGGTGAACATTTATTTCTCTTATGGCTACCATCAAAACTCAACATTTCACACATTTACTACATACTTTACAACCTTTATAAAAAGGTCCTTTTAGGTGTTTTCATTGTAATTGTAACGCCCCTTACCCGTATTCAACTCCGGAACCGGGTATGAGGCATTACCAGACTTGACTTGCTTGAGCATTCGACTTTGGGCTATAAAATTCATCCCAATTTAAAACTTTTTCATTTACAATCGTAACGTCCATATCATGGGTCTACAAGACCCTTTTCATATACTCGGGATGCAGAGGGACCAAACCGAAACTTTTACACACTTTAAAAATTTTGACATATAACTGGACCACATGCCCGTGTGAAGAGTGGGACTCATCCGTGTGAAGAGTGGGACACACCCGTGTGACATATCACACACCCGTGTTCCATGCCCGTGTAGAATTATTTTCTTTTCAAACCTACAGGGGTTTTCACACGGCAGGACACACGCCCGTGTTCTTGGCCCGTGTGCTCCACACGGCCTAGACACGCCCGTGTCCTCGCCCATGTGTAAAAACCTGAGTATTCTGTTTGTGACGTCAGCAACCCATTTATGGGCACACAGCCTAGGCACACGCCCATGTGTCTAGCCCGTGGTCGACACTGACTTGCAACACTAACATGCAGGGGACACACGACCAAGTCATATGCCCATGGGACCGACCGTGTGTCACACACGGTCTAGACACACGCCCGTGTGTCTACCCGTACTGACCAATTCAAGGCTATTTTCCAAGCCATTTAGCCACCCTCACTTGCACACATTAACACATCACCACAATACATTTTCAATCGTCAATTATAACTCTTGAATTATCACATTTGAATCATGAAAATCAAATCTTCATCCCATATACGAAGGAGAACTATTACTAGTACAATTACAAGCGACTTGAGCCATCATCTATGGCTATATACAGTCGAACCATAAACTCTTTTAGGCCAACACATTTGGCTACTTTAAATATGACTTAATTAAACAAAAATAAGATCCCTATACATGCCATATCTCAAGAATACTTGAATCTCATACCCAAGTGTCTGCTCGATAGTGTGAAAGCATCTCCGGCCGTTTCCAACCTGAGCTAGTTAAGTTAACCTATAAGAGATGGAAAAGAAAGAGGAGTATGCAATAACGCTTAGTAAGTTCATATGCAAATGACAAGAAACTATTGACATTTATTTATTACCCTCAACCACAAGGTAATATAATGAGATTTACACTTAAGGTAATAGTTACCCATTCAATCATTCATAATGCTTACTCATTCTAAACTTTCACTTGTCACAAACTCATTTCGTAAAACATTGTTCATCTTTACTTGCATTTATACCCTACATTTATCACCACAAAGCCACATGCAAATTACACTTAGCCAAGTTTCTCGATATCACCCCGGAATAATAATAAATACTTGGTGGTTTCGCACACAGCCCACCATTCAAAAATTAATAAGGTGGTATCGCATACAGCCCACTATTGATAATATTGGTATTGGTATCGCACACAGCCCATCGCTAAAAATTAATAAGGTGGTATCGCACATAGCCCACCATTTAATAATTAATAAGGTGGTATTGCACACAGCCCACCATTATCACACATCCACGGATATTTATCCACGTACATTTTCCTATTTCAAATGTTCATCTAGGAATATCCTCACACACTATCATTCTTAAATAGATTTCTACAATAATCATTCGCATTAACAAAATGCATTTATAAATATAACATATGCAATCAGGGTGCATCGTTAACACATAACTCACCATGGTTTCCTCATATACCGAATTCACCTCAAATGAGTTCTAGCCACATACCTGTACCTCTCATAGTATAACCTCATACATTCTCATTTTCAACATACCTGTTGAATTATTCAAATGCTAAAGAACACTCTTGAATTTCATACATATAGTACCAAATCAACATCATACCCCGATAGGGTCTTACATTGAATTTTCATATTGTGCCATGTCCCCGACATGGTCTTATACGAAATCTCACACCGAGGCCATATTCCAAATATGGTCTTACACGGGACCTTAATTATCATAGTATCATGCTATTTGCATTCCCTCTATTCTTAGATTCAATTGAAGACTTTCAAATCTTGACATCTCGTCAAGACATATTTAATATATTCATAGAGTTAATATACAATTCATACATCATCGAATTATTAAATACTTCACTATAGTTGAATTATTAGCACACGAACTTACCTCGATATCGAAAAGGGCAAAAAGGGACCTAATTGTCCATATTTTTCTTTTCTCCCGTTCTAGGTCCGAATCTCGTTTTCTTTGATCTAGAACAACAAAATTTACTCATTTAATCATTTTATGATCATATTACAACATAATCTCTACTTAGGCAAAAATGACCATTTTGCCCTTGTACTATGGCAAAATTACGATTTTTCCCCTAGGATCGTAAATCATTTTTCATCATATTTTCTTATTAAACAAGCCTAGCTGACCATTTATTTCTCTTACAATTACTAACAAATCCAACTATTTCATGCATTTATTACCAAATTACAACATTTACAACTGAGTCCCATTTAGGTGTTTTCATGATAACACCTTTCACAAAAGTTGTTTCTCATCTCCCTAACATTCATTTTCTTCCATAAAAACTCAGCAAAAAACATAAACTCTCTCATGGCAAGTCCCTATACTTTCAACCATTTAGCAATTTAGTCCCCTCATTAGCTAGCTTAAGCTTTGGGGGTTCCAAAAGTACAAAAATTATCAACTAAAACCATCAAAATGACTTACTTGTAAGGAAGAAAGCTTGGCTGAAAATTTTCAAGCTCCCATGGCTGTTTTTCTTGAGAAAGTTCTGTGGAGAGAAGGGAAAGAAAAGATGATATCTTTTCTTCTCTTTATTTTATTATAAAAATAAAATTTTATCACCAATTTCACCTAACAATATGACAAAGTCAATTCTTTGTCCCCTATGGCCGCTACCTCTTAAAATAAGGCCTAATTGCACATTAGGGACATCCAATTAATATTCCTTAGCTATTTGGCACCTCTAGCAAATAAAATAGAACTTTCGCACTTTATGCGATTTAGTCCTTTTTCGCGATTAAGCATGAAATCGCTAAAATTAAAACACCAAGATTTCCATGCTCCTTTATAAACATGCTATAACCCATAAAATAAAATTAAAATAATTTTCTCTGACCCTGGATTAGTGATCCTAAGACCACTGTTCCGACTAGCCCCTAAATCAGGCTGTTACAAATCTCCCCCCTTAGGGATTTTCGTCCCCGAAAATCTTACTGAAAGTTAGTTGCTTTCAAGATTCAAGAAACGTTTCCACCAACCTTTCAAAATCTCAAGTCGATGTACCCTCAAACCTCTTTCTTGCCAAAGAACTTTAAGCCGTAGGATACCAGGTTGAAGCACAACTTTCAAACTTAAATTACCCTTCCTTTAGGGCACATATACTCAGTAATCTAATAAATGTGAACTCTGCACAAGCTAAAATGATCATTCAGATCTTATTGAATAATTTACTAAAATCCGGATGATATCCCTCTCATTGGGAAATTAGGTCGATCCAAATTTAAAATCTATAGTATTTTATCACACTTTCCCCCTAGAATCTTCACCGACTGTAATAGTTCTGACTTTGAACACTCTGAAAATTCAGCTTTTACCGGTTGACTACTTCTAAACATAATCATATCGTGAGGTTTACTCAATTGTCAAAAAAATTATTCTTAAATGAGTAGACATGCCACTATTGAGCCTCATACCAAAACTTCTGCATAAGTTCTGGATTTATCAACCTGGAAATTCCATCTCAAGATAACAATAATAATAGAAATCTTATCCGACCTGAAGTTTAACATCTGAAACAAACTCATTCAGAGCTTATTTAAAATACCATTCACTATCACTCTTTTGAACTTCTCCGTTTCACAAGGAAAACTCGCTTTAGCCATTAACATCGCTAAAACTAGGATACTATCAGCCAAGGTCAATCGAGTAACTAACTCGCATTGATTAAACGGGGGTTTTCCATCCAGATATCTGTACTATGCCCATTATCCGAGAAGTATTTCAATAACTATACATACTCTTGTAATAGTTCAAGCCATTTTCACTGTCTCTCATTCAAATTTTTCTGTAGCATTAGATACTCTAGCTCATCAGGATTTAGAAAGCACATGACGTTTTTCCACAAATCATATTATAACATCAATTTCACAACACAGACACAAAAGTGATCATCTCTGTATCACCAATCTAACAATTCTTTTCGACGTAATTCTAACCCCCCAAAGATGTAAACTACCTCTTTACACTCTGGTATTAAAACACCTTTCAATTTATTCATTAGCGCATCATTAAATATAATAAACTCTTTTTCTCGATTCAAACTGAACTCAATACTAGAACTTTCAGGTAATAGTACCTTCAATAGATTTCAACTTTATCACCCCGGTCAGAAAATTTCAATAAGCATATCTCTATATTATGCTCTCTAGAGTCTAATTTCCTCATTCAGACCATCCATCTCCCTACTAGCGAATACAAAGAATTTATTCTCTTTGTTGAAGCATGCGTAAGTATACACATAGCTCAAATCATATCTCAATAAGTCAATCTACTCTTTTCTCCATACTGAGAATACAGTTCAAACACACAATCGTTTGAATTTCTCTTGTTATGCTAATCGAAAACCTTTACTATCGCCTTAGTTCAAGGTAACAGGGATATCTCAATTGAATGCATTAACTCTATTCGGCTTACCCGAAAAATCCATCGCACAAATTGAAACTTGTGATTTCACTTCTTATACTTTTGTCGATATTAACATCTTATAGGAAAATTAGAGCTATTCATATACTAGAATTATCACATTTCTAAGATCAAACTAAAAGCGTAATCATGGTAGATATAACTATCACAACCTGAAGAACACACTTTAAAGATATCCATGATCAGCAGAAACATAAGGGTAGTATCACATAAAATTTTTATTACCAACTTCATCCTCAAAATACCAAAATAGAATTACGAGGGGATAAAGGAATGTCGATTTCAATCAACCAAATTGACAATCGTTTCGTTTGATTTTACAATCAGCTAACATTCTCATGCGATCGTAATTTCATAAAAATGAACAACCACATAACCCCTGAAGGGAAATAGATATCTATATAGAATACTCAAAGAGATCATTATAATCTATTCAACCATGATTGTCATAATCAACCACTTTTACAGCTCGAATATTGCTTCTCTGGCCATTTTCGTCATCATAAACCCCTTTTATTATTCCTTTTGCTAATGAACATCAGTTCGGAAAGATGTCATTAAGTACACACCTCAGGCTTCCTACTCAATTGAGTCAATTAGCCGAGGCCAACTTTATCTTTGCTCATAACATTGCATAATCAGTGCAATATTTAAAACATTCAGACATTCTTCCCAAAACTGTTCTCACCTTCCAACTACCTTTATCTATATATACATTACTAATTGTTTCGCCACTGAGCTCTTTTATTTCATACTCATGAACTTGCTTGACTTGACTCTTGTAAAAAATATCATTATAAATCAATAGTGGTAAGGGGGTGAGGTCGTAAAGCATCTAACTTGACTCTCATGACTACACACATAAATCATATGATTTAACATTCATCATTAATGAAATATCATCTTAATTGCACAACTCGCTCCAAGCGAGTTTTCACCCTTACTCATGTTACAAATGTTTCTATCATTCATAATTTCGAACAGTGATTTTACTAACGCAGGCTCCATAGTAATATCTATTCAAGTACTCAACATTTAACTCTGATTTCTCTTACCATCACTTATCAAATTAGAGGACGTCTTACGGGTTTGAGTACGTCATTTACTTGATTGCCATAGTCCAACTATGGTCTAACTCGTATCACAATATCATAGCCCAGTTATAATCTTACATGTCATCACGATGCCATAGCCTTGCTATGGTCTTACACGAAATCTCATATCGATACCAATGCCATATCCCAGATACGGTCTTACATGAAAACACATGTCGATGTCGATGTCGATGCCGATGCCATATCCTATATATGGTCTTGCATGGGATCTTATATCGATGTCGACGCCATATCCCAGATATGGTCTTACAAGATTTCATACCGAAGCCATGTCCCAGACGTGGTCTTACACAGAATCGTTATTCAATGCCGACGCCATATCCCAGATAAGGTCTTACGCGGGGTCATATATCGATGCCAATGCCATGTCCCAGACATGGTCTTATATGGGATCACATATACGGCCATGGTCCAACCATGGTCTTATTCATCAATTTATCATTGAACGACCGTACTCATCTCCTGCGTTCTACTTAATTTAACTACCCAGTTTAACTCCCGCACTATAATATTTGTGGCTTCATAACAGAGTCATCAAACAAAACATTATACATTCTCTACTATAACAGTCGCACATGAGATTCAACTATGTGGACATATTGATCATACATCAATCAAAAAGTTGTACATACACACATATCCCATTCATTGGGTAAGTTTACTCACCATATTCACTTAATCAAATATGTTGAGCGTATAACACCGTATGCATGTCGAACCAACATAGATAAGCTTATCACTATATAACTTTCATTTCATTCATCAACCTAGGATGATCTCATTTCATACCTTACCACACACATGTCATGAACTTCTATTCATACCTTTCTGAATTCATCACATCATAAACAAATTCCAATTGTCTCGTTATCGATTTCAACATTATCGAAAACAACTCGGTTGGAAATCATCTCTGTCTTAACAAAGTAATTTCGCTAGAGCCGGGAGATATCACACTATCATGAGTAGTAATATGGCATGTATAACTAAACTCTCATACGCTATGTTAGTCTGAGAATCGACTAAACCATAGCTCTGATACCACTAAATGTAACACCCCTTACCGTATTCAATTCCGGAACCGGGTATGAGGCATTACCGGACTTGACTTGCTTGAGCATTCGACTTTGGGCTATAAAATTCATCGTAATTTAAAACTTTTTCATTTACAATCGTAACGTCCCTATCATGGGTCTACAAGACCCTTTTCATATACTCGGGATGCTTAGGGACAAAACTGAAACTTGTACACACTTTAAAAATTTTGACATAAAATTGGACCACACGCCTGTGTGAAGAGTGGGACACGCCTGTGTGAAGAGTGGGACATGCCTGTGTGACATATCACACACCCGTGTTCCATGCCCATGTAGAATTATTTTCTTTTCAAACCTACAGGGGTTTTCACACGGCCGGACACACGCCCGTGTTCTTGGCCCGTGTGCTCCACACGGCCTAGACACGCCCGTGTCCTTGCCCGTGTGTAAAAACCTGAGTATTCTATTTGTGACGTCAGCAACCCATTTATGGGCACACGGCCTAGGCACATGCCCGTGTGTCTAGCCCGTGGTCGACACTGACTTGCAACACTAAGATGCAGGGGACACACGGCCAAGTCACATGCCCATGGGACCGACCGTGTGTCACACACGGTCTAGACACACGCCCGTGTGTCTACTCGTGCGGACCAATTCAAGGCTATTTTCCAAGACATTTAGCCACCCTCACTTGCACACATTCACACATCACCACAATACATTTTCAATTGTCAATTATAACTCTTGAATTATCACATTTGAATCATGAAAATCAAATCTTCATCCTATATACGAGGGAGAACTATTACTAGTACAATTACAAATGACTTGAGCCATCATCTATGGCTATATACAACCGAACCATAAACTCTTTTAGGCCAACACATTTGGCTACTTTAACTATGACTTAATTAAACCAAAATAAGATCCCTATATGTAACACCCCTCACCCGTATTTGACTCCGAAATTGGGTACGAGGTATTACCGGACTTGACTTGCTTGATCATTCCACTTGGGGCTATAAAAATTCTTTGCAATTTAAAGCTTTTCATTTACTAACGTAACGTCCCTATCAAGGGTCTACGAGACCCTATACACCCGCTCGGGACGTCAAGGAACTAAACTGGAACTTTTCAAACACTTATAAAATTTTCACCTAAACAGGGGCCAGACGCCCGTGTGAAATGGGACACGCCCGTGTGGGCAGGCCGTGTGGTATCACACGCCCTTGTCCCTACCCCGTGTGGGATTTATTTTCATTTCAAACCTACAGGGGTTTTCACACGGCCGGACACACGCCCGTGTACTCCACACGGCCTAGACACGTCCGTGTCCTCGGCCGTGTGTAAAAACTTGGGTATTCTATTTGTGACGTCAGCAGCCTTATAAGGGTCACACGGCCTAGGCACACGCCCGTGTGTCTAGCCCGTGGTCGACACTGACTTATAACACTAACATACAGGGGAAACACGACCAAGTCACACACCCATGGGGCTGACCGTGTGTCACACACGGCCTAGAAACACGCCCGTGTGTCTACCCGTGTGGACCAATTCAAGGCTATTTTCCAAGCCATTTAGCCACCCTCACTTGCATACATTCATACACCATCACATAAACTTCACATATCATCAATTATAACTCTTGAATTATCACATTTAATCTATCAAAATGAGGTCTTCATCCTATACACGAGGGAGAACTATTTCTGGTATAATTACAAATAACTTAAGCCATCATCTATGGCTATACACAACCGAACCATAAACTCTCTTAGGCCAACACATTTGGCTATATCAACTTTAAATACTATCCCTATACATGCCATAACTCATAAAGACTTGAAACCTCATACCAAGTGTCAGCTCGATAGTGTGAAAACGTCTCCGACGGTCTCCAACCCGAGCTAGTTAAGTTAACCTATAAGAGATAGGAAAGGAAGAGGAGTAAGCAATAATGCTTAGTAAGTTCATATGCATATAATAATCAACTATTGACATTCATTGATTATACTCAACCACAAGGTATTATAATGAGTTTTACTCTTAAACTCATGGTTACCTATTCAATCATTCTTAAGGCTTACTCATTCCGTCTCATACCACATTCTAACCATACCACAAGCCAAATGCTCAAGATAAAATCCATCCATGGCATTAATTAATCATACAAAAAGTATTAGGCTTCTTGCCATCTTACTCATACTTGCCCTTGTAGAACACATACCGTGTCACATATCGTAAGTGTTCAGTCGTGAATGACTCACGAGTACCTGTATTCACTCATTCACATGGTTTTAGTACTAATCTCATTTCTACTTATCCCATTTATCACTAGGGATACTCAAAGACGCATAATATCGTCATTAATATAATTACGAGGCCAATGCCACATCCCAGAGGTGGTCTCACATGGATTTACCTCTAAGTGCCGATGCCATATCTTGGATATGGTCTTATACGGAGTTTCACATCAAGTATCATTGCCACATCCCGGATATGGTCTTATACGATTCTCATATTCAATACCGAAGCCATATCCCAATATGGTCTTATACGGAAATCTCAATTCGGTGCCGATGCCATGCCCCAGACATGGTCTTATACGAGACCTTATCCACATACATTTCCCTATTTCAAATGTTCATTTGGAAACATCCTCACACATTATCATTCTTAATTAGATTTCTACAATAATCAAATGCTTTCATGCAATACATTTATAATTACAGCATATGCAATTAGGATGCATCATTTATACATAACTCACCATGGTTTCATCATATATCGAACTCACCCCAAATGAGTTCAGTCACATACCTGTATCTCTTATGGTATAATCACATACCTCCTCATTTCAACATGCCTGTTGAATTATTAAATACTAAAGAACATTTTTGAGTTTCATATATATAGAATCTTATCAACATCACACCCTCAATAGGGTCTGTAACAGCCTAATTTAGGGGCTAGTCAGAACAGTGATCTTGGGATCACTAATCCGAGGTTAGAGAAAAATATTTTCATGTTATTTTATGTGTTATAACATGTTAATAAGGATGCATGGAAATTTTGGTGCTTTAATTTTAGCGATTTCAGGCTTAATCGCTAAAAAAGACTAAATATCATCAAGTGCGAAAGTTCTATTTTATTTGCTAGAGGTGTCAAATAGCTAGGGATTATTAATTTGAGGTCCCGAATGTGCAATTAGGCCATGGGGATTATTTTGGCCGGTCAAGGAAAGCTAAGGGGACAAGAGCATTAAATGTGGTCATGTTATGTGATTAAAAAGAAATAAAATAAGGTGAAATAAGGAAAAAGCTATCATCTTTTTATTTCTTCTCTTCTTCCACCGAAATACAAACAAGAATGGGGGTTTTTGAAGCTCAAAATTCCAGCAGCTCATCTCTTCTTCAAGTAAGTCATTTTGATGATTATTCTTGATGATTTTTGTATTTTTAGAGTCCTCAAAGCTTAAGCTAGTTATTGAGAGGACTAGTTTGAAATATGGTTGAAAGTCTAGGGACTTGCCATGAGAGAGTTTATGATTGTTTGCTGGGTTTTTATGGAAGAAAATGAATGTTAGGGAGATGAGAAACAACTTTTGTGAAAGGTGTTGTCATGAAAACACCTAATTTAGACTAAGATGCAAATGTTGTAGTTTGATCATTAATGCATGAAATAGTTGGAATTGTGGATAGTTGTAAGAGGATTAAATGTTCAGCTAGGCTTGTTTAACAAGAAAATGTGATGAAAATTTATTTATGAGCCTAGGGGCAAAATCGTAATTTTGCTAAAGTATAGGGGCAAAATAGTCATTTTTTCCTAAAGTGTAGATTATGGTGTATTATGATTTATTAGTGATTAAATCAGTAAATTCCATTATTCTAGATCAAAGAAAATGAGTTTCGGACCTAGAACGGGTGAAAAGAGAAATGTGGGCAAAAAGTCCCTTTCGGCCCTTTCGACATCGAGGTAAGTTCATGTGTGAATGTTGCAATTACGTATGAGTTAATTTAGTATTCCAATGTTGTGTGGAATGTATATTTACTCTATGAATGTATGAGATATCTTTGATGAGATGTCAAGAGAATTGAATTTAAGAGTAATGGGAAATGCAAATAGCATGATATGATGATAGTTAAGGTCCCGTGTAAGACCATATTGGAATATGGCCTCGGTGTGAGATATTGAATAAGACCATGTCAGGGACATGGCATCGATATTTTAATTCATGTAAGACCCTATCGGGGGTATGATGTCAATGTAACATTATGTGTATGAGACTCAAAGGTGTATGAGACTCAAGGTTGTTATTTAACAATTTTAGATGAACTCAGTATATGATGAATCTCTAGTGGGTTATGTGTAATCAATACATCTTAGTCATTTGAGATAGAATTATTAATGCATTGTGTGAATGCGTACGAGTATCGTAGAAAGTTAAGTAAGAATAGAAGTGTGTGAGGATGTTCTCGAATGAACATTTGAAATAGAGATATACATGTGAATTATTATCCATGAATGTAAAAATAATGGTGAGCTATGTACGTTATCATCTTATTGATGGTGATGATGGGCTGTGTGCGATACCATCAATTATATGATTATCGATGGGCTATGTGCGTTATCCCTTGATTTATTAGTAATCGATGGGCTGTGTGCGATACCATCGCTTATAAATGATTGGTGAGCTAAGTGCGAAATCACCATAAGTATAAATGACTGGTGGGCTGTGTGCGATACCACCCTATTAGAGATTCAATGGTGGACTAAGTGCGAAACCACCGAGAGTTTAGTATTATGAATGGCTTAATGAAAATGCTTGATGTGTTGTTTTATATGATCATGTGGTGATCAGTGCAGGAATGTATGTTAATTAAACGAGCAACTGGCTTGTGGCATGGTAAGAATGTGGTAAGAGATAGAATGAGTAAGCTTCAAGAGTGGTTGAGTAAGTAACCATGGGTTTATGAGAAAAACTCATTATAACACCTTGCAGTCATGGATATTCAATGAATATCAGTATTTGTCAGTTGTATACAAATGAACTTACTAAGCATTTTTGCTTACTCCTTTTCTTTTCACATTTCTTATAGGTTTTTAATTAGCTCGGGTTGGAGGCCGCCGGAGATGTTATCACACTATTGAGTAGACTCCTGGTATGGTGTTTCAAGTTCTTTTGAGTCATGGCGTGTATAGGGATTCTTTTAAAATGTATTAAGTTCTAACTAATGTAGCCAAGTTGTGTTGGCCTAAGAGAATTTATAATTTGGTTGTGTATAGCTATACATGATGGCTTAAGTTGTTTGTAATTGTATTGGATATAGTTCTCCTTAGTGTATGGGATAAAGACTTTATTTCTCCTATGATTAAATGTCTTTAATTCAAGAGTTATATTGAAGCCATGTGAAATTATGTGATGATATATGATTGTATGCAAATGAGAGTGGTAAAAGGCTTGGTAGATAGCCTCTAAGTGCCCACACGGATAGACACACGGGCGTGTGTCTAGGCCGTGTGTCCCCTGCACCTTAATGTCTTAAGTCAGATTAGAACACGTGCTAATTACACGACCGTTTGTTCAGACCTTGTGTGACACACGGTTAGCACATGGGCGTGTGCCCTGGCCGTGTGAAGTCTGCACCTTGCACTTGTAAATTGAATTGCCACACGGGTGAAGTATACGGGCGTGTGTATGAACCGTGTGGATAAGTCAGAATGCCAAAGTTTAGCACACGGGCCAAAGCCACGGGTGTGTCAAGGCCGTGTGAAATTAGTCAGTGTCGACCAAGAGTGGAAGACACATGCATGTCTTAGGGGTACACGGACGTGTCCCAAGTCACATGGGCGTGTGACCCCTGTTTCGAGGAAAAGTTCTCGATTGAGTTCCGAAAGTTTCCGGATAGGTGTTTAAGGCCTCGTAGGCCCGTGAAACGTATGTTTTGATTAAGAAAGAGAAGTTTCTGTTTAGAAACAAAATTTTACAGCCCGTAAGTACATGTTTAAGAAAGTTCAAGCAAAGTAATGTCTCGTATTCGGTCTTAGCCTCGGACTCGGGTATGGGGTGTTACAGGGTCTCACATGAAACACCATATCGATGCCATGTCTCGGACATGGTCTTATACGAATTCTCACACCGAGGCCATATTCTAAATATGGTCTTACACGGAACCTTAATTACCATCGTATCATGCTATTTGCATTTCCTTTATTCATGGATTAAATCAAGACTTTCATATCTTGACATCCCATCAAAACATATTTAACGTATACATAGAGGCAATAAACAATTTATAAAACATCGAAATATTAAGATACTTCACTTAGAGTTGCATAATTTAGCACATGAACTTACCTCGATATCGAAAGGGTAGAAAGGGACCTATTTGTCCATATGTCTCTTTTCTCCCGTTCTAGGTCCAAATCTCGTTTTCTTTAATTTGTAGAGAAAATGAGTTGCTGAAAATTTCAAGCTTTCAAAGCCCTCCCTTTGTTGGTATTTTCGGTTTGAGAAGAAAACTAAATGAAAAGATGATAACTTTTGCTTATATCATCTTCTTTTATTCATTTTGTCAACTAATATCACCAACTATTGACCAAAAAATAAATGCTCTTGTCTCCCTTGTCCACATGGCCGGCCAACCCTTTATTATTGGCCTAATTGCACTTTAAATACCTCCATTTTAACATTCTATGGCTATTAGGCACCTCTAGCAAATAAAATAGAACTTTCGCACTTTATGCGATTTAGTCTTTTTTAGCGATTAAGCCTGAAATCGCTAAAATTAAAGTACCAAAATTTCCATGCATCCTTATTGACATGTTATAACACATAAAATAACATGAAAATAATTTTCACTAACCTTGGATTAGTGATCCCAAGATCACTGTTCAGACTAGCCCCTAAATCGAGCTGTTACACTATACATGCCATATCTAAAGAATACTTGAATCTCATACCTAAGTGTCTGCTCGATAGTGTGAAAGCATCTCCGGCGGTTTCCAACCCGAGCTAGTTAAGTTAACATATAAGAGATGGGAAAGAAAGAGGAGTAAGCAATAACGCTTAGTAAGTTCATATGCAAATGACAAGCAACTATTGACATTTATTTATTACCTTCAACCACAAGGTAATATAATGAGATTTACACTTAAGGTAATAGTTACCCATTCAATCATTCATAATGCTTACTCATTCTAAACTTTCACTTGTCACAAACTCATTTCGTAAAACATTGTTCATCTTTACTTGCATTTGTACCCTGCATTTATCACCACAAAGCCACATGCAAATTACACTTAGCCAAGTTTCTCGATATCACCCCGGAATAATAATAAATACTCGGTGGTTTCGCACACAGCCCACCATTCAATAATTAATAAGGTGCTATCGTACACAGCCCACCATTGATAATATTGGCGATGGTATCGCACACAGCCCATCGCTAACAATTAATAAGGTGGTATCACACATAGCCCACCATTTAGTAATTAATAAGGTGGTATCGCACACAACCCACCATTATCACACATCCACGGATATTTATCCACGTACATTTTCCTTTTTCAAATGTTCATCCGGGAATATCCTCATACACTATCTTTCTTAAATAGATTTCTACAATAATCATTCACATTAACAAAATGCATTTATAAATATAACATATGCAATCAGGGTGCATCGTTAACACATAACTCACCATGGTTTCCTCATATACCGAATTCACCTCAAATGAGTTCTAGCCACATACCTGTACCTCTCATAGTATAACCTCATACTTTCTCATTTTTAACATACCTGTTGAATTATTCAAATGCTAAAGAACACTCTTGAATTTCATACATATAATACCAAATCAACATCATACCCTTGATAGGGTCTTACATGAAATATCATATCAATGCCATGTCCCTGACATGGTCTTATACGAAATCTCACACCGAGGCCATATTCCAAATATGGTCTTACACGGGACCTTAATTATCATAGTATCATGCTTTTTGCATTCCCTCTATTCTTAGATTCAATTGAAGACTTTCAATTATTGACATATCATCAAGACGTATTTAATATATTCATAGAGCCAATAACAATTCATACATCATCGAAATATTAAATACTTCACTATAGTTGAATTATTAGCACACGAACTTACCTCGATATCGAAAAGGGCAAAAAGGGACCTAATTGTCCATATTTTTCTTTTCTCTTGTTCTAGGTTCGAATCTCATTTTCTTTGATCTAGAACAACAAAATTTACTCATTTAATCATTTTGTGATCATATTACAACATAATCTCTACTTAGGCAAAAATGACCATTTTGCCCTTGTACTATGGCAAAATTACGATTTTGCCCCTAGGATCGTAAATCATTTTTCATCACATTTTCTTATTAAACAAGCCTAGCTGAACATTTATTTCTCTTACAACTACTCACAAATCCAACTATTTCATGCATTTATTACCAAATTACAACATTTACAACTGAGTCCCATTTAAGTGTTTTCATGATAACACCTTTCACAAAAGTTGTTTCTCATCTCCCTAACATTCATTTTATTCCATAAAAACTCAGAAAACAACATAAAATCTCTCATGGAAAGTCCCTATACTTTCAACCATTTAGCAATTTAGTCCCCTCATAAGCTAGCTTAAGCTTTGGGGGTTCCAAAAGTACAAAAATTATCAACTAAAACCATCAAAATCACTTACTTGTAAGGAAGAAAGATTGGCTGAAAATTTTCAAGCTCCCATGGCTATTTTTCTTGAGAAATTTTGGTGGAGAGAAGGGAAAGAAAAGATGATATCTTTTCTTCTCTTTATTTTATTATAAAAATAAAATTTTATCACCAATTTCACCTAACAATATGACAAAGTCAATTCTTTGTCCCCTATGGCCGGTCACCTCTTAAAATAAGGCCTAATTGCACATTAGGGATATACAATTAATATTCCTTAGCTATTTGGCACCTCTAGCAAATCAAATAGAACTTTTGCACTTTATACGATTTAGTCCTTTTTCGCGATTAAGCATGAAATCGCTAAAATTAGAACACTAAAATTTCCATGCTCCTTTATAAACATGCTATAACCCATAAAATAAAATTAAAATAATTTTCTCTGACCCTGAATTAGTGATCCCGAGACCACTGTTCCGACTAGCCCCTAAATCAGGCTATTACAATAACACCTTTCACAAAAGTTGTTCATCTAACAACTAATGCTCATTTTCTTCCATAAAAATGCAGCAAACAACTTAAAAGCTCTCATGGCAAAACTCTAAACTCTTCACCATCTTACAAAATAGTCCTCTCTATAGAAAGCTTAAGCTTTAGGGGTTCCAAAAGTATAATTTTTATCAAGAAAGGATCACTAGAACACTTACTTGTATGGAGGAGAGTGTGCTGAAATTTTTGAAGCTTTCAAACCCCTATTTGCTGCTAATTTTCGGTGGAAGAAAGAAGGAGAAAATATGATATATTTTCTTTCTTTATTTTAATATAAAACATCAATTTAGTCCACCTAATATCAACTACTTTGACCAATTTTGTCAATGTTTGTCTCCTATGGCCGACCAACTATTATTTAAGGGGCTAATTTCCCTTTAAAGACCTCCAAATAATATTCCCTAGCTTTTTGGCACCCTTAGCTTGTAAAATTGAACTTTCGCACTTTATGCGATTTAGTCCTTTTTCGCGATTAAACATGAAATCGCTAAAATTAAAGCACCAAAATTTTCATACACTTATATAATCATGCTCTAACTCATAAAATAACATGAAAATAATTTTCTCTAACTTTGGATTAGTGGTTTCGAAACCATTGTTCCGATTAGCCCCTAAATCGGGCTGTTACAATTCTTCCCCCTTAAGGATTTTCGTCCTCGAAAATCTTACCGGTAAAAAGGTTGGGATACTGGTTTCCAATGGTCTCTTCGGGTTCCCAAGTAGCCTCTTCTATCCCATGTCTCTGCCATAGTACTTTAACAAGAGCTATACTTTTTTTTCTCAGTTGTTTGACCTCTCGTGCCAAAATCTTAACCGGCTCTTCGCCATAAGTCATGTCCGGTTGAATCTCTACTTCTGATGGCACAATCACATGTGAAGGGTCCGAACGGTATCGGCGTAACATGGACACGTGGAAGACATTGTGAATCTTTTCCAGCTCAGGTGGCAAGGCTAAACGATAAGGTACCGGTCCTATCCTCTCGGTAACTTCATAAGGTCCGATAAAGCGCGGACTCAATTTGCCTTTCCAGCCAAATCTGAGGACTTTTCTCCATGGTGATACTTTCAAAAATACTTTATCACCTACTTGGAACTCAATCTCTTTCCTTTTTAAATCTGAATAAGACTTTTATCTATCTGAGGCTGCTTTCAGACATTCACGTATCACCTTTACTTTATCTTTGGTTTCCCTGACCAAATCAACCCCGTGAATCTGATTCTCTCTGAGTTCTGTCCAATACAAGGGCGTTCGGCACTTGCGCCCGTATAATGCTTCTTAAGGTGCCATCTTCAAACTTGACTAAAAACTGTTGTTGTAGGCAAATTCCACCAACGGTAAGTATTTTTCCCAATTACATTGGAATTCTAAAACACAACATCGAAGCATGTCTTAAAGTATCTGTATCACTCTCTCTGACTGCCCGTCGGTTTGTGGATGGAAAGCTGTACTGAAACTTAATTTCGTGCCCAAAGCCTTTTACAACTTTTTCCAAAACCGTGACATGAATCTTGGATCTCTATCCGAAATGATCGACAATGGTACACCATGAAGTCTTACTATCTCTGACACATACAAATTTGCCAACTTATCGAGAGAATAATCGACTCGTACTGGTATGAAATGGGCTAACTTCGTAAGTCTATCGACTACAACCCATACAACATCTTTCTTTTTCTGCGTTAATGGTAAACCCGTCACGAAGTCCATAGTAATACGGTCCCATTTCCACTCGGGAACCATAATAGGCTGAAGTAAACCCGAAGGCACTTGGTGTTCAGCCTTCACTTGTTGACAAATTAGGCATCTCGATACAAACTCAGAGATGTCTTTCTTCATACTCGGCCACCAATACCACTTCCTCAAGTCATTGTACATCTTCGTACTGCCTGGGTGTACAGTTAAACATCCGCTATGTGCTTCATGTAAAATCTTTCGAATAAGTTCATCATTTCTGGGTACACAGACCCTATCTCGAAACATCAAACATCCGTCAGGACTTACCTGAAAGTCTGACTCAACATTTGACTCGCTTAGAACTCTTTTGGCTTGTAAGTTGCTGTCATCTTTCTGAGCTTCGCAAATCTCTTGGAGAAACAATGGTCTAGCCCTCAACTCGGCTAGAATAGAACCATCATCTGATAAAGCCATCCTTGTATTCATGGCTTTCAGTGCAAACAAGGATTTTCTGCTCAAACCATCGGCGACCACGTTCGCCTTTCTCGGATGGTAGTCAATCACTAACTCATAATCCTTGATCAGCTCTAACCATCTTCGTTGCCTCAAATTCAAGTCCTTTTGAGTCATAAAATGTTTTAGGCTTTTATGGTCGGTGAATATCCGACACTTTTCACCATATAAATGGTGTCTCCATATCTTTAATGTAAACACAATGGCAGCCAACTCTAAATCATGGGTCGGGTAATTCTTCTCGTGCGGCTTTAATTGTCTAGAAGCATATGCAATCACCTTGCCCTATTGCATAAGTACACAACCCAATCCATTCATGGATACATCACTGTAAACCATAAATTCTCTTCCGGGCTTAGGTTGTACCAAAACAGGAGCCTCAGTCAACAATGCCTTTAGTTTCTCAAAACTCTGTTGGCACTTTTCTGTCCAATCAAACTTCACATCTTTTTGCAATAATCTCGTCATCGGAGTAGCTATCATGGAAAACCCCTTGACAAAACGCCTATAATAGCCGGCTAGGCCTAGAAAACTCCTCACTTCAGTTACGTTCTTTGGCGATTTCCATTCAACAATTGCCGAAATCTTACTCGGGTCGACTCTAATTCCATCTCCCGAGACAATGTGCCCCAAAAATCCAACTTCTTTAAGCAAAAATTCACTTTTACTAAACTTGGCGTATAATTGTTTATCTCTCAAAATTTGCAGAACCTTTCTCAAATGCTCGGCCTGTTCGTTTTCATCTCGAGAGTAGATCAGTATATCATCAATGAAGACCACGACGAATTTATCCAAATATAGCCGAAAAATGCGATTAATCAAGTCCATGAAAACGGCTGGGGCATTTGTTAAACCAAAAGGCATAACCAAAAATTCGTAGTGGCCATACCTCGTCCGAAATGCAGTTTTCAGAACATCCGAGTCCTTGACTCTCAACTGATAGTACCCAAACCTTAAGTCTATTTTGGAAAACACTGTGGCTCCCTTCAATTGATCAAACAAATCATCAATTCTTGGCAACGGGTACTTGTTCTTCACGAGTTACCTTATTAAGTTGCTGATAATCTATGCATAACCTCATAGAACCATCTTTCTTCTTCACAAATAATACGGGAGCACCCCACGGAGAAAAACTCAGTCTTGCAAAGCCTTTATCCGTTAGTTCTTGTAACTGTGCTTTCAATTTTCTCAGCTCAGTTGGAGCCATTCTATACGGAGCAATAGAAATGGGGGCAGTACCCGGAGCTAACTCAATCCCAAATTCAATCTCCCTAACCGGAGGTAACCCTGGCAATTCCTCCGGGAAAACATCCGGATATTCGCACACTATGGTTACCGACTCAATTTTCAACTCAGTCTCTTTAGCATTCATTACGAAAGCAAGGTAAGCTTCGTACCCCTTTCTTAAATACTTCTGAGTCAACAAGGATGATATCACTACTGGTGATCTGTCTTGCTTGTCTGATTCAACACGAATAAGATCCCCACTTTCACATTTTAACTCAATAAACTTCTTTCCACAATTTACATTCACATCATGAGTAACTAACCAATCCATCCCAAGGATGACATCGAACTCATCAAATGGTAATAACATGAGATTTGCAGGAAAACAATGACCCCTAATCATCAAAGGGCAACCTTTGCATGTTCTATCAACCAATACACATTTGCCTAGGGGATTCGACACTCTTATTACAAATTCAGTAAAATCTATAGGCATGCTCATGCTAGAGACAAATTTCATGCAAATATACGAGTGGGTAGATCCCGGATCAATTAAAGCTATAACACAAGTATCATAAAGAGAAAATGTACCCATGATCACGTCAGGGGAGGACACCTCTTCGCGAGCACGAATGGCATATGTTCTCACCGGTGCTCTACTCTCCACTCTCGCAGTCTGCTCTCTAGATGAATTCTTGCCACTCATCTCATTTCCTGGGTTTCTCGGTGGTCTTCCTCTAGTAATATTTCTTGGTCTTGCATTCTGAGGTTTCTCTTTCTCACCCGCCTCAGGGAAATCTATGATAAAGTGGTCTAGAGACCCACACTTGAAACAAGCCTTCTTGTTTGCTCGGCACTCACCAGAATGACATTTGCCACACTGCAGACATTCCGGTCTACTCGGTCGGGCATTGCCAACACTAGCAACTAAAGTAGTCTGAGCCCTAGACCTTGAGAATTGTTTGCCCTTACTTCGATTTGAAAACCCGGTCAAAGTGGCTGATCGAGTAGCAAAATCCCTTGATTTCTTAGATGAGGATTGGTAGGACCTACTCAGTTGTCTCTTTCTCGAGTCACGGGACTCAATCTCAGCTCTTCTTTTCTCTTTGGCCAACTCTTCAGCTTTACAGGCTCTATCTACTAACACCACAAATTCTTTTAGTTCGAGGAATCCAACATATAAACGGATATCTTCATTTAACCCGTCCTCGAACCTTTTGCACATGATAGCCTCGGTAGACACGCACTCCCGGGCATACTTACTAAGCCTTATGAATTCGCATTCGTATTCAGTCACCGTCATTCGACCCTGCTTTAGCTCTAAGAACTCTTTCCCCTTCTGGTCAATGAATCTTTGACTAACATATTTCATCCGGAACTCTCTTAGAAGAATTCCCAACTTATCCTCTCCCTTTGTACCACCGACACAAGGGTGTTCCACCACTGATAGGCTGAATCTCTCAATAGAGATACCGCACACTTTATGCACTCTTCAGACGTGCATGACAGCTCATCGAATACCCTGATGGTATTCTCAAGCCAGAATTCTGCCCTCTCCGGATCATCATCCTTACTGGTCTGAAATTCCTCGGCTCCTTGTTCCCGGATCTTATCGACCGGAGGCCTTTCTCTCCTTACTACCTCTACCACCTGAGGAGCTACAGGAGCGGGCTGAGGAATAGGTGGGGGTGGAGGGGGTTGAGCATTAGGATTTGCTCGAATGTACTCAGTGTACCAATTGCTCATCATATGGAGAAAGGCTTCTCGAGCCTCTTCTCCCTGACCCAAGGTCTCGGGTCTACTATCTACTGGCGCGGTCCTTTGAGCGTCAGCCGGCGCATTACTCGCAGCATCATCAGCTGCAGTCCGATCGGGGTCCATTACTATATAAAAACACAAGTCAAACCGTCAGGAGTCGTCACACTATCACTACACAAATACTCTTACATATGGCATGTATAGCTAGACTTATACTTACGCTATGTTAGTCTGAGAACTGACTAAACTGTGGCTCTGATACCACTAAATGTGACACCCCTTACCCGTATTCAACGCCGGAACTGGATACGAGGCACTACCGAACTTATCATGCTTAAACTTACAACTTTGGGCTATAAAATTTCGTCCTAACTTAAAACTTTTTCATTTACAATCGTAACTTCCCTATTATGGATCTACGAGACCCTATATGTATAGTCGTGATGTTAAGGGACCAAACCGGAAACTTTCAAACACTTAGAAAATTTTGACATGAATTAGGGCCACATGCCTGTGTGAAGAATGGGACACGCCCGTGTAGCATTTCACATGCCCGTGTTCCATACCCGTGGTCGACACTGACTTGCATCACACGGCCTATCACACGCCCGTGTGTTAGCCCGTGTGCCAAAACCTTGGCATTCTGTTTGTGACATCATCACCTTACTAAGGTCACATGGCCATGGCATACGCCCGTGTCCTTAGGCCGTGTGTCGAATTATATTCCTAATTTTAGGTGCAGACTTCACACGGCCTGGGCACACGCCCATGTCCATGGCTGTGCCTCCCACACGGCTGAGACACACGACCGTGTCTCTGCCCGTGTGTTTACTACTGAGCATACTGACTTGCAAACCTAGCATGCAAGGGGACACACGACCGAAAAACACGCCCATGGGGCTGGCCGTGTGTCACACATGGCTTAGACACACGCCCATGTATCTACCCGTGTGGACAATAAAAAGGCTATATTCCAAGCCAAGCCACCCTACATAGCAACCATACTTATACCAATTCATTACAACATAGATCATGACCCTAAGGCACTTCCAAAAACTCAATTCAAGCATCCACACAAGCATAAACTTCATAATTTCATCATCATTGAATAAAAATAAACTTGTCATGTGTTGGCCCAATTCCAATGACCATTTACAAAATGACTTTGATGACTTAAATAGCCGACACTTTGGCTATCAAAATGACATAACAAAGTACTCAAGTCTTATACATGCCATACTCAAAATGAATCTAACTTGGCTATACCAAAACATAGTCGATAGTGTGATTTTTGAACTCCGACATCCCACGAACCCTCAAAACTAACTTGGCAATACTACAAGGAATATGGAAATGAGAGGGGTAAGCATAAAGCTTAGTAAGTTTGCATGAAAATAACTAGCAACAATAAGTTCATAATGACATCAATTCATGGCATTGGATAACCACACAAAGTCATAAACATTTGCCATAACTTACTCGTACTTGTTCTTATTTAGCATATACCAAGCCACATATCATAAACATTCCTCGTGAACTATTCACGGGTACCTGTATTCACTTAATCACATGACTTTAGTACTAATCTCATTTCTATTTCCAAGCTTATCTATTTATCCCACTAATTCACTAGGGATACATCAAAGACGAGTATTCATCATCATTAATATAAACACGAAGCCAATACCACACCCGAGATGTGGTCTCATATGGGGTCACCTCTGAGTGCTGATGCCATATCCTGGGTATGGTCTTATACGAAATCTCACTTCCAATATCGATGCCATATCCCGGATATAGTCTTATACGATTCTCATATTCAATACCGAAGCCATATCCCAGATATGGTCTTATACAGAATCTCAATTCAGTGCCGAGGCCATGTCCCCGACATGGTCTTACACGGGACCTTATTCATCTCATGTCTCGATGATAGCATTTTCACATTTATTATAGTCCAATCGGGGCTTCAACATCTCAACTTTTATCATCCTTCTCTTTCAGTTTTAATACTCAATTTCATAGAATTTCATGTAACATTATAATATCAAACATTCTCAAACATACTAGCATAAATGTTGAATTTATCATATACAAACTTACCTCGATTTCAAAATAAGCTAGATCGTCGATCTAGTCCGATACTTTGTTCTTTCCGTGGTCGAGGTAAATTCTTGGTTTTCTTGATATATAATAGCAAATTAGCTCATTTAACAATCACATTAATAAATGCATTTCAATAACCATGCTTTGGCAAAATTACTATTTTGCCCTTAGACTTTTGCAAAATGACCATTTTACCCCTAGGCTCGGAAATCAATTCTAATCAAATTTCTACCTTTATCAAGCCTAGGTGAACATTTATTTCTCTTATGGCTACCATCAAAACTCAACATTTCACACATTTACTACATACTTTACAACCTTTACAAAAAGGTCATTTTAGGTGTTTTCATGGTAACACCTTTCACAAAAGTTGTTCATCTAACAACTAAGTCTCATTTTCTTCAATAAAAATGTAGCAAACAACTTAAAAGCTCTCATGGCAAAACTCTAAACTCTTCACCATCTTACAAAATAGTCCCCTCTATAGAAAGCTTAAGCTTTAGGGTTCCAAAAGTACAATTTTTATCAAGAAAGGATCACTAGAACACTTACTTGTATGGAGGAGAGTGTGCTAAAATTTTTGAAGCTTTCAAACCCATATTTGCTGCTAATTTTTGGTGGAAGAAAGAAGGAGAAAAGATGATATATTTTCTTTCTTTATTTTAATATAAAACATCAATTTAGTCCACCTAATATCAACTACTTTGACCAATTTTGTCAATGTTTGTCTCCTATGGCCTTTAAAGACCTCCAATAATATTCCATAGCTATTTGGCACCCTTAACTTGTAAAATTAAACTTTTGCACTTTATGCAATTTAGTCCTTTTTCGCGATTAAACATGAAATCGCTAAAATTAAAGCACCAAATTTTCATACACTTATATAATCATGATCTAACTCATAAAATAACATGAAAATAATTTTATCTAACCTTGGATTAGTGGTTTCAAAACCACTATTTTGATTAGCCCCTAAATCGGGCTGTTACAAGCATACTTGCTGAGCCTAACAAACTCGCGCTCATACTCTGCCACAGTCATTTTGCCTTGCTTCAATTCAAGGAACTCCTTCCGTTTTTGGTCAACAAATCACTGACTTATGTACTTCTTTCGAAACTCTTTTAGGAAGAAGTCCCATGTTACTCTCTCCCTTGGTACTACAGAGGTCAGCGTTTTCCACCAACGATATGCCGAGTCCCTCAGCAATGACACGACACATTTTAAGCTTTCCTCAGGCGTGCAGGAGAGTTCATTAACTACCCGCATAGAGTTCTCAAGCCAGAAATCCGCTTTCTCAAGGTCATTGTCTATATTAGCTCTAAATTCATCGGCCCCTTGTTTTCAAATTTTATCGACCGAGGGTTCGGTCATTCTTACTAATTCTATACCTTGAGGAGCCACAGGGACTGGCTGAGGTATAGGCGGGGGTGGAGGAGGTTGAGCATTAGGGTTCGCTCGTACAAACTCGGTGTACCAGTTACTCATCATGTGGAGAAAGGCTTCTCGAGCCTCTTCTCCTTGACCCATAGTCTCGGGTCTACTTTCTACAGGCGCGGTCCCTTGCGTGGGAGCCGACGTAATACTAGCACCGTCATCAGTAGCAGCTCGGTCGGGATCCATTTACTATATGAAAACACAGTTTAACATTGTTAGGGGTCACTACACTATCAATATGTGTTTATGGCTTGTATAGCTAGACTCTCACACACGCTACAGTAGTCTGAGAACTGACTAAACCATAGCTCTGATACCACTAAATGTAACACCCCTTACCCGTATTCAATGTCAGAACAGGGTACGAGGCATTACTAGGCTGATACATAATTAATCATATAATTCTGAGACTTGACTTTCCTCTCCAAACTTAAAACTTTTATTAACACCTCTTAAACAAGCCGATGAGGCTTAAATCACGCTTTAGGGACGGTTCAGGGTCAAACCGAGCTCCTTTGAAGCTCTCCCAAAAACCTTAGAAAATTTCTCACTAAACAGTCCACACGCTCGTATGGAGAAAGGGACACGCCCGTGTGGCGTATCGCATGTAACAGTCCGGTTTAGACCCTAGTCAGAATAGTGGTTTCGGGACCACAAATTCAAGTCAGTAAAATATTTTAATATTATTTTTGGTGTCTATGATATGTGAATTAGAATGTGTGAAATTTATGTGAAATAATTTGTCTGTTTGTGTGCTTAGTTTGAGCAACAGACTAAATCGCATAAAGCGTAATAGTAACATTCTATTTGATTAAGGACCAAATTGTTGTGGCTTTTAAATATTGAGCCTTTAAAAGGCAATTTGTCCACTAATAGAGTGAGTGGGCGGTTATGGTCAAGAATGACCTTGAATTACATGTTTTATACATTTAGTATTAAAGGTTAAAAATGTAAAATGAAAATTTATTCCTTATATCATAAAACATAAAAGAAATAAGCCATGTTCTCCATCTTTTTATCACCGAAAATAAGAAAGAAAAGAAAGGGTTGAGCTTGTTATATTCGGCCATGGTTCAAGCATAAATCAGATCAAGAACCGAAGAAAACAGACTTAGATCGTGGAGAGTCAAAAGTTATCGAATAACCGAATCCGATCGAATATCTGAATCCGAGGTAAGTCGATATACAAATAAATGTATTTGAATTGAATTATTTACGTATATATGAGATTTGAATTGCTATGAATATCCATAGAGATGGAATGTGTGGGAAATCCAAGCTTACGTATATATCGACAAGTTGTTAAAGTCTGAGAAGTCCCGTATGAACCTAGGAATAGATAGGATAGTATATGTCATGACATAGGTGTTCGATATGTGATATCATGTAAGAACACGTCTGGGACGTTGGAATTGATTCGAAATTTTGTGTAAGACCACGTCTGGGACAATGGCATCGATTTGAGATTTACGTGTAAGACCATGTCTGGGACATTGGCATCATATTTGATTCGTGTAAGACCCTGTCTGGGACAGTGGCATTGATATCTTAGTACATGTAAGACCTCGTCTGGGACGTTGGCATTGTACGATTATTCCGAGCATTCTGAGTATCCTATTAGATTCTGAACGGTTCAACGGGCAAGTCCGAGAAATGAATGACTATGTGAGTTGTATATCCCTTTCAGGTACGTTTGAAAAGTACACTATGTGTGTATGAAAGGTAAGTGTCTATATGAACTTACTAAGGTGAATATGTGTAAAGAAATGATGAGATAATATGTGAATATATGCTTGGATGAGCTATGTGTATATGTGATATTTGAGTTGAAGAATGTGGCAAGCTATGGCTAAGTAAATGAGCCAAAGAATATGTGATGAACATGCATTGAGAAACATTAATGTCAATGTATCAGTATGGTTATGTGCATTTTATGCTAAGTTATTTGTATATGGCTTACTAAGCTTTTGAAAGCTTACTTTTTGTGTGTTTGTTCTGTTTTATAGATCGTTAAAGCTACGAGAGGCTCTTGGACCATCGAGGATCATCACCACACTATCAAACTCAACTTTGGTACTTTTGAATGTGTAAATTTCTAAATATGGCATGTATAGGCTAGTTGTTTTGAAGTATGTTTGAGACATGTATATATGTAGCCATGTGATGTGGCTAGATAAGTGATTTTGTTTTGTATGTGATGCTATGCTATATGAGTTTGGTTTTGGTATAATCTTATACCTATGAAATGGTCAAGGTTATAGTAAGCATAAGGATGCAATATGAGTGTATATGTTTGAACAATGAGATGGTTCTATGAATGTGGCAAATTGAGGATGAAACATGATTAGTTTTATATGTGAATTGGTTGTGCAAATTAGTATACAAGTTGGTATGAATAAAAATGATATTGAATGAGATGATATGTTGTTCACTTGACATGATTTTGGGTTGCTAATTGTGTATGGAATAATGCTTGTTTGAGATTGTAGGAATGACCCAAGTGTGGGTGGCATTTTGGCCTTGCAAATGGCCTATTTTGCATACATGGCCAAAGGACACGAGCGTGTGTCTCTGCCGTGTGGCTCAAGGGCCACTTCAAAGTGTGCTGGGGGAGTTACGGTTGTGGCACACAGCGTGCTGGTGGCCGTGTGACCAAGTCGATAGCTAGCTTAATTTCACATGGCCATGGCACTGGGCGTGTCACGGTGGCCGGCCGTGCGGACAAGTCAGTATGTATGCCCTATTTTGGCACGGCCTGGACACATGGGCGTGTCTGGTAGCCGTGTGAGGCACACGGTCTGACTGCACGGGCATGTGACCTCTGCAGATTTGAAAAATGTTCAAATTTCCAAGAATTTTTGTATTTGTTCTATTTAGTCCCGAACCTATTCTAAAGCAAGTTTAAGGTCTCGTTGACCTATATAAGGCACATTTGATGATTTGTATAATGAAATGTCCGTAAAAGTTTTCCATTATCCGGTAATGCCTCTCAACCCTAATCCAGTGATGGATATGGGTTAGGGGTGTTACATTTGGTTGGTATCAGAGCTACGGTTTAGTCAATTCTCAAACTAACGTAGCTTGTGAGAGTCTAGCTATACATGCCATTTATCTGAACTGTGATAGTGTGATGAATCTTGATGTGTAAAATGTGATTTTCGTATAGTAAATGGATCCCAAAAGAGCCGTAGCTGACGATGTAGAAAGCAATGCGCCTGCTCCCGCTCAAGGGACAACGCCCTCTGATTCGAGACCGGCTACGAGCGGTCAAGAGGGAGAAGCTAAACAAGCTTTCTTCCAGATGGTGAGTGAGTGGTTAACTCAGTTTGTAAGGAATAATCCGACTGTTTCACAACCTCCGCCCCTATCTATTCCCCCTCAGACTTCAGTTGTGCCTCTGGTAATGGGTATAAATCTGTTGAATAAGCCTCCGGTTGATACAATTCGCAAGTATGGGGCTGAAGAGTTCAGGGCCACCAATGATGACGATGCCGAGAAAGCCGAGTTTTGGTTAGAGAACACAATTCGGGTATTTGATGAGATGTCTTTGACTCCAGAAGAAAGTATTAAATTTATTGTATCTTTGTTACGAGACGCGACCTATCAGTGGTGGAAAACTTTGATTTCTGTTGTTCCGAAAGAGCGGGTCACATGGGATTTCTTTCAGATTGAGTTTCGAAAGAAATATATCTATTAGAGATTCATTGATCAGAAACAAAAAGAATTTCTAGATTTGAAACAGGGCCGCATGTCTGTCACTGAATACGAACGAGAGTTCGTGAGATTAAGCCAATATGCTCGGGAATGTATTTCGACCAAAGTGATAATGTGCAAAAGATTCGAAGATGGCCTTAATGAAGATATTCGATTGCTATTTGGTATTTTGGAAATAAAAGAATTCGTTGTGCTAGTTGACTAAGCGTGCAAAGTTGAGGCACTCGAGAAAGATAAAAGAAAAGTTGATTCTGAAGCCAGAGATGTGGGAGAGATATTTTTGAGCAAATCATTTCAGTCTGCTTCAAAGAAATTCAGAGATGAGCATAGCCGTTCAAGAGCTAATATGGGACAATTGAGTAGAGACCGAGCTAGATCACAGTCGAATTCCAAAGCTCCAGCAACTTCAATGGCAAGTGTTGGAAATGTCCGATCTGAGCGACCTGAATGTAAACATTGTGGTAAAAGGCATCCGGGAAGTTATAGATTAAATGACCGAGCTTGCTTCAGATGTGGATTGTTAGACCATTTCATCCGAGATTGCCCAGAGTCTGTTGAGCAAGAGATTGTTCAGAATCCAAGATCTGATAATGTTTCAGCGAGAGGTAGATCTACTCGAAATACAAGAAATGTCAGTGGTAGTCAGAGGACTACGAGAGACACTGTTGCGAGATCTGAAGCTAGAGCGCCTGCCAGAGCGTATGCCATCCGAGCTTGTGAGGAAGCTTCATCTCCAGATGTTATAACGGGTACATTTACTCTTTATGATACTTCCGTGATTGCATTGATAGACCCTGGTTCTACTCATTTGTATGTATGCATGAACTTAGTATCCAGTATGACTTTACCTGTAGAGTCTACTGAGTTTGTTATAAAAGTATCGAACCCCTTAGGTAAAAGTGTCTTGGTTGACAAAGTATGCAAGAACTGTCTGTTGATGTTTAGAGATATTTGTTTTCCGGCTGATCTGATGCTATTACCTTTTGATGAGTTTGATATCAGTTTGGGTATGGACTTGTTAACATTACACGACGCTGTTGTGAATTGTAAAAGAAACACCATTGATTTGAGATGTCAGAATGATTAAATAGTTCGGGTTGATTCTAATGATTTGACTGGATTACCTGCTGTGATTTCTGTATTGAAAGCTCAAAATTGTTTGAGAAAGGGTTATGAAGCTTATTTTTCTTATGTAATTGATTCGAAAATATCTGAAAAGAAAGTTGAATCAGTACCAGTTGTTTGTGAATTCTCTGATGTGTTTCCTGAAGAACTACTGGGATTGCCTCCGATACGTGAAGTTGAATTTGGTATTGATCTGTTGCCTGGTACAACTCCTATTTTGATAGCTCCGTATAGAATGGCACCAATGTAATCGAAAGAATTGAAGTCACAGTTGCAAGAATTGACAGATAGAGGGTTTGCAAGACCGAGTTTCTCACCTTGGGGTGCTCCTGTTCTATTTGTGAAGAAGAAAGATGGTACGATGAGGATGTGTATTGATTATCGTCAGTTGAACAAAGTGACAATAAAGAACAAATATCCGTTGCCCAGAATCGATGATTTATTTGATCAGCTTAAAGGAGCTACCGTATTTTCGAAGATAGATCTGAGATCGGGATACTACCAGTTGAGAGTAAAAGATTCAGACATTCCGAAGATTGCTTTCAGAACAAGGTACGGGCATTATGAGTTTTTAGTTATGCCATTCAGATTAACTAATGCTCCTGCTGTGTTTATGGATCTGATGAACAGAATTTTTAGACAATATTTAGATCAGTTTGTTGTTGTTTTCATTGACGATATTTTGATTTATTCTCGTGATGAAAATGAGCATGTCGAGCATCTGAGAATTGTGTTGCAAACTTTGCGAGATAAGCAATTGTATGTGAAATTCAGCAAATGTGAATTCTGGTTACGTGAAGTCAATTTTCTGGGACATATTGTATCGGCCTATGGAATACGAGTTGATCCAAACAAGATTTCTGCTATTCTGGAATGGAAACCTTCGAAGAATGTGTCTGAAGTTCACAGTTTTCTGGGACTTACTGGTTATCAAAGGTTCGTAAAAGGCTTTTCGATGATAGCTACTCCGTTGACTAAATTGCTTCAGAAAGATGTAAGATTTGAATGGTCCGATAAATGTCAAAAAAGCTTCGATCAGTTGAAAACTTTGTTAACTGAAGCTCCAGTTTTGGTACAACCAAAATCGGGTTCGTGATTTACAGTGATGCTTCGTTAAATGGTCTGAGATGTGTTTTGATGCAGGAAGGCAAAGTTATAGCTTATGCCTCGAGACAATTAAAGCCTCATGAAAAGAATTATCCAACACATGACCTTGAGCTAGCTGCAATTGTGTTCGCATTAAAGATTTGGCAACATTATATGTACGGTGAGAAATGTCACGTGTTTTTAGATCATAAAAGTTTGAAGTATTTGATGACCCAGAAAGATTTGAATCTGCGTCAGAGAAGATGGTTAGAGTTGTTGAAAGACTACGAGCTTGTGATAGATTATCACCCGGGTAAAGCAAATGTCGTTGCTGATGCTTTGAGTCGGAAATCACTATTTGCGTTGTGTGCTATGAATGCTCATTTGGGCCTGTTTGATGATGGTTCAGTTTTGGCAGAACTGAAAGTGAAACCGTTGTTTTTACAACAGATATGTAATGCTCAGAAAGTTGATAATAAAATGCTAGTGAAACGAGCTCAGTGTGATTCAAATTCTGATTCTGAATTTCGAGTTGATGTTGATGATTGTTTGAGATTTAGAGATCGATTATGTGTTCCAAGAAACCTGGAGTTGATTCAGTTGATTTTGAATGAAGCACATAACAGTCGTTTATCTGTTCATCTGGGAAGTACAAAGATGTACCAAGATATGAAGCAACACTATTGGTGGTCTGGTATGAAACGAGACATTTCTGACTTTGTTTCGAAATGTTTAGTTTGTCAGCAAGTTAAAGCTGAACATCAGGTTCCATCTGGTTTGTTACAACCGATTCTGATTCTTGAGTGGTAATGGGATAGAGTAACGATGGACTTTGTTTTTGGATTACCTTTGACTTCGAGAAAGAAAGATGCAATTTGGGTTGTGGTTGATCGATTAACGAAATCCGCCCATTTTATTCCGGTACGATCTGAATACTCGCTTGATAAGTTAGCTGAGCTTTACATTTCTGATATTGTGAGATTGCACGGAGTGCCATTGTCCATTGTATCAGATAGAGATCTGAGATTTACATCACAGTTCTGGAAGAAATTGCAAGAAGCTTTAGGTACTAAATTGCATTTTAGTACAGCATTTCATCCACAGATGGATGGTCAGTCTGAACGGATTATTCAGATACTCAAGGATATGTTAAGATGTTGCATTCTTGAGTTTGATTGTACGTGGGAACAACATCTGCCATTGATTGAATTTGCTTACAATAATATTTTTCAGTCAAGTATCAAAATGGCACCTTATGGAGCTTTATATGGACGCAAATGTCGAACACCTCTGTATTGGACTGAGCTCAGCGAGAATAAGATACACGGGGTTGATTTGATAAAAGATACTGAACAGAAGGTGAAAGTGATCCGTGATAGTCTGAAAGCAGCGTCTGATCGTCAGAAATCTTACGCAGATTTGAAACGAAAAGATATTGAATTTGAAATCGGTGACAAAGTGTTCTTAAAATTGTCTCCGTGGAAGAAAGTACTCCGATTCGGACGTAAAGGCAAGTTGAGTCTGAGGTTCATCGGACCATATGAGATTATCGAATGTGTTGGGCGATTGCGTCTGATTATTTGCTGCCACGAAGCTAGAAAAGATTCACAATGTATTTCACGTATCGATGCTTAGGCGATACCGGTCTGATCCGTCACATGTGATTGCACCGTCTGAAATTGAAATCTGATCTGATATGACCTGCGAAGAAGAACTGATCCGTATCTTAGCTCGTGAAGTGAAAGAATTGAGAAACAAAAGAATTCCATTAGTTAAAGTATTGTCGCATCAGCACGGAGTGGAGAAGGCTACGTGGGAGCCTAAAGACTCAATGAGACAACAATATCCGAATCTGTTTAACGATAAGATTTTCGGGGACGAAAATCCCTAAGGGGGAGAATTGTAACAGTCCGGTTTAGACCCTAGTCAGAATAGTGGTTTCGGGACCACAAATCTGAGTCAGTAAAATATTTTAATATTATTTTCGGTGTCTATGGTATGTGAATTAGCATGTGTGAAATTTCTGTGAAATAATTTGTCTGTTTGTGTGCTTAATTTGAGCAAAAGACTAAATCGCGTAAAGCGTAATAGTAGCATTCTATTTGATTAAGGGCCAAATTGTTGTGGCTTTTAAATATGGAGCCTTTAAAAGGAAATTTTTCCACTGATAGAGTGAGTGGATGGTTATGGTCAAGAATGACGTTGAATTACATGTTTTATACATTTAGTATTAAAGGTTAAAAATGTAAAATGAAAATTTATTCCTTATATCATAAAACATAAAAGAAATAAGCCATGTTATCCATCTTTTTATCACCGAAAATAAGAAAGAAAAGAAAGGGTTGAGCTTTTTATATTCGGCCATGGTTCAAGCATAAATCGGATCAAGAACCGAAGAAAACGAACTTAGATCATGGAAAGTCAAAAGTTGTCGAATAACCGAATCCGATCGAATATCCGAATCCGAGGTAAGTCGATAACAAATAAATGTATTTGAATTGAATTATTTGCGTATATATGAGATTCGAATTGCTATGAATATCCATAGAGATGGAATGTGTGGGAAATCCGAGCTTACGTATATATCGACAAGTTGTTAAAGTCTGAGAAGTCCCGTATGAACCTAGGAATAGATAGGATAGTATATGTCATGACATAGGTGTCCGATATGTGATATCATGTAAGACCACGTCTGGGACTTTGGCATTGATTCGAGATTTCATGTAAGACCACGTCTGGGACGTTGGCATCAATTTGATATTTACGTGTAAGACCATGTCTGGGACATTGGCATCGTATTTGATTTCGTGTAAGACACATGCGGGACGATGGCATCGATATCACGAGTACATGTAAGACCTAAATGCGGGATGTTGGCATTGTATGATTATTCCGAGTACTCTGAGTATCCTATTAGATTCCGAACGGTTCAACGGGCAAGTCCGAGAAATGAATGACTATGTGAGTTGGTTTTAGGTACGTTTGAAAAGTACACTATGTGTGTATGAAAGGTAAGTGTCTATATGAACTTACTAAGGTGAATATGTGTAAAGAAATGATGAGATAATATGTGAATATATGCTTGGATGAGCTATGTGTATATGTGATATTTGAGTTGAAGAATGTGGCAAGCTATGGCTAAGTAAATGAGCCAAAGAATATGTGATGAATATGCATTGAGAAACATTAATGTCAATGTATCAATATGGTTATGTGCATTTTTTGCTAAGTTATTTGTATATGGCTTACTAAGATTTTGAAAGCTTACTTTGTGTGTGTTTGTTCTGTTTTATAGATCGTTAAAGCTACGAGAGGCTCGGGGGCCATCGAGGATCATCACCACACTATCAAATTCAACTTTGGTACTTTTGAATGTGTAAATTGCTAAATATGGCATGTATAGGCTAGTTGTTTTGGAGTATGTTTGAGACATGTATATTTGTAGCCATGTGATGTGGCTAGATAAGTGATTTTGTTTTGTATGTGATGCTATGCTATATGAGTTTGGTTTTGGTATAATCTTATGCCTATGAAATGGTCAAGGTTATAGTAAGCATAAGGATGCAATATGAGTGTATATGTTTGAACAATGAGATGGTTCTATGAATGTGGCAAATTGAGGATGAAACATGATTAGTTTTAGATGTGAATTGGTTGTGCAAATTAGTATACAAGTTGGTATGAATAGAAATGATATTGAATGAGATGATATGTTGTTCACTTGACATGATTTTGGGTTGCTAATTGTGTATGGAATAATGCTTGTTTGAGATTGTAGGAATGACCCAAGTGTGGGTGGCATTTTGGCCTTGCAAATGGCCTATTTCGGATACACGGCCAAGGGACACGGGCGTGTGTCTCTACCATGTGGCTCAAGGGCCACTTCGAAGTGTGCCTGGGCAAGTTACACGACCGTAGCACACGGGCGTGCCTGGTGGCCGTGTGACCAAGTCAGTAGCGAGCTTAATTTCACACGGCCGTGGCATACGGGCGTGTCTGGTGGCCGTGTGGACAAGTCAGTATGTATGCCCTGTTTTGGCACGGCTTGGACACATGCGCATGTCTGGTAGCCGTGTGAGGCACACGGTCTGACTGCACGGGCGTGTGACCTCTGCAGATTTGAAAAATGTTCAAATTTCCAAGAATTTTCGTATTTGTTCGATTTAGTCCCGATCCTATTCTAAAGCATGTTTAAGGTCTCGTTGACCCCTATGAGGGGCACTTTGATTGCGTTTAATGATTTGTAGAATGAAATGTCCGTAAAAGTTTCTGATTGTCCGACAATGCCTCTCAACCCTAATCCGGCGATGGATACGGGTTAGGAATGTTACATCGCATGCCCGTGTTCCACGCCCGTGTGGATTTATTTCTCAATTCGAACCTACACGGGTTTTCACACGGTCGGACACACGCCCGTGTCCCTGGCCTGTGTCCCTCACACGGCCTCGACACACTCATGTCTTATCTCGTGTGCCAAAACCTTGGCTTTCTGTTTCTGGCATCATCACCCCATAAATGTCACACGGCCTAGGCACACGCCCGTATCCTTCGTTTGTGTAGCGAAATAAATTTCAAAATTCAGGTGCAGACTTCACACGGCCTGGGCACACACCCATGTCCTTGGCCGTGCCTTCCACACGGCTGAGACACACGGCCGTGTCTCTGCCCGTGTGTTTACTACTGAGCATACTGACTTGCAAACCTAGCATGCAAGGGGACACACGGCCTAACCACATGCCCATGAAGTTGACCGTGTGTCACACACGGTCTAGACACACGCCCATGTGTCTACCCGTGTGGACAAGAATAAGGCTATTTGCCAAGCTCATTCCATCACCCTAACTCATACAAACATGCTTCACCTCAAACCTTCAACCTATTCATGCATATTTAAACCAAGTAAATCATTATACTGCTTGCACAATCATGAATAAACTCATCTTTTCATAGATTAATAAGAAAAAGCCATCTACTATGGCCTTATACAAAAGAGTTCATCTTTGAATGAGCCAAGACATTTGGCCAAAACAGTATGACATTCAACTAAGTCTAAACCCTATACATGCCATACTCAAAATGCTAAGTCTAAATATACCAAGATGTGCTGATAGTGTGGGTGATCTTCTGATTATCTTCGTATCCCGAGCTGGCTCTTTGACACTATAAAACAAGGGAAAAGAAAGGGAGTAAGCTTTAAGCTTAGTAAGTCTACATGTAAACAATAAGCATCATAACATATACTCATCAACCAAAAGCATTACACACTATGTAAGAACAAATCACATTTTCATAATCATGCTTACTCATCTCAACTCTTACCACATCCCAACCATAAATCATACACACTGCTCACATTTATTTGTACTTATGCCCTACACTTATCACCACAAAGCCACATGAAATGTTTACTTAAAAAAGTTTCTCGATGAACCCTTCAGAATAATACAATATACCCGGTGGTTTCGCACACAGCCCACCATTAATCAATAATAGGGTGGTATCGCTACACGACCCACCATTAATCAATAATAGGGTGGTATCGCTTTTGACCCACCAACAATGATAATTACGGTGGTATCGGATGAGCCCACCAAATGGTAATATAAACGATGGTATCACACACAACCCATCGTGAATAGATAACAAGGTGGTATCGCACACAGCCCACCAAAAATGTACATATTTACAGATATTCATCCATGTGCATATTTCTATTCCGAGGTTCATTCGAGAATTACTCATATTCTATCATTTTCAATCAATCTCACCAATAACTATTTACATCCATACAATGCATCAATAGGTAACAACATATGTATTAAGGATGTATCGTTTACACATAAACTTACCCCGATACAAAATATGTAAATTTGCGGTTTAGTCTGAAACCTTGCCTTTTCCCCGGTCAAGGTTGATTCCGCATTCTTCTTGATCTAAAATAATAGAATTTACTCATTTAATCATTTAATCACTACACAAATCATGATACTTAAAAATTTCTACTTAGGCAAAAATGACCATTTTGCCCTTATACTTTGGTAAAATTATGATTTTGCCCCTAGGCTCGTAAAATGAAATGTGTTCATTTTTCACACACCCAAGCCTAGCCGATTCATATTCCCTCTAATAGCAACTCAAAATTTCAATTATTACATGCATTTACTACTCAATTTATAACCTTTACAAATAGGTCCATTTTTGGTGTTTTCATAGAAACACCTTTCACAAAAGTTGTTCTTTAACCCTCTCACATTCATTTTCTTTCATAAAAACTCAGAAAACAACATAAAAACTCTCTTGGAAAATCCCTAAACTTTCAACCATTTTGCAAATTAGTCCCATCATTAGCTAGATCATGCTACAAGGGTCCAAAAAGTACAAAAATTATTAAGAAAGAACACCAAAATCACTTACTTGCAAGGATGAGAAGTAGCTGAAAATTTCAAGCTTCCAAACTCTTAAGCTTACTGATATTTTCGGTGGAAGATGAAGGAAAGATGAAAAAAAAATGATAGCCTCTATTTATTTTATTTTATTTATCAATTAAGTCACCAAAACCTCACCTAACATTGACCATGTCTCTAATTTTGTCCCCTATGGCCGACCATCACTTCCCTAATGGCCTAATTGCACTTTAAGGACCTCCAATTTAGTATCCTATAGTTATTAGACACCTCTAGCTTGTAAAATAGAACATTCGCACTTTATGCAATTTAGTACTTTTTCACAATTAAGCATGCAATCACTAAAATTATTGCACCAAAATTTTCATACATTCATATAATTATGCCATAACACATAAAATAATATCAAAACTAATTTACCCAACCTCAATTTAGTGATTCTATAACCACTATTCCGACTAGCCCTAAAATTGGGCTGTTACAATGCTTGGGAATGTGTTTCAACCGAAGCAATTGTGTGTAAAAGATTCGAAGATGGGTTGAACGAAAACATCAGACTGTTGGTCGAAATTCTAGAATTGAAAGAATTTTTTGTATTAGTCGACCGAGCATGTAAAGCTGAAGAACTTGGCAAAGAAAAGAGAAAAGCTGATTTTGAGGCTATAGATTCGAGAAAAAGATCAATGAATAAACCCTATCAATCCTCATCAAAGAAATCATGAGATTCGTATACTCGTTCGAATGCTTCAATCGGGTATCCAAACAGTGATCGTGGAAAGCAATACTCAAGTGCTAAAGCTCAAGCTACATCAATATCGAGTGTTGGCAGCGTGAGAAACAACAAAATCAAGTGTCAACAGTGTGGTCGACAACATTTTGGAGATTGTTGGATGAATAATAACAATAAAGCTTGTTTCAAATGTGGTTTGCAAGAACACTTTATTCGTGATTGTCCTCAGTTATCCGGGAAAGATAATCTTCAGACTTCAAGGCCAAGTAATACAGTTGCCAGGGGTAAACCACCTCGAAGTGCTGGAATTATGATTAGTAGTAGAGGAACAACAAATGACTCCGCTGAGGCCAGAGCACCTGCTAGAGCTTATGCAATTCGCGCTCGCGAAGATGCGTCATCACCAGATGTTATTATCGGTACATTTTCTCTCTATGACACTAATGCAATCGCATTGATTGATCCTGGATCGACTCATTCTTATATTTGTATGAATTTGATGTCTAGTAAGAGTTTTCCTGTTGAGTCTACCGAGTTTGTGATTAAAGTGTCGAACCCCTCAGGAAAATATGTTTTAGTTGATAAAGTTTGCAAGAGTTGTCCTTTGATGATTCGGGGTTACTATTTTTCAGAAAATCTGATACTTTTATCGTTTGATGAATTCGATGTAATTCTGGGTATGGATTGGTTGACGTTGCATGATGCTCTTGTGAATTGTAGACAAAAGACTGTTGAATTGAAATGTCAGAATAGTGAAATCATTTGAATTGAATCAGATGAGTCAAGTGAATTGCCTATAGTGATTTCATCTATGTCAACTCAGAGATGCGTGAGAAAAAGGTTACGAAGCTTATCTTGCTTATGTTTTTATACAAAAGTGTCTGAATAAAAAATTGAATCAGTGCCAGTGGTCTGTGAGTATACAGATGTGTTTCCAGAAGAATTACCGGGGCTACCACCGATTAGAGAGGTTGAGTTTGCCATTGAATTAGTACCAGGAACATCACCGATATCTATAGCTCTGTACAGAATGGCTCCGACTTAATTGAAAGAATTGAAAGCTTAGCTGCAAGAGTTAACTGATAAAGGTTTCGCACGACCTAGTTTTTCGCCCTGGGGTGCACCAGTGTTGTTCGTAAAGAAGAAAGATGGATCAATGAGACTTTGTATTGATTATCGTCAACTCAACAAGGTTACGATAAAGAACAAGTATCCTTTGTCGAGAATCGATGATTTGTTTGATCAGTTGAAAGGGGCAACAATGTTCTCGAAGATTGATTTGAGATCTGGCTACTATCAGTTGTGAGTTAAGGATTCGGATGTGCCGAAGACTGTGTTCAGAACAAGGTACGGGCATTATGAATTTCTTGTTATGCCTTTCGGATTAACTAATGCTCCCGCAGTTTTTATGGATTTGATGAATCAAATTTTAGACCGTATTTAGACAGATTTGTGGTTGTATTTATTGACAACATTCTGATCTATTCACGAGATGAGTTTGAGCATGCCGAGCATTTGAGGATTGTGCTACAAACCTTAGGAGATAAGCAATTGTTCGCTAAATTAAGCAAATGTGAGTTTTTGCTTCGAGAAGTCGGCTCTTTGGGACATATTATTTTAGCTGAAGGCATACGAGTTGATTCGAGCAAGATTTCAGCCATTGTTGACTGGAAACCACCGAGAAATGTATCTGAAGTTAGAAGCTTTCTGGGTTTAGCTGGTTACTATCGACGTTTTGTAAAAGGATTCTCGATGATTGCTACACAATGACTAGATTGCTACAGAAAGATGTGAAATTCGAGTGGTCCGAGAAATGTCAACAGAGTTTTGAACAGTTGAAAGCATTACTAACTGAGGCACCAGTTTTGGTTCAACCTGAGCCGGGTAAAGAGTTTGTGATTTTCAGCGACGCGTCATTGAATAGTTTGGGTTGCGTTTTGATGCAAGAGGGTAAAGTGATAGCTTATGCTTCCAGACAGTTGAAACCACATGAAAAGAATTATCTGACACACGATTTAGAATTGGCCGTGTAACACCCCTAACCCGTATCTATCGTCAAAATAGGGTTTCAGAGTATTACCAGAACATTCAGAACATTTTACAAATAATTTACGTAGATTACTATTCATTTACCGAGATCATTCAAAACGTCCCTTAATTGGACCCTCGAGGTCCAATACGAGCATTAGAATCAAGTTGGGACTTAATCGGAAACTCATAAAATTTTTCGCGACAGTTCAAAAATTTTCCAAGGTTGCAGGGCTCACACGCCCGTGTGGTCTATGGACACGCCCGTGTGATCAAGCCGTGTGATCACACACACCCGTGTCCCTAACTCGTGTAACTCTCTGACTTGCAAGCATGAAGAAATTGAAGTCACACGGCCAAGTCACACGCTCGTGTGCTAGGTCGTGTGGCGAATTTAATTTTCGAAATTTAGGTGCAGTTTTCACACGACCGTGTAACACGCCCGTGTTCATGGTCGTGTCAACCACACGACTGAGACACACGCTCGTGTCTCTGCCCGTGTGCCCAATTCTGAGCATTCTGTTTCTAAATTTTTAGGTGCAGGGGACACACGACCAGGCCACACGCCCATGGGGTAGGCCGTGTGTGACACACGGCCTAGACACACGCTTGTGTGTCTACCCGTGTGGACAAAATAAAGCAAATTCTAGTCTCATTTGTCACCCAAAACTTACCATTTTCCTGCACCAAAACTCACAAGCATATATCCACCAATCCAACATCATATTCACATAAAATTTGCCATCAATCATGAGGTATTATCTCATGCATCAAAGGATATAAACTTACTCTTATCATAAAATTATATGCTAACATAATTCAAACAAACTAACACGTAATAAGCACTTATGTGATTACCAAAATATTACTTCAAAATGGCCAAACTTAGACCATAACTAGCCACTCCAGTGGCTAGATTACAAAACAAAAATTACAAGCCATCATTGGCCAAATAAGCTTATACATGCCATTATACCAAAATGAGATTTCTATTTATACCAAAATGAGATAGTGGATAGTGTGATTGATGCTCCGACCGACCTCCAACCTTCATGAGCTTTTGAGCACTATAAAAATAGGGAAAATTAAATGGAATAAGCATTTTATGCTTAGTAAGTTCGTATAACGGAAAATAAACTTACCGGTCATATTTATTGACACAAGCATACATAAATTTACATTCCATCAATTTTGGGTAAGTTACCTAAACACATACACTTATTCAAACAAGTTAGTCACATAATCTCATATGAATAACAAATAATATAGATGAGCTTATCACATTACAAGCTTCCCTTAATTTCAGCTTTCCATATTTCAAGAGTCCTTTTCGTCGAACTATTAAAATTTTGATGGATGCTTGGGTAATATACTTATGTGCAAAAGTACCCATTAGGGTACAAAATAAAAAGGCACACTCTTGAGTCATACATTTTACAACAAGATTACCAATCCAGGCTAAATCCTATCAGTAGCATATGCTCTAGAGAGCTTAAGTTGGATTACCCGTCCGGGCTAAATCCAATCTATATCAAAAGCTCAAGAGGGCTTACAATAGAATTACCCGTCTGGGCTAAATTCTATCTGTAACATATGCAATATTATTCTTATTCAAGAAATCACCTTAATCCAACGAATTTGAACATTTTACCGAAACATGACAATTTGTCCATATTTCACAACTTAGGACTATTTCATTATGTCTATATCATCTCACACAATCATACAAATTTTTTCAAGCATATTAACATACATATTTAAGTTACACGAACTTACCTTGAAAATGGTTCATATTTGAATGTCAACTAATCCGAAACCCTTTGCTTTCCTCGATCTAGTTCTGTAGTTGGTCTTTCCGAATCTATATGAATAAATTTAACTATTAATCTATCACATTTCAATTACATTTGCATTCTATTACATCCTAGGCAAAATTACTATTTTGCCCCTATCCTTTTCAAAAATTCTGATGTCGTCCCTAGGCTCGGAAAATGAAATTCATGAAATTTAACCCTCTTTACAAGCCTAGCCAAAAATTATATACTACATTTACAGCACATACATTTCACAAATTTCATAATTTTCCATAGGTTTTACCACTTTTTCATTTTAGTCCCTAAATCAAGTTTTCATCAAAAATTGATTTGTAAAAGTTGTTTATCTATGAACAACCTTTCATATTCTACCATAAATTTCTAATTTTCAGCATATTCATCCATGACCCAAATTTCATACCTTGATAACTTTTCAAATAAATCCCTTAAATAGAAAGATTAGACTATCCCGATTCCAAAAATATAGAAATTACTAAAAACGGGACTTGATTTCATACCTTATTAAGCTTGAAAAGTTTTCTTCCTCTCTCCTAGGGTTTCCATAGAAAAATTGGGGAAGATGATATGAAAATAGATGATTTATTTCTTTTTAATTAATTATCATCTATTAATTTTATTGATTTCCAATTTAGTCCCTACCCTTTTCTAATTTTTCCATGGATGAGTCATTAAAATATCTACTAACTACTCTTCAATGGTCTAATTACCATATAAGGATCTTAAGTTTTTAATTCCATAGCTATTTGATACCTATAGCTACTAGAACCCAACTTTTGCATTTTATGCAATTTAGTCCTTTCCCTAATTAAACACATAATCGGTAAAATTTTCGTATCAAAATTTTCATGTGACCTTCCTATCATGATACAAACCATAAAATAAAATAAAATAAAATAAAATAAATTTTTATTTTTGGTTCAGATTTGTGGTCCCGAAACCACTGTTCTGATCTCACTGAAAATAGGCTGTGCCGCTATTGTATTCGCATTGAAAATATGACGACATCATTTATACGGTGAAAAGTGACACATCTTTACTGATCACAAGAGCTTGAAATATATAATGACTCAGAAATATTTGAATTTGCGACAACGAAGATGGCTCGAGCTGTTAAAGACTATGAGTTAGTAATTGATTATCATCCGGGGAAAACAAATGTAGTCGCGGATGCCCTGAGTAGAAAATCATTATTTGCTTTGCGAGTGATGAATACTCAATTAACCTTATCTGATGATGGTTCGATTCTAGCAGAGTTGAAAGCTAAACCGATATTTCTTCAGCAAGTTTGTGAAGCTCATAAGTGTGATAATGAGTTGCAAGCTAAAATAGTGCAATGTGAGTCGACTAGTGATTCAGACTATCAGATTGGATCTGATGATTGTTTAATGTTCCGAGATAAAATTTGCATACGAAAGAATTCTAAGCTTATTCAGAAAATTCTACATGAAGCAAACAGTAGTTGTTTATCTGTTCACTCAGGGAGTACTAAAATGTACAATGATTTGAAACGGTTGCATTGGTGGTCGGGTATGAAACGAGACATTTCATATTTTGTGTCGAGATGTTTGGTTTGTCAGCAAGTGAAAGCTGAGCATCAGGTGCCTTCGGGATTGCTACAGCCTGTGATGATACCAGAGTTGAAATGGGATAGAATTACGATGGATTTCGTATCGGGATTACCCTTGTCTCCAAAGAAGAAAGATGCTATTTGGGTTGTCGTTGATTGACTGATGAAATCTACACATTTCATTCCGGTACGTACTGACTATTTGCTTGATAAATTGGCTGAATTGTACATTTCAGAGATTGTTAGATTGCACGGGGTACCCGTTTCTATTATTTCGGATAGAGATCTGAGATTCACATCGCAATTTTGGAAGAAATTTGAAGAAGCTATGGGTACGAGGTTGAATTTTAGTATCGTGTTTCATCCGTAAATTGATGGTCAGTCTGAGAGAGTAATACAAATTCTCGAGGATATGCTTCGTTGTTGTGTTTTAGAGTTTGAAGGCAATTGGGAGAAATTTTTACCGTTGGTTGAATTCGCGTATAACAATATCTTTCAATTGAGCATAAAAATGGCAACGTATGAAGCATTATATGGTCGTAAATGCCGAACGTAAATGCCAAAATCCATTGTACTGGACCGAGCTTAGTGAGAAAAAGATTTACGGGGTTGATTTGATCAGAGAGACTGAAGAGAAAGTAAAGGTAATTCACGACAGTCTAAAAGCAGCTTCAGATCAACAGAAATCATACGCGGATTTAAAATGAAAAGACATTAAATTTCAGATCGGTAACAAAGTATTTCTGAAAGTATCTTCGTGGAAGAAAATTCTTCGTTTTGGTCATTCGGGTCGTATGAGATCATCGAAAGGGTAGGACCAATAGCGTTACCGTCAGAATTAGAAAAGATTCACAACGTGTTTCATGTATGGATGTTGCAACAATATATATCAGATCCAACACATGTTATTTCTCCGGTAGAGATTGAAATTCAACCTGATATGTAACACCCCTCACCCGTATTCAACGCTGAAATAGGGTTACGGAGCATTACCGAACATATCATACAATTACACATACATTTCACATAAATTTTCAAATTCAATATAATTATCAATCAACAACATTCATATCATCCCTAAAACGAGCCTACGAGGCCCAAAACATGCATTCAGGGTTGTTCGGGACTAAACTGATAACTTTAGAAACTTTTAGAACACTTAGAAAATTTTCTCAAAAACAGGGGACACATGCCCGTGTGTCTCACACGGCCAAAGACACGCCCGTGTCATAGGCCGTGTGAACATTCAAAATGGAAGCACATGGCCATGTCCCAGCCCATGTCCAACCCCTTGTAACTCTCTGACTTGGGTCACACGGCCAACACACACGCCCGTGTGGCTAGCCCGTGTGCCCTAAAAATGGCCATACACGCCCGTGTGCCAGCCCGTGTGCTAGGCCGTGCCAAACCTATAGGGTATACTGACTTATGCCGTACGGCCAAGTCACATGCTCGTGTGTGAGGCCAGGAGCATACTGACTTGGTTTCTAATTTAACACCAAGGGACCAACGGCCGTGTACATGATCGTGTGTCACACACGGCTGAGACACACGCCCGTGTCTCTACCCATGTGGAAAAAAAATAGGCTATCTACCAAGCCAATTTGCCACCCAAATTTTCATATATCCACACTAACCCAATTGGCACACCAACAAGGCATAAATAAGCATTTAACATAAACTCCAACCAAGCATAATTCACCAATTCAATACTAACAATTAACATGCTCATATTACCATGTTTTTCCAATTCAAATCATACCAATTTCACATTCACAAAGCATCTATATGCACTATTTCAACCAAGCATTTTACCTTGCCTAAAACCACAAGCATACAATATCAATTTCAAACCATTAGCTACCTTAAATGCTAAACTTCCTCAAGCCATTCACAAGAAATTATGACCACATCACCAAGGAGCATTAACACACATATATATACAATACCATATTTGCCAAAATAAGCCAACTCTCATGGCTATACACAAAACCAAACTTTAAACATTTACAAGCCAACTCAAATGGCTAAATTCATAAGCAACACATATACCAAAACGACTCAAAGTTCCTATACATGCCATATGACCCAAAACTTAATTTCAAAAGTACCAAGTAATAGTTGGATAGTGTGATGTAGTCTCCGACGATTCCCGAATCCGAGCTAGCTTTGAAATCACTATAAAACATGGAAAATTAAACAGAGTAAGCTATAAAGCTTAGTAAGCTCGTATGAAATAATAAGCAACATTCACCATTCATTTACCATTCAAGTTATAAGAACATAATATACAACAATTCATTAATCACAAAGTTAACATGACTTTGATCACATAATTGATCATAAGCTTACAACTTCCATAGATTCAATGCTTATATAGTTTTCCGTACATACCTGTACCGATATGTATATATTTCTCACCATTTCACATCTTTCTTATACCCGTTGAACCATTCAGAATAAAATTTGGATACTCGGAAGTCTCACACCCTAGGTGCCAATATCATGGCCCGAAGCCAAATCAATGAACTCGCACCCAAAGTGCTAATATCATGGCCCGAAGCCAAGTCAATCAACTCTCACCCGAAGTGCTAATATCATGGCCCGAAGCCAACTCAATGAACTCGCACCCGAAGTGCTAATATCATGGCCCGAAGCCAACTCAATGAATTCCCTAATGACATGTCATTCGTATCCTAATCTATTCCTAAGGTTCAACCAGGATTTCCATAGCCGAATCTTCGTCAAATGTGTCTGCAAGTTCATAATTCACAATTTATGCAATATTAAAGCATTCAAAACACAAATATAACAATGCTTATTACATACAAACTTACCTCGAATACAAAAACGGCAAAACGAATCGATCAATCCAAAACCTTGTTCTTCCCCCGATCTAAGTCTGTATTTCATTATTCTTGATCTATATAATATCAAATTTAACTTATTTAATAATCTCTCTATTCAATTTAATCCAAAACATTCATTAAAGCACATTTACACTTTTACCCCAAGTATTTCACTACTTTTACAATTTAGTCCTTATTTCATAAAATTTCAAATTCATGTAATTCCACCCAAACCAAGGCTAGCCGAATTTTAATTAGGTCCCTAGAAGCCCATAATTTTCATTTATTTCACATTTTAACCACAAATTTTCCACATTTCACAATTTAATCCCTAATTTGCATTTTCACTAAAAATCGCTTAACAAAACTTGTATAACTATCATCAAACATTCATAATCCATCATTAAACATCAAAATACTCATGTATTCATCAATCTCAACATCTAAAATCTTTAATAGTTTTGGAAAATAGTCCTTGGGCTAGCTAGACCTAGTTACAACGATCTCAAAAACATAGAAATCACTAAAAACGAGACAAAAACGAACTTACAATTGAGCTTGCAAGTGACCGAATGCTTCAAGCTATTCTAATGGCTTTTTCCACCTTAATATTCGGCTAGGAGAAGATGAATGCATCAAATGGCCTTTTGTTTTATTATTTTACTTAAGTTATTTTATAAATTACTATTTTAACCTTTATTAATATTCACTAAAATCACTTAATATAAGTCCATAAATGTCCACTCATATTAAGAATGGTATATTTGCCACATAAGGACCTCCAATGTCTAATTTCATAGCCATTTAATACCTTCAACTATTAGAACACCACTTTTGCACTTTACGCGATTTAGTCCTTTTTATCAAATTAAGCATTCAAATGATAAAATTTCTTAACAAAAATTTCACACAAACATACTATCATGCTGTAGACATCAAAATAATCATAAAATAATTATTTCAACATCAAATTTGTGGTCCTGAAACCACTATTCTGATTTGACTAAAAACGGGCTGTTACAACTCTTCCCCCTTATGGATTTTTGTCCCCGAAAATCTTACCTGTAAAAAGGTTAGGGTACTGTTTTCTCATTGCTTCCTCGGGCTCCCACGTAGCCTCTTCGACTCTGTGACGTTGCCACAAAACTTTTACTAAAGCTATGCTTTTATTTCTCAACTGTTTATCTTCTCGAGCTAAAATTCTGATCGGTTCTTCGTTGTATGTCATTTCAGGTTGAATCTCAATATCTGACTGAGAAATTACGTGTGATGGATCTGATCTATATTGGCGCAACATCAACACATGAAAAGAAATTGTGGATATTTTCTAACTCTGACAGTAAAGCTAGCCAATATGCCACTGGCCCTATCTTTTCAATGATCTCATACGGCCCGATGAAACGCGGGCTTAGTTTACCTTTACGACCAAACCGAAAGATTCTCTTCCATGGAGAAACTTTCAGAAATACTTTGTTGCCGATCTAAATTCAATGTCTTTTCGTTTTAAATCTGTGTACGATTTCTGTCGATATGAAGCTACTTTCAAACTGTCGTGAATTATTTTTACTTTCTCTTCAGTCTCTCGGATCAAATCAACCCCGTGAATCTTTTTCTCACTCAACTCAGTCCAATACAATGGAATTCGGCATTTGAGACCATACAAAGCTTCATACGGTGCCATCTTTATGCTCGATTGAAAACTGTTGTTATACGCAAACTCAACCAACGGTAAATATTTATCCCAGTTGCCTTCGAACTCTAAAACACAGCAACGAAGCATATCTTCGAGAATCTGAATTATTCTCTCAGCCTGACTGTCAGTTTGTGAATGAAATGCTGTACTAAAATTCAGCCTCGTACCTAGAGCTTCTTGCAATTTCTTCCAAAATCATGACGTAAACCTCGAATGTCTATCCGAAATAATCGAAATAGGCACACTGTGCAATCTAACGATCTCAAAAATGTACAATTCAACCAATTTATCAAGCGAATAGTCAGTACGTACCGGAATGAAATGTGCTGATTTCATCGGTCGATCTACGACAACCCAGATAGCATCTTTCGTCTTTGGAAATAGGGGCAATCCTGATACGAAATCCATCGTAACTCTATCCCATTTCCACTTTGGTATCATCACAAGCTGTAGTATTCCCGAAGGCACCTGATGTTCGGCTTTAACTTGCTGACAAACCAAACATCTCGATGCAAATCTTGAAATGTCTCGTTTCATACCCAACCACAAATACAACTGTTTCAAATCATTGTACATTTTAGCACTCCCCGGGTGGACAGATAGACAACCATTATGCGCTTCGTGTAAAATTTTCTGAATGAGCTCAGAATTCTTTGGTACGCAAATTCTATCTCGGAACATTAAACAATCATCCGATCCGATCTGATAGTCTGAATCACTAGTAAACTCACATTGTATTCTTTTGGTTTGCAAATCATTATCACACTTCTGAGCTTCACAAATTTGCTTAAGAAATACCGGTTTAGCTTTCAACTCTGCTAGAATTGAACCATCATTAGATAAGGTTAACTGAGTATTCATCGCTCTCAAAGAAAATAATGATTTTCTACTCAGATCATTCGCGACTACGTTCGCTGTAACACCCCGTACCCGAGACTGATGCTAGGGCTGGATACGAGACATTACCATACTTGGATTCACTTAAACATTCTCTTATAGGTGGAAAAATTTCGTTCCGACATAAAAACTTCTCTTTCTTAGTCTAACCATACATTTCATGGGCCTACAAGGCCTTAGGCACATAACCGATGACTTTCGGAACTTAATCGAAAACTTTTCTTTGGAGCAGGGTTCACACGCCCATGTGACTTAGAACACGCCCATGTACCCTTAGACACGCCCATGTCTACAAACCGTGGGGAGTTACTGACTATATTCACACGGCCATGCATGATTAGACACGCCCGTGTATAGGCACACACGCCCATGTCCCTAGTCCGTGCCCAAAAACCCAGGCATTCTGCCAATTTACCCACGGCCAAGACACGCCTGCTTCTCAACCGTGGTCGACATCGGCTCGGATCCACACGACTGAACACGCCCGTGTCCTAACCGTGTGTTATACACGGCTCATACAAATGGCCGTGGGATATGACCATGGTATATCCTAACTCATAACATTATGGTGCAGGGTACACACGGCCTAGACACACGCCCGTGCATCTAACCGTGTGGGCACTTAAAGGCTATTTACCAAGCCATTTGCCACCCTGAAATCAAGATCAACTCAAACTCAATTCAATGCATCTCATAGACAATACTACATACTTCATTGACTTCAATAAACATACATACATAGACAATTTTTGCCAATCACCTAGCCAAATAATAAAGAATAATAAAAGAGGCATACACTTCATTAATTTCATCTTCATTGAAAAACAAAGAGTTTGCCAAATATTTGCCTAGCTCAAGAAATCATTTAAAAAATGACTTACGGTCAACACTTTAACTAAAAATTACAACTTGACAAAATACCCAAGTCCTATACATGCCATATTCAAAACAAGTCTAAAATTGTTATACCAAAGTGTTGTTGATAGAGTGATCTCCGAATCCCTGCGTCTACGATCTTCGAGTTATCTTGGTAATACTATAAGAAAGAAGGGCAATGAAAAGGGGTAAGCAATAAGCTTAGTAAGTTGCATGATAATAATTAGAAATCATACTCCTCATAAAGGAATAATTCATCCATAGTATTAGATAATTTTATACAAACCAGGACCTCTTGACAATCCTTACTTACAATCGCCCATATCTAACGTTTATCGTAACACATATAGAGCCAATTTCTCAAGACTCATTCAATAACACTTGTATTCATTCATGTCTCTACGATAAGTATAAGGTCAATATCACATTCTCTAAGTGGTCTTACATGAAGTCTCCTCTAGATACCAATGCCATGTCCAGGGCATGGTTTTGTAAAGAATTACCTCTATGTGCTAATGCCATATCCCAGATATGGTCTTATGTCAGCTCTTGTCCCAACGCCGATGCCATGTTCCAAACATGGTCTTACACTGGCCTCATACTGTGGTCGATGCCATGTCCCAGACATGGTCTTACACTAGCACTCATAATATGGCCGATGCCATGTCCCAGACATGGTCTTACACTGGCACTCATAATATGGCCGATGCCATGTCCCAGACATGGTCTTACACTGGCACTCATAATATGGCCGATGCCATGTCCAAGACATGGTCTTACACTGGCACTCATAATATGGTCGATGCCATGTCCCAGACATGGTCTTACACTGACACTCACATTGGATGATAGTATTTTTTGTATACCTCATGGTCCATTAGAACTTCAATATCACTTTCATATAAACTTCTCAATTTATTGAAGTATCATGCATCAATAAGACATCAAGTATTCTCAATTATGCTAATACAATATTGTATTAAAAATCACACACACCTTACCTCGTTTTCAAAATGAGCTAGTTTTTCGGTTTAGTCCACGATTTTGTCCTTTCCCCGATCGAGGCGAATTCTCGTTTCCTCTTGCTCTATAATAGCAAATTAGCTCATTTTAATCGTTACATTAACATAAGCATCTCAATAATTATGTTTAGGTAAAATTACCATTTTACCCCTAGTTTTTGGCAAAATGACCATTTTGCCCCTAGGCTCGGGAATTAATCCTAATCACATTTTTATCCTCCACAAGCCTAGGCAAACATTTAATGCTCTTAAAGCTATCATCAAAAATCAATATTCTACATACTTACTACAAAAGTTATAACCCTTTTCATTAAGGTCCTATTTGGTGTTTTCATGCTAACACCCTTTTTAAAAATTGTTCATCTAGTAACTAAAACTCAAGTCCTTCCAGAAAAATGCAGCAAATAACTAAGGTAGCTCTCATGGTAGAACTCTAAACCTTTAACAACATTGCACAATAGTCCCCTCATTTGAAAGCTTAAGCTTTAGGGGTCTCAAAAGTACAATTATTTTCAAGAAAAGTTCACTAGAACACTTACTTGAGTAGATGAGAGCTTGCTGAAATTTTTTGAAGGTTTCTACCCCTTCTATGCTGCAAATTTTCGGTGGAAGATGATAGGGGAAAAGATGATATCTTTTCTCTTCTTATTTTATTATTACAAGTCAAATTTGTCCACCTACTACTACTAACTTTGACTAAAATTGATAATCTTGTCTCCCATGCTTTCTTATGGCCAGCCAAGCCTCTTCCAAAGGCTAAATTGCCTTTTAAAGACCCCCAGTTAACAAATCATGGCCATATGGTACCTTTAGCATGTAGAATGGAACTTTCACACTTTATGCTATTTAGTCATTTTTTTGCAATTAAACATGAAATCGCTAAAACTAAAGTACCAAAATTGTCATGTTCATATGCTATTATGTTCTAACTCATAATATATAATGAAAATAATTTTCTCCAATCTCGAATTAGTGATCCCGAGATCACTATTCTGACTAGCCCCTAAATCGGACTGTTACAATTGTCCCCCCTTAAGGATTTTCGTCCTCGAAAATCTTACCAGTGAAGAGGTTGGGGTATTGGTTTCTTATCGTCTCCTCGGGCTCCCATGTGGCCTCTTCTATTCCATGCCTTTGCCATAGGACTTTCACTAGGGCTATGCTTTTATTTCTTAACTGCTTGACCTCACGAGCCAATATTTTAATTGGTTCTTCACCATAAGTCAAATCTGATTGTATCTCTACCTCTGTCGGCTCTATAACATGTGAAGGGTCTGAACGGTATCGGCGCAACATAGATACATTGAAGGCGTCATGAATCTTTTCTAACTCGAGTGACAAAGCTAGCCGATAAGCTCTACGGTCTTATCCTTTCGATAACTTCATAAGGTCCGATAAAGCACGGACTCAATTTGCCCTTCCGTCCAAATGAGGACTTTCCTCCAAGGTGATACTTTCAGAACACTTTATCACCAACCGTACTCTATCTCTTTCCTCTTTAAATCTGAATAGGACTTACGTCTATCCGAGGCGGCTTTGAGCGATTCTGAATCACTTCCACTTTCTCTTCAGTTTCTTTAACAAAATCAACCCCGTGTATCTGTTTCTCTCTGAGTTTTGACCAATACAAGGGAGTTTGACACTTACGTCCATACAATGCCTCATAAGGCGCCATCTTCAGACTTGACTGAAAACTGTTATTATAGGCAACTTCCACCAATGGTAAGTATTTCTCCCAACTACCGTGGAATTCCAAAACACAACATCTAAGCATGTCTTCTAGTATCTGAATTGTTCTCTCTGACTGCCCGTCGGTTTGGGGATGGAAGGCAATATTGAAACTCAATTTCGTGCCCAAAGCTTCTTGCAGCTTTTTCCAAAACCGTGACGTAAATCTAGGATCCTTATCTGAAATAATTGACAACGGTGCACCGTGAAGTCTCACTATCTCAGACATGTACAAGTCTGCCAATTTATCGAGTGAGTAGTCGACTCGCACTGGTATAAAGTGGGCTGACTTAGTGAGTCTATCGACCACTACCCAAACTGCATCTTTCTTCTTGGGAGTCAACGGTAAGCCCATAACAAAATCCATAGCAATACGGTCCCACTTCCACTCAGGAACCATAATAGGCTGAAGTAAACTCGAAGGTACTTGATGTTCAGCCTTCACTTGTTGGAAAATAAGGCATCTTGTTACAAACTCAGAAATATCATTCTTCATACCTAGCCACCAGTACCATTTCTTCAAATCTTGGTACATCTTTGTGCTGCCTGGATGAACGTTCAAACATCCGTTATGAGCTTCCTGCAAAATTTTGTGAATAAGCTCATCATTCCTGGGTACATAGACCCGATCTCGAAATGTCAAACATCCATCAAGATTTACTCAAAATTCTGACTCAACGCCCGACTCACATAAAGCTCTTTTGGCTTGCAAACTGTTATCGTCCTTCTGAGCTTCACAAATCTCTTGGAGGAACAATGGTTTAGCCCTCAACTCGGCTAATAGGAACCATCATCTAACAAGGTCATCACGGGTGCTCATAGCTTTTAATGCAAACAATGATTTTTACGCTCAAAGCGTCAAGCGTCTACATTTGCCTTTCTGGGATGATAGTCAATTACTAGTTCATAATCTTTAATCAATTCTAGCCATCTTCGTTGCCTCAAATTTAATTCCTTCTAGGTCATCAAATATTTTAGGCTTTTGTGGTCGGTGAAAATCCGACACCTTTCACCATATAAATGATGCCTCCAAATTTTCAACGCAAACACGATTGCAGCCAACTCTAAATCATGAATCGGGTAGTTCTTCTCGTGCAGATTCAACTGTCTAGAGGCGTACGCAATCACTTTACCCTCTTGCATAAGTACACAGCCTAAATCATTCAAAGACGCGTCACTGTAAACCACGAATTCTCTTCCCGACTCAGGTTGCACTAATACAGGAGCCTCAGTCAACAGTGTCTTCAATTTCTCGAAACTCTGTTGACACTTTTCTGTCCAGTCGAACTTTACATCTTTCTGTAGAAGTCTCGTCATTGGTGTAGCTATCATTGAAAACCCTTTGACAAAACACCTATAATAGCCTGCTAGGCTTAGAAAACTCCTTACTTCAGTTACGCTCCTTGGCGGTTTCCATTCGACAATTGCTGAGATTTTACTCGGGTCAACTCTTATCCCATCTCCCGAGACAATATGCCCCAAAAATCCCACTTCCTTGAGCCAAAATTCACTCTTACTGAATTTAGCATACAATTGTTTTTCTCTTAAAACTTGCAGAACTATATTCAAGTGCTCAGCATGATCATTCTCATCTCGAGAGTAGATCAGTATGTCATCGATAAAGACCACAACAAATCTATCCAAATACGGTCGAAAAATGCGGTTCATCAAATCCATGAAGATAGCGGGGGCATTCGTTAGACCAAAAGGCATGACCAAAAATTCATAGTGGCCGTACCTAGTTCTAAACGCGATTTTCGGTATGTCCGAGTCCTTAACTCTTAACTGATAATAACCTGACCTCAGATCTATCTTAGAAAATACTGTAGCTCCCTTCAACTGATCAAATAGATCGTCAATTCTTGGCAACGGATACTTATTCTTCACGAGTCACCTTGTTTAGTGTCGATAATCTATACATAGTCTCATGGAACCATCTTTCTTCTTCACGAATAGAGCAGGAGCGCCCATGGAGAAAAACTCAGCCTCACAAAACCCTTATCCATTAATTCTTGCAAGCTGTGCTTTTAGCTCTTTTAGTTCGATTGGAGCCATTCTATACTGAGCAATAGAAATAGGGCGATGCCGGAACTAGATCAATTCCAAATTCAATTTCTCTCTCAGGAGGTAGCCTTGGCAACCCTTGCGGGAAAACATCTAGGTATTCACATACTATGGGTAACCGACTCAATTTTTGATTCAATCTCTTTAGTGTTTAACACAAAGGCAAGATAAGCCTCATACCCCTTCCTTAGGTATTTACGAGCTAACATGGTCGATATCACTATTGGTGAACTATCCAATTTATCTGACTCAACACAAATAAGATTACCATTTTCATCTCTCAACTCTATATGCTTCATCCCACAATTCACAATTACATTATGAGTAACTAACCAATCCATCCCGAGAATGACATAAAACTCGTCAAACGGTAATATCATAAGATCGACAGGGAAACAATTACCCTTAATTATCAAAGGACACCCTTTACAAACTCTATCAACCAAAACGCACTAACCTAGGGGATTTGACACTCTTATGATGAATTTAGTAGACTCTATAGGTATACTCATGCTAGAGACTAGTTTGATACATATGTACGGGTGGGTAGATCCCGGGTCAATTAAAGCTATAACACGAGTATTATGGAGAGAAAAGATGTCCGTGATTACGTCGGGGGAAGACGCTTCTTCACGAGCACGGATGGCATAAGTCCTCGCCGGTGCTCTACCCTCAACTGTAGCAGCTCGTTCTTTAGGTGGATTCTTGCTTCCCATCTCACTATCAGATTTTTCAACGGTCTTCCCTTAGGGGTACTTCCCGATCTCGCATTCTGAGGCCTTCCTTTCACATCTACCTCGGGGCAGTTTCTAATAAAATGGTCCAAGGACCCACATCTGAAACAACCTTTTTCATTAGCTCGGCACTCACCAAAATGGTGCCCGCCACACTGAGGGCATTCCAGTCTATTTGGACGGACGTTGCCCACACTAGCAACTGATGTAGTTTGCCCTTTTGATCCCGAGAATTGCCTGCCCTTATTTCGGGTTAAAAACTCCGTAGAAGTGAATGATCGAGTAGTGAAATCCCTCACTTTCTTGGATGGGGATAGGTGAGACTTGTTCAATTATCTCTTCCTCGAGTCATGGGACCCGTATTCTGCTCGTCTCTTCTCTTTAGCTAACTCTTCGGCTTTACAGGCCCTATCCACCAACACTACAAACTCCTTTAATTCGAGAACTCCCACGTATAAGCGGATATCTTCATTTAATCCATCCTCGAACCTCTTGCACATGATGGCTTCGGTAGACATGCACTCTCGTGCATACTTGCTAAGTCTGACGAACTCCCGTTCGATGTCGGTCACTAACATACGGCCTTGCTTCAACTCCAATAATTCTTTTCTTTTATGGTCGATGAATCTTTGGCTGATATACTTCTTTCGATATTCTTCTTGGAAGAATTCCCAGCTAACCCTCTCCCTCGGTACCACCGACACCAAGGTGTTCCACCATCGGTAGGCTGAATCTCTCAGGAGAGATACTGCACACTTTAAGCACTCCTCAGGTGTGCAGGATAACTCATCGAATACCGAATGGTATTTTGAGCGAATTCTACTTTCTCGGGTCATCATCCTTATTCGCAAGAAATTCTTGGCTCCTTGCTTTCAATCTTATCTACCGGAGGCCTTTCTCTTCGCCACCTCAACCACTTGAGGAGCTACCTGGAGCGGGTTGAGGGATAGGTGGAAGCGGAGGAAAAGTGAGCATTGGGATTCACTCGGGTATCTTGATTGTTGTAAATCGAGTTTTAAAATTTATAAAAGATCGATCGAACACGAAACCAACTCGACAACGATTAAAGGCAAGTGCACCTATCGAGCGATAGTATAGCTTAGGCAAGACCGAATTATCGAACCCAAAGGAACTAAAAGTACTAATACTCACCGTCTTTTTATTATTTAGCCTTAATAAAAAGTGATGGTTGTTAAACTAAAACTAATCTACTTACTAAGCTAAGACCCAAAGACAAAAAGAATGAATTCGAGAAATAACTTTTGGAAAAACTCGGTTGACTCAAGCGATACCCTTAGGAAAAATCCACCTAGACTTCACTTGTTATCTAACCTTGAACCATATGATTTATCTACTTAGTTTGATCCGTCAGACTCCCTAACGTATATTAAACCCTCTCTCGAGGTGAATAACGTCTAACCCTAGGTTAATTAGTGGAACTCTCGTTCGCTTATAATAACCCCCTAGAATAGCAGTAAATTGATCTGTGGACTCCCATATTAGGTTTCACCCAAATCCGGCAAAATCTCGTCACCCTATCTCTAGGCGTGTGATCAACTCTGCTTAATTATGTTGGATCTACTCTTAGGCAGGGTCTATTCCTCCTCCACCTAAGCACATTAGATTTGGATTAAGTTCACACAATTAAGAACAAACTAAGTTATTATCATATAATTAAAAAATCAAATAACAAGATTCATCATAGGTTTCATCTCCTTCGGGTATCTGAAGGTTTAGTTCATAACAATAAAGGAAAACATCTCAAGAGAAAAGATAACACAAAACATAAGAAATCCCTAAAACCCCCTGAAGGAATTGAAGAGGAGATCCTCCGTCTTGAGTAGAATTCCTGGCTTTTTGAGATGGATCAACTGGCTATCTTCGAGTGATTCCCACAAATCTGACCTTTTCGGCTTGGCTTTTTAGCCTAGCTTTCCGCCCCCCTTTCAGCTGGTACCTAGGGTGTATTTATAGGCTATTGAAACACGTTTCTTTCTCCCTAAGTATCCTTTCCCATATGGAATTGCTCTTCTCCACGGCAGAGGTATGGCCATGGCACACGCCCGTGTAAATCGTGGTCAGACCGTGTTTGAAACTGTTGAATGAGGCACGGCCGTGTAAGTCATGGTAAGGCCGTGTTCTAGTAGGAATGGTGGCACGACCGTGTGGCTTGAAGTTCAGGCCGTGCTGATTTCGTGGCTTGGCCCAACTTGGTTCGTTTTAAGCCCATTTCTCATTCTTTTCGTCATCGGGTGCTTTCCTGAGTATAAGACATGAAAAGAACGGATTAAGAGCACCTTTTTACATAAATTGGGGCTTAAATCATCCAAAAGCATACTAAATGTGGGTTTAGAATATGTTACTTTTACGGTTTATCAAATACCCCCACACTTAAGCTTTTGCTTGTCCTCAAGCAAAATTCTCAACTTACAATTAAAACGAACTTCCCTCAATTCATAATAGTCATTGATAGTGTCTCATCCTAATTCATAGATAATTTATAAATGGATAATCCAATTCAAAGTGTCCTAAAAATTCAAATAGTATAAGTCATAGATTCTGTAGCACAAAACATAGGTGTTTCCCTTTATCTAAATAATTACCTCTGATTCGAAATCGACAAGGATTGACATCCTCACAAAAGATTCGCTCAAATCACTCAAAGTGTTTAAGGTTCAAAATTTAGGCACTCAAAAGTCAAACATGAAGAGTTAATCCCATTGGCTTGCATGAAAATCAAATCTCCACCACTAAAATATGAGATGAAACACAAATCAAAAGGTCTTTGTTAGGGTTGTAACGGAGCTAGGGTTAAGGTGTGGAAAAAGGCTGAATTAGAGGGTTAGAATCGAGATTGAATTGACAAATTTCCTAACTAAGAGCTAATGACTAATAATAATTACATCAATTGAAAACTAATAATGCTAACACTATGAGCTTCTTCTTCGATATTTGGGATTCAAGCATATAAGCTCATTTAATCACAACTAATAATGAATAATGAATATACTTTTTTTTTAAGAACAAACTAAAAATACATAATTGAAATAGAAAACATAGTTAGGCTATTAATCAAATCAAATCTCGATATAAGGGTAGTCAAAAGGAGTGGTGATAACAAAAATAAAGGGGTTCTGGGTTAATATCAGTGGGTGAGTCAAAATAGGGTTGTTAGGATTAAAAGGGGTTCACTAGGGGTTAATTGTGAAGGTAGGCTTTTTTATGGATTATGTGGGTTAGATCCTAGGTGCCTTTATCATCTCTGTATTTCAAATAAAAAAAATGTGGTCTCGACATGTATAATCGATGCAAGTTCTAGAATAGCAAATCAGTGTTGACATACTCATAATCAAATAAGTGAGCAAGAAAAAGAATGTATGCTCTATAAGGCTCAAAACTCACAAAAATTATGGGTATTTTGATGTCAACCTCGTAAATTTCAAATTTCAAAGTAATATTTAAACTCAGTTCGACAACCTAGAAAATTTTTAATTTCTGAAAAATAGACTTATCATGCTTGATTTTCTAGTATTCTTCAAATTTAATTATCAATGCACAATTATCAATGACTTAATCTGAAACATATCAATAAAAATCATAAATCATCAGAAATCTCATCCTAATTAGTAATATGAGTAGATTACTTTCAAACAAGACTCAATTCAGGGTTTTTGTTAGGTATCTTTTTAGGTTGTTCACCCCCCACACTTAAGATGTACATTGCCCTCAATGTACAAAGATATATAATGACAATTAATATGTAAAATCAAAAGAGAGGGAGAGAGTGACACTCCTGAATGAATGGATGATTCCTTGAAAGAAGATTGTGTCTTTGGTGGTGGTGATGGCGTCGTCTGAATGACGAACTGCTATTTGGATGAAGAAATTGGGACGCTCGTAGAGAATTAGCCAGGGACCATTAAGACATAATTAAAGTAAACTAAATATAAAATTAAGGACAAGGAAGATAAAGAGAAGGAGACTAAGAAGAAAACTAAAATTAAAAGAAAAGATGGATGGACCGTAGAGTCCTTATTGTTGGGTGTAATTTCTAAGGCTGAGGTTATGGTGGTGGTGGTGGCGTGATTCCTAAGCAGCCTTTAGAACCTAAAATTAAGAAAATAGGATAAAATAAGCTAAATTAAGTAGAAGAGAAGTAAAGATAAGGAAAATAAAGGAGAAGAGAAAAATAAAAGAACAGATAATTGGTCTCAAAGACCCTTGGCTTGTTGTTTGGATGAAGCTGCCGGCATGAACTCATGTGAATCAGTCTCCTCTGAGGAGATTGGCCTCTTACGCTTCTTAGCCATTGATATGATTTTGTTGTAGCTTAAGGGTCTAAGGATTTATTAGGAAAAGGAAAAAGGAAAAAGAGAGGAAAGAATGGAAGAAGGAAAGAAGAAAGAAGTGGGTTAAGAAGAGAGAGGAGGAGGGTATGGTGTTTAAATAGGATTTCAGGTCTGGCAGTTTCCCACGCTCGTAGGTCGAGGGTTTGTCGATTCACAAGGCCGCCTCGCACGGCCGTGCTCTAGGGCGTGTTGGTTCCCCACACTCGTGTCTAGCCTGTGTTTGACAAGTCAGTATATTAGCACGGTTAGATGGCACGGGCGTGTTCAGCCCGTGGTTGGCAAGTCAGTAGCTTCACACGACCATCAAGCATGGTTGTGTCACTTTGTCGGTGCTCGTGGGAGAGTGGTTGAGTCCGTGATTGCCAGAAATTAGTTCATTCTGACTTGTACCGCCCTGCCATGTTAGTACCAAGATTCTTGAGGTACGGCCACGACCACCACACGTGTGCAAGGCCGTGTGTCCTGGAATCTGCGCACCTTGTTAGTTTATAACTACGTATTCAGAAAGAAAAGAAGAAAAGAAAAATAAATTCAAAGCAAAATGTGAGAATAAATTATGTTAGTGCTCGGGTTGCCTCCCGAGAAGCGCTCGTTTATAGTCTTAAGCTAGAATCTCTTCTCGTTTGCATCTTCAGGGTGGTTTGAGGAGTTGGAAGTCCTTCCTCATGTTATTATCTATATCCTCGTGAAAAAATTTAAGTCGAGATGCGTTTATAGTAAAAGTACCAAAAATAGGATTACTTACCTCGACTGTTTCGTATGGGAAAACACTGGTTACCCTAAAAGGTATTTCTTTGTTTGTGCTAGGGTCTGGAGGAGATATTCGAGGATCTGCTTCTTCTAACAGTACCTTGTCCCCTATTTTGAAGTGGTTTGTTGTTCCTATAAGCTCTTCTGGGGACTCTTTCGATTTTTCCTTGTGTGGTTCTGGCTCTTCGTTGTGTATCCCTAATTTCTCCTTAAAGTGTGTCTTCCAATCGTCTAGATCATCAATCTAAATTCCTCGACCTTTACGAATTATTTCCTTATTGGGGTTGGGGTCAGGATCGGGTTCAATTGTATTCTTTGGTGGTGTTTCCTGAAAAGAAGGGTTAACCGAATGGTTATTAGGGAAATTTACGTTCTCACCTTGATTACTCGATGTTCTAGCCGAATCGAGAGCCTTGATGGTGACGGTCTTATTACCTACACAAAGTATGAGTTCTCCTGCATCAACATCAATTTTAGTCCTGGCAGTTGCTAAAAAGGGTCTTCCTAAAATTAGGGGAATCGAATTATCCTCATCCATGTCTAAGACAACAAAGTCTACTGGGAAAACGAATTTGTCAATTTTTACAAGAACATCTTCGATAATACCCCTAGGAATTCTAACAGTTTTATCAGCTAATTGAATGTTCATCCTAGTTTGTTTTGGTTTCCCTAGACCTAATTGTTTAAACAATTTATAAGGCATGACATTTATGCTTGCCCCTAAATCAGCTAACGCATCATCAACAGTTAGTCTACCAATTAAACATGGAATTGTAAAACTCCTGGATCTTTTAATTTTCTGTGGTAGCTTATTTTGCAAGATTGCTTGAGCACTTTGCGTTGAGTTCCACATGCGAATCTTCGTCTAGTTTCCGCTTGTTTGTCGAAGCTTCTTTAAGAATTTCTGGAATCGGGGCATGCGAAAGAGCTTCGAGGAGTGGTAAGTTAATGTGTAATTTCTTTAAGAGTTTAAGAAACTTACCGAACTGTTCCTCTGTGTCGTCTCCCTTCAATGCTTCGGGATAGGGTATGCGAGGTTGGTATGCTTTGATTATCGGTTTTGGTTTTTCTTGGGTTACCTCAGCTTTACCTTTTTCACCCTCGTTTTGTGTTGGACTGGGTTTGTCTACTTCTTCGTTTTCTTGAGCTATTATGGCTTGGATTTGCTCCTTTGGATTGATTTCAGTATTACTCGGTAGACGCCCTTGTGGTCGTTCGGATAATATCTTTGCAATTTCTCTGACTGACTGGGTAATTTCCCCGATTGCCTTTGTAAGTCCTCCAACTTGGTTCTCGATCTTTTTGATCGATGTTTGTTGGGTGTCGAGTGTTACCTCATTCTTTTGGAGACTCGAGCTTACGTGGATGCTATGAATTTGTTCAACGTCTCTTCAAGACTCGGCTTCTTTTCTTGTGGATAAGGTTGATTTTGGAAATTTTGAGGAGGTTGCTGTCTTTGATTTCCTTGTCCTCCCCACGAAAAATTTGGGTGGTTCCTCCAACCTGGATTATAATTATTACTATATGGGTTATTATTAGATCTGAAATTGTTACCTATATAGTTCATCCATTCGCTCTCGTGCTCGGTTGGTAGGGTGGGTACTGCAATTCGCCACAGTTCCACTTGCGCCGCATCGCATGATTTGGATTTACTGCGAAGAACACAAACTATTAATCTTCTTATTCATCAACTCTACCGATTTGATAGCATGGTTATTGCGTCGAGGTTGTAAACTCGGCTATTTTTGTTGGCCTTGTTCTTGTAACTTGCCACTAATAGTTGTTCGATGACATCTCTTAAATAAACTCGTGAGGTTTGCCTCGGGGAGTTTTATTATTCGAGGGTTCCACCGGTCATTTGAATCAATTAATTGCCTCGTTGAAGGATTCACACCGTTGTAAAAAGTTTAGACTTGGAGCCACAATGGTAATCCGTGGTGTGGGCATCTCCTCAAGAGATCTTTGTATCTCTCCCATGCGTCGTATAATGTCTCTAAATCCATCTGCACAAAAGAAGATATATCATTACGTAACTTGGCCGTTTTGGCCGGTGGAAAATATTTTAATAGAAACTTTTTGGTCATTTGTTCCCATGTAGTGATTGACCCTCGTGGTAACGAGTTTAACCACTGTTTAGTTTTATTTCTTAGTGAAAAGGGAAATAACCGAAGACGTATGGCGTCATCAGAAATGCCATTTATTTTGAAGGTATCGCAGAATTCTAAAAAGTTAGCTATATGAGTGTTTGGGTCTTCGTCCTGCAAACCATGAACTTGAACAAACTGTTGAATCATTTGAATAGTGTTAGGATTTAATTCAAAATTATTAGCAGCTATAGCAGGCCTAACAATACTCGATTCTGCCCTTGTTAAATGAGGTTTAGCATAATCATACATAGTACGAAGAGCATTCTGATCCGCCACATCGTTTTGTGGTGGTGGATTATTTTCGTCCATCCCTTCAGTAGGATTGGATCGGTCTTCTCGCTCTCCTTGGTAATTTAGGGCTCGCCTAATTTCTCTGCGATTTCTTCGAGCGGTAGTTTCAATATCACTATCATATTCTAAAGGTCCTCTCGGGTTCCTTCTAGTCATAAACTAAAGCTACCTGCTAGGAAAAGAAAGAAAGAAAATTTAGCAAATTTAAAATTAAAACTAAAAAAATAAAAATGAATTGCGAAAAATAAAAATAGTGGCTAAAGTAATAAAAATAAAGTTTTCTTAATATTTTAGTTCCCCGACAACGGCGCCAAAAACTTGATCGCTGTAAATCAGAATTTTAAAATTTATAAAAGACTAATCGAACCTGGAAACCAACTCTGACAATGATTAAAGGAAAGTGCACCTATCGAACAGTAGTATAGCTTAGGCAAGACCGGATTATCGAACCCAAAGGAACTAAAAGTACTAATACTCACCGTCTTTTTATTATTTAGCCTTAATATAAAGTGATGGTTGTTAAACTAAAACTAATCTACTTACTAAGCTAAGACGCAAAGAGAAAAAGAATGAATTCGGGAAATAACTTTTGGAAAAACTCAGTTGACTCAAGTGATACCCTTAGGAAAAATCCACCTAGACTTCACTTGTTATCTAACCTTGAACCATATGATTTATTTACTTAGTTTGATCCGTGAGACTCCCTAACATATATTAAACCCTCTCTCGAGGCGAATAACGTCTAACCCTAGGTTAATTAGTGGAACTCTCGTTCGCTTATAATAACCCCCTAGAATAGCAGTAAATCGATTTGTGGACTCCCATATTAGGTTTCACCCTAATCCGGCAAAATCTCGTCACCCTATCTCTAGGCGTGCGATCAACTCCGCTTAATTATGTTGGATCTACTCTTAGGCAGGGTCTATTCCTCCTCCACCTAAGCACATTAGATTTGGATTAAGTTCACACAATTAAGAACAAACTAAGTTATTATCATATAATTCAAAAATCAAATAACAAGATTCATCATAGGTTTCATCTCCTTCGGGTATCCGAAGGTTTAGTTCATAACAATAAAGGAAAACATCTCAAGAGAAAAGATAACACAAAACATAAGAAATCCCTAAAACCCCCTGAAGGAATTGAAGAGGAGATCCTCCGTCTTGAGTAGAATTCCTGGCTTCTTGAGATGGATCAACTGGCTATCTTCGAGTGATTCCCACAAATCTGACCTTTTCGGCTTGGCTTTTTAGCCTAGCTTTCCGCCCCCCTTTTAGCTGGTACCTAGGGTGTATTTATAGGCTATTGAAACACGTTTCTTTCTCCCTAAGTATCCTTTCCTGAATGGAATTGCTCTTCTCCACAGCAGAGGCACGGCCATGGCACACGCCCGTGTAAATCGTGGTCAGGCCATGTTCGAAACTGTTGAATGAGGCACGGCTGTGTAAGTCATGGTAAGGCCGTGTTCTAGTAGGAATGGTGGCACGGCCGTGTGGCTTGAAGTCCAGGCCATGCTGATTTCGTGGTTAGGCCCAACTTGGTCCATTTTAAGCCCGTTTCTCGTTCTTTTCGTCATCGGGTGCTTTCCTGAGTATAAGACATGAAAAGAAAGGATTAAGAGCACCTTTTTACATAAATTGGGGCTTAAATCATCCAAAAGCATACTAAATGTGGGTTTAAAATATATTACTTTTACGGTTTATCAATACTCAGTATACCAGTTGCTCATTATGTGGAGAAAAGCTTCTCGAGCCTCATCCCCCTAACCCAAGGTCTCGGGTCTACTATTAGCTGGCGCGGTCCCTTGAGCGGGAGCCGATGCATTACTCACAGCATCACCGGCTGCAGTTTGGTCTGGATCAGAATCCATTTACCACATAAAACACAAATTTATACGTCAGGAGCCATCACACTATCATTACTCAGACACTCTTACATATGGCATGTATAGCTAGACTTGTACTTATGCTACGTTAGTCCTAGAATCGACTAAACCGTAGCTCTGATACCACTAAATGTAACACCCCGAACCTGAGACTGATGCTAGAGCTGGATACAAGACATTACCATACTTGGATTCACTTAAACATTCTCTTATAGGTGGAAAAATTTCGTTCCGACATAAAAACTTCTCTTTCTTAGTCTAACCATACATTTCATGGGCCTACAAGGCCTTAGGCACATAACCGATGACTTTCGGAACTTAATCGAAAACTTTTCTTTGGAGCAGGGTTCACACGCCCAGGTGACTTAGAACACGCCCATGTACCCTTAGACACGCCCATGTCTACAAACTGTGGGGAGTTACTGACTATATTTACACGGCCATGCATGATTAGACACGCCCGTGTATAGGCACACACGCCCATGTCCCTAGTCCGTGCCCAAAAACCCAGGCATTCTGCCAATTTACCCACGGCCAAGACACGCCCGTGCTTCTCAACCGTGGTCGACACTGACTGGATCCACACGACCTGAACACGCCCGTGTCCTAACCGTGTGTTATAAACGGCTCATACAAATGGCCGTGGGATATGACCATGGTATATCCTGACTCATAACATTATGGTGCAAGGTACACACGGCCTAGACACACGCCCGTGCATCTAACCGTGTGGGCACTTAAAGGCTATTTACCAAGCCATTTGCCACCCTGAAATCAAGATCAACTCAAACTCAATTCAATGCATCTCATAGACAATACTGCATACTTCATTGACTTTAATAAACATACATACATAGACAATTTTTTCCAATCACCTAGCCAAATACTAAAGAATAATAAAAGAGGCATACACTTCATTAATTTCATCTTCATTGAAAAACAAAGAGTTTGCCAAATATTTGCCTAGCTCAAGAAATCATTTAAAAAATGACTTACGGTCAACACTTTAACTAAAAATTACAACTTGACAAAATACCCAAGTCCTATACATGCCATATTCAAAACAAGTCTAAAATTGTTATACCAAAGTGTTGTTGATAGTGTGATCTCTCGAATCCTGCGTCACGATCTTGAGTTATCTTGGTAATACTATAAGAAAGAAGGGCAATGAAAAGGGGTAAGCAATAAGCTTAGTAAGTTGCATGATAATAATTAGAAATCATACTCCTCATAAAGGAATAATTCATCCATAGTATTAGATAATTTTATACAAACCAGGACCTCTTGACAATCCTTACTTACAATCGCCCATATCTAACGTTTATCGTAACACATATAGAGCCAATTTCTCAAGACTCATTCAATAACACTTGTATTCATTCATGTCTCTACGATAAGTATAAGGTCAATATCACATTCTCTAAGTGGTCTTACATGAAGTCTCCTCTAGATACCAATGCCATGTCCAGGGCATGGTTTTGTAAAGAATTACCTCTATGTGCTAATGCCATATCCCAGATATGGTCTTATGTCAGCTCTTGTCCCAACGCCGATGCCATGTTCCAAACATGGTCTTACACTGGCACTCATAATGTGTAACATCCCAGATGTGGGGCTATTTGGAAATAAATTATTTTTCTTATGTATGAACTGCTGTGTCATTATTTATGGAATAATAATGGTCAATTTAAGGCTTTGTGTTGGCTCGATTTGGTAGGAAATTTTAGTTTTTAACTTTTAAAAGAAGGGAGCCTTGGTAAGTGGTGTTATAAGAATAAGTGTGGGTAATTTAACACTAAAAAGCCCTTGGTTAAGTGGCAAAAAGAAGCCCACTTAAGAGCTACATGTGACGCCACCAAGGAGCAAGGGAGAGCTTGTGTTCGAGTCACAAAATCCTCCTCTTTTTGTTTTTATTTGGACGGCACAAGGGGGAGAGTTTTCTCCTTCAAACTCTTTTATTAGGTGTAATTGTTAAGGGATAATTTAAGCATTTTAATTAGTTTTAATTTGCTTAAACCTTTTGATAATACAAGAGATATGATAATTTCATAGAATAATCAAAGATATTATTTGATTAGAAGGATTATTAAGTGATTAATTCAAATTATTTGAATTAATTGAAATGTGTGGCCAAGAGTACTTGGAGAGGTTGCCGAAATTTTGAAGTCCTTGAACAAGGAGGTGTGGACGGCAAGGCTACTAGGGGATGCCGAAATCCTATATAAACCCCATCTACCATCTTAAATTCTTTTTAGAATTTTTTGTAGCCGAAATTCTCCCAACTAGTTGCCATCCGATTTCTTTTCTTTCTTCAAAGTTAAGAACCACTTCCATCTCTTAGTCTCTAGCCGAATCTAATCCCTATTGGTGTGCCGATTTCCTTAGTCTCTTCTCTCTCAATTTTTGGCTAGCCTTCATTAGTTGTTGTTTATTCTTTGATTATTCTCCCAAAAACCGATAAAAGAAAAACCTCTCTTCTTTTGGAACCTTGGCCGAATCTTTGAACAAGGAGGGGGAAGCATTCTCTAATCGAATTTGGAGGGTAAGTATGTTAGGCCGAATGTCTAGGATTCTCTTTTTCTTCTTGTCGACTTGGAGGTTGGTAAGTGACTATTTCGGCAATGACTCATTAAGGCTACTAATCGCTTGATTAAAATATAGGGCCTTCGGATTTCGGAAGCAAGCAGTGAACCCGTTGCTTTGAAGCAATCGATTTTGGGGTAAGGTGGTAAGATCTGTTTTCTTCATTCATGATATTCGATTAAGCCGACGGCTACTAACTTAATGATTGCCGATTAGGGAAGCGTAAACACTTGGTGGCTAGTACTCAAGGGTGTTAGGTAAGGCTTTCGGGTTAAGTATTAACCCTTTGAATATTTTGGATTTGGCCGAATAGGCCATAAGACTAACCCATGTTTTTGGTCGAATATAGGACGAGATAGATCTGTGGTGACCAACGTTTCTTCTTGGGATTTAAGACTATCGTAGTAACAGTGTGTACATACACACCATTTAACTTATTAAATTATGCTAAGTAATGTGATTGCTAACTTGATGTATGTGGCAATGGCTTGAATACCATAACGGTATATCGGGGTAATCTGTGTAAGTACTGTGCATATGATTGCTATTTTATGCTTTTGGAAAGCATGTCGTGATAATACATATGATAAATCTATATGTGATTATTGACTATGTGGGTTGATGAGTGGAGGGGCGGTGATAATGTGCCGACGGGCACAATGTTTTGGTAACACACCGTGACTATACGTCACCAGAGGTTTGGTACCTCCAGAGGTTTGGTACCTCATAGCGACTTGTCCCCGTGGTTAACACCACCGTGGGTTGGCCCCACTTGAGATATGGGATCGTCCGCCGGTGATTTGGTATCACACGATGGGTTGGCCCCATCACCCGATTTGTGTCTCACGGACACCAAAGTGCTTTGGTAGCACATTGTGACTATATGTCACCAGTGGTTTGGCACCACCCAGTGTTTTGGTAACACATCGTGACTACGGCCACCAAAGTGGTTTGGTACCACGTGGGGTAGACAAAGGTGTTTGGTTGGCTAGGTTGGGTACATGATACTTTGCTTAATTAATCGTTATATGTTGTGTATGAAATGTTGTATTAACAGGGAAGGGTTGCATATCGAGTCTTGGTGACTCACCTTCTCCTTTAACATTTTTCGTGTGACTCGTAGATGGCGGTTGAGGGCGGTGGGACTCGAGGTGGCCATGCAAAGGATTTTACTTTACGTAACTTTAAACTTGTTTAATTTTATTTTGGGTTGTAATAAGGCCTCCATAAACTATAGTTGCGTTTTATTCTTTTTATGTTGGATATTTACTTAAAACTATATCATTAAATTAAATTAAATCACATGTTTTCTTAAGTTAACACGTGGAAGTTTAAACGTGCCATCGGGTACACTTGAAACCGTATAACAATTGGACTTAATTAAAATTTCAAATTAAATCTAAAGGTAGCTTTGATAAGACAACCAAAACGAGGAGTTTTCTATAAAATTTAAATGGGTTTCAAAATGGTGTTCACAAGGTTTTACTGTCGTAATAACTCGATTCGGTCGTAATGTTTGGGCCGGGTTTGGGTTGTTACAGACTGGTATCGAGCCCAGTTCAAAGCTCCACTGTGGGCCCAAGGCCCAAAAATGTTTTTGGTAGGCCTTATGGTGTGATTTCGGGTTTTTAAGCAAAGATGGCCCGAGTCTCCCAAGACCGATCCGCCTGTAAGTACATCTAAACCTTTTCGTGAATTATATTCTCAGTAGAAGGGTAGGAAGCATGGAACGTAGATAGATTTATAGGACTTGGACCCTAAGGCTAGATTGCTCAAACACGCACGAAGCATAAGACTTAAAGAACTAAACCAACCTATGACTTAGTCAATGAGCTAGGTGTGGTAACCCCCAGACGCATGTCTAGGATTGGATCCGGAAGAGCTTGGTATTTAAGCAGTCCTCGTGACTCACCTCCTCTTCGCAGTATCCTACTCCGGTGCGTAGCTTCTGGCTCACCCTAACTCGGAAGGTTCAGTGGTGTGGTAACCTGCAGGCGCATGTCTAGAAAGGTTGGTGAGAGCTTGGTATTTAAGCGGTCCGCGTGACCCACCTCCTCTTCACTTGAATTCACGCCTGGTGCGTAGCTTTGGTTCACCCCGACTGTGAAGGCTCGGTCATAGGCTAAAAACAATGATTAAAACCCGAGAAGGAGTTAGCCTTGTTTTTCAAAAGAATGAATAAACAACCCTAATGTTTTGAAACTTATCCAATAACCCTCTCAAACCCTAGAACACTACGTATACAATGTTTTTTCTCTAAGACTTGATTTGTGAAAATTACGTAAATACCCTTAGGAGTAAAATTACCAAAATGCCCTCGACCCATAAAATATTAATTCGACGGTTTCGCTTAAAAATTTCAACTATTTTACAAATATCAAGTAGCTTAGCTTTGGAAATCATCAAGTAAAATATTTTGGTTCTGGAAAATTACGAAACTACCTCAGAGGAAAAAGACGAAAATACCCTCGGGTTAGAAATGGGCGAAATGTCCGATGAGTGAATAGGTATGGAAAGTATTAAGGAATGGATGCATGAACTTCTTTGTGTGAACTAGGATAGGAACTCAAACATTGTTTGCTCGAAAGAATCTCTGATTAAACCTCATCCATAAAACTTCTTCATGAGTAATAAAGAGAAACAAATGCTAACGCATAAAATTTTTCTTAATCGATTAAAAGCGCGGTAGATAGAATGAGTTCTAGAGGACGTGGACGCCGTGGACGTGGTAGGGGTAGGATGATGGTGTCCGAACCCGCCAGTCCGGACAAGGTTGAGAAAATGAGGTACCATCGCCACCACCACCTCCTACTTTTAGAGTGAGGAGCCGAGCGCACCGGTGGCGAGTCGGTGATCGCAAGTCGTGTTGCGAGTCTTGGAGATGGTGGTGGGGCTGGTGGAAATGTTGGAGCTCGGAAATCTGTTTCCGAGCGACTCCGATCTAACGGAGCGAGGTATTCCGAGGTGTGTCGAGTGGCACCTAGTGCGTGAGAATCATCGCTAGAGTCAATCGAAAGAATTATGGATGACCTTGACCGACCGAGGAAGAGAAGTTTGAAAGGCGCGTGTCGCTTCTAAAGGATGAAGCGATCGGTGGTGGCTAACGGTTCGAGATGGGGCTACAGCAGATGATTTGACTTTGGAGTATTTTCAGAACCGCCATCGAGAAAAAGTATGTGGGCATTAGCTACACCGACGCAGCGCAGAGAAAGCTTTTTCCGGGATTAGTTCAAGGAACTAAGTCCGTGTCGGAATATGAGGCGGAATTTCTAAGCTGAGTAGATATGCGAGAGGCATCGTGGCTACCGAACATGAGCGCTGTGTGGTCCGCTTTGAGGACGGACTCGAGATGACTTAAGGTTCGATTGCCCCACAAAGAGTTCGTGAGTTCTCATCTCTAGTGGAGAAGGCTAAGGTAGCCGAAGGAATCAAGGAGGTCGTGGAGGCGAGCTATAGTAAGAACAATCGTAAGAGAAGTTTTGGGTCAGTGGGTCAAGCGGTAGTGCTCGAAAAAGGCTAGGCCAAGTGGGCCCAATCAGCAAAGAAGGCCCACAATCGCTAATCGAGGCCGACTGCGGGCGATCGCTGTGGAAAGACCCATTGGGGAGGATGTTGGACCGGTGACAAAGGATGTTTTGAGTGTGGGTCTTTGGAGCATCATACGAGATTGTCCCCGTAAACTAGCTAAGAAGCAACGTAAGGACGTAACCGTGCTCGGGATAGAAACGTAGGACCACAGAGGGTCGTGGTAATGGTAGAGGAAACAACGGTCCTAACCGAGGTCGTGGAACTCAAGGCGAGGTTCAGCAACACAGCAGGCTAGGCACTGGCTTAGTCTACGCAGCAAGGTGTCGCGAAGAAGGTGACGCACCGGATGTCATAACCCAGACGCTTCTAATTTTCGGTTTCCCTTATGTTGCATTGATTGATGTGGGCTCGACGCACTCGCATATTGCTTGTAGTGTGGTAGGAACTATGGACCTAAACTCAAACCGCCTCTAGGGAGATGACCGTAGTTAGCCCTTTAGGTCACTCCGTAGTCGTGAGATAGACTTTATAGAGGCGCACCTCTAGAACTTCAAGGGGTAGTATTTGTAGTCGATCTAATGGAACTACCGCTTGGGGAGTTCGATTTGATCCTCGGTATGGATTGGTTGATTAAGTACCAAGCAAGGTTGGACTGCGCGACAAGCGCATGGTTCTTAAGACGGCGGAAGGTGATGAAGTGGTTATGATAGGAGATAGGAGGAATTATCTATCCAACGTAGTGGATCGCTTGAAGGTGAAAAGATGGTCAAGAAGGGTTGTGAGGCGATTTGGTTCAAATCGTGCTTTGGAAGCTAAGGAGTTGGTAGTTGAAAAGGTCCGAACGGTTGGGGAATTTTTTGATGTGTTCCCGTAAGAACTTCCGGGTTTGCCTCCGGATCGAGAAGTCGAATTCGTATAGACTTGCTACCGAACTAAGCACTGTGTCTATAGCACCATACCGAATGGCACCAAAGGAATTGGTGGAGCTAAAGGCTCAAATTCAGGAGCTCTTGGATAGAGGGTTTATACGACTCAAGTATATCTCCGTGGGGAGCGCTCGTGTTGTTTGTCAAGAAGAAGGACGGTTCTATGCGGATGTGCATCGACTCACCGCCGCTAAATAAGTTAACGATCAAGAACAAGTATCCGCTGCCTCGGATTGACGACTTGTTCGATCAACTCGAAGGGTGCCTCGGTGTTTTCAGCCAAGATAGACCTTAGGTCGATATCATCAACTTAAGGTAAAAGAGGTTGATGTTCACAAAACGGCATTCCGAACTCGGTATGGGCATTTCGAGTTCCCTGGTGATGCCATTCGGGTTGACTAATGCGCTGGCGCATTCATGGACTTGATGAACAGAGTATTCCAAAGAAGATTTGGACCACCTCGTCGTGGTGTTCATAGACGACATATTGGTTTACTCAAAGACGTAAGAGGAGCATGACAAGCATTTACGGATAGTTCGCAAGTATTGAGGGGAAGAAGATTATATGCCAAATTCAAGTAAGTGTGAATTTTGGCTTAGGGAAGTGGCTTTCTTAGGGCATGTAGTATCACAGTGAAGGAATTAGAGTAGACCCTCGCAAGATTGAGGCAAAGATTGGAGTGGAAACCACCTAGGACGGTGGTGAAATACTAAGCTCGGTTTAGCAGATACTATCGGAGATTCGTGGAAGGATTCTCTCTAATAGCAGCGCCAATTAACTAAGTTGCTAAGGAAAGGTGTCCCGTTTGTATGGACGGAAAAGCAGCAAGAAAGCTTTGATAAGCTAAGGAAGATTTTGACTAAGCTCCTGGTTTTGGTGCACTCGAGGCAGAAAGTTATTCACGCCTATTGTGATGCATCTCACACCGGCTTGGGATGTGTGTTGATGCAGATGGGAAGGTAGTAGCCTATGCATCCCGTCAATTAAGATCGCATGAGGTTAACTACCCAACTCACGACTTAGAGTTAGCAATGGTCGCCTTTGCAATCAAGATATGGAGACATTACCGTATGGAGAGAAGTCGATGGTCTACACGGATCACAAAAGCTTGAGGTATCTCCTGACTCAGAAGGATCTGAATCTGAGACAGCGTCGGTGGATTGAACTACTAAAGGACTATGATTGTTCAATCGAGTACCATCCGGGAAAGGCTAATGTGGTAGCTGACGCATTGAGCCGGAAGGCTGTAACGGACTTAAGAGCAATGTTCGCTCGGTTAAGTCTGTATGATGATGGGAGTCTTTTGGCAGAACTTCAAGTTAAGCCGACATGGATTGAGGAGATTAAAGAAAAGCAGTTAGTGGATGAAGGCTTGAGCTCTAAGAGGGTACAAGTTCAAGACGGTGGATTGGAAGGGTACAGCCTGTCTATTGATGGAGTGCTTTGTTTTCAAGGACGAGTATGTATGCCAAAAGATACAGATTTAAGGCGTAAAATTCTCCAAGATGCACATAGCAGCCCATACGCTATGCATCCCGGAGGAAGCAAAATGTATGGAGACTTCATGAAAACGATTTTGGTGGCCGGGGTTGAAGCGTGAGATAACGGAGTTCGTAGGGAAGTGTCCGACGTGTCAAGAAAGTTAAGGTCGAACATCACCACCATCGGGACTACTTCAACCGATAAAGATCCTCGCTGGAAATGGGAGAGGATCACCATGGATTTTGTTAGTGGGCTACCCTCACGCCCACCAAGAAGGATGCGACTGGGTAATTGTGGATCGCCTAACTAAGTCACTCACTTCATGCCGGTGAGAATGGATTACTCACACCCGTAAGTTAGCGAAGCTATATGTGGGTGAAATAGTGAGGTTGTATGGCGTGCGTTGTCGATTATCTCGGATAGGACCCCCGATTCACGTCAAGGTTTTGGAAAGCGTTGCATCAAGCTTTGGGTACACTGTTAGATTTCAAGACGGCTTTCCATCCACAAATCGACTGGACAATGGAAAGGGTGATACTGATTTTGGAAGACATGTTAAGAGGTCGTGGTCTTGGATTTTAGTGGTAGTTGGGAGGAGTACCTACCATTAGCGGAATTCGCTTATAACAATAGTTATCAAACGAGTATTCAAATGGCTCCATATGAGGCCCTATATGGACGGAAGTGTCGACTCCTACATGTTGGACGGAGTTGGGAGAAAGACAAGTTCGGGTCCAGAACTGGTAACCGAGACGGAAGGCAAAGTCAAGGTGATTCGGTCTCGCCTCAAGGAAGCATCGGATAGGCGTAAGTCTTATGCCGATCTCAAACGCAAGGAAGTGGAGTATCTTTGTGGGAGACAAAGTCTTTTCCAAAGTGTCGCCTTGGAAAAAGGTGTTGAGATTTGGACGGAAAAGGAAGTTAAGCCCAAGGTTCATCGGGCCATATACTCGTTGTGAAGCGAATAGGACCAAAGTGGCTTATCACCTAGAGTTGCGCGCAGAATCCGAGTCGATTCATAACGATTTCATGTGTCAATGCTAAGACGGTATCGGTCGATCCTTCGCACATTGTGCCCGAGAGCGTAGATTGAGGTGAACACGGATTTATCTTTTGAGGAAGAACCGATTCAGATTGTAGATCGAGATGTGAAAGTTCTACGAAGGAAGGCAAAGGCCTTTAGTAAAAGTGTTATGGCGGAACCACGGAGTGGAAGAAGCTACGTGGGAGCCCGAGGAGGTGATGCGGCAGCAATACCCCATCTCTTTTGATCAAGGAATTTCGAGGACGAAATTTATTCTAAGGGGGTAGAATCAGAACATCCCGGATGTGGGGCTATTTGGAAATAAATTATTTTTCTTATGTATGAATCATTGTGTCATTATTTATGGAATAATAATGGTCAATTTAAGGCTTTGTGTTGGCTCGATTTGGTAGGAAATTTTAGTTTTTAACTTTTAAAAGAAGGAGCCTTGGTAAGTGGTGTTATAAGAATAAGTGTGGGTAATTTAACACTAAAAGCCCTTGGTTAAGTGGCAAAAGAAGCCCACTTAAGAGCTACATGTGACGCCACCAAGGAGCAAGGGAGAGCTTGTGTTCGAGTCACAAAATCCTCCTCTTTTTGTTTTTATTTGGACGGCACAAGGGGGGAGAGTTTTTCTCCCTTCAAACTCTTTTATTAGGTGTAATTGTTAAGGGATAATTTAAGCATTTTAATTAGTTTTAATTTGCTTAAACCTTTTGATAATACAAGAGATATGATAATTTCATAGAATAATCAAAGATATTATTTGATTAGAAGGGATTATTAAGTGATTAATTCAAATTATTTGAATTAATTGAAATGTGTGGCCAAGAGTACTTGGAGAGGTTGCCGAAATTTTGAACTCCTTGAACAAGGAGGTGTGGACGGCAAGGCTACTAGGGGGATGCCGAAATCCTATATAAACCCCCATCTACCATCTTAAATTCTTTTTAGAATTTTTTGTAGCCGAAATTCTCCCAACTAGTTGCCATCTGATTTCTTTTCTTTCTTCAAAGTTAAGAACCACTTCCATCTCTTAGTCTCTAGCCGAATCTAATCCCTATTGGTGTGCCGATTTCCCTTAGTCTCTTCTCTCAATTTTCGGCTAGCCTTCATTAGTTGTTGTTTATTCTTTGATTATTCTCCCAAAAACCGATAAAAGAAAAACCCTCTCTTCTTTTGGAACCTTGGCGAACATTGAACAAGGAGGGGGAAGCATTCTCTAATCGAATTTGGAGGGTAAGTATGTTAGGCCGAATGTCTAGGATTCTCTTTTCTCTTCTTGTCGACTTGGAGGTTGGTAAGTGACTATTTCGGCAATGACTGTTAAGGCTACTAATCGCTTGATTAAAATATAGGGCCTTCGGATTCGGAAGCAAGCAGGTGAACCCGTTGCTTTGGAGCAATCGATTTTGGGGTAAGGTGGTAAGATCTGTTTTCTTCATTCATGATATTCGATTAAGCCGACGGCTACTAACTTAATGATTGCCGATTAGGGAAGCAGAAACACTTGGTGGCTAGTACTCAAGGGTGTTAGGTAAGGCTTTCGGGTTAAGTATTAACCCTTTGAATATTTTGGATTTGGCCGAATAGGCCATAAGACTAACCCATGTTTTTGGTCGAATATAGACAGATAGATCTGTGGTGACCAACGTTTCTTATTGGGATTTAAGACTATCGTAGTAAGTAACAGTGTGTACATACACACCATTTAACTTATTAAATTATGCTAAGTAATGTGATTGCTAACTTGATGTATGTGGCAATGGCTTGAATACCATAACGGTATACGGGGTAAACCGTGTAAGTACTGTGCATATGATTGCTATTTTATGCTTTTGGAAAGCATGTTGTGATAATACATATGATAAATCTATATGTGATCGTTGACTATGTGGGTTGATGAGTGGAGGGGCAAGTGATAATGTGCCGACGGGCACCAATGTTTTGGTAACACACCGTGACTATACGTCACGTGAGGTTTGGTACCTCCAGAGGTTTGGTACCTCATAGCGACTTGTCCCCGTGGTTAACACCACCGTGGGTTGGCCCCACTTGAGATATGGGATCGCCTCGCCGGTGATTTGGTATCACACACGATGGGTTGGCCCCATCACCCGATTTGTGTCTACGGACACCGGTGCTTTGGTAGCACATTGTGACTATATGTCACCGGTGGTTTGGCACCACCGGTGTTTTGGTAACACATCGTGACTACGGTCACCAAGTGGTTTGGTACCACGTGGGGTAGACAAAGGTGTTTGGTTGGCTAGGTTGGGTACATGATACTTTGCTTAATTAATCGTTATATGTTGTGTATGAAATGTTGTATTAACCGGGGAAGGGTTGCATATCGAGTCTTGGTGACTCACCTTCTCCTTTAACATTTTTCAGGTGACTCAGAGATGGCGGTTGAGGCGGTGGGGACTCGAGGTGGCCATGCAAAGGATTTTACTTTTACGTAACTTTAAACTTGTTTAATTTTATTTTGGGTTGTAATAAGGCCTCCATAAACTATAGTTGCGTTTTATTCTTTTTATGTTGGATATTTACTTAAAACTATATCATTAAATTAAATTAAATCACATGTTTTCTTAAGTTAACACGTGGAAGTTTAAACGTGCCATCGGGTACACTTGAAACTGGTATAACAATTGGACTTAATTAAAATTTCAAATTAAATCTAAAGGTAGCTTTGACAAGACAACCGAAAACGAGGAGTTTTCTATAAAATTTAAATGGGTTTCAAAATGGTGTTCACAAGGTTTTACTTCGTAATAACTCAGATTCGGTCGTAATGTTTGGGCCGGGTTTGGGTTGTTACATAATGTGGTCGATGCCATGTCCCAGACATGGTCTTACACTAGCACTCATAATATGGCCGATGCCATGTCCCAGACATGGTCTTACACTGGCACTCATAATATGGCCGATGCCATGTCCCAGACATGGTCTTACACTGGCACTCATAATATGGCCGATGCCATGTCCAAGACATGGTCTTACACTGGCACTCATAATATGGTCGATGCCATGTCCCAGACATGGTCTTACACTGACACTCACATTGGATGATAGTATTTTTCGTATACCTCATGGTCCATTAGAACTTCAATATCACTTTCATATAAACTTCTCAATTTATTGAAATATCATGCATCAATAAGACATCAAGTATTCTCAATTATGCTAATACAATATTGTATTAAAAATCACACACAACTTACCTCGTTTTCAAAATGAGCTAGTTCTTCGGTTTAGTCCACGATTTTGTCCTTTCCCCGATCGAGGCGAATTCTCGTTTCCTCTTGCTCTATAATAGCAAATTATCTCATTTTAATCGTTACATTAACATAAGCATCTCAATAATTATGCTTAGGTAAAATTACCATTTTACCCCTAGTTTTTGGCAAAATGACCATTTTGCCCCTAGGCTCAGAAATTAATCCTAATCACATTTTTATCCTCCACAAGCCTAGGCAAACATTTAATGCTCTTAAAGCTATCATCAAAAATCAATATTCTACATACTTACTACAAAAGTTATAACCCTTTTCATTAAGGTCCTATTTGGTGTTTTCATGCTAACACCCTTTTTAAAAATTGTTCATCTAGTAACTAAAACTCAAGTCCTTCCATAAAAATGCAGCAAATAACTAAGGTAGCTCTCATGGTAGAACTCTAAACCTTTCACAACATTTCAAAATAGTCCCCTCATTTGAAAGCTTAAGCTTTAGGGGTCTCAAAAGTACAATTATTTTTAAGAAAAGTTCACTAGAACACTTACTTGAGTAGATGAGAGCTTGCTAAAAATTTTTGAAGGTTTCTACCCCTTCTATGCTGCAAATTTTTGGTCGAAGATGATAGGGGAAAAGATGATATCTTTTCTCTCCTTATTTTATTATTACAAGTCAAATTAGTCCACCTACTACTACTAACTTTGACTAAAATTGATAATATTGTCTCCCATGCTTTCTTATGGCTGGCCAAGCCTCTTCCAAAGGCTAAATTGCATTTTAAAGACCCCCTATTAACAAATCATGGCCATATGGTACCTTTAGCATGTAGAATGGAACTTTCGCACTTTATGCGATTTAGTCCTTTTTTTGCAATTAAATATGAAATCGCTAAAATTAAAGTACCAAAATTGTCATGTTCATATGCTATTATGTTCTAACTCATAATATATCATGAAAATAATTTTCTCCAATCTCAGATTAGTGATCCTGAGATCACTATTCTGACTAGCCCCTAAATTGGACTGTTACATTCGCTTTCCTCGGATGATAATCAATCACTAACTCATAGTCTTTTAGCAAATCCAGCCATCTTCGTTGTCGCAAATTCAGATCTTTCTAGGTCATTATATTTTTCAAGCTCTTGTGATCGGTAAAGATGTAACATCCTGATTTAGGGCTTAGTCGGAATAGTGGTGCGAGACCACAAATCTGAGGTATATGTATGAGTTTTGAGGTTTATGCCATGCTTGCATGTTGGTGTGGAAGTTTCATGAAGCAATTTTGTTAAATTGTTGTTGAATTGTCCCAAAGGACTAAATTGCAAAAGTTGCAAAATGTGAGATTCTAGAAGCTAATTGTATGAAATAGCTTTGGATTATCAATTAGAGGTCCTTAAATAGTAATTTTACCAAATTCTAATTTTTGGACAAAAATGGGCATGAGTGGATGATATTGGAAAGTTTAGTGAGAAGGGGCATTTTGGTCATTTAATAATTAAATGATTAAAAAGGGGAAAAGATGACAAAATTTCATTCATCTTCTTCTCCAAGCTGCCGAAAAATTCAAGGAGCCATTGTTAGGGCTCTTCAATTTTTCAAGCTTGCTAGTAAGTGCATCCAAGCCCCGTTTTTGATATTCTTCGTATTTTTGAAGTCCCAGTAACATGAGTAAGCTATTTTTAGCTATATGTTGAGCTAGGATTGATGTTCAAAAATGTACCCATGTATGACATGCATGTATTTTGATGTTTTATGGAAGATTATGAAAGCTTGATGTAGTAGAAACATCTTTTGCTAAGTGAATTCCATGAAAAATGTATGTAGGGACTAGTTTGTGAAAGTCTTGAGATTGGTCATACATGAATGATTTAGTGAGAATTGATGATTGCTTTAGTTGAGTAAATGATTCGGCTAAGCATGAAAGGCTAGAAAGTTGAATGAAAATCACTTTACGAGCATTGGGACAAAAGTGTAAATATGAGAAAGTTTAGGGGCAAAATGGTAATTTTGCTAAAGTATGAGATAAGGGTCAATTTAGTCAATGTGTGTATTGAACGGGTTGATTTATCATTTTAGATCAAGAAAGATGAAGCCCGAATCATAACCGAGGTAAGGGCAATGTCGTGGACTAAATTACACATCTCCATACTTTTTGAGTACCGAGGTAAGTTTATGTATAAACGATGCATTTATGCGTATACATTGTTAATGCTAGCTAGTGTGTAGCATGATTGAGAACCTATTCGGTTCTAGTGGAATGAATGAGTTAGTAGTTGTGAATGGATGAATGTATTACAAAGTAGACATGTGAATGTGTAGTGATAATGCTTGATGGTGGGCTAAGTGCGATACCACCTTGATACTTAACAATGATGGGCTGTGTGCGATACTATTATTAAGCATATTATTTAGTGAGCTATGTGCGGAATCACTATAATTATCCTTTGTGGTAGGCTATGTGCGATACTACCTTATGATCTGATTGTGGTGGGCTAAGTGCAAAACCACCGAGTAATTTAGTTGTGTGGATGTATTATTGAGAAATAATGATGTGTTGTATTTTGAGTAAATGTGATATTAAGTGCAGGGGTGCATGTCAATGATTATGAGTATGTGACTCATGATGTGTTGGAGATATGGTAAGGGTTAGAAAGAGTAAGCATAGTGGTGGATGTGAATTACATATGTTAGTATATTGCTAATTGTTGTTTAGCTTATACTAGAATACTTAAATTGTTTATGTGTAAACTTACTAAGCTCAAAGCTTACTCCTTTATTTTCCCTTATCTTATAGAGAAAAAGGATTGAATCGTGATACGCGGATTAATCAGAAGATTTCCCACACTATCAGCACACTCCGGTACATTAGACTTAATGTTTTGTATATGGCATGTATAGAGGCTAGACAAGTTAGTGAGTTTTGTTGTAATGGATAAGATGTGTTGGCCTTTAGATGGATAATCTATTTTGTATAATGCCATGGTTGATGGCTAACTTATTATATGAAAACATGTAGTTATCCATGTAAGATTATGTTACAATATGATTTGATTGTGGATGAGTTGAATGTATATGTTGTATGAGCTAGAGGGGTGAGAAGAGCTTAGCATATAGCTTTGGTCTTGTCCATGTGGATAGACACACGGGCATGTGTCTAGGCCATGTGTAACACACGGCCAGCCCACGGGCGTGTGACTTGGCCGTGTCACTTTGGCAGATTCGAGTGTTATAGGCCACGGGCTAGCCACACGGGCGTGTGTCTAGGCTTTAGGCCGTGTAAAGTAGTCAGTGTTCACCACGGGTGGAGAGCACGGGCGTGTGCCCTAGCCGTGGGACTTTGGCAGAATGCTTGAGTTTTGTGCACGGTTTGTGGATATGGGCGTGTGTGACTACACACGGGCGTGTATCATCTTACACAGGCGTCTGGCCCTGTTGGGATGGAAAAATTTTATATTCGTACGAGTTTTTGATATGGTCTCGAGAGCCCTCGTGTGTATGAATGAGGGCTCGTAAGTCGAGAATAAGGTTATTATGGTGACTTAAGGAGAGTAGTCACGTTGAGCCTTAGTGGCGATCAAGTGGTTTTACTCCGGTAATGCCTCAGACCCGGTTCCGACGTAGAGTACGGGTAAGGGCTGTTACAAAAGATGTGACACTTTTCACCGTACAAATGATATTGCCAAATTTTCAATGCGAAAACAATAGCGACCAACTCTAAATCATGCATCGGATAATTCTTTTCATGCGGCTTCAAATGTCTGGAGGCATAAGCTATAACTTTTCCTTCTTGTATCAAAACGCAACCCAAACCATTCAATGACGCGTTGCTATAAATCACAAATTCTTTACCCGACTCAGGTTGAACCAAAACTGGTGCTTCTGTTAGCAATGCTTTCAATTGATCAAAACTCTGTTGACATTTCTTGGACCACTTAAACTTCACATCTTTCTGTAGCAAACTAGTAATCGGTGTAGCAATCATCGAGAATCCTTTAAAAAAATGCCGATAGTAGCCAACTAGTCCCAGAAAAACTTTTGACTTTGGATACATTCCTTGGTGGTTTCCAATTAACAACAGTTGATATCTTGCTCGGATCAACTCGTATACCTTCCGCTGAAACAATGTGTCCCAAAAATCCAACCTCTTGAAGCCAAAACTCACATTTGCTGAATTTAGCAAACAATTGCTTATCCTTCAAGGCTTGTAGCATAATTCTCAAATGCTCGGCATGCTCGCTCAGACTCATCTTGTGAATAAATCAAAATGTCGTCAATGAAAACTACAACAAATCTATCTAAATTTGGTTTGAAAATCTGATTCATCAAATCCATAAAAATTGCAGGAGCATTAGTCAATCCAAAAGGCATAACAAAAAATTCATAATGCCTGTACCTCGTTCTGAATGCAGTTTTTGGCACATCTGAATCTTTAACTCGCAACTTATAATAGCCAGATCTCAAATCAGTCTTCGAGAATACTGTTGCCCCTTTCAACTAATCAAACAAGTCATCTATTCTCAGCAAAGGATACTTGTTCTTTATCATAACCTTGTTAAGTTGACGATAGTCAATACACATTCTCATTGATCCGTCTTTCTTCTTTACGAACAATACTGGCTCACCCCAGGGTGAAAAACTTGGTCGTGCAAAACCTCTATCTCTTAACTCTTGCAACTGAGATTTCAACTCTTTCAATTCTATCGAAGTCATTCTATAAGGTGCTATAGATATCGGTGATGTTCCCGGTACTAATTCAATGGCAAACTCGACCTCTCTGATTGGTGGTAACCCAGGCAACTCTTCTTGAAACACATCTGGAAACTCACTGATGCGATCCTAGCTAGGGAAGCTACTGCCGATCCCATAGAGCTGCCCAAAGGACCTATTACTCAGTCACGTTCTAAGAAGTTCCAAGAAGCTCTTGCAAGTTACATTGATCGGGCATGGGGAGAGGAAGTGGCCAGACTTATTTATCACACATGGACCAGCTCAATAAGCGTCTCATGCAACTTATTACGAGCTCAATTTTAATTTTCGTTTTGAGTTAAATAGTTGCTGGAATAAACTTTAAATGAGTTTAGTTATTTTTAGTTTAAGTAATTAATATGTCTTGATTTTATTAATTACGTATAAGAAGATTTGGTAATTAATATGTCTTAGTTAATTAATTTGTGTTAATTAGCACAACCATTTAATTTGCCTGAAGTGTATTTAAGTTGTCTTAGTTCATACAGCTAATTAAAGTGCCTTAAGTTTAGACAACTTAATTGAGCTAACCATGGTGCCATAATTGAATTTATTTTGTTAATAGGTGCCTTATTCAGCTGAACCAGCTAGCTTAATAGCAAAGGAAGTCATTAAGAGAAGAGCATGCATATGGACGGCAATAAATTCAGCTGCTGATTTCTCTTCTCCAAGGGGCTGTTCGTGAAGATCAATGGACAAGGAGCTGTTCACACAAGTCAATTCAACTCAAAAACGTTTTCACACCTTGGTAGCTGCTCAAATCCATCCATTCACACCTTGTGGCTGATTGTATTCAAGGGTTCCCATTCAAGGCCTGTTCGTACGCCTAAAATGCCATCAATGTTGGCTGCTGCTTATTTGGCTGCCCAAGGATGAATTAAAGGATGTATTAAAGTTCCTTGGCTACTCAATCATTGGAAATTTCAGCTCAACTCATCAGCTCATTAATTTAGCTGAATTGGAAGACTAAATGAGCTGACCATTGGCGTCATCTAGGCCTAGATTTTGTTAAAAGACATGCAATTATTCTAGAAGCTCATTAACAACTTAATTAAGCTGATTGCATGTGACCATTCAGCTAGGCTTAACTTAGGCCTATAAATACTTTGTTTTCAGCTGGTTGTAGGGACTTTTTGCAAAATCTATGAACTTTTGTTTCTTAGTGAGAATTCAACTCTCATTGTTCTCTATTGGACTGAATCGACTTATCAAGCTCAGCTTGTGGCGTCATTCCTTCCTTGATTAACCCGAACTTATCACTTCCAAGTGTGGCGTTCAAACATTCCTTTGGTTCCTATCTTTCTAGATAGCGGGTCAAGGCTTCTTTGATAATTCCCTAAAAACTGAATTCACCTAAGAGCTGTTTAAGACACGGGTCAACAATTTCCTATATTGTTGATTCTATCTTAGCCCTTAGCCGAACTTCATCCATCTTTCATCCAAACCACCTTTGAGCCCTTTGTTTGAGCCTATTTTCTATCTTTTTCCAACCTTCTTTGAAACGAACCAAGTTTTACTCAATTTCTCGATCGGGCAAACTAATACTACTTGAAGCAACAACAACCGAGTTCATATCATTTGGTATCAGAGCTAGTGAAATTAGAGTAAGTAGCGACATTTTTAGCAATTACAAGATTGTACTTTGATAAAAAATTCGTATAAAAAAATTCAGTATTTATCGAGTTCAAAAGTGTGAAAATCAGGATTTGGGAATAAATAAATAAAAAATTTCGTTGGTGATAAAAAACAAAAAAGAAGAAGAAAGAAAAGCTAGCTTGAAAATTTATTAGCTGCCCAAATTAGTTCACTCATATCCTACCTTTTGGCCACACTTACATCATTCCATTTTGTTTTCTAGCCTACCCTTTACCTAACATCTATTCTTACCTAAACCCGATCATCACTTTTGCAAACTAACTCCACATCGACTGCTGCTAAGTCTAAGTAGTCCATTGAGAACTTAGAGAGGCGAATTGAGTGGAAAAAGGCAAGAGTGAGGTGAGACCAATCGAGTGAGTAATAGCCAAAGTGTGTGTGATTTCTTTGAGAGAGAACTTGTGAGGTTTTGTTGAGAGTACTCAACATGTCACGAAGTCCGGAAAGAAACCCAAACGACGGAGGTGGCTTTCGTCCTATAAGGAATGTGGCAATCGGTGGAGGCGTGCCAGATCTTACACTTCAAGCCATCATGCAAGAAATGGAGCGACTATTCGATCGAAGGCTCGAACCCATCGAAGAGTGTTTAGATTGAGTCGAAGAGCGAGGCGAACATGAGGGAACCCCTCAAAATGTAAGACGAGGGCGCGGGCGTCCTATTCAAGATCAAGATGACTATTTCAAACCAAGTGATAATGATAGTGATCAAGCATCGGTTCGAAGTGTACAACAACAAGGCCATAGAAATCGAGGCCATCGAGAAAGAAATCATGTTGATGATAATCTCAAAAACATAAAAATGGCTATTCCTCCGTTCCAAGGGAAAAACGATCTCCAGGCTTACTTGGACTGGGAGAAGAAGATCGAATTAGTCTTTGAATGTCATAATTATTTAGAGAGTAAGAAAGTGAAGCTCACGACCATCGAGTTCTCGGACTATGCCATAGTGTGGTGGGATCAACTCGTGACAAGCCAAAGAAGAAATGGTGAAAGACCCATCTCAACTTGGGCTGAAATCAAGGCCGTCATGAGGAAGCAATTCATTCCTTCCTACTACCATCGAGATCTTTATCAATGTTTGCAAAGCCTTACCCAAGGAAATAGAAGTGTCAAAGATTACTATAAGGAGATGGAAATAGCGATAATTCGAGCTAATATCGAGGAGTATCGAGTGGCAAAAATGGCCAGGTTTCTTACGAGTTTAAACCGTGACATCTCTAACATAGTGGAATTGCAACACTATGTCGAAGTGATGGACATGGTTCACATGGCCATCAAAGTCGAAAAGCAACCAAAACGGAAGAGAGTTAGCCGATCCTACTCTAATCCCTCAACCACCAAATGGAGCCAAGGAGCCAACAAACCCCTATTCGAACCAAGGAGCCTGTTGTATCGGCCAAGTCCAATCATGTAACAGTTTGATTTTGACCCTAATCGGGATAGTGGTTTTGGGACCACAAATCTGAGTTTGAAAAATATTTTAAAATTATTTTCAGTGTTTATTATGTGTGAACTTGCTTGTGTGAAGTTTTCATGTTTTAATTTTGTTGTTTGAATGTGTGATTAAATAAAAGGGCTTAATCGCGTAAAATGAAAATTTGATGGTTAAATATGAAAGTGCCTAATTGTTGTTGTCTTTTTAATATGGAGGCTTTATGTTGTAATTTAGCCATAAATGAAGGTAGTGGGCGGCATATGTTTATATTATATAGTTTTGATATTAATTATAAAAGTTTAAATAATAAATAATATATTATAAGGTTATTATAATAAAAGAAAACATAAGAAAGTGGCCATATTCATCTTTTTGTGCCGAAACTAAAAGAAAAAAATAAATAAGAAGAACAAGCCACATTTGGCCATAGCCAAGCTTGATTAAGGTATGTAACTAGCTCAGTTTTTGATAATTTTTATGTTTTTGAGATCGTTGCTAAGTTATCTTCAAAGCCCATGTCTTAATTTTTGAATTTGATGATGATTTTGTGTTTTTGCCATTGATGAGTTTATGAGTTTTGTGATGTTAGTTGATGAATTATGAAATATATTTGTTAGATTAATATGTTTTGTCTTTGAATTTTTGATGAATTTGAGTAATTAGGACTAAATTATAAAAATAATTTTTTGAGGGACTAAAATGTGAAATAAATGAAATGTATGGACTTGTAAGGGCATGGGTGATATTCGGCCTAGCTATGGTGATGTGAAATTTTTTGTATTTTGTGTTTTATGCAATAAGGACTAAATTGCAAAAAGTGTAAAATGTCAGGGGCAAAATGGTAATTTGCCCATTTATGTGTTTTTGGATTAAATTGAATGGAATTATGTTTAAATAAGTTTAATTTGAATATGTTAGATCATGAATCGAAGAAAACGGGTTTGGATAAGGGAAAAACAAAAATCATTGAATATCCGTTTATTTCGTCCGTCGATATTTGAGGTAAGTCTATAAGCATATAAATGTTATTAAATTGAAAATATATATTTTTTTTGTGTTGAATTGAATTTTAAGAATATATATGTGCATTGGCCGATTGTGATTAAGCTTGAAAGATAAGTTACGAGTTTGATTCGATCGAGATACGTTGTCCGAAAGTCCCGTACAAACCCTAGGAATAGTTAGGATACATATGTCATGACATAGGATTCTGATATGTGTTTTTGTAAGACCACGTCTGGGACGTTGGCATCGACTTGTGTTTACGTGTAACACCATGTCTGGGACATTGGCATCGTATCTGATTCGTGTAAGACCCTGTCTGGGACAGTGGCATCGATTTGTGATTACATGTAAGACCACGTCTAGGACGTTGGTATTGTACGAGCTTTCCGATTATCCACGTATCCTTTTTAATCCTGAATTGTTCAACGGGCAATGTGAAGTAAAGACCGAATGTGAAATCGAATTAAAAGGTTCAAGTATGTATTCATACTATGTTATGAAATTAAGGTAAATTGTATACTTGAATTGATGATTTAAAGTTATGTGAAATATGAATTATGTGTTAGCATATTTGAACATATAAGTGATTAGGCCTATTGATGTATTTGTGATAATATAAGTGATTCGGCCTATTGATATAGTTGGGATATTTAAAAGTGATATTTATATATGTTTATGAGTATTTGTGCATTTAGCTATATGATGTTAAATGCTAATGTATATTTGATAACATATAAACTTGTGAGCGTAATATATGTATATTTAATTAAGGTTTGGATTAACTTGGCTAATTGATTTAGTGTTAATGTTCATACGATTATTGTTTGCTTATGACTTACTAAGCTGCGAAAGCTTACTGTGTGTATATTTACTCTTCGTTTTATAGATTTTGGAAGATGTGTTATGAGCTCGGGGATCGTCGGAGGAGCCTATCACACTATCGACTGTTTCGGTATTTACTAAGTTTGAATTTTGAATCTATGGCATGTATAGTCTAGTATTAGTTTGGTTGGTTTTGAATTTGTAATTATTAAAGCCATGCGAAAATGGCTAGAAATAATATTCAAGTTTAGTTAATCTTGGTTATGTGTTATATATATATGTATATGGTATGTGTGACATGTTTGGTTTTGGTCTTGGGGATTCGGCTATGGGTTAATTATAAGTAAATATATGGAAATCTTGCTTGATATGCTTTGTTAAAGTGTTGTTAAGTGATTTGGTAATAAGTGAATTCAGTTATGGCATATAGGTGAAATGCTAAGTATAACTTAGATAAAATGATAGTTAAAGTTGGTTTGTAAGAGTGTGTTTACATTGACAAATTGTTATGAAAGAAACTAGTAATTTGCATATGTATGTTCGATTACAAGGGAGTGAAAATCATGTATAAATTCGGTCTTAATCTAGTTATGTTTTGGAAGTGTGTTTTATGCTAAAATTTGGTGTATGGATTTAGGTCTAAACAAATGTGAAGTGATATGTATGATGTTGTTATGTGAATCGATATGGTTTGATTTGGAAATGGCGTACTTTGGCTTATGATTTAATGGCTAAGTCTTATACAAATTATGAAGTTATTTTTGGGTTGCCGATTTGTTATGAAATAAACTAGGAATGTGGAGTATTTAATAAATGTACGATTTGCTCATGCAAATGGTATTAATATTTGATTTTATATTTGTAAAATGATATGATTTGTATGAATTTTTGGATATGGCTAAAATGGTATATTCATATGTGCAAATTTGTAATAGATAAATATACATGTTTTGATCTTTTAAATGATATATATATAAATGTCTTCTAAATAGGCTTACAATTTATAAATTAAGTATATACAAATTTGGGTAATGATAGTTAAGTGAGTAATTAAAGTTTTAGGTTTAGCTTTTATAACTTTAAATGGTTGACCAGATATGTGTATACGAATAAATGAGTGGTTATGTAATAGTATATTTTGGGTTTAATGAATAGCATGTGAATTGGTTGAATTCTTGGTTAGAATTTGTATTCAAAATGATCCAATTGGTATGGTGACATGCGCATGTACTTGTGATTTGACAAAAGGTATATTGGTTTTGTTACAGTTTGGTAATTGTGTTTAGAAATGGCTTTTACTTTGTAGTGATATATGCAAGTTATAATAGCACAAAAAGCATATTTGGTTGTGTTGTTTAGTTAATTAATATTTTATATGTGAAGGATTATTAGGTTAAATTTTTATGATTTGATTATTCGAATACCATGATTATAAGTCTTATGGTTCGGCTATTCAAACTTATAAATCATTTGTAATATGATTTGATATATGTTGTTGGTGCGGATATGTGAATAAATAAATGATACTGATATGATTGAATTTCGAAGTATAGTTTGTTTATGAGATATTGTTAATAGAGCCTATTTGATTTTTAATTAGCTTTATTCTGTATTTATATACGAATTTGACTTGTGTAACACCCCAAACCCGGCCTAGACGTTATGACCGGATCTAACGTGTCACATCACCGTGTTGTTTGAAAACTGTGAGTTCATTGAAGGCACTTCTACAAATTTAAAACTTTCTACCACTTAAAACCCCAGTTTCAGTTGCTTAAAATCAAAACAAGATTTACTCTGAGTCATTCTCATGCAAAATGTTATTATTTTTACAACCTTGTTTGTTGTGAAGGTTTGGTTCAAACAGTTGCGGAAACATGATATTTTGAAAACAGTAGTTATTGTTTTAAAAACCCATGATTAATAGACTAGCAGGTTATAATTAAAAGAAACACCATATAAAAGTTAAAAATACCAATGGCCTTATTACATAATTATTAACCCAGTAAATTAAAATAAAATAAAATAAAGTCGCTAAGTTTAACTTTAAAGCATATCGGACGTGTGTTCACCTCCGAGTCCCTCTCAGCTCCAAATCCTCTAAGGCTGGGGATTATCTGCACAGTTAAAGAAAATGGGGTGAGTTACGAGAACTCAGTGTGTAATCCCTCATTACGGTGGTGATGCGGGCCTAAGCCCTATTCGAGAATGATGCGGGCCTAAGCCCTATTCAGTAACAGAGTGGGCCAAAGCCCAAATACATATCAATGCAACACAGAAATGTAACCCAACCCAGTCCAGCCAACACACCATCCGTACCAACTAACACACCTTGTGGGGACCAAGTCAACCCACTCAGCTAGCACACCAATAACGCAGTCTAGTTGCTAATAATAACGCAGCAAAGCTGCCAATAACAGTAAATGTGGCTGAGCCACCAGAATCAGTATACGTGGAAAAAGCCACTAAATCAGTATAACGTGGCAGAGCCACCAGTACAGTGCTTCTGTAACGCCCCGAATTTGGGCCTAGTAGAATTTGGCCTATTGGGCTTTGGGTCTCAGAAAATTTTTAAGTGAGCAAGAAAATGACAAATTGCATGTTTGCTTTAATGGTTAATGAATTTGGAGTGTATAGGGGTGTTGGAGATGTCCTGGGATCAAGTAAAGGTATAGGAAAAATTTTGGTTTTAGCCCTAGGGAATAGTGACTTCAGTTAGTAGGCCTTTTAAATAAATGAAGAAGGAAAATGAAACAAAAGGGCTTGTGGTGTAGTGGCAAAGTGACGCCACTTAGGGAGCAGGGAGGTGGCGTCATTAGCATGCAAGGGAGTCCAAGGTTCGAGGCTTAAGAGTGGTGAATTTAGGGGCTTTATTTTTTGCACAAGGAAGGAAGGTAGTGGCGCTAGAATGGACTCTGGAAGGGAGTGATCAAGAGAGAATTTTAAGGTAAAAATAAGAGAGAAAAGATAGGGGATTGAGGTGTGGATGTGTTGGTGCCGAATGGGACTTTGGGGGTAGGAAATTTGGCTATAGGCTATATATAGGTGCCGATTTGGGAAGTCTAGGGTAATGCCAAAATTTTGTTTTTCCCTTTAGCCGAATTCCTCACTTTTGAGTTGCCAAAACACTTTTTCTCTCTAAGTACTCAGAAGCCGAATCCTCCATACTTTTTCTTCTCAAGTTCTCTGTTAGTTCAACTTTGGTTTAGCTGACCCCCTTCTTCTATTCTTCTTATTTGTGCCGAATAACCCCTTTGACTATACTAATCTCTAAAGCCGGATCTCATTCAGTAGCTATCTAGGCCGCAGGATCAAGGGTTGGATTCGGTAAGTACTTAGTCAATCTCCTTTAGTGTGTTTTGGTAAAAGTCGGAGGGCTATCTAACTCTTTCTTGTCGTTAACCCTGTATTAACAAGGGTAGGGTTCAAAGATCGCAAGCGTAGTAAGGATCGTTAGCAAGTGGTAAGTGTACTCGTCTCAATTGTGGATTAGTAAGTGGCGAAGGTAAGTGTGGCTTATAGAGGTGACTTGTGTGGAATATGAGTCACTTGTTTTTTTAATAGTATATGTGCGGGTGCAGATCTAGGTGAAATTCGTGAATAGTAGCTAAGGAAGGGCTACTAGAACTGGTGGCACACGGTAAGGTTATGGTAAGGCTTCGGTTTTTGGTAAATACTGTGGTTAAGTGTGTGACTGATTGGAGGTTGGTATTGGTTGTAGGTTCAAGGCTGAGGGTAGTGTAACACGTCTCATTTACCAGGTGTGTACAAACACTACACACACATGATGTCGGCAACGCCGAAAAGCTGAAAAGCCGAAAGTGGATAAATGGGCCTGCCGAGCTCGTGGGCCCAAATCGGCAAGGGTTGATATGTGAACTTGAATATTGATTTGACATGGTTGGTTGTATAATTTGATTATGATCGGGCCTAATGGGCTATATAAACATGATTGGGCTTAATGGGCTATATGGACATGATTGGGCCTAGTGGGCCTTATGGGATTTTAGAAATGTATACTAGGGTTTTAATGGACTCTAGGCCTAGTTCTGATAAATTCTTAAATAGCATAAAACTTAATTTAATAATCAAACATGTCTGTGGACAAGTCGATAGGTTAGAGTGTGGTAATGGACGTATGCATGTCTAGGATTGGATCTAGGAAGAGCTTGGTACTTAAGCGGTCCTAGTGACCCACCTCTTCTTCTCTGGGATCCTACCTGGTGCATAGTGTTCGTTCACTTTAGCTGCGAGGACTTGTTGATGGGCCAAAGTTCATAACTAAAACCCGAGGTGAAGGAAATTATGGAAATACCCCTGTAGGGTAGAATTATGGAAATACCCCTGTAGGGTAGAATTATGGAAATACCCCTGTAGGGTAGATTTACAAAAATACCCCTGGGTAGTGAAATGACTAAAATACCCCTAGGTGCTTAATGTGTGAAAATGTGTATGTTGCATTCATGAGATATATGTTGCACTTGGGTGGGTTTGTTGATACGGAGGAAGATATGTGAGGATCGCATAGTCGCTTGACGATCGTGGATCCACCGGTGGCTTTAAGCCCATTATATGCTTAGGAGCCTTGCTGCAACGTTTGAGTAGTGCCGCTGTTGGTGCTACCTTTGGAGTGTAGGGATCGGTGGGTTGATATTTATATCCCCATAGGAGTGTAGGGTTGGAAGGGAAATGGAGTGCAGGGTTGGATTTGGGATGGGAGCATTGCATTCATGTGATACTGATGTGATATGAGGTCATTGTGGGCTAAGGCCCAAGACCACCGATTTTGATAGGGCTTAGGCCCAATGTGATAATTACATGATTGGATTACCAAGGGTCGTACACACTGATTTCCGAAACTCACACCCTTTTATTAAATGTTTCAGGTGACCCTCAGTAGACGGCTAGACGTGGAAGAAGACTCGGGGATGGCCACACTGCAAGCTACTTAGAAGTTTTTAATTAGTTTCGAATGACTTTATTTTAATTACTTTATTTTCATTGGGATGTAATAAGGCCTTGTATCTCCAATTTGACTTTACACTTGGGTTTTATTATTGTTTCAACTGCCTAATTATTAAACTTATATAAATTTCTAAAGTTTAACATGGTTTTCGAAATAACTATAACATATGGACGTTTTCTTAAAACATGGGCTTTCTTCATAACTTAACAAGTTGCAAGGATTTTGGGTTTCTAAATCTTAAACTTAAGTTTTAAACTAAACAAAGTCATTTTGGAATTATCCCTTTGATGTGACATCACCGAATTCACTTAACTTTTCTTTAGAAGGGTTTTCAATGAAAACAAGGTTTTCGCAAAAACACTTCAATGTGACACGCCGGATTCGGGCCTAACTTCTAGGCCGGGTTTAGGGTGTTACAGCTTCTTCCAAAATCCATAACCCAACCCAATGCAGTATGTCATGTCATATTTAACTCATGTATGCAGTGCATCACAATCAAAATCGGTCATACAATTAATACTCATACATCAATGATACTACCACTAAGGGTATAACGGTTATTTGGTCGGTTGGGGTTAAATCAATAATTCATCCCTCAGGGGTATTCCAGTAATTTTACCCATTGAGGGTAGTTCAGTAATTTCACCCATTGGGGGTACTTCAGTAATTTACCCATCGAGGGTATTTCAGTAGTTTACCCATCGAGGGTATTTCGGTAATTTACCCATCGAGGGTATTTCGGTAATTTACGCATCGAGGGTATTTTGGTAATTTCAGTCATCTAACGGCTTTTCCATAGGCCTACTGTCGCCTCGAGCGACACATGTTCCCTTTCTGGTCAAAACGGTGCATCTGGGCCTAAAGCCCAATTTCGGCCCAAGCGGGCCCACACGCTCTTGTGGCCCATTCAACCCATTTTCGGTCACAGTTCCACGAACCTCGTAGTTGCATCTATTATCCGGCACTTACCATGGATTTTGCCCCTGCGGGCCCATTAGCCCCTTTGGGCCCACTTGGCCCACTCCGGCCCAACAAGGCCCATTGCGGCCTAAGCCCACGAGAAAGTTCGTGGCACTCCCAACGGTCTATCACCAACATTTGTGGCACGATTTACCTCTACAAGCACTCACACACTCGAGTGTTCTTAGATGCCGATATTCCGGCTTTTTAGTACTTCAGCTTTTAGCCGATCCACAGATTATTAGGGTGTGAATTCACCCCTTCATACATCGCATTAACAGAACAGAAAGGGGTGCAAGATTACACACCTGCTTTGGTTTGTCGTTTGAGACCCTACCCGAGGCACCTATGATAACAATGATCATTAGTTAGTCTCAACACCCTTGGAGATTCATAATATTGAAATACCCTACTCACTAGCTTTACTTACCACGAGACGCGATCCCCTACAATGCAAAGGTAATTGGCCCTATTCCTTGGCTAATGAAAACGGGTCCCTAGCAATATTTGATGAACAAGTAAGAGTTAGCAACCATCCAACATTTGCCCCCCCACAGAGAAAAGAGGAAGACCGAAGTTTACTCATGAAATCACAAGAATACTAACTAGCAACGAATTAAGAAAGCATTTGAATTACTCCACCCTTACCAACACCAATGAACGACGACAATCGTCAGTTGTTTGACAACAGGATTCGGCCCCAACCACCAAGAACAAGAAGATTCAGAATGAAGAGAGTATGTAGATTAGGCTTACAAGATTTGGCCAGCAGAAAGAGAACTAAAGCTTTAAGAAGAAATGATATTCGGCTGAAGGAGAAATCGAAAAGGGAGAAGTGTAGCTATACGGCCAAGAGGAAAAGAAAAGAAAACGAGTGAAGTGTGAAGAGAAATGGGAAGAAGAGTAAGATTCGGCCAACCCAGAGAAGCTAAGACGAGCGACAAAAGTTTATGAAAGGTTACTAACAAGATGAGAAGAAAAAAAGAAAGATGCCCGAAAGGTAAAGAAAAGTGCACGGAATGCTTCAGAGAAGAAAACCCGAAAAGAATAAGAAAGAGAACTCCAAAAAAACAAAAAAAGGGTTTCAGTTTCTCCTATCACTCAAGGTTGCCGAATATGCTTCCAAATGCCACCCCTCTAGCCAAAATCTCCTACTTAGCCACACTCCCAAATTCGACCAACACTCCCACACACATCACTTCCCCGATTTTCTCCACAATAATCTCCTAGTATTGCTCCCCACCTTCCGTTTGAAACATTTGACCAAGTCCTCAACCTCCCTTGTAGAGTTTGATCCCAACTCTACTTCTTCCACTCCCAAGACATAAAATAAAAGTCTTGAATTGTAACTCTTGGGATTTGAACCCCATACTTCCTTGCTACTTCCTTGACGCCACAACCACAAGCCCCAAGCTCTCTTTGTGACTCCTAAATGCACACAAATATACTTAAGTCCTACAGCTAATAACCCTCTCCTCTTTAGGGCCAAAAACCAAAATTTTTCCAAAGCTCAGACTCGAACCCAAGCCTCCTTAAAGCCCCCAAATACGCTCAAATAGCAAGCCGCTCAAGCACAACATTAATTTTAAACAAAAATCACAGCCCCTAAATTTTGGGACGTTACAACTCTACCCCCCTTAAAGAAAATTCAGCCTCAAAATTTACCTGATCAGAAGAGGTGAGGGTATTGCTCTGGCATCGCCTCTTCAGGCTCCCACGTGGCTTCCTTTGAACTGTGATTACGCCACAACACCTTCACTAACAGAACAGTTTTCCTCCTCAGCACCTTAACATCACGATCCAGTATTTGCACCGGTTCTTCCTCAAAGGTCAGATCAGGTCTAACCTCGATCTCCTCCATCGGCACTATATGAGAGGGATCCGAATGATATCGTCTCAGCATAGAGACATGGAACACATCGTGTATACGATTTAACTCAGGAGGCAGCTCCAGCCGATAGGTGACCAGTCCTACACGTTTCAAAATTTGGTAAGGTCCGATGAATCTAGGGCTCAGCTTGCCTTTTTGCCCAAATATCAGAATCTTCTTCCATGGTGTGACCTTTAAGAAGACATAATCTCCCACTGCGTACTCAATCTCTTTACGCTTTAAATCAGCATATGATTTTTGCCTGTCAGATGCTTCTTTTAACCGATCTCGGATCAATTTTACTTTCTCCTCGGTTTTAGACACTAGCTCCGGCCCCAAGATTCGCCGCTCACCCAATTCTGTCCAACAAGTAGGGGTACGACACCTACGACCATATAATGCCTCATACGGTGCCATTTGAATACTGGATTGGAAGCTGTTGTTTGATCGGTGTGTCACAGTCTTAAAATTTATAATGAGAATGATCAAGCCTAAAAACAAACTTTGACAACGATTGAGGCAAGTGTACCTATCGAACAGTAGTATAGCTTAGTGGCAAGACCGGATTGTCGAACTCAAAGGAACCGAAAGTACTAATACTAACTTTCTTTTTATTATTTAGCCTTAAAATTGAAGTGAATCGGTTTAATCTAGAAAATTAACTAACTACTATGCTAAAGACGATGAGACAAAAAGAATGAAATTGGGGAAATACTTGTGGGAAAAACCAATTGATTAAAACAATACCCAAGGAAGAATCCACCTAGACTTCAATTGTTATCTAACTCTGAACCAGACGATTTATTCATTTGACTTGATTCGTAAGATTCCCTAATGTATATTAACCCCTCTCTCGAGGCGACTAACGTCTAACCCTAGGTTGATTAATTGAAATCTCTTTCTAATTAAAACCCCTAGAATCGCATTAACTCGATCTATAGACTCCCATATTAGGTTTCACCCTAATCCCGCAAAATCTCGTCACCCTATCTCTAGGCGTGCGATCAACTCCGCTTAATTATGCTAGATCTACTCTTAGGCAGGGACTTTTGCTCCTCCACCTAAGCACATCAAACTTGAATTAATATCCCGGAAATATCAACAAAAGAATTAAGAACACATAATTAAGAACAAATCAAATATTTATCATATAGTTCAGCAAACGATAACAAGATTCATCTTAGGTTTCATCCCCCTCAGGTATTTGAGGGTTTAGTTCATAATGATAATAGAATACATCTCAGAAGAAAAGATAAAACAAAACATAAGAAAAACCCTAAAACCCCTGAAGCAATTGAAGAGAGATCCTCTGTCTTGAGTATAACTCCGGCTTCTTGAGATGAATCAACTGGCTTTCTTCAATTAATTTCCACAATTCTGATCTTTCTGGCTCGGCTCCTTGGCCTAGCTGGACGCCCCTGAAAGTTGGCCTCTAGGGTGTTTATATAGGCTTTTGGAATGTGTTTCTTTATCCCTAAGTATCCAAATCCGAGTGAAATTCCTCTCCTCTACGGCAGGGACACGCCTTTGGCACACGCTCGTGTGAATCGTGGCTAGGCCGTGTTCAGTTCTGATTAGGGAGGCACGGTCGTGTTACTTGGGTCCAGGCCGTGTTGATTTCGTGATTTGGCCTATTTGGTCCGTTTTTTGCCCGTTTCTTGTTCCTTTCATCCTCCGGTGCTTTCCTGAGTATAAAACATGAAAACAAAGGATTAAGAGCTCCAAATTACCCAATTCAAGGCTTAAATCACCCAAAAGCATGCTAAATGTGGGTTTAAAATATGTTACTATTTCGGTTTATCAAATACCCCCACACTTAAGCGTTCGCTTGTCCTCAAGCAAAATTCTCAACTCATGATTAAAACAAACTTCCTTGATTCATAATATTCATCAATAATGTTTCATCATAATTCAAAGATAATTCATACATGGGTAATTCTGTAACACCCCAAACCCGGTCAACACGCTACGACCGAATTCAGCATGTCACAGGGAAAACCATTATTAAAGAAAACAAGTGGTTGATTAAATTTTGTGAAGAAACGTTATTGAAAACAAGTTGTCGTCTCTCATTTTAAGAAAACTTATGATTTTATGAAAAGCCGAACTAGTTTGAGTAATAAAGCTAAAAAAACCGTTTTCGCATTTAGTCTTAAAGTAAACTTAGTTTTACAGAAAATTGAGTTAGCTTGTTGTTACTACTTGTTTGTCGTTACCCGATGGTGAAGTTTTGGAAAATCCCGATACTTTGTAAAAAGTTTAGAAAACATTCATTAATAGATTATTAGGCATGCCGTTTTGTTTAACTTAAGCAAAATATAATGTAAATTCAAAGCAGATAAATAAACCCTAAAATAAAAGTTAGTGGCCTTATTACAACCCAAAACCAAATTTAAAGCAAAGTAAAAACCGAAATGATAGTTCAAAACAAAAACCCGAAATATTGTGCATGGCCACCTCGAGTCCGCCCCGACTCCGCATCCGCGATCTATGATTCATCTGCAAAATGTAAAGGAAGGGGTGAGTCACTGAAACTCAGTGTATAAATCCCCATCCCGAAAATATTGATGCCCTTACACAGTTTCACAAGCCAATATGCGTGTCATGCAACCCAAACCTAACCATCCGAAACTCCTGTATCTACCCCGTGTGGTACCAAACCACTGGTGGTCAAAACCACTGGTGACCGTAGTCACAAATAATATGTATATATGTGGTCAAAACCACTGGTGACAATCTAGAATCATGCCTTCCCCCTCCTCTCATCATACCCAACTGTATGATCATACTTTTCATGGCATAACAATCATGCTTAACATACAAAAATCACATGGCATGGCATATTCAGATTTACATAGGCATTTAACGTTAGCCAAACAAGTGGACTTACCCGGAGTCCTCGCTTTTACCCACAAGGGTAACATATCGATTGCAAAGTTATTCCGCTTTTGACAACATACATGATAAACATATTAACTAATGAAGTGTGTAAGAGTTACACACTGGTTACCGCAAGACTACGCTTTTTACGCCAAGACCGCCGTTAATCGACACTATCGCTATCCGCCTACTCTCCTGTTCCGATCTTTGGTCCACACCGAGGTGGCCAATCGCGAACCGCAGGTCTGACCCTCTTCTTGAATTTAGGGGTGGGGTCTCGGATCCAACCCTCCTAACGCTTGATTAGCCTCGAGTCCATAACACACCTTAGTCACCAGCCGAATCAAAGCAGAGAAAACGAACCAAAGAGATTAACGAGTTAGGCTAAGGCCCTTACCTAGACCGACAACTCTTGAAGCTTTTAGGCTTGATTCACAAGCCAAACGAATCTCGGAGATCAAAAGAATACGGCAACACTCCTTCCTACAATCGGCCAAACACCCACACACGTAGAAACCAAATAGCCTTGGCTTTGGCAAGAAAAACCCAAAGAGAAGGATAAAGAACCAGAAACAATCGCTACCAACCTCGAGCAGAGATTCGATTAACCCCAAAAAATTGGCGAGTACGGAAGATGAGGGAAATTCGACAAATCAGGAGGAGAAGATGTAAGAATCGAAAAAGAGAACCCAAGAGAAAAATAAAAATACAAGATTAAGGGTGATTCGGCTAAAGAAGACACTCACCAAAACGAACGTTGATGATGCTTGATCTCGAGCCAAAGAAATGGAGAGGAGAAAATAGTTAAAACTAACTTGTTGATGAAGAGAAGAAGTAGTTTTGGCTCTTAAGGAGATTGAGAGAAATAAGTGAGAGTGACTAGGGTATTCGGCTATCACAAGATGTGGATGAAAAGAGAAAGAATGATGAGTACCAGACGCGGCTATGACTAAGATGAGAAGAGAAGAAAGATTTATGTATTTCGCAAAGAAAAAGGGATTGAGAGAAAAAAAGAAGTCAATTGAGAGGGGACTAGTTTTGGTTTTTGGTTTGGAACAAATAAAATGAAGAAAAAGAGTAGAGGATATTGCAGTTTCGGCAAAACCAAAGATAGAAAAAGAAGAGAAGGCTTTAGGGAATGCTTCGATTTTGGTACTTGAGAGAAAAGGCAACAATGGGGTATTTCGGTTTGCCACAAAACAAGAGAGTGCCTAGCCGAAAATGCTCTCCTAAGTTGTCTATTGAAATTCGGCACCCCCCTCTAAGCTATCCAAACCAATTCCTCCTTTCCCCCTAGAGTTTGACATTCGGCCAACTCTAAGCTCCCATGCCCATCTCCTCAATTTTCTCCTGACCACTCATTCAAACAGATTTGAATGAGTCAAACTCCTACAACTTCTCCCCACCAGTCCTTTGAATCTGTTGACTCTTTCAACAGCTATCCACCAGAGTTCATCTTGAGAACACCTCCTCCAAGTCCTGGCGTCAAAAAGAATAAGCAGAAAGGAATTCCTGCAGCTCGAACCAAGGCTCTCCCACTTGCATGTGGCATCACTCCCCTTTGTGCCTAAGTGGCGCCTCCCTTGCCACTTTACCACTGGAATACTTGTGTCAAAGCACTCCAATAATTTCCCTTAACACCTAACCCTCTCAGCTCCCCCTTCCAAGTATCCAAAACCAAAAATTTTCGACAAGGCTCTAGCCTATTCCTGGCTCATGCCTAGCCCCTAAAACACCCTAGACTAGCACCACAACCATACTATCACATGCAAACACAGGTAAATGCAAGACCCCGATTTAAGGATGTTACAGTTCTACCCCCTTTAAAAATAATTTCAGCCTCGAAATTACCTGGTCAAAAGAGTTGAGGGTATTGCTGTCGCATCACATCCTCTGGTTCCCATGTAGCCTCTTCCGTTCCATGATTTTGCCATAACACTTTCACCAAAGGAATTGATTTCCTACATAAGACTTTGACATCCTGATCCAGTATCTGCACTGGTTCTTCCTCAAAAGACAAATCCGGGCTCACCTCGATTTCCTCCATTGGCACAACATGCGACGGATCTGAACGATAGCGCCTAAGCATGGAGACATGAAACACGTCGTGAATTTGACTCAAATTTGATGGCAACTCGAGCTGATAAGCTACTGATCCTACCCGCTTCAACACCGTATATGACCCGATAAACCTAGGGCTCAGCTTGCCATTCCGACCAAACCTCAGCACCTTCTTCCATGGCGACACTTTCAGAAAGACCTTGTCACCCACTGCAAACTCTATATCCCTCCGCTTAAGATCAGCATAGGACTTCTGCCTGTCCAAAGCTTCCTTCAGACGAGCTCGAATCACCTTAACCTTATCATCTGTTTCAGCAACCAACTCTAGACCCAACATCTGACGTTCACCCAGTTCTGTCCAACACGTAGGGGTACGACACTTCCATCCATATAATGCTTCATATGGTGCCATCTGGATACTTGTCTGATAACTATTATTGTACGCAAACTCTACCAGCGGTAGAAATTCTTCCCAACTACCTCTAAAATCCAAAACACAACCCCTTAACATATCTTCCAAGATCTAAATCACCCTTTCTAATTTCCCATCTGACTGCAGATGAAATGCCGTACTGAAATCCAACCTTGTACCTAACGCCTGATGCAACGCTTTCCAAAACCTTGACGTGAATCTGGGATCCCTATCTGAGATAATCGACACCGGCACTCCATGCAGTCTCACGATTTCCGCTACATACAACTTAGCCAACCTTTGGAATGAGTAATCAACCTGAACCGGTACAAAATGAGCTAATTTTATCAGACGATCAACAATCACCCAGACTGAATCCTTCTTGCTAGGCATAAGGGGTAGCCCACTGACAAAATCCATCGTAATCCTTTCCCACTTCCACTGCGGAATCTTTACCGGCTGCAACAGACCCGATGGTAACTGATGTTCAACTTTGACTTACTGACACGTCAGACACTTACTTACAAATTTGATTACTTCCCGCGCCGGATTCGGCCACGTAATCATTCCCGCAAATCTCGGTACATCTTGCTACCTCCGGGATGCATAAGCGTATGGACTGCTATGAGCTTCTCGAAGAATCCTCGCCTTAACTCAACGTCCGCCCGGCATACAAACTTTCCCTTGAAAACACAACACTCCATCATTCGCTGAAGCTATAACCCTCCATTCCACCATTCTCGCACTTGTAAACATCGAGCACTTAAAACTTCATCCACTAGCTGTTTCTCCTTAACCAGATTCACCCAAGTCGGCTTCACCTACAATTCCGCTAACAGACTCCCGTCATCATACAGGCTAAAGTGGGCAAACATTGCTCTCAGGTCCGCTACGACCTTACGGCTCAATGCGTCAGCCACTACGTTAGCCTTACCGGATGGTATTCAATCGAGCGATCGTAGTCCTTCAACAACTCGATCCACCTCCATTGCCTCAAATTCAATTACGAGTCAAGAGGTACTTCAAACTCTTGTGATCCGTGTAGACTATAGACTTCTCCCCATACAAGTAATGCCTCTAAATTTTTAGGGCAAAAACCACTGCAGCCAACTCCAGATCATGTGTCGGGTAGTTCACTTCGTGAGGTCTCAACTGCCGAGACGCATACGCCACTACTTTCCCCTCTTGCATCAGCACACATCCTAATCCGGTATGCGACGTATCACAATACACCGTAAACTCTTTCCCCGCTTCAGGCTGAATCAAAACTGGAGCTTCTGTCAAAATCCTTTTTAACTTGTCAAAACTTTCCTGTTGCTTATCTGACTACAAAAATGGAACCCCTTTTCTCAGCAACTTGGTCAACGGTGCTACAATCAAGGAAAACCCTTCCACAAATCTTCTGTAATATCCTTTCAAACCCAGAAAACTCCGAATCTCTGCCACAGACTTAGGTGGTTTCCAGTCTAAAACTGCTTCTATCTTCCGAGGGTCCACTCTAATCCCCTCAGCTGACACCACATGCCCCAAGAAGGTTACTTCCTTCAGCCAGAACTCGCACTTACTAAACTTTGCGAATAGTTGCTTCTCCCTCAGAATCTGTAAAACCACACGTAGAAGCGCGTCATGCTCCTCCTCAGATTTCGAGTACACCAATATGTCGTCTATAAACACTACGATTTAACCGGTCCAAGTAACATTTGAAACACCCGATTCATCATGTCCATGAACGCTGCCGGCGCATTGGTCAACCCGAACGGCATTACCAAGAACTCGTAGTGCCCATAACGAGTGCGAAAAGCCATCTTGTGAATATCAGCCTCCTTCACCTTGAGTAGGTGATACCCCGACCTTAAATCAATCTTAGAGAAGACTGATGCACCCTTAAGTTGATCGAACAGATCGTCTATCCTCGGCAACGGGTACTTGTTCTTGATCGTCAACTTATTCAGCTGTCGGTAATCTATACACATCCGCATTGTACCATCTTTCTTCTTAACAAAAAGCACAGGCGCTCCCCAAGGTGATACACTCAGCCGGATGAAACCCCGGTCCAACAATTCCTGAATCTGTGCTTTCAGTTCCACCAACTCCTTCGACGCCATCCTATATGGAGCAATAGACACTGGCGCAGTTCCGGGTAACAGATCTATACCAAACTTAACTTCACGGTCTGGAGGCAGACCCAAAAGTTTTTCTAGGAATACATCGATAAATTCCTTCACCGTTCGGACATTCCTACAGTTGATTCCTTGGCCTCTAATGCACAGACATGAACCATGAACGCCTCACATCCTTTCCTCACCATTTTCTCGGCCTTCAGAGCAGATACTACGTTGGATAGATAATCCCTTCTATTAGCTATCATCACCACCTCTTCGCCCTCAACAGTTCTCAATACCATGCGCTTAGTGCGTGATCCAAACTTGCTTGGTACCTCACTAGCTGATCCATCCCAAGGATCAAATCGAACTCCCGAATGGCGGTTCCATCAGATCGCCAAAAACACTACCCTCAAGTTCTAGGGTACATCCCTATCTGATTTGTTTACTTCTACAGAGTGACCTAGAGGGCTAATTACTGTCATCTCCTTAGAAGAAATCTCAAAGGCTAAATTCATAGTTCCCACTATACTACTGGCAACATAAGAATGCGTTGAACCAACGTCTATCAAAGCATTATAAGGCAGTCCAAAAATTAAGAACGTATTGGTTATGACATCCGGTGTGTCGCCCTCCTCTCGACACCTTGCTGCATAGACCAGCCCAGGCTGTCTTACCTCTATACTCCCAGCACCTCTGCCCGGTATTCCGCGGCCTCGTCCAGAACCATTACCTCCCCTAGCCGAACCGCGACCCCTTTGTGGTTGCTGACCATCCCTCCTAAACTATGTACGGCCTTGACCCTCAGATTGGATCCTGGCTGACCTCTGCGGACAATCCCTTACTCGGTGCCCCATTGACCCATACTCGAAGCACCCTCTGTTTCTGGTCCAACACTCTCCCGAATGAGACTTCCCACATCGAGCACACCGTGGCGGCCACTGAGTAGTAGCAGCAGGCCTTGCAGCTTGATTCGGCCCACCATATCTAGCCCTTTTCTGCGGATTCCCGGAAGACCCTGATAACCCAGAATTCCTCTTAGTCCAATTCCTATCCTGGTTCTGTCTCACTGACTGTTTCACCTCCTCAGCAATCTTGGCCTTCTCTACCAAGACTGCAAATTCTCTCTCCTTCTGTGGAGTAATCAACATTCGTAGCTCATCTCTCAACCCGTCTTCAAATCTGACACAGCGCTCGTGTTTCGTAGCCACGATACCCCGAGCATAACGACTTAACCGAAGAAACTCCGCCTCATACTCCGACACTGACTTATTCCCCTGGACCAAATTCAAGAACACCTTGCGCTGTGCATCAATGTAACTGGCCCCAACGTACTTCCTCTGATAAGCTGCCTTAAAGAAATCCCAGGTGATGTCGTCGGCCATTGCTCCATCCCTGATCGTGAGCCACCACTGATAAGACTCATCCCGGAGAAGAGACACTATCCCCTTCAGCTTCTCCTCAGCCGAAAAATCTAAGTCATCCATTATATGTTCCGTTGCCTCCAGCCAATACTCAGCTATATTGGGAGCCACACCAGATACACCCCTGAATACCTCTGCTCCATTCGCCCGGAGTCGTTCGGACACAGATTTCTGAGCTCCCGTTCCAACGCCTACACCCGCGACTCTCTCCAGAACCCGCAGTATCGCCTGCGACACTGCGCCGTCACCACCCGTCTGATCCTAAAACTCCGTACCCACAGTTGGCGGTGGTGGTACCTCATTCTCAGACCCATGACCAGACCCCATCGGTTCTGACACAGTCATCCTACCTCTACCACGACCACGCGTATTACGCCCACGTCCTCGGGTGCTCATGACTACCGATCACGAATTAATCTAATTTTAGAATTTTATGCATTAGATTCGTTCCACTGTTATTACAGCACAGTTTTATGAACAGTTTATTATAGGGATCGTTCTCGTAAGTTCACACAATCCTACAAGTTTCAGTCTTTAAAGTAATTTCCGATTACTACCAGTCATATCACAATCATCACAATCATATAAACAACAGTTAGGGGTACTTACCTGTGCGGATCGGTGCCGGAGACTCGGTGCCATGCTTTCCCCAAATCAAGCATCTTTCATCAAAATCATTTCGCAACCCATTATTGAAAATATTTTAGGCCTCGGGCCCACAGCCGAGCTTTTAAACTTGGCTCTGATACCAAAATTGTAACACCCCAAACCCGGTCAACACGCTACGACCGAATTCAACATGTCACAGGGAAAACCATTATTAAAGAAAACAAGTGGTTGATTAAATTTTGTGAAGAAACGTTATTTAAAACAAGTTGTCGTCTCTCATTTTAGGAAAACTTATGATTTTATGAAAAGCCGAACTAGTTTGAGTAATAAAGCTAAAAAAAACCGTTTCGCATTTAGTCTTAAAGTAAACTTAGTTTTACAGAAAATTGAGTTAGCTTGTTGTTACTACTTGTTTGTCGTTACCTGATGGTGAAGTTTTGGAAAATCCCGATACTTTGTAAAAAGTTTAGAAAACATTCATTAATAGATTATTATGCATGCCGTTTTGTTTAACTTAAGCAAACTATAATGTAAATTCAAAGCAGATAAATAAACCCCAAAATAAAAGTTAGTGGCCTTATTACAACCCAAAACCAAATTTAGAGCAAAGTAAAACCGAAATGATAGTTCAAAATAAAAACCCGAAATATTGTGCATGGCCACCTCGAGTCCGCCCTACTCTGCATCCGTGATCTATGATTCATCACGCAAAATGTAAAGGAAAGGGTGAGTCACCGAGACTCGGTGTATAAATCCCCATCCCGAAAATATTGATGCCCTTACACGCTTCACAAGCCAATATGCGTGTCATGCAACCCAAACCTAACCATCCAAACTCCTCAGATCTACCCGTGTGGTACCAAACCACTGAGTGGTCAAAACCACTCAGTGACCGTAGTCACAAATAATATATATATGTGGTCAAAACCATCGTGACCGTAGTCACAAATAATATGTATATATGTGGTCAAAACCACTGGTGACCGTAGTAACAAATAATATGTATATATGTGGTCAAAACCATCGTGTGTGATCTAGAATCATGCCTACCCCTCCTCTCATCATACCCAATCTGTATGATCATACTTTTCATGGCATAACAATCATGCTTAACATACAAAAATCACATGGCATGGCATATTGATTTACATAGGCATTTAACATTAGCCAAACAAGTAGACTTACCCGGAGTCCTCGCTTTTACCCACAAGAGTAACATATCGATTGCAAAGTTATTCCGGCTTTTGACAACATACATGATAAACATATTAACTAATGAAGTGTGTAAGAGTTACACACTGGTTACTCGTGAAGACTACGCTTTTTACGCCAAGACCGCCGTTAATCGACACTCATCGCTATCTCCGCCTACTCTTCTACATTCCGATCTTTGGTCCACACCTAGGTGGCCATCGCAAATCGCAGATATGACCTCTTCTTGAATTTAGGGGCTGGGGTCTCAGATCCAACCCCTCCTAACGCTTGATTAGCCTTCGAGTCCATAACACACCTTAGTCACCACCCGAATCAAAGCAGAGAAAACGAACCAAAGAGATTAATGAGTTAGGCTAAGACCCTTACCTATATCGACAACTCTTGAAGCTTTTAGGCTTGATCCACAAGCCAAACGAATCCCGGAGATCAAAAGAATGCGGCAACACTCCTTCCTACAATCGGCCAAACACCCACACACAGAAACCAAATAGCCTTCGGCTTTGGCAAGAAAACCCGAAAGAGAAGGATAAAGAACCAGAAATAATCGCTACTAACCTGAATAGGAGATTCGATTAACCCCCCAAAAGAAATCGGCACTAGCACAGAAGATGAGGAAAATTTGGCAAATCAGGAGGAGAAGATGTAAGAATCGAAAAAGAGAACCCAAGAGAAAAATAAAAATACAAGATTGAGGGTGATTCGGCTAAAGAAGAAACTCACCAAAACGAACGTCGATGATGCTTGATCTCGAACCAAAGAAATGGAGAGGAGAAAATAGTTCCGGCCTAACAGTGATGAAGAGAAGAAGTAGTTTCGGCTCTTAAGGAGATTGAGAGAAATAAGTGAGAGTGACTAGGGTATTCGGCTATCACAATATGTGGATGAAAAGAGAAAGAATGATGACTACCAGATGCGGCTATGACTAAGATGAGAAGAGAAGAAAGATTTATGTATTTCAGCAACAAAAGAGGGATTGAGAGAAAAGAAAAGAAGTCAATTGAGAGGGGACTAGTTTTGGTTTCGGTTTAGAACAAATAAAATGAAGAAAAAGAGTAGAGGATATTGCAGTTTCGGCAAAACCAAAGATAGAAAAAGAAGAGAAGGCTTTAGGGAATGCTTCGATTTTGGTACTTGAGAGAAAAGGCAACAATGGGGTATTTCGGTTTGCCACAAAACAAGAGAGTGCCTAGCCGAAAATGCTCTCCTAAGTTGTCTATTGAAATTCAGCACCCCTCTCTAAGCTATCCAAACCGATTCCTCCTCTCCCCCTAGAGTTTGACATTCGGCCAACTCTAAGCTCCCATGCCCATCTCCTCAATTTTCTTCTGACCACTCATTCAGACAGATTTGAATGAGTCAAACTCCTACAAATTCTCCCCACCACTCCTTTAAATCTGTTGACTCTTTCAACAGCTATCCACCAGAGTCCATCTTGAGAACACCTCCTCCAAGTCCTGGCGCCAAAAAGAATAAGCAGAAAGGAATTCCTGCAGCTTGAACCAAGGCTCTCCCACTTGCATGTGGCGTCACTCCCCCTTGTGCCTAAGTGGCGCCTCCCTTGCCACTTTACCACTAGAATACTTGTGTCAAAGCACTCCAATAATTTCCCTTAACACCTAACCCTCTCAGCTCCCCTTTCCAAGTATCCAAAACCAAAAATTTTTGACAAGGCTCTAGCCTATTCCTGGCTCATGCCTAGCCCCTAAAACACCCTAGACTAGCACCAAAACCATACTATCACATGCAAACACACGTAAATGCAAGACCCTGATTTAAGGATGTTACAAATTCAACTCAAAGAGTCCTAAAGATTCAAACAATCTAAGTCATATATTTGTGTAGCACAAAACGTAGGTGTTTCCCTTCATCTAAATAACTACCTCTGATTCAAAACTGACAAGAATTGACATCCTCACTAAAGATTCACTCAAATCACCCGAAGTGTTTAAGGTTTAGAATTAAGCACTCAAACATCAAACATGAAGAGTTAATCCCATAGGCTTGCATGAAAATCAAATCTCCACCACTATAATATGAAATGATGCACAAATCAAAAGGTCTTTAACAGGTTTGCAACGGGGCTTGGGTTAAGGTATGGATAAAGGCTGAATTAGAGGGTTAGAATCGAGACTGACCTGAAAAATTACCTAACCAGAAATAATGAACTGATAATAAACAATTACATCAATTGAGAACTTGTAATAATAATACTATTACTAATACGAGCTTCTTTTTCAACCATTGGGATTTAAACGTATAAGCTCACTTAATCACAGAACTAATAATGAATATACTTCAATTTTTTTAAGAACAAATCAAATATATATAATAATTGATGAGTTCACTATCGAAATCAATAGGCAATCGATCAGATCAAATCTCAATATAAGCGTAGTCAAAAGGAATGGTGATAATAAAAACAAAGGGTTTTGGGATAATATTAGTGGGTGAGTCAATAAAAAGGGTTGTTAGGATCAACGGGGTTCACTAGGGGTTAATAAAATGGGTAGGCTTTTTAGTGGAGTGAGTGGGTTAAAACCTAGTTGCCTTTATCATCTTAGTATATCAAATCAAAGGTGTGGTCTCGACATGTATAATCGATGCAAGTTCTAGAATAACAAATCAATGTTGACACACTCATAATCAATAAAGTGAGCAAGAAAAAGAATATATGCTCTATAAGGCTCAACATCTCACAAAAATTATGGCATTTTGATGTCAACCTAGTAAATTTCAAACTTCAAAGTAATATTCCAATTCAGGTAGACAACCTAGAAAAATTTTTAATTAAGAAAAATAGACTTATCATGCTTGACTCTATAGTATCTTAAAGTATAAATAATCAATGCATAATTATCAATGACTTAATCTCAAACATATCAACAAAAATCATAAATCATAGGAAATTTCATTCTAATCATAATATGAGAAACTTACTTTAAGACAAGGCATAATTCAGGATTTGAGAATAATGCAAAAAGTTTGGCACTTTTAAGATTCACCCCCCACACTTAAGGTGTACATTGCCCTCAATGTACAAAGATAAATATAAATGTTATAGTAAGAAAATCAAAAGGAAGGGAAAGAAGTGAAACTTCCTGAATTTTGGATGGAGTCAAAGAAAAGAAGCGATGGAATTTCAGCCCGAGCTGGAGTTGGCAGTGGTCGTGGTGTGGTGGTTTCCCACAGTCTCTGGGCTAGATGAAGAAATTGGGTAGCTCGTGCAGAATTAGCCAAGACATAATAATAATAATTCAAACTATACTAATTATATATTTAAAGAAAAGCAAGCTAAAGTGAAGGAAAATAAAAAGTGAAATAAGATTAAAAGAAAAGATTAATTGACCGAAGAGTCCTTATTGTTGGATGGTTCGCGAGGTGGGCGTGATTTCTAAGGCTGCGGTGAAGTGGTGGTCGTGCTTGAGGTGTGATTCCCTAGCAGCCTGTAGAACCTAAAACCAAGAAACTACAATAAAATAAACTAAATTAAGCAGAAGAGAAGTAAAGATAAGGAAAATATATGAGAAGAGTAAAGAATAAGAAGAGTTAAATGGTCTCAAAGACCCTTGGCTTGTTGAATAATTGAAGCGACCGGCATGAACTTATATAGATCGATCTCCCACAGGGAGACTGTCCTTGGATCCTTTTGTTTCTTCGACATGGATGTGGTGTAGCTCAAGGGCTTTGTAGATGGAGGAATGAAGGAAAGAATGGAGGGGTTGGGAGGGGAGGGTGAATTTGAGTAGGGAAAAAGGGATGGGGAGTGGGTGAGAAAAGGGGGCAAGGGGTGTTTTAAATAGAATTTTCAAAACTGGTACATCCCCACGCCCGTGTACATTGGGCGTGTTGGGTCACACGGCCGTATCGCATGGCCGTGTTGTGTTTCGTTCGTTTCTCCCATGCCCGTTTCGTGGTCACCACGCCCATGTAGGATCAAACAGTGTCGACCACGCCGCATCGCACGGCCGTGGCTAGTTAGTTAGAGCACTGTGTTTTCCCTCGATTATCCGCCACGCCATATCACACGGCCGTGGCAATTTATAGTCGTCCGTGATCGGGAATCTTTCGTCATTGGCTCGTACTACCGCTCTGCTATGTCGAGATGGAAGTCCGTAGTATCCACATCGCCACGGCCACGCCGCGTGTGCAAGGCCGTGGTCCAAAGTCCGCACTTTGGTTAGTTTAAAATTAAATGCTGAAAAGGAAAAATAAAAGTAAAAATGTAAAAATTAATGGAGTTAGTGCTCGGGTTGCCTCCCGAGAAGCGCTCGCTTAAAGTCTTAAGCTAGACTTTCCTCTCATTCGCATAATCGAGGATGGTTTGAAAAGTTGAACATCTTTCCTCATGCTATCCGTCCTATTATCCGTGTATAATTCAAGTCGAGTAGCGTTTATTTTGAAAGTGCCAAATATAGGATTACTTATCTCGACCGCCTCCATGTATGAAAACCTTGATTACCTTAAAAGGGATTTCTTTTTTTGTATTAGGGTCGGAGGAGGAGATATTCGAGGGTCATTTTATCTAACAATACCGGTCTCCTATTTTAAAGTGATTTGTCGTTCCTACGAGCTCAAATGCAGTGGTTCCTCGGTTTCTCTTCGTGTATCCCTAGTGTTTCCTTGAAATGTGTCTTCCACTCATCTAGTTCATCAACTTGATCCCCTCGATCCTCATGAGTTGTTTCTTTGTTGGCATTGGTTGTGTTCTTTTGTGGTGCTTCCTGCAAAGAAGGGTTAACCGAATGGTTATCAATAGAATTTACTTTCTCACCTTGTTTGCTCGATGTTCTAACCGAATCGAGAGCCTAAAGAGTGATCTGTCTCATCACCTACACAGAGTATGAGTTCACTGCGTCAACATCAATTTTAGTCCCGCGATTTGCTAAAAAGGGCCTTCCTAGAATTAATGGGATACTATTGTCCTCATCCATGTCTAAAACAACAAAGTCTCATCGGGAATACGAATTTATCAATCTTTACTAGCACATCTTCGATTATACCCCTAAGAATTCTAACAGTTTTATCACTAATTGAATGCTCATCCTAGTTTGTTTGGGTTTCCCTAGACCAAGTTGTTTAAACATTTTATAAGGCATGACATTTATGCTTGCCCCTAAATCACTAACGATTATCAATAGATAAACTACCAATTAAGCATGGAATTGTAAAACTCCTGGAACTTTTAATTTTTGTGGTAATTTATTTTGGAGAATTGCTCGAGCACTTTGCGTTGAGTTCCACATGCGATTCCTCGTCTAGCTTTCGCTTGTTTGTCAAAAGCTTTTTTAAGAATTTCCTTGAATCTGGCATCTGTGAAAGAGCTTCAAGTAATGGTAAGTTAATATGTAATTTCTTTAAAAGTTTAAGAAACTTACCGAACTATTCCTCTGTGTCGTCTTTTTTCATCGCCTCGGGGTATGGTATATGAGGTTAGTACTCTTTAATTACCGGTTTTGGCTTTTTACTTCCTTCCTCAACCTTACCTTATTCTATCACATTCTCTTGCCTTAAGTGAGGCTCATCTAACCCTACAATATCATGAGTTGATATGGCTTGAATCTGCTCCCTTGGGTTAGTTTCAGTGTTGCTTGGCAATCTACCTTGTGGTCGTTCCATCAAGATCTTGGTGATTTGCCCAATTTGATCTTTGAGCTCTTGTGTCGATGCTTCTTGTTTTTCAAGTTTTGTTTCTATACTTTGGAAACGTGTTTCTGTTGCTGCTATATATTTTGTCAGCATCTCCTCAAGGTTCGGCTTCTTTTCCTGTGGGTACTGCTGCTGTTGGAAATTTAGAGGGTGTTATTGTCTTTGATTTCCTTGACCACCCCATGAAAAATTGGGGTGGTTCTTCCAACCTGGATTGTAAGTATTGCTATAAGGGTTATTTTGATATCTGAAATTATTACTTACATAGTTCATTTGTTTGCCTTTTATGCCATGTCCGTAGGGTGGGTACTCAGGATTCGCCACACCTCCACTTGTTTCGCACTGTATAACGGGTTGTACTTGCAAGGAATTACACAAACCATCAAATTTTTTAGTTAAAACATCAACCTGATTCGATAGCATGGTTACTGCGTCGAGGTTGAAAACACTGGCAGCTTTCGTGGGCTTTGTCCTCGTGACTTTCCACTGATAGTTATTTAGGGACATCTCCTCTATAAATTCGTTAGCTGCTTCAGGTGTTTTATTATTCGATCTCACTATCGTAAATTAAAGGTCCTGTCGAGTTCCTTCTAGTCATAAACTAGAGGTACCTACAAGAAGCAAAGACTAAAATTTAGAAAGATAAAAATAGAAAACAAAATAAGAGTAAAATTGTAGAAAATAAAAATGGCTAAAGTAATAAAAATTGAGTGTTCTTAATATTTCAGTTTCAAGAACATGGCGCCAAAAACTTGATCGGTGTGTCACAGTCTTAAAATTTATAATGAGAATGATCGAGCCTAAAAACTAACTTTGACAATGATTGAGGAAAGTGTACCGATCGAACAGTAGTATAGCTTAGTGGCAAGACCGGATTGTCGAACCCAAAGGAACCGAAAGTACTAATACTAACTTTCTTTTTATTATTTAGCCTTAAAATTGAAGTGAATCGGTTTAATCTAGAAAATTAACTAACTACTAAGCTAAAGACGATGAGACAAAAAGAATGAAATTGGGGAAATACTTGTGGGAAAAACCAATTGATTAAAACAATACCCAAGGAAGAATCCACCTAGACTTCACTTGTTATCTAACTCTGAACCAGATGATTTATTCATTTGACTTGATCGGTAAGATTCCCTAATGTATATTAACCCCTCTCTCGAGGCGACTAACGTCTAACCCTAGGTTGATTAATTGAAATCTCTTTCTAATTAAAACCCCTAGAATCACATTAACTCGATCTATGGACTCTCATATTAGGTTTCACCCTAATCCGGCAAAATCTCGTCACCCTATCTCTAGGCGTGCGATCAACTTCGCTTAATTATGCTAGATCTACTCTTAGGCAGGGACTTTTGCTCCTCCACCTAAGCACATAAAACTTGAATTAATATCCCGTAAATATCAACACAAGAATTAAGAACATATAATTAAGAACAAATCAAATATTTATCATATAGTTTAGCAAACGATAACAAGATTCATCTTAGGTTTCATCCCCCTCAGGTATTTGAAGGTTTAGTTCATAATGATAATATAATACATCTCAGAAGAAAAGATAAAACAAAACATAAGAAAAACCCTAAAACCCCCTGAAGGAATTGAAGAGAGATCCTCCGTCTTGAGTATAACTCTGGCTTCTTGAGATAAATCAACTGGCTTTCTTCAAGTAATTTTCACAATTCTGATCTTTCTGGCTCGGCTCCTTGGCCTAGCTGGACGCCCCTGAAAGTTGGCCTCTAGGGTGTTTATATAGGCTTTTGGAATGTGTTTCTTTACCCCTAAGTATCCAAACCCGATTAAAACTCCTCTCCTCCACGGCAGGGACACACCCTTGGCACACGCCCGTGTGAATCGTGGCCAGGCCGTGTTCAGGTCTAATTAGGGAGGCACGGCTGTGTTGCTTAGGTCCAGGCCGTGTCGATTTTGTGATTTGGCCTATTTGGTCTGTTTTAAGCCTGTTTCTTGTACTTTTCATTCTCCGGTGCTTTCCTGAGCATAAAACATGAAAACAAAGGATTAAGAGCACCAAATTACACAATTCAAGGCTTAAATCACCCAAAAGCATGCTAAATGTGGGTTTAAAATATGTTACTATTTCGGTGTATCATTGTTATAAGTGAATTCTGCTAATGGCAGATAGTCTTCCCAACTGCCCTTGAAATCAATTACACAGCTTCTTAGCATGTCTTCCAAAATCTGAATTACCCTCTCCGACTGACCATGTAACAGTCCGAATTTGACCCTAATCGGAACGGTGGTTTCGGGACCACGAATCCGAGTCCGAAAATTTTTTAAATATTATTTTCGATGCTTATTATATGTGAATTAATGTGTGTGAAAGTTTCGTATGAAAATTTGATCGTTTGTGTGCTTAATTTGACAAAAAGGACTTAATCGCGTAAAGTGCAAAAGTTACAAACTATAGTGAAAAGTGCTAAAATGATAATGGCTTTTTAATATGAGGTATTAAAAGGACAAATATCCCATTTTTAAGGTTAGTGGGTGGTATATGACAATAGTAACCTTAAGTTATATGTTATAAAATCTTATAATATAAGGTTATATTAGTAAATAAATAACATATTATATGTTAAATAAAACACATGAAAAGCCATTATCATCTTTTTGTTTCTTAAGGCCAAATGTGCTAAGGAAGAAAAGAGAAATACAAGCTTAAATTTCGGCACTTGTAAGCTTAAATCCAAGGTTAGTTTGATTTCGGTTTTTGATAATTTTTACGTTTTTGTAATCGTTGCTTCGAATACTATCCGACCCATGCTAGAATTTTTGAGATTAGTGTGTATGTGATGTTCGGCCATGATAGAAGCTTATGCTTTGTGATGTTTGATGAATATATGTTAAAGTTATGTTATAGATTAAAATGTTTTGTATTGGAAATTTTGGTGAATTTGAGTATTTTGGGCTAAATTGCAAAAATAAAATTTTGAAGGGTTAAAATGCAAAATAAATGAAATAAATGGACTTGTATAGTCCCTATGAATATTCGGCCCTTAGGTTGTGTAATGAAATTTTGTGTATTTTGTGTTTTGTGCAAATAGGACTAAAAATTGTAAAAATGTGAAACATTAAGGGTAAAATGGTAATTTGCCTATTTATGTGTTTTGGGATTAAATTGAGATGAAATGTGCTTGAATGAGCTAAATTTTAATGTGTTTAGATCAAGAACAAAGAAAAACAGATTTGGATCGGGGAAAGGCAAAGGTTATCGAATAGCCGGTCTTCGTTGTCCGTCGATAGTCGAGGTAAGTCTTTAAGCAATTATATGTCAAAAATTATTTACGTAATATAATAAATGATGAAATTCAGAAATTTTGGAATTATATATGTGGAATTGCCGAATGTGGTTAGTATAATATTGAATTGATTTTATTTGATGTAATGAGGTTAAGTTTATCCAAATTTGATATGTGATATTATGAAATATATGTGTTATATGTGGTTTTGGAATTAATAAATGTGCATGGAATGGTTAATTATGTTGATATTCGGGCTTCGAGCCTAGCAGGCCTCGTGCCATTAGGCTAAATGCCCAGCGTGCCTTGTCTTTGATGATTTATATCGAGCTAAATGCCCAGCGTGCCTCGTCTTCGAGTGAATTATATCGGGCTTATTGCCTAGCAGGCTAAAAATGCCTGTTCAAATCTCGGACTCTGTTCTAGTAGGCTCAATGCGGTGTGTATTTCGGGCTTTGATGCCTAGCGTGCTTAATGCTTGGGTGATACATTATAAACAGAGAATCTGGGAAACATACAAGGTGAGACATATTTAGTGCAATGAGCTAAAAGCTCGGGCAAGTATAAGCCTTATATATATTAGTAAGGAATGAGGTAAGTCGGTATATCATCATTTGAGTTAAGTATGAACATTATATATACGAAATTGTGTTTAAATGCATTATTTTGAAGAATCAGCTATAAGTGGCAAGGTGGATGGTGAGAGAGTTTTGGATGTGTTTGTATATGTGTACAAATAAGTATATGTGAACGATATGCATGATATATTCATTTGACTTGGATTATGTGAATACATGTGATATTTATGTGTTTTGATGATGTATATGTCCTTGGAAATAAAGTGCTAATACTTAGGTTAAGGGTAATGATAGCATTCGGCTATGATTAATGTACATATTGAAATATTTATACTCAATGCCATAAACCTAATGATTAAAATGTTTAATTGTTATAGATAATTTGCTTAAGACTTACTAAGCTAGTAAGCTTACTCGCTTATGTTCAATGTTCTGTTTTATAGATTTTGGTCAAGCTACGGGCTCGGAAAATCGTCAGCAAAGCCAACCACACTATCATCTTTTTGGTACTCTTTTAGTTTGGTTTATTTTGGATAAAGGCATGTATAGAATGGATAATGTCTATGTTTGAGTTGAAAACTTTGTCTTTATATGTATTATAGCCATACGAATATGGCTTATATCCTGTGTTAGTTTGGTGTTGAAACGTATGATTTTAATGATCAAATGGTGTATATGTTTATGTCATTATGATGCAAGGGTTGTATGGATTTTATTTAGCTTATATTCGGCTATGGTATATGTGCATATAGTAGGTGTAATTCGGTCTTGTGGGAAATTGCATTATGGATTAAGATAATGTCTTAATAATGTGTAATTAGCCATGGAATACAAGTGTGATGTGCTTGTTATGTTTATGTTCTCAGTATTCGATTATGTTTGATGAAGACTTAAACTCATTTTTTCATAAAATGTTAAATGACACATGTAATTGGTAAATGTGAAACGTTTGGTATATATATATATATATAAGAGTTTTGGCATGATTAATTGGTTTGAAATGATGAGTATAGGCCAAATAGGTATTTAGATAGCTTGATAATATGATTTGTTGGAAATGATAAAAATGCATGAGTTGATATAATCTTATTAAATTATAATAAATGTCTGTATATGAATCTAACTATTACAAAAATAATGTATATACCGTATAGTTATTTTCGGTTCAATTATGTGCATGCAAACGAATTCATGTGAACATTGATCTGATTGATTATTTGGATCTATCTGAGCTTTGGTATGAGCTAGGTACATATAATAGCATATATGTGTCTTTGTATATTTGGTCAAGTAGGTATGTATTTATATGATGTTTATTGAGTTTGTAAGTTTGGACATCGCTAATATCTTTTATCTTTGGTATATTCGGCCCTTTTAAGTGAGTTAGTATAAAATGATAATTGAATCATGTTATTTAATCATATAGATACTAATGGGTTAATTGCTTGAGTATTTCATAAGTAAATAAGGACATAGCAAATGAGGCTTACGGTACTTACATTATTTTGTAATTTTAATAAAATGTGTTTTGCATGTTCAGCTCATGTTTGTCAATGCTTGTGCCATATATGATTTGGTAGTGGAATAAATATGTTTTATGCATATGTAATTGTTTGCTTATATGTGTATTGTTATATAAATTTGTTTAAATATAATCTAATTGATTGAATAAAAGTAATGATTATCTGGTAATGCCCGTAACCCTAATTCAGCGACGGATACGGGTTAGGGGTGTTACAGACCATCAGTCTGAGGATGAAATGCCGTGCTAAAAACCAACCTTGTACCCAAAGCTTCATGTAACTCTCTCCAGAATCGTGATGTGAATCTAGGGTCCCTGTCTGAAATGAAAGACACTGATACCCCATGTAACCTCACAATCTCAACCATGTATAACTTGGCTAACTTCTTCAACGAATAATCAGTGCGGACCGGTATGAAGTGGGTAGATTTAGTCAATCGATCAACAATTACCCATACCGAATCTTTCTTAGTAGGCGTCAGGGGTAGCCCACTAAAAAAGTCCATGGTTACCCTCTCCCACTTCCAGAGTGGAATTTTAACAGGTTACAGCAATCCAGAAGGAAGTTGTTGCTTAGCCTTCACTTGCTGGCATGTCAAACACTTACCTACAAAATCGGTAACCTCACGCTTGAGTCCTAGCCACCAATACAATTCACGTAGATCTCGGTATAACTTGTTTCCCCCAGGATGCATAGCGTATGGGCTACTATGCGCCTCCCTCAGTATAGACTGTCTTAACTCAAAATCCTTCGGTACACAGACTCTCCCACGGAAGAATAATACTCCCTCACTATCCAGCCCAAAATCCACAGTCTCTCCCTTCTTCACCAGTTGGAAATGAGGAACCAACGACTCATCCAACAACTGCTTCTCTTTAATTTGATCCATCCAAGTCAGTTTCACCTGAAGCTCGGCTAACAGACTATCATCCTCAAACAGGCTGAGACGAGCAAACATTGCTCTTAGATCAGATACAACCTTATGGCTCAGTGCATCCGCTACTACGTTAGCTTTTCCCGAATGGTACTCAATCGAGCAATCGTAATCCTTAAGCAACTCCATCCACCTTCATTGCCTAAGGTTCAATTCCTTCTGAGTAAGGAGGTACTTGAGACTTTTATGGTTGGTATAAATGGTCGACTTCTCTCCATACAAGTAGTGTCTCCAAATCTTCAGTGCGAATACCACCGCAGCTAATTCCAAGTCATGAGTGGGGTAATTCACCTCGTGCGTCCTAAGCTGTCACGACGCGTAAGCCACCACCTTACCCTCTTGCATCAGCACACAATCCAAACCCGTGTGCGATGCATCACAGTAGACAATGAATTCCTTTTCAGCCTCCAGCTATATTAATACTGGGGCTTCAGTCAGAATCTTCTTCAGTTTCTCAAAACTCTCCTGCTGTTTATCAATCCAATTAAATGGTACCCCTTTACGCAGTAACTTGGTTAGAGGTGCAACGATTAGTGAAAACCCCTCAACGAACTGTCGATAATACCCGGCTAGACCCAAAAAACTTCAAATCTCGGATACGGTCTTTGGTGGTTTCCAGTCCAATACGGCCTCAATTTTTCGAGGATCAACCCTAATCCCCCCGGCAGACACCACATGCCCCAGAAATGTCACCTCTCGCAGCCAAAACTCGCACTTGCTGAACTTGGCATAAAGCTGCTTTTCTCTTAGTATCTGCAGAACAATCCGAAGGTGTGAATCATGATCCTCCTCGGTTTTTGAATACAACAGAATGTCATCTATAAACACCACTATGAATCGGTCCAGATAGGGTTGGAAAACCTGGTTCATCATATCCATGAAAGCAACTGGTGCATTTGTTAGCCCAAATGGCATGACCAGAAACTCGTAATGTCCATAATGAGTCCGGAATGCAGTCTTGTACACATCTACTTCCTTAACCCTTAGTTGATGGTACCCCGATCTAAGATCTATCTTGGAGAAAACTGAAGCTCCTCGCAGCTGATCAAACAGATCGTCTATCCTTGGTAATGGGTACTTGTTCTTAATCGTCAGTTTATTCAATTGACGATAATGAATACACATACGCATGGACCCATCCTTCTTCTTCACGAACAATACTGGTGCTCCCTACGGAGACACACTCGGTCAGATGAATCCTCGGTCCAGCAGCTATTGGATCTGATCCTTTAACTCTACCAACTCCTTCGGTGCCATCCTATAAGGGGCGATAGACACCGGAACCGTTCCCAGTAGAAGCTCAATGCCGAATTCGACCTCACGATTTGGAGGCAACCCCGAAAGCTCTTCAAGAAATACATTTAGAAACTCCTTTACAGTTTTGAAATTCTCAACAGATGAACTCACGGATTCAGAAATGCTGACATAAGCTAAGCATGTCTCGCAACCCTTGCAAATCAGTTTCTCGGCCTTTAGTGCTGAGATTACATTAGATAAATAATCTCTCCGCTCTCCTATCACAATCACTTCCTCATCCTCTGAAGACTTCAGTACCATACGCTTAGCAGCTCAATCCAAATTCGCACGGTGCTTCACTAACCAATCGATGCCCAAAATGAGGTCAAATTTGCCGAATGGCAGTTCCATCAAATCCGCCAGAACGACAACCCCTTGGACCTCTAGGGGCACATCTCTAAAAAATTTATTCACTCTAACCGACTGTCCCAGTGGACTAATCACCGACATTTCCCTATCAGTAATTTCAGACTGTCTACCCAACGACCCAGACACAGTACACGCAACATACGAGTGTGTAGAACCAATATCAATTAAAGCGATATACGGTACTTTATAAATGAGGAACATACCAGTTATGACATCAGGAGCGTCGCCATCCTCTCGTCGCCGAGCAGCATAGACCAACGCTGGCTGTCTCGCCTCAGTGTTACCAACACCTCTGCCTGGTGCTCCACGACCTCGTCCCAGACCATTTCCCCCTCTGGCTGGACCACGGCTTCTCGGTGGCTGCTGACCACCTCACCCTGGCTGAACATAACCCCGACCTACAGCTTGCATCTGAACAGGCCTCTGAGTACAATCTCTAACTTGGTGATCCCTAGACCCACATCTGAAGCACGCCCCCGATCTTTTCTAACATTCTCCCATATGAGATCTCCCACACTCAGCGCAAGGTCATGATGCGGCAAAGAACAATGGGAACCCCACTGGGCCGCCCATCAAACCTTGGCCTCTTCTTGAGCCCACCAGAAGAACTTGAGGGCCCAAAATTCTTCTTACTTCTGCCCCTATCCTACTCACGATTCTGACGCTCCGAGCGTTTCACCTCCTCGGCAATCTTTGCCTTCTCAACCAGGGTAGCAAAGTCTCTTTCCCTCTGCGAGGCTATCAGTACCCGCAACTCATCCCGGAGACCATCCTCGAAACGCACGCAGTGCTCATACTCAGTCGCGACTATGCCCCGAGCATACCAGCTCAACCGCAGAAACTCTGCCTCATACTCTGCCACAGACTTTTTTCCCTGGATCAGACCCAATAATTTCTTCCTCCGGGCATCCACATAACTCGCCCCAACATACTTTCCTTGGAAGGCCGTCTTAAAGAAGTCCCATGTCACATGGTCGGCCTGTGTGCCTTCCCTCACGATAAGCCACCATTGATATGCCTCATCTCACATTAGAGACAGTGCTCCTTTCAGCTTTTGCTCCACCGTGCAATCGAGATCATCCATTATTCGCTCGACTGCCTCCAACCAATATTCTGCTACATTCAGGGCTACACCAGAGATGCCCCTGAAAATTTCGGCCCCATTCGACCGGAGTCATTCAGAGATTGACCCTCGGCCCACTGACCCGGTTCTTGCTCCAACAACCCTTTTCAGAACCCGCAACATCGCTTGGGACAGAGCATCATCCCCACTGGCTCGGTCATAAGACCCCGTCTCAGTCACTGGTGAGGCTGGTGCTTCCCAATCAAGCATGTGTCCTGATGCTGACGACCCAGCCCTAGCACCTCGGCCTTTACCACGGCCACGCGTACCCCTTCCGTGACCTCTTGTGCTCATATCGATGTAGCGTAATTATCTGATTTAAGAGTTTTATGCATTATCTTATAATTCTCATAATTAACAGATATTTTATGAAGAACAGTAATTAGGGTTGTTTTCGCAGATCAAATTTTTACTACAGTTTTCAGTCTCCTATAGTCTCAGTTTCTCTAACTAAGGAGTTTCAGTATGCTAATACTATCCCTAGTAATTTTTTAGTACAGTCATTTCAGCATATAACAGAGTACAGTGTCAGAGAACTTACGGATTTGGTGCCGAAGACTCGGTGTGCCACACTTTCAGTAACATCATTACTTTCCAAACCAAAATGTAAACAGATTAGGAAAAATTTTGAAAACCCATTCCACAGCCGAGTTTTGCAACCTGGCTCTAAAACCACTAAATGTAACACCCCAAACCCGACCTAGACGTTATGACCGTATCTAACGTGTCACATCACCGTGTTGTTTGAAAACTGTGAGTTCATTCAAAACTCTTCTACAAATTTAAAACTTTCTACCACTTAAAACCCCTGTTTCAGTTGCTTAAAATCAAAACAAGATTTACTCAGAGGCATTCTCTTGCAAAATGTTCTTATTTTTAAAACCTTGTTTGTTGTGAAGGTTTGGTTCAAACAGTTGCGGAAACGTGATATTTTGAAAGCAGTAGTTATTGTTTTAAAAACCCATGATTAATAGACTAGCAGGTTATAATTAAAAGAAACACCATATAAAAGTTTAAAATACCAATGGCCTTATTACATAATTATTAACCCAGTAAAATAAAATAAAATAAAATAAAGTCGCTAGGTTTAACTTTAAAGCATATCGGACATGTGGCAACCTCTGAGTCCCTCTCAGCTCCAAATCCTCTAAGGCTGGGGATTACCTGCACAGTTACAGAAAAGGGGGTGAGTTACGAGAACTCAGTGTGTAATCCCTCATTACGGTGATAGTCTGGGCCTAAGCCCTATTCACTAACAGTCTAGGCCTAAGCCCTATTAAGTAACAGAGTGGGCCAAAGCCCAAATACATATCAATGCAACACAGAAATGTAACCCAACCTAGTCCAGCGAACACACCATCCGTACCAACCAACACACCTTGTGGGGACCAAGTCAACCCACCCAGCCAGCACACCAATAACGCAGTCTAGCTGCTAATAATAACGCAACAAAGCTGCCTGTAACAGTAAACGTGGCTGAGCCACCAGAATCAGTATACGTGGCAAAAGCTACTAAATCAGTATAACGTGGCAGAGCCACCAGTACAGTGCTTCCTCCAAAATCCATAACCCAACCCAATGCAGTATGTCATGTCAGATTTAACTCATGTATGCAGTGCATCATAATCAAAATCGGTCATACAATTAATACTTATACATCAATGATACTACCACTAAGGGTATAACGATCATTTGGTCGGTTTGGGTTAAATTAATAATTCACCTCTCAGGGGTATTCCAGTAATTTTACCCTCAATGGGTAGTTCAGTAATTTCACCCATTGGGGGTACTTCAGTAATTTACCCATTGAGGGTATTTTAGTAATTTACCTATCGAGGGTATTTCAGTAATTTCAATCATCTAACGGCCTTTCCATAGGCCTAATGTCGCCTGGAGCGACACAGGTTCCCTTTCTGGTCAAAACGGTGCATCTGGGCCTAAAGCCTAATTTCGGCCCAAGCGGGCCCACACGCTCGTGTGGCCCATTCAGCCCATTTTCAGTCACGGTTCTGTGAACCTCCCAGCCGTATCTATTATCCAGCACTTACCATGGATTTTGCCCTTGCGGGCCCATTAGCCCTTTTGGGCCCACTTGTCCCACTTCGGCCCAACAAGGCCCATTGCGGCCTAAGCCCACGAGAAAGTTTGTGGCACTTCCAACGGTCTATCGCCAACGTTTATGGCACAGTTTACCTTTATGAGCGCTCACACGCTCGAGTGTTCTTAAATGTCGATATTCTGGCTTTTCAGAACTTCGGCTTTTAGCCGATCCACAGATTATCAGGGTGTGAATTCACCCCTTCATACATCGCATTAACAGAACAGAAAGGTGTGCAAGAATACACACCTACTTTGGTTTGCCATTTGAGACCCTACCCGAGGCACCTATTGTAATATCCCGGGTTAGGGGGCTATTTTTGTCATGGCATGTCTTGCATGTATGTAGTGTGCTGTGTTGTTATTTCGGTGTTTTAGGGGGTTAATTATAGCCTAGGTGTATGCCTGAGTGGTTGGGAGAATTTTAGTTTTTAGGCCTTATAAGAGAGGAGCTGAGGAAGCTGGGGTTTTTATTTTATTTTTGGTGTTTAGTAGCACAAATGAGGAGCTAGCAAAGTGGCAAGGGGGACGCCACATGGAGCTTGGGTGTGACGCCAACTGCAAGGGGGAGGCCTTGTGTTCGAGCTACGGAGAGGCCACTTTTTGTCACTCTTTTTGACGGCATGGAAGGAAGAGGTAGAAGGCGTTCAAACTCGCCTTGGACTTGGTCTTCTCATTCAAATGGTGGGTGGAGAGGGACTTTAGGAGGTTGACTAGTTCAACCAATTTGAATGTGTGGGTGTGAGTGATTGGGGGATTTGGCCGATTTGTGGGGTGTTGGAGTGGGGATGTGGACGGTTTGGGTAGTAGGAAGGAGGTGTGCTTAAATGCACTTCTCACTTTGTGCATTTTCGGCCAAAAGCTTTTGTGAAGCATCTTTGTTTTTTTCTTTCTTTTGTCAAAAGCCACCCAAATTTCAAGAGATTTTTCCATTCCTCTTCTTTTGCTCAATTGTGCTAAAATCGAGCACTCTCTTCTTCAACCTCCTTTCTCTTTCTTTTGAAACTTTGGTTTTTCAAACTAACATCTTTTCTTGTCATATTTTCATCTCTTTTCTTCTTGAAACCGTGATAGCCGAATCACCCATATGCTCTCCCCATTTCTTGTGTGCCGAAACTACCATCACCTTACTTCTCAAATTTCATTTTCTTTTCCTAAGCTTAATTGTGAAACTTTGCTCCCATTTCACATTGTTTTCCTCAAAACCGAAAATAGAGGTGTTAAACACCTTGTGCCGATTCTTTCTTTCTTTGTTTTCAACATAGCCGAATATTTTTCCTTCTCCTAGAAGTCCTATTTTTGGCCGAATATTGGGTGTTGGTAAGTGCAAGGCCGAATGGCCATATCTCCTCTTGCGATCTTTGTTGGTTATGGTTTGGTTAAGGGCCGATTATGGTCGGAGTTGGAAGGGTGTTAACCGCTTGGTTTAATCTCTTCGTTATAGGGTCTTTGGATTGCGAAATCAAGCGGGAGGAGTCATCTTTTCTCGTTAACCGATTGGTGAGTTGGGGGTAGCGATTGGGTTGTTAGTTCATTCTTTTAATTTCGTTTAATCGAGGAGTTGTAAATGATTAACCGTTCTCTTGTGAAGGTGTGACCGATTGTGGGTAGAAGAACCACCGTGGTTCGGTTTGGTAGGGAATCAAACCAAGTGAAGGTGATGGTCCGATATTAACCCCTTTGGTTGAGTGTCTTTGGCCGAATGGTCTTAGTGCCTAATCCTATGTTGGCCGATTGTTGTAGGAGCTAGTGTAGAAGGGGCTTAGAGCGCTTTTGTCGGGATTGTTAAACTCGAGTATACCGTGTGTGTAACTAACACACCCTCTACTTAGTAATGTTGTTAATAAACTTGATTGCTTATTAAGATTGAAAGCGAAAGGTGAAGGATAATTGGATACCCAAAAAGGGGTATGTATACGATTCGGGTAAGTCTGTTTCTATTGATGAGTATTAATGATAATACATGATATCATGATTTATGTTATGCATGTTATGAGTTGTAATGCTTGATATGTTGGCATGATATGCATGGCTTGTATGAGAGGCATAATCCCATGAGTTGATATGTATGGGTGATACGAGAGGAGGGAGTAGATGGTATATTGTGCCGACGAGCACCAAAGTGCTTTGGTAGCACAACTTTGTGACTTTGGGTCACAGAGGTTTGGCACCTCCAGAGGTTTGGTACCTCGGCGTCTCGCCCCAGTGGCTCAGCACCACAAATGGGTTGGCCCCACGAGATGATTATACGGGATTGACGCCAAGTGTTTTGGTAACACACGATGGGTTGGCCCCATCACCGCATTTGTGACTACGGTCACCAAGTGCTTTGGTAGCACATTGTGTCTTTGGGACACCAGAGGTTTGGCACCTCATTGCGACTTGTCCACGTGGTTTGACCACCGTGGGTTGGCCCCACTTGAGATATGGGATCGTCGCTAGTGATTTGGTATCACACGATGGGTTGGCCCCATCATCATTGGATTTGTGACTTGGTCACCGGTGCTTTGGTAGCACATTGTGTCTTTGGGACACCAAAGTGGTTTGGTACCACAATGACGGATATTGTGTCTTTGGGACACGGTGTTTTGGTAACATATTGTGACTATATGTCACGGTGGTTTGGCACCACCGGTGGTTTGGTACCACACGGGGTAGAAAAGGCGATATGGATGGTTAGGATTGGGTTGCATTAATTATGTTGCTATGTATGATGTGTGTTAGCATGTGGTTTTATCGGGAGCGGGATTTGCACACTGAGTCACTCGACTCACCCTCTCCTTTGACATTTCAGGTGACTCGTAGACGCGGACATGGAGCCGGTATGGACTCGGGGTGCACATGCCATGCTTTAATAAAGTATTACACAGACTCTACTTTTTGGGTACTTTAGTTTGTCTACTTTTAATTGGGTTTTATTTGGATTTGTAAAAGGCCTTTAAAGTTATGTTTTATGTTGTTTACGCTTTAAGTTGATTTTTGACATGCCTTAACAACGTAACTTGGAATAAGCTTTACTAAAACTTGGAAAGATAATGATTTCAAAATTATAACGACTTTGGGTTTTAAACTATGCCATCGGGTATCACACTCGAGTTTTCATGCTAAACAAATACAACTGGTTTCCAATTCAAACTTGTAATTCTTCTAAGTTAAAAGTGTTTTATGTATCACTAAGAAACTAATGAGGTTTTAAATGGTAATAACTCGTTTTAACTACACATTCAGCTAAGTTTTCAAAATCTCCGGATTTCAAATATATCAACCTGTTTTCAAACAAGTCTACTCAAATTGTCTTCAAAATACACAATCGTGTTTTCACTAGGCTTTTAAACGGAAACTCTAACTTTTCAAAAATGATCTCCCCGTAGCATACCAGCATTCGGACGTGGTGTCTTGTCCGGGTTTGGGGTGTTACAATTGTGTATATCGAGCCAAGTTCAAAGGCTCTTTGTGGGCCCGAGGCCCAAAAAGGTTTTCAAAAGTCCATTTAAGTGTTTGTTTTGAAAGTTTGGTTTGAAAGGCATGGCACCGAGTCTCCAGCAAGCGGTTCGCCTGTAAGTACCTGTACTATTACTTGTGATCCGATTGGATATGACATGATTTGATGATTAGCAATGGTATGCTACCTTAGAGATTGAAACCGATAGGATTCTGTGAACTCGCGAGAACAAATCCTCATTAAATATTCATAAGATTTGCTTTTAAACAAGTGGAATAAATACTGATGCATAAAATTCCTTAACCAGATACGTAGAAAGATTAGACATGAGCACTCGAGGCGGACGTGGTCGTAATACTCGTGGTAGAGGTAGGGGTAGAATGACAGTTTCCGAGCCCGTAGGATGCGGGCGTGGTTCGAGAAAATGAGATACCGGTTCCGCCACCAGCTGGAGGTGGTGAGTTCCAAGATCAGACTGGAGACGACGCAGTGTCACAGGCGATGCTGCGAGTGTTGGAAAGGGTAGCTGGGGCTAGTGGTGGTGCAGGAGTTAGGAAATCAGTTCCTGAGCGACTCCGGGCTAATGGGGCCGAATTCTTCCGAGGTGTCTCTGGGGTTGCTCCTAGCACCGCGAATCGGCCGAGGCAACCGAGCGGATCATGGATGATCCGGACTTGACGAGTGAAGAGAAGTCAAGGGTATCGATCGTTTCTCCGGGATGAGTCATATCAGTGGTGGCTCACGGTTCGGGATAGTGTGGCCGCAGAGGATTTGACATGGGATTACTTTCGAGAGCTGCATATCAAAAGAAATACATCGGGGCTAGTTACATCGACTCCCAGCGAAAGGCATTTCGAGGCTTGTTCGGGAGTAAATCGCGTTCTTGAGTCACGCAGGTGAGTTCCCGGGCGAGTAGGTATGCGAGGCATTGTAGCCACCGAGCATGAGAGGTGTGTTCGTTTCGAGGATGGTCTGCGAGAGACGAGTTGAGGTGCCGATTGCTCCTCGGCAGGAGCGCGAGTTTCTTTGTCTTAGTTGAGAAGGCTAAGGTAGCCGAGGTGTCAAAGAATCGGTAAGACAGAGCATGGACATGAGTAGGCTTAAGAGGAGCTTGGGTCTTCTGGTTCGTCGGGTAATCCGCAGAAGAGGGCTAGACCGAGTGGGCAGAATCAGTCTGCTAGGGTTGTTGCTACTAGGCAGGGACCACCGCAGTGTAATCAGTGTGGGAAATCTCATTGGGGTGGTTTGCTGGAGTGGAGGAAAAGGTTGCTTCGAGTGTGGGTCTCTGGAGCATCGCATAAGGGATTGTCCGCGTAGGATGGCCAGGATTCAGTCTGAGAGTCAGGGCCGTAATCAGTTTAGAGGTAATGGACCGCCACCGCAGAGGGGCCGTGGTAATGGCAGAGGTGGTTATGGATCTGGTCGGGCCGTGGAGCACCGCGCGCAGGTGCAGTAGTTTCGACGCTAGACAGCTGGATTGGTATATCCGCGAGGCGCGAGAGAGGAGGGCGACGCACCGGACGCCATAACCCAGACGTTTTTGATTTTGGTACTCCTTATACCGCTTTAATTGATGTGGGTTCTACGCACTCTTATGTTGCCGATGAGTATAGTAGAGACAATGGACTTAGACTCTGAGATATCTTCTAGGCAGATGACTGTGATTAGTCCTTTAGGTCACTCTGTAGTGGTAGATAAACTGTTTAGAGATGTACCTCTAGAACTCCAAGGGGTAGTATTTGCTGCTGATCTGATGGAACTGCCGTTTGGGGAGTTCGATCCGATTCTTGGGATGGATTGGCTGGTTAAGTACCGGGTGAGAGGTTGGATTGCGCGCCCAGCGCATGGTTCTTAAGACGGTTGATGGTGTTGAGGTGGCTATGATAGGTAATCGGAGGGATTACTTATCAAATGTGATATCCGCTCTCCAAAGCGGAGAAGATGGTCGGGAAGGGCGCGGCGTATGTGGTTCATGTGTATGCCTTGGAGGCTAAAGAGTCCGCTTTGTTGAGAAGGTTCGCATCTTGTTAAGGAATTTGCGGATGTGTTTCGAGGAACTTCCGGTTTGCCGCCCGATCGAGAGGTAGAGTTCGGGATTGATTTGTTACCGGACTGCGCCAAAGTGTCTATTGCTCCGTATAGGATGGCACCAAAGGAATTGGTGGAGCTTAAGGCTCAGATCCAGGAGTTATTGGATCGAGGTTTTATCAGGCCAAGTGTTTCGCCGTGGGGTGCGCCGGTATTATTCGTTAAGAAGAAAGATGGCACGATGCGGATGTGCATAGACTACCGCCAGTTGAACAAGCTGACGATTAAAAACAAGTATCCGTTGCCACGGATAGACGATTTGTTTGATCAGCTGAAGGGTGCTGCGGTATTTTCGAAGATCGACTTGAGGTCTGGGTACCATCAGTTAAAGGTTAAGGAGGCTGATATCCATAAAACAGCGTTTCGGACTCGGTATGGACACTACGAATTCCTGGTAATGCCATTCGGGTTGACTAACGCACCAAAGAAGCCGTTATGGATATGATGAGCAGTGGTGTTTCAAAGCAGATATCTAGATCGGTTCGTGGTGGTTTTCATAGACGACATCTTAGTGTACTCAAGGACAGAGGAAGAACATGATGCGCATTTGAGGGTGGTGCTCCGCAGATTCGAGGAAAAGCAACTCTATGCTAAGTTCGGTAAGTGCGAGTTCTGGCTTAGAGAAGTGACGTTCTTGGGTCATGTAGTGTCGGCTGAGGGGATTCGAGTAGATCCTCGTAAGATTGAGGCAGTTTTGGATTGGAAGCCACCAAGAGCGATGCATTGAGATTCGTAGTTTTCTGGGTTTGGCCGGATACTACCGAAGGTTTGTTGAGGGTTTCTCGTTGATAGCAGCGCCGATGACTAAGTTGTTAAGGAAAGAGGTTCCGTTTGTTTGGACTGAGGAACAACAGGAAAGCTTCGATAAGTTAAAGAAGATTTTGACTGAGGCTCCGGTTTTAATTCAACCTGAGGCTGGAAAGGAATACACAGTCTACTGCGATGCATCACATACGGGTCTGGGTTGTGTGTTGATGCAGGAAGGTAAGGTAGTGGCTTACGCTTCTAGGCAGCTGAGGCCACATGAGGTCAACTATCCGACGCACGATTTGGAGCTAGCGGCTGTAGTTTTCGCTTTAAAGATTTGGAGGCACTACTTGTATGGAGAGAGATCTATAGTCTATACGGATCATAAGAGTCCAAGTATCTACCGACTCGGAAGGATTTGAATTTGAGCGCGCAGATGGGTTGAGTTCTTTGAAGGATTACGATCGTTTCTATTGAGTATCATCGGGCAAGGCTAACGTGGTAGCACGCGTTGAGCCGTAAGGTTGTTTCGGACTTAAGAGCATTGTTTGCCCATTTGAGCTTGTATGACGACGGGAGTATTTTGGCAGAGTTGCAAGTTAAGCCTTCTTGGGTTGAGCAGATCAGAGAAAAACAGTTGTTGGATGAGGTTCTGAGTGCGCGAAGGTTGCAAGTGCAAGATGGTGGTTTGGAGGGTTCTGATTTGTCTAGTGACGAGGTTCTCGTGTTTTCAAGGTAAGGCTTGTATGCCCAAAGATGTTGAGTCGAGGCAGAAGATTCTTCAGACGCACATTGATCCTCATGCTATGCATCCTGGAGGTAGCAAAATGTATAAGGATCTTAGAGAGCAGTTTTGGTGGCCTGGTTTGAAGAAAGAGGTGACAGAGTTTGTTGGGAAGTGTCTAACTTGTCAGCAGGTCAAGGCTGAACATCAGTTGCCGTCGGGTTTGCTTCAGCCTGTGAAGATTCCGCAGTGGAAGTGGGAAAGGATAACCATGGATTTTGTCAGTGGGTTACCGCTTACGCCAAGCAAGAAAGATTCAGTTTGGGTAGTGGTGGATCGTCTGACTAAATCAGCTCACTTTATTCCGGTGAGGGTTGACTACTCACTTCAGAAGCTAGCGAAGCTGTATGTTTCAGAGATAGTGAGGTTGCACGGTGTGCCGGTTTCGATAATCTCGGATAGGGATCCCAGGTTTACGTCAAGGTTCTGGAAAGCGTTGCATCAGGCTCTGGGTACTCGTTTGGATTTCAGCACGGCTTTTCACCCGCAGTCTGACGGACAATCAGAAAGGGTTATTCAGATCTTAGAGGATATGCTGAGAGGTTGTGTCTTGGATTTTAGAGGTAGTTGGGAGGAGTTTCTACCATTAGCTGAGTTTGCCTACAACAACAGTTACCAAGCAAGCATCAAGATGGCACCGTATGAGGCGTTGTATGGTAGGAAGTGTCGCTCACCTACGTGTTGGACGGAGTTAGGTGAACGTCAATTGTTGGGACCCGAGTTGGTAGCTGAGACTGAGGACAAGGTTAAAGTGATTCAGGCTCGATTAAAGGAAGCTTCGGACCGGCAGAAGTCTTATGCCGATCTTAAGCGAAGAGATATAGAGTTTGCTGTTGGGGATCGAGTTTTTCTGAAGGTCTCGCCTTGGAAGAAGATCCTGAGGTTCGGGAAGAAAGGTAAGCTAAGTCCGAGGTTCATTGGGCCGTATAAGGTGTTGAGACGAGTTGGACCAAGAGCGTATCGCCTGAGTTGCCAATGAGCTCACCGATTCATGATGTTTTTCACGTTTCGATGCTTCGAGGTATCGTTCGGATTAAATCGCATGTGGTAGCAAAGTGGAAGAGATCGAGGTAAATCCAGACTTGACTATGGAGGAGGAAACTGTGCAAATTCTTGATCGAGATGTGAAGGTTCTGCGTAGGAAATCTGTGCCTTTGGTTAAGGTGCTTTGGCGGAATCATGGTGTAGAAGAAGCGACATGGGAACCCGAGGATACGATGAGACAGCAATACCCGCAACTCTTTTGATCAGGTAATTTCGAGGCCGAAATTATTTTTAAGGGGGGTAGAACTGTAATATCCCGGGTTAGGGGGCTATTTTTGTCATGGCATGTCTTGCATGTATGTAGTGTCTTTGTGTTGTTATTTCGGTGTTTTAGGGGTTAATTATAGCCTAGGTGTATGCCACGAGTGGTTGGGAGAATTTTAGTTTTTAGGCCTTATAAGAGAGGAGCTGAGAAAGTGGGGTTTTTATTTTATTTTTGGTGTTTAGTAGCACAAATGAGGAGCTAGCAAAGTGGCAAGGGGGACGCCACATGGAGCTTGGGTGTGACGCCAACCGCAAGGGGGAGGCCTTGTGTTCGAGTGCGGAGAGGCCACTTTTGTCACTCTTTTTTGTGGCATGGAAGGAAGAGGTAGAAGGCGTTCAAACTCGCCTTGGACTTGGTCTTCTCATTCAAATGGTGGGTGGAGAGGGACTTTAGGAGGTTGACTAGTTCAACCAATTTGAATGTGTGGGTGTGAGTGATTGGGGGATTTGGCCGATTTGTGGGGTGTTGGAGTGGGGATGTGGACGGTTTGGGTAGTAGGAAGGAGGTGTGCCGAAATGCACTTCTCACTTTGTGCATTTTCGGCCAAAAGCTTTTGTGAAGCATCTTTTTTTTTTTCTTTCTTTTGTCAAGAAAGCCACCCGAAATTTCAAGAGATTTTTCCATTCCTCTTCTTTTGCTCAATTGTGCTAAAATCGAGCACTCTCTTCTTCAACCTCCTTTCTCTTTCTTTTGAAACTTTGGTTTGCCGAAACTAACATCTTTTCTTGTCATATTTTCATCTCTTTTCTTCTTTGAAACCGTGATAGCCGAATCACCCATATGCTCTCCCCATTTCTTGTGTGCTGAAACTACCATCACCTTACTTCTCAAATTTCATTTTCTTTTCCTAAGCTTAATTGCTGAAACTTTGCTCCCATTTCACATTGTTTTCCCTCAAAACCGAAAATAGAGGTGTTAAACACCTTGTGCCGATTCTTTCTTTCTTTGTTTTCAACATAGCCGAATATTTTTCCTTCTCCTAGAAGTCCTATTTTTGGCCGAATATTGGGTGTTGGTAAGTGCAAGGCCGAATGGCCATATCTCCCTCTTGCGATCTTTGTTGGTTATGGTTTGGTTAAGGGCCGATTATGGTCAGGTTGGAAGGGTGTTAACCGTTTGGTTTAATCTCTTCGTTATAGGGTCTTTGGATTGCGAAATCAAGCGGGAGGAGTCATCTTTTTCTGTTAACCGATTGGTGAGTTGGGGGTAGCGATTGGGTTGTTAGTTCATTCTTTTAATTTCGTTTAATCGGGAGTTGTAAATGATTAACCGTTCTCTTGTGAAGGTGTGACCGATTGTGGGTAGAAGAACCACCGTGGTTCGGTTTGGTAGGGAATCAAACCAAGTGAAGGTGATGGTCCGATATTAACCCCTTTGGTTGAGTGTCTTTGGCCGAATGGTCTTAGTGCCTAATCCTATGTTGGCCGATTGTTGTAGGAGCTAGTAACCGAAGGGGCTTAGAGCGCTTTTTGTCGGGATTGTTAAACTCGAGTATACGGTGTGTAACTAACACACCCTCTACTTAGTAATGTTGTTAATAAACTTGATTGCTTATTAAGATTGAAACGATGTGAAGGATAATTGGATACCCAAAAGGGGTATGTGTACGATTCGGGTAAGTCTGTTTCTATTGATGAGTATTAATGATAATACATGATATCATGATTTATGTTATGCATGTTATGAGTTGTAATGCTTGATATGTTGGCATGATATGCATGGCTTGTATGAGAGGCATAATCCCATGAGTTGATATGTATGGGTGATACGAGAGGAGGGAGGAGTGGTATGGTATATTGTCGACGACGCAGCACCAGTGCTTTGGTAGCACAACTTTGTGACTTTGGGTCACCAGAGGTTTGGCACCTCCAGAGGTTTGGTACCTCAGCGTCTCGTCCCAGTGGCTCAGTACCACAGTGGGTTGGCCCCACAGATGATTATACGGGATTGACGCCCGGTGTTTTGGTAACACACACGATGGGTTGGCCCCATCACCGATTTGTGACTACGGTCACGGTGCTTTGGTAGCACATTGTGTCTTTGGGACACCAGAGGTTTGGCACCTCATTGCGACTTGTCCCCTGTGGTTTGACCACCGTGGGTGGCCCCACTTGAGAGATATGGGATCGTCTGCTAGTGATTTGGTATCACACGATGGGTTGGCCCCATCATCATTGGATTTGTGACTTCGGTCACGGTGCTTTGGTAGCACATTGTGTCTTTGGGACACCGGTGGTTTGGTACCACAATGACGGATATTGTGTCTTTGGGACACAGTGTTTTGGTAACACGTTGTGACTATATGTCACCAGTGGTTTGGCACCACCAGTGGTTTGGTACCACACGGGGTAGAAAAGGCGATATGGATGGTTAGGATTGGGTTGCATTAATTATGTTGCTATGTATGATGTGTGTTAGCATGTGGTTTTATCGGGGCGGGATTTGCACATCGAGTCACTCGACTCACCTCTCCTTTGACATTTGGTGACTCGTGAGAGCAGCGGACATGGAGCCAGTATGGACTCGGGGTGCACATGCCATGCTTTAATAAAGTATTACATGACTCTACTTTTTGGGTACTTTAGTTTGTCTACTTTTAATTGGGTTTTATTTGGATTTGTAAAAGGCCTTTAAAGTTATGTTTTATGTTGTTTACGCTTTAAGTTGATTTTTGACATGCCTTAACAACGTAACTTGGAATAAGCTTTACTAAAACTTGGAAAGATAATGATTTCAAAATTATAACGCACTGGGTTTTAAACTATGCCATCGGGTATCACACTGAGTTTTCATGCTAAACAAATACAACTGGTTTCCAATTCAAACTTGTAATTCTTCTAAGTTAAAAGTGTTTTATGTATCACTAAGAAACTAATGAGGTTTTAAATGGTAATAACTCGTTTTAACTACACATTCTGGCTAAGTTTTCAAAATCTCCGGATTTCAAATATATCAACTGTTTTCAAACAAGTCTACTCAAATTGTCTTCAAAATACACTGTGTTTTCACTAGGCTTTTAAACGGAAACTCTAACTTTTCAAAAATGATCTCCCCGTAGCATACCAGATTCGGACGTGGTGTCTTGTCCGGGTTTGGGGTGTTACACCTATGATAACAATGATTATTAGTTAGTCTCAATGCCCTTGGAGATTCATAATATTGAAATACCCTACTCACTAGCTTTACTTACCACGAGATGCGATCCCCTACAGTGAAAAGGTAATCGGCCCTATTCCTTGGCTAATGAAAACGAGTCCCTAGCAATATTTGATGAACAAGTAAGAGTTAGAAACCATCCAACATTCGGCCCCCCACAGAGAAAAGAGGAAGACCGAAGTTTACTCATGAAATCACAAGAATACTAACTAGCAACGAATTAAGAAAGCATTTGAATTCCTCCACCCTTACCAACACCAATGAACGACGACAATCGTCAGTTGTTTGACAACAGGATTCGGCCTCAACCCCCAAGAACAAGAAGATTCAGAATGAAGAGAGTATGTAGATTAGGCTTACAAGATTCGGCCAGCAGAAAGAGAACTAAAGCTTTAAGAAGAAATGATATTCGACTGAAGGAGAAATCGAAAAGGGAGAAGTGTAGCTATACGACCAAGAGGAAAAGAAAAGAAAACGAGTGAAGTGTGAAGAGAAATCAGAAGAAGAGTAAGATTCGGCCAACCCAGAGAAGCTAAGACGAGTGACAAAAGTTTATGAGAGGTTACTAACAAGATGAGAAGAAGAAAAGAAAGATGCCTGAAAGGTAAAGAAAAGTGCATGAAATGCTTCAGAGAAGAAAACTCGAAAAGAACAATAAAGAGAACTCCAAAAAAACAAAAAGGGTTTCAGTTTCTCCTATCACTCAAGGTTGCCGAATATGCTTCCAAATGCCACCCCTCTAGCCGAAATCTCCCACTTAGCCACACTCCCAAATTCGGCCAACACTCCTACACACATCACTTCCCTAATTTTCTCCACAATAATCTCCTAGTATTGCTCCCCACCTTCCGTTTGAAACATTTGACCAAGTCATCAACCTCCCTTGTAGAGTTTGATCCCAACTCTACTTCTTCCACTCCCAAGACATAAAATAAAAGTCCTCAATTGCAACTCGTGGGATTCGAACCCCATACCTCCTTGCTACTTCCTTGACGCCACAACCGCAAGCCCGAAGCTCTCTTTGTGACTCCTAAATGCACACAAATATACTTCAGTCCTACAGCTAATAACCCTCTCCTCTTTAGGGCCAAAAACCGAAATTTTTCCAAAGCTCAGACTCGAACCCAAGCCTCCTTAAAGCCCCCAAAAATGCTCAAATAGCTAGCTGCTCAAGCACAACATGAATTTTAAACAAAAATCACAGCCCCTAAATTTTGGGACGTTACAACTTGTATGATTATGTGGAAGTTTAAAACTGTGTCATGTCCGGTAATGCCTCTTAACTCATTCCAGCGACGGATACAGGTTAAGGGTGTTACATTTGATTGGTATTAGAGATATGGTTTAGTCGGTTCTAGGACTACCATAGCGTATGTGACTCTAGCTATACATGCCATATTTAACCTGCGATAGTGTGATATCTCCCAACTTTGACGAAAATTATTTTGATAAGACAGATATATTTTCCAACCGAGCTGATTCTGATAGTACAGAAGTAATACTCAAATATTTGAGTGGAAATGTGTTGATGATGATTTGAGACTCATAAAGGTAAGAATCAAATTGTATGACATGTTGTTATTGATAAATGTTGTAATTATATGAGCATATGAGATATGATATTTGAGTTATGATTGCTATCTGAAATGCTCTGATTGTGAAACAGTGATTTGAGTTGGCATATGAACAATGTGTTAAGAATAAAAGTGATTAAAAGTAAAAGTTTATTAAATAATTGGAGAATGTGAAATTAGTAATGAATTGACTATTTGTGATAGTATGTATTATGTGCATTTATGTGAGTGTTAAGTTTGAGGCTTTACTACCCTCACCCCCTTATCAGTAAAATGATACAATTTTAATATAAGAGTTGGAATGAATAAGCTCACGAGTGTGGAGTTATAGAAATCCGTGTTTCAAATATTAGTAATGTGGTCAGAAAATAGAATGAATCAGCAAATGAAAACAGTACTAAAAGAGATATTGGACAGTTCTGAAGACTATTCAGATTATGCAAAGTCACTATTAAAGAAGAAGTTTAACTCCGATTAAATGACTTATTCAGGTATGTTATTTAAAGAAAGTATTAACTGGAAGCTTTTCTGAATTGATTTCTGTTAGTGATGGGATAATGTGAAAATTTCTGATGACATAATTAAATAGAAGACTAATGTTTGAATTGTATTGATGGTTGAGTACAGTTGTTGTAGTTGAGTTAATTACGACGATCACTTCTGAGTATGCAATGTGTTCATTTACTTTCAGAGGTATGTGTAGTTGATTATGTTAAGATGAAATTCTTATCGTATGAGAACATTAGCTAAACATAATAATAGACGAAAACATTGAAATCTGTTTGGATTATGTTCGACATTGTTATGTCTTTCTCCGATAATTTGTTTCATTGTGTGGATATGAAAGTCGGCGGTAAAATCTGTATGAGACTAATATTACATTTCTCTCTGGTTATTGTTCTGTTGAATATATATGAAGATTATAATGCTTCATTACTATAGATTTGGTATTTAAGAATGACATTGTTCTTTCTGGACATTTTAAGGATATTCTCGAATTTTATATCATTATATATGGGTTGTAATTTTTAGATATCTGTGTGACTCCATATCTTTTGAAATTTTGCTATTTCGGTTTTCTTATGATTCCATGTGATTATCTACAAGAGATCTCTATTTTTGTGAGAGATGACTATTTCTATTATAATTTTAATCTACGGCTTGAAATGTAAGATGCGTGTGGTACAGATCCTCAAAGTTATAGAAGTTGTGTTTTCGCAATGGTTCTTTATTTAAATCATATTTGATACTTCTCTGTGTTCAAATACTTCATTAATGATCGGGCTAATATCTATTTATAGGGTTGAGACATCGTTCTTATTAAGGCCAAATGATTTCAATTTGGTTAAGGTGATTTCAGTATAATTCAGAATTTTGATGATTAATATATGAGATAGCTTCATTATAAACTCTTTTCTAGTTCTCGTGAAGGTTCGACATTGATAAAAGTGAAAATGGTAGAAGAATAATATCAAAATATGAAACAATATGTCTGGTTTATCCTTTCTAACGAGAAGAAAAGATTTCTTAAAAAAGACTGATTCAGTGGTTTAGTCTGATTTGAATTATTTAATTGAAAAGATAATTGGGTTATATGTGTCTGAATCTATCCACCTTACTGGAAATAAACTTTGAATGTACATGTGTGAGTTGAGGGATAGTCTGGAAGAAAACCTCGTATTCTTGAAGACTTGATACCGAATTATATCCATCGAAATGATTCTATCTAGGAAATGTTGTGATAAATTAAAGTTAGTTGATTGTTGAAGTTTTCTTTTGGACGAAGATAATTTCGACCGAAACATCAGTTCTGGTTCAATTTGAGTTAAATAAAGAGATTATGATTTTTGGTCATACATTATTGAATGGTTTGAAATGTGTTCTAATACAGGAATGTGCATAGATATCTTGTGATTCTATACAGTTAAAGCTACATGAAAAGAGTTATTCGATACGTGAATTAGAAACGGTTGACATTGTATTGATGAGGGATAGTTAGTGAGATTGACTGTTTGCTAGTAATGTAATTTATTTCATGCTGCAAAGCGAGATCTAAACTTGGAACAATATAGATGGCTTGAATCGTCGAAAAGTTTTGAGCTAGTAATTTATTATTATCCGAGGAAAATGATTATAGTTTTGAATGTTTTGATTGGGCGATGAATACGTGATTGATCTTATTAGGTAATGAACAGTTGTTAGTTGAACTAGAGGCTAAATAAATGTTTATATAGTGAAGTTGTGAAATTAAGAAATGTGTCAGTGAATTATAAGTTAAAAATGAGTTCAACATAAATTGATTTCTGATTCAGAACCTCAGATGTGGTATCGATGATTAATTGTTATTTCGAGATAGAGTGTGCATACTGAAAAAGTTCTACGAATATACAACAACTGCTACAAGAAACTCTCAGTGGTGTTCATATGGGATTAACAAGATGCGCAACAGTCCGAGATATGATATAGATGATGAGTGTGAAATGTGATATTTCTGACTTTGTTGATTATAGAAATGGAGGGTTGATGAATTTTGTATCGGAATTATCTTTATCATTGTAAAAGATGGAGTTATCTGAAATATGGTTAACTGTCTGAAGAAATCTCTCGGTAAGTATAGATTTTCTCTTTAATAAAACAGATAAGTTATTCATTTTTGTGTTGGTAAATATGTCTATGGTGTCAGTTATCATTGCTTTGGATTGAGATCTGAAATTTATATGGTAATTCTAAGGGAGAGATTACAGTAATCTGTGAGTATGAAATTGCATTGAAATCAGAAAACGCAAACCAAATTCTCGAAATATTTATTTGTAACAATGTTTTAGAATTTCAAAGTAACTAAGAAAGACTGTTGCTATTATAATCAGTTATCGAACTCCGTTACTTCAGAATCGAGTTTTGTGAGAAAACGATTCACAGGATTAAAATCGTCATATAATGTGAGTAGAAAATGGAAACATTTTAATATAGTTATAAGCAGTTTCAGCTAGGGATGATGTACAGTGAAAGTCAGATCAGAATTTTTGTTGTGAGATTAATGAGATTTGAAATTCGAAGCTATGTGTGAATTTGAAATATATGATGTGAAAGTGATTCGCGATAGTCTGAAAACAGCATTGAATTGTCAGAAATTGAATGTAGACTTGAAACGAAAAGATGTAGAGTTTCAGATTGAAAATAAAGTGTTTTTGAAAGTTTCATCGTGGAAGAAAATACTCAGATTTTGGTCGTAAAGGCAAGTTGAGTCTGAGGTATATTGGACTGTATGAGATTATAGAGCGTATCGGGCTGGTTGTTTATAGACTACTGTTGCCACCTAAGCTAGAAAAGATCTACAATGTATTCCATGTTTCGATGCTTCGTAGATATCGATCTGATCCCTCACATGTGATTAGTTCGATAGAGATTGAGATTAAGCCCGATATGACATATGAAGAAGAACCGATTCACATTCTGGCTCGCGAGGTTAAAGAATTGCGAAATAAGAAAATTTCGTTAGTTAAGGTACTGTGGCATAAACACGGAGTTGAGGAAGCAACTTGGGAGCCAGAGGATGCAATGAAAGAGCGTTATCCAAACCTATTCACCGGTAAGATTTTCGGGGACGAAAATCCCTAAGGGGGGAGAGTTGTAACAGCCCGATTTTGACCCTAATCAGAATAGTGGTTTTGGGACCACAAATCTGAGTCCGAAAAATATTTTAAAATTATTTTCAGTGTTTATTATGTGTAAATTTGCTTGTGTGAAATTTTCATGTTTTAATTTTGTTGTTTGAGTGTCCGATTAAATAAAAGGGCTTAATCGCATAAAATGAAAATTTGATAGTTAAATATGAAAGTGCCTAATTGTTTTTGTCTTTTTAATATGCAGGCTTTATGTTGTAATTTAGCCATAAATGAAGGTAGTGGGCGGCATATGTTTATATTATGTAGTTTTGATATTAATTATAAAAGTTTAAATAATAAATAATATATTATAAGGTTATAATAATAAAAGAAAACATAAGAAAGTGGCCATATACATCTTTTTGTGCCGAAACTAAAAGAAAAAAAGATAAAAGAAGAACAAGCCACATTCGGCCATAGCCAAGCTTGATTAAGGTATGTAACTAGCTCGGTTTTTGATAATTTTTACGTTTTTGAGATCGTTGCTAAGTTATCTTCAAAGCCCATGTCTTAATTTTTGAATTTGATGATGATTTTTTTGTTTTTCCATTGATGAGTTTATGAGTTTTATGATGTTAGTTGATGAATTATGAAATATATGTGTTAGATTAATATGTTTTGTCTTTGAATTTTTGATGAATTTGAGTAATTAGGACTAAATTGTAAAAATAAATTTTTGAGGGACTAAAATGTTAAATAAATGAAATGTATGGACTTGTAAGGGCATGGGTGATATTCGGCCTAGCTATGGTGATGTGAAATTTTATGTATTTTGTGTTTTATGCAATAGGGACTAAATTGCAAAAAGTGTAAAATGTCAGGGGCAAAATGGTAATTTGCCCATTTATGTGTTTTTGGAATAAATTGAATGGAATTATGTTTAAATAAGTTTAATTTGAATATGTTAGATCAATAATCGATGAAAACGGGTTTGGATCGGGGAAAAACAAAAATAATTGAATATCCGTTTATTTCGTCTGTCGATATTCGAGGTAAGTCTATAAGCATATAAATGTTGTTAAATTGAAAATATATATTTGTTATGTGTTGAATTGAATTTTAAGAATATATATGTGCATTGGCCGATTGTGATTAAGCTTGAAAGATAAGTTACGAGTTCGATTCTATCGAGATACATTATCTGAAAGTCCCGTACGAACCCTAGGAATAGTTAGGATACATATGTCATGACATAGGATTCCGATATGTGTTTTCGTGTAAGACCACGTCTGGGATGTTGGCATCGACTTGTGTTTACGTGTAAGACCATGTCTGGGACATTGGCATCGTATCTGATTGTGTAAGACCCTATCTGGGATAGTGGCATCGATATGTGATTACATGTAAGACCACGTATGGGACGTTGGCATTGTATGAGCTTTCCGATTATCCGCGTATCCTTTTTAATTTCGAATGGTTCAACGGGCAATGTGAAGTAAGGACCGAATGTGAAATCGAATTAAAAGGTTCAGGTATGTATTCATACTATGTTATGAAATTAAGGTAAATTGTATGCTTGAATTTATGATTTAAAGTTATGTGAAATATGAATTATGTGTTAGCATATTTGAACATATAAGTGATTAGGCCTATTGATGTATTTGTGATAATATAAGTGATTCGGCCTATTGATATAGTTGGGATATTTAAAAGTGATAATTATATATGTTTATGAGTATTTGTGCATTTAACTATATGATGTTAAATGCTAATGTATATTTGATAACATATAAACTTGTGAGCGCAATATATGTATATTTAATTAAGGTTTGGATTAACTTGGATAATTAATTTAGTGTTAATGTTCATATGATTATTGTTTGCTTATGACTTACTAAGCTACGAAAGCTTATTGTGTGTATATTTACTCTTCGTTTTATAGATTTTGGAAGATGTGTTATGAGCTCGGGGATCGTCGGAGGAGCCTACCACACTATCGACTGTTTCGGTATTTACTAAGTTTGAATTTTGAATCTATGGCATGTATAGTCTAGTATTAGTTTGGTTGGTTTTGAATTTGTAATTATTAAAGCCTTGCGAAAATGGCTAGAAATAATATTCAAGCTTAGTTAATCTTGGTTATGTTATATATATATATATATATGTATATGGTATGTGTGACATGTTTGGTTTTGGTCTTGGTGATTCGGCTATGGGTTAATTATAAGTAAATATATGGAAATCTTGCTTGATATGCTTTGTTAAAGTGTTGTTAAGTGATTTGGTAATAAGTGAATTCGATTATGGCGTATAGGTGAAATGCTAAGTATAACTTAGATAAAATGATAGTTAAAGTTGGTTTGTAAGAGTGTGTTTACATTGAAAATTTTTTATGAAAGAAACTAGTAATTTGCATATGTATATGTTCGATTCTAAGGGAGTGAAAATCATGTATAAATTCGCTCTTAGTGTAGTTATGTTTTGGAAGTGTGTTTTATGCTAAAATTTGGTGTATGGATTTAGGTCTAAACAAATGTGAAGTGATATGTATGATGTTGTTATGTGAATCGATATGGTTTGATTTGGAAATAGCATACTTTGGCTTATGATTTAATGGCTAAGTCTTATACAAATTATGAAGTTATTTTTGGGTTGTCGATTTGTTATGAAATAAACTAGGAATGTGGAGTATTTAATAAATGTATGATTTGCTCATGCAAATGGTATTAATATTTGATTTTATATTTGTAAAATTATATGATTTGTATGAATTTTTGGATATGGCTAAAATGGTATATTCATATGTGCAAATTTGTAATAGATAAATATACATGTTTTGATCTTTTAAATGATATATATATATAAATGTCTTCTAAATAGGCTTACAATTTATAAATTAAGTATATAGAAATTTGTGTAATGATAGTTAAGTGAGTAATTAAAGTTTTAGGATTAGCTTTTATAGCTTTAAATGGTTGACCAGATATGTGTATACGAATAAATGAGTGGTTATGTAATAGTATAGTTTGGGTTTAATGAATAGCATGTGAATTTGTTGAATTCTTGGTTAGAATTTGTATTCAAAATGATCCAATTGGTATGGTGACATGCGCATGTACTTGTGATTTGATAAAAGGTATATTTGTTTTGTTACAGTTTGGTAATTGTGTTTAGAAATGGCTTTTACTTTGTAGTGATATATGCAAGTTGTAGTAGCACAAAAAGCATATTTGGTTGTGTTGTTTAGTTAATTATTTTATATGTGAAGGATTATTAGGTTGAATTTTTATGATTTGATTATTCGAATACCATGATTATAAGTCTTATGGTTCGGCTATTCAAACTTATAAATCATTTGTAATATGATTTGATATATGTTGTTGGTGCGAATATGTGAATAAATAAATGATACTGATATGATTGAATTTCAAAGCATAGTTTGTTTATGAGATATTGTTAATAGAGCCTATTTGATTTTTAATTACCTTTATTTTGTATTTTTATACGAATTTGATTTGTATGATTATGTGAAAGTTTAAAACTGTATTATGTCTGGAAATGCCTCTTAACTCATTCCGGTGACGGATACGGGTTAAGGGTGTTACAAATCAAACCGTTGGTGAGATGAGTAAGAACAAAAATGAACCTCTTCCAAATCATACAAGAGATATCAAATGTTTCAAGTGTCAAGGACGGGGACACATAGCCAGCCAATGTCCCAATCGACGAGTCATGGTGGTAAGGGCCAATGGCGAGATCGAATTCGAGGAGGAAAACGAAAATGAACCCGAAATTCCCATCGATGAAGAAGAAGATTTGAAGTACCCGGTTGAAGTAGAAATCCTTGTGGTGAAAAGAAGTCTCAACATCCAAAGTGCTGAAACTGAGCAACAAAGGGAGAACATTTTTCACACCCGATGCCACATCCAAGGCAAGGTGTGTAGCATAATCATCGACGGAGGGAGTTGTACCAACGTCGCAAGTAGCATGCTAGTGGAAAAGCTTGGTTTACCCACGACCAAGCATCCGAATCCGTACAAGTTATAATGGCTAAATGACGGAGGTGAGCTTAAAGTGACAAAACAAGCCGTTGTAGCATTTTCCATCGGGAAGTACCAAGACGAGGTGGTGTGCGATGTGGTGCCAATGCACGCAGTACATCTCCTTTTGGGGCATCCATGGCAGTTCGATAGACGTGTAATCCACGACGGATATACAAATCGTTAAACATTCAAACACTCAGGCAAAAATGTAACTCTAGCACCCCTCACCCCGAAACAAGTGTACCAAGAACAACTCAAATTGAAAGAGTCTGTAGAAAAAGCAAGAGAAAAAGAACAAGAAAAAAAGAGTGAAAAAGAAAAAGAAAAGAAAGTCGAGAAAAAGAAAGGAAAGAGTGAGAAAAGTGAGGCAAAAACACGAGTTGAAAAAGAAAAGCAAAAAGAAAACGAGAGTGGTAAAATGAGTGTTTTTGTAAGAAAAAGAGAAGTGAGGAAGTTATTGTTGATGCGCCAACCCATTCTTGTACTTATGTACAAAGAATGTCTTTTTGAATCTAACGATCTTGACAAAACTTTGACTTCTTCTGTTGTTCCTTTGCTTCAGGAATTCGAGGACGTATTTTCAGAGGAAGTGTCGAGCGGATTGCCTCCCCTTCGAGGCATAGAACACCAAATAGATTTTGTGCCCAGAGCTACGATTCTGAATCGTCTAGCCTATCGAAGTAACCCCGAGGAGACTAAGGAGTTGCAACGTCAAGTGGCTGTTTTGATGGAGAAGGGTTATATACGAAAAAGTCTAAGCCCATGTCCGGTGCCCGTTCTGTTAGTGCCCAAAAAGGATGGCTCATGGAGAATGTGTGTTGATTGCCGAGCCATAAACAAAATCACCGTTAAGTGTAGGCACCCTATACCTAGGCTCGATGACATGTTAGATGAACTTAGTGGTGGCAAACTCTTCTCCAAGATAGACTTGAAGAGCGGGTATCATCAAATACACATGCGAGAGGGGGACGAGTGGAAGACGGCATTCAAAATGAAATACGGGTTGTATGAGTGGCTAGTGATGCCATTCGGCCTCACGAATTCCCCGAGCACATTTATGCATTTGATGAGTCACGTATTACATCCTTTCATTGACAGGTTTTGTGTAGTATACTTCGATGATATTTTAATATATAGCAAATCTTTGGCTGATCATATTGAACATTTGCGTGCTGTTTTGGAAGTATTACGAAAGGAAGTGATTTATGCTAACCTTAAGAAATGCTCTTTTTGTACTGATAAAGTTGTTTTCTTAGGGTTCGTTGTGAGTGCGGGTGGCCTTGAGGTGGATCAAGAGAAGATTAATGCGATTCAAGAATGGCCTCGTCCCACTAGCATCAGTGAAGTTAGAAGCTTTCACGGACTTGCAAGCTTCTATAGGAGGTTTGTGCTGAACTTTAGCACCCTAGCTACTCCCTTGATGGGTATTATCAAGAAAAACTCTCCTTTTCTTTGGACTGATGAACAAGAAATTGCGTTTAATAAAATTAAGGAATGTTTGACTAACGCTCATTTGTTATGTTTATTTGATTTTAACAAGACTTTCGAAGTGGAGTGTGATGCTTCAGGGATAGGAATCGGGGCGGTCTTGACGCAAGATGGTCGTCCAGTTGCTTACTTCAACGAGAAACTCAACGGGGCTACAGTTAACTATCCTACTTATGACAAGGAGATGTATGCCTTGATACGTGCGTTGGAGACATGCAGCACTACCTTTGCCCAAAAGAATTTTTCATACATACGGACCATGAAGCCTTGAAGCACTTAAAGGGGCAAACCAAGTTGAACAAACACCATGCTAAGTGGTTGGAGTTCCTGGAGTCTTTCCCTTACGTGATTAAGTATAAACAAGGTAAAGAAAATATTGTTGCTGATGCACTATCACGTAGGTATGCTTTAATTAACCATTTGGATGCTAAGCTGCTTGGATTTGCTTATTTGAAAGATTTATATGAAAATGATCTTGACTTTGGTGAAGTATACAAGTTGTGTGTGCAAGGTTCTCATGATAGGTACTTTCTGTAAGATGGGTTTTTTTTCGAGAGAACAAGCTATGTATACCCCAAGGATCGATTAGAGATGTGCTAGTCAATGATGCACATAGCAGGGGTCTAATGGGCCACTTCGGCATAGTCAAAACCTTGGCTACACTTAAAGAGCACTTTTATTGGCCGAAGATGAAGCGAGATGTGGCTAGTGTGTGCGAGCATTGCATAGCTTGCAAGAAGGCTAAGTCAAGGATCAAGCCACACGGTCTATACACCCCATTGCCGATTCCAGAAGCACCATGGGTGGACATCTCCATGGATTTTGTTCTGGGGCTTCCTAGAACAAAGAATGGCAAAGATTCTGTATTTGTTGTAGTAGATAGGTTTTCTAAAATGGCCCATTTTATTGCATGTAACAAAACTGATGATGCCTTAAACATTGCTAACTTGTTTTTTAGGGAAATCGTGCGGTTGCAAGGAGTCTCGAGGACCATTGTTTCCGATCGTGATGCTAAGTTCCTTAGCCACTTTTGGAGAACTTTTTGGGGTAAGCTTAGCATCAAGCTTTTGTTCTCAACAACGTGCCATCCCCAAACAAACGACCAAACGGAGGTCATTAATTGGGTCTTGTCAACCTTACTGTGGGCCATCATTAGAAAGAATTTGAAGACTTGGGAGGAATGTCTACCACACATTGAATTCGCTTACAACCGTTCGGTGCACTTATCTACCAAGCATTCACCTTTTGAAGTGGTATATGGTTTCAATCCCTTAACTCCTTTGGATTTATTGCCTTTGCCTTCTAATCAATTGGTGCATGTAGATGGAAAGAAAAAGGCAGAATTCGTGAAACAATTGCATCAAAGAGTTAGGGAAAACATTAAAAAGAGAACCGAGCAATATGCTCATAAGATGAACAAAGGACACAAACGAATGCTATTCGAACCCGGTGACTGGGTTTGGATCCACATTCCCAAACAAAGGTTCCCCACTCAAAGGAGGTCCAAACTTTTTCCAAGGGGTTACGGTCCTTTTCAAGTCTTGGAAAGGATCAAGGAAAATGCTTACAAGTTGGACTTACCAGGTGTGTACGGTATAAGTGCTACCTTTAACGTTGTTGATTTATCCCCTTTTTATGTAGGTGACGATTTGGGGACAAATCGCCTCGAAGAGGGGGAATGATGCGATCCTAGCTAAGGAAGCTGCTACCGATCCCATAAAGCTGCCCCAAGGACCTATTACTCGGTCATGTTCTAAGAAGTTCCAAGAAGACCTTGCAAGTTACATTGATCGGGCATGGGGAGAAGAAGTGGTCAGACTTATTGATCACACATGGACCAGCTCAATAAGTGTCCCATGCAACTTACTACGAGCTGAATTTTCATTTTCATTTTGAGTTAAATAGTTGCTAGAATAAACTTTAAATGAGTTTAGTTATTTTTAGTTTAAGTAATTAATATGTCTTGAGTTTATTAATTATGTCTAAGAAGATTTGGTAATTAATATGTCTTAGTTAATTAATTTGTGTTAATTAGCACAGCCATTTAATTTGCCTGAAGTGTATTTAAGTTGTCTTAGTTCATACAGCTAATTAAAGTGTCTTAAGTTTAGACAACTTAATTGAGCTAATCATGATGCCATAACCGAATTTATTTTGTTAATAGCTGCCTTATTCAGCTGAACCAGCTAGCTTAATAGCAAAGGAAGTCATTAAGAGAAGAGCATGCATATGGATGAAAATAAATTCAGCTGCTGATTTCTCTTCTCTAAGGGGCTGTTCGTGAAGATTAATGGACAAGGAGCTGTTCACACAAGTCCATTCAGCTCACAAACGTTTTCACACCTTGGTAGCTGCTCAAATCCATCCATTCACACCTTGTGGCTGATTGTATTCAAGTGTTCACATTCAAGGGTTGTTCGTGCGCTAAAATGCCATCAATGTTGGCTGCTGCTTATTCGGCTACCCAAGGATGAATTAAAGGATGTATTAAAGTTCCTTGGCTGCTCAATCATTGGACATTTCAGCTCAACTCATCAGCTCATTAATTTAGTTGAATTGGAAGACTAAATGGGCTGACCATTGGCGTCATCTAGGCCTAGATTTTGTTAAAAGACGTGTAATTATTCTAGAAGCTCATTAACAGCTTAATTAAGCTGATTGCATGTGACCATTCGGCTAGGCTTAACTTAGGCCTATAAATACTTTGTTTTCAGCTGGTTGTAGGGACTTTTTGCAAAATCTACGAACTTTTGTTCCTTAGTGAGAATTCAACTCTCATTGTTCTCTATTAGATTGAATCGACTTATCAAGCTCAGCTTGTGGCGTCATTCCTTCCTTGATTAACCCGAACTTATCACTTCCAAGTGTGGCGTTCGAACATTCCTTTGGTTCCTATCTTGCTAGATAGCGGGTCAAGGCTTCCTTGATAATTCCCTAAAAATTGAATTCACCTAAGAGCTGTTTAAGACACGGGTCACCAATTTCGTATATTGTTGGTTCTATCTTAGCCCTTAGCTGAACCTCATCCATCTTTCATCCAAACCACCTTTGAGCCCTTTGTTTGAGCCTATTTTCTATCTTTTTCCAACCTTCTTTGAAACAAACCAAGTTTTACTCAATTTCTCGATCGGGCAAACTAATACGACTCAAAGCAACAACAACAGAGTTTGTATCACTCATAGACTATCGGCATAGATTCAATATTTGATTCAGACAATTTTGTATCTAAAACATAAGCGAGATAAGCTTCGCAACCTTTTCTCACATTTTTGAGCTGACACAACCGAAATCGCATTAGGTAATTCTTTCGATTCATCTGATTCAATTCGAATGATTTCACTATTCTGACATTTCAATTCAATAATCTTTCATCTACAATTCACAACAGCATCATGCAGAGTCAACCAATCCATACCCAGATTTACATCAAACTCATCAAACGGTAATAGCACCAAATCAGCCAAAAAACAGTAACCCTGAGTCATTAAAGGACAGTTCTTGCAAACTCTATCAACTAACACATACTTGCCTAAGGGGTTCGATACTTTAATCACAAACTCAGTAGACTCAATAGGAAAACTCTTATTAGACACCAAATTCATACAAATATATGAATGAGTTGATCCAGGATCAATCAAAGCAATCACATTAGTGTCATAAAGAGAAAATGTACCGGTGATAACATCTGGTGATGACGCGTCTTTGTGAGCGCGAATAGCGTAAGCTCTAGCTGGTGCTCTAGCCTCGGATTCATAGTAGAGTCTTTTGTCGTACCTTTTCCACCAGACACATTCCCCGCATTTCTAGGTGGCCTCTCTCTATTAACTGTGTTGCTCGATTTTGCATTTTGGAATTTATCTTTGTCATTTACTTTGGGTTTAACACCCCTTACCCGGGTTTAATGCTGGAACTGGATACGAGGCATTACCGAACCTAACTTGCTCAAACATATAACTTCGAGCTATGAAATTTCTTTTCAACTTAAAACTTCTCATTCATATTCATAACATCCTTATTGTGGGCCTACGAGGCCCTAAACATACATACGGGATGGTTCGGAACTAAACCGGAAACTTTTGCGCACATAGAATTTTTTTTGCCTAAAATAGGGCCACACGCCTATGTGAAATGGAACACGCCCGTGTGGGTAGGCTGTGTGGTCACACACGCCCATGTTCCTAGCCCGTGTGGAATTTATTTTTCATTTCAAACCTACAGGGATTTTCACACGGTCGGATACACGCCCGTGTCAATGACCCGTGTCCCTCACACGGCCTAGACACGCCCGTGTCCTCACTCGTGTGTGAAAAACCTGGGTATTCTATTTATGACGTCAGCAAGCTCTTAAGGGCACACGGCCTAGGCACACGCCCATGTGCTGGCCCGTGTGGCGAATCGAATTCTCGCAAATTTGATGCAGGGGACACACGGCCTATGTAACAGTCCAGTTTAGACCCTAGTCGAAACAGTGGTTTCGGGACCATGAATACGAGTTAGAATAATATTTTAAGATTATTTTTCGTGTCTATGATATGTGATTAAGTATGAGTTAAAGTTCCATAAATTAATTTGTCCGTTTGTGTGCTTAATTTGACAAAAGGACTAAATTGCATAATTTGTAAAAGTGGTTTCTTATTTGATTAATGGCCTATTTGACATGGCTTTTAAATGGGGAGGCCTTATGAGGCAAGTAAGCCATTTCTAAGATAGTGGATGGCTAATGGACAATTTTAGACATAAAACATATGGTTTTCTAATTATTTTTACTAAGGTCATTTTAGTAAAATGGATATTAATATGTTTATAATAAAACAAAAAAATTAAAAGATGAATATGGTCATCTTTGTCCACCGAAAACACAAAAGAAAAGAAGGAAGAAAAGCTTTGTTACATTTGGCTATTATAAGCCTTAATTTAAGGAATGTTTTTGATCGGTTTTTGATAATTTCTACATTTTTGTAATCGTTGCTTCGTATACTCCAAAACCCATGCTTCAATTTTGTGAGTTGATGAGTATTTGAAATGTGCCATTGATGAACTCATGTGTTTTGTAATGTTTGATGGTGAAAAATGAAAGATATGTGTTTGATTAATAAGTTTTATCTTTGGAGTTTTAATGAAAGTGAGTATTTTGTACTTAATTGAGAAAATAATATTTTTTAGGGACTAAATTGTGAAATAAATAAAATGTAAGGACTTGTATGAGCTACATGAGAATTCGGCTAGGCATGGGTAACTTCAAATTATGTGTATTTTGTGAAATAGGGACTAAATTGTCCAAATGTGAAGATATGAGGGCTAATTTGCAAATTGCCCTAAATATGTGTTCTTGGATTCAATTGAATGAGTTATGAATAAATGGATTAAATTTTAATATGTATAGATCAAGAACCGAAGAAAACGGACTTAGATCGTGGAAAGTCAAAAGTTTTCAAATAACCGAATCCGATCGAATAACTGCATCCGAGGTAAGTTGATATACAAATAAATGTATTTGAATTGAATTATTTGCGTATATATGAGATTCGAATTGCTATGAATATCCATTGAGATGGAATGTGTGGAAATCCGAGCTTACGTATATATCGAGAAGTTGTTAAAGTCTGAGAAATCCCGTATGAACCTAGGAATAGATAGGATAGCATATGTCATGGCATAGGTGTCCGATATGTGATATCATGTAAGACCACGTCTGGGACGTTGGCATTGATTCGAGATTTCGTGTAAGACCACGTCTGGGACATTGGCATCGATTTGAGATTTACGTGCAAGACCATGTCTGGGACATTGGCATCGTATTGGATTCGTGTAAGACCCTATCTGGGACAGTGGCATCGATATCTTAGTACATGTAAGACCTCGTCTAGGACGTTGGCATTGTGCGATTATTCCATACACTCTGAGTATCCTATTAGATTCCGAACGGTTCAACGAGCAAGTCCGAGAAATGAACGACTATGTGAGTTGTATATCCATTTCAGGTACGATTGAAAAGTACACTATGTGTGTATGAAAGTTGAGTGTCCATATGAACCTACTAAGGTGCATATGTGTAAAGAAATGATGAGATAATAGGTGAATATATATGCTTGGATGAGCTATGTGTAGATGTGATATTTGAGTTGAAGAATGTGGCAAGCTATGGCTAAGTAAATGAGCCAAAGAATATGTGATGAATATGTATTGAGAAACACTAATGTTAATGTATCAATATGGTTATGTGCATTTTATGCTAAGTTTATTTGTATATGGCTTACTAAGCTTTTGAAAGCTTACTTTGTGTTTGTTTGTTCTGGTCTATAGATCGTTAAAGCTACGAGAGGCTCGGGGACCGTCGAGGATCATCACCACACTATCAAACTCAACTTTGGTATTTTGGAAATGTATATAGCTAAATATAGAATGTATAGGCTAGTTGTTTTTGTAACACCCTAAACCCGATCAAAACGTTACGACCAGATCCGGCATGTCACATAAAAGGGTTGTTTAAAAATTGCGCATTTGTTAAAAATTTCGAGTTTAATTATGTATTCGCTTGTTAACATTTTGAAAAACGGTTATTAAGGGTTTAGGAAAATCCCGTATTAAACATTTAAGAATAATAGGCAGTATCATATTAAAAGCTAAACCAAATAAAATACCAAATTTAAAGTTAAAGCGGCCTTATTACAAAATATTAACCCAAGTTAAAAATAAGTAAAATACTAAAGTCCAAAACTGCTCGTAGTGTGGCCACCTCCGAGTCCTCCAGTACGTCGAACCGCCTACTGAGGATTACCTGAGAAAAATTAAAGAGGGGTGAGTTTACGAAAACTCAGTGTGTAATTCCCCTTACGAACAAAATCTGTAAGAACATGCATCAAAATAATTCGGGCACAAGCCCATTAAAGTAACGGTGGCAATTGGGCATTGGCCCAAAATAGCCTCGGTTGGGCCTTAACCCATATCAAATGTCACATGTCATACATATAAATCGGGGCCTAAGCCCATCTCAGTAATATAATCCAGATATGCAATGCGTTAATGCCCATACCAACCCTGCACTCCGTCTCCTGTCCAACCCTACACTCCTGTGGGGATTTAATCGACCCACCCATCCCTACACTCTATATGTAGCACCGGTTGCGGCACTAACATTATCGGTGCAGCATGGCTGCTCGGTGGCTAAAAAGCCTTCAGTAGCGGTATTACAATTGGCACAAAGCCATCAGTGACTGTATTATATTTGGCACATAGCCATCAGCGACGGTAATATAATCGGCACACAGCCTTGGGTAAATATGATCGACACAGAGTCATCGATATATAAGTTAGGCACATAGCCACGGTAAATACGATTGGCACAAAGCCATAATATCGGCACAAAGCCTTCGGTATTGGCACAAAGCCCAAAAATTACGACACGAAGCCATATTAATGGCACACAGCCCTCAGTAATATTATCGGTGCAGCATGGCTGCTCGGTGGCTAAAAAGCCTGCGGTGGCTATAAAGCCTTCGGTGGATCCACAGTCGTCAAGCGACCATGCGATCCTATTAGCACTTCCTCCGTATTAATAATCCCAACCCCATACAATATGTCGTGTATGTCATGCTCAATCATTACACGTGTATGCAAAATGGCCATGCTCAGTAACAATTATTTAAACATGTAATAAAAGCATATCAGTCATACAACCACAGACAAATTAGACAACTCATTGCACAAGTCGATCATTTACCTACAAGGGCAAATTAGTCATTTTACCCTATAAGGGTATTTCGGTAATTCTACCCTACAGGGGTAGTTCGGTAATTCTACTCATAACCAATCCATGTATGCAACGCATCTCAAACATAATCAATCATACAATTAACACATACAACGCTAGTACTACCACGAGGGTACAACAGTCATTTTGTCGTTTAGGGGTAAAACGATAATTTCACAAACCGAGGGTATTTCGGTAATTTGCCAAACCAAGGGTATTTAAGTAATTTTGCAAACTAGGGGTATTTCAATAATTTTGCAAACTAGGGGTATTTCGGTAATTTTGCAAACCAAGGGTATTTTAGTAATTTTATAAACCAAGGGTATTTTAGTAATTTTGTAAACCAATGGTATTTTAGTAATTTTGTAAACCAAGGGTATTTCAGTAATTTTGTAAACCAATGGTATTTCAGTAATTTTGTAAACCAAGGGTATTTCAGTAATTTTGTAAACCAAAGGTATTTCAGTAATTTCGCACCTGCAATGGCCTTTCCAAATGCCTAATGTCGCCTCGAGCGACTCAACTACCATTTCCGGTCGTACCGGACTATTGGGCCTAAAACCCAATTTCGACCCATTCGGGCCCACATGCTCGTGTGGCCCACCTAACACAAATCTAGCCACGTATATGAAATTTACCTAGTCTAGTTCACTATATACTACACCATCATACATTTTATTCAATTGGGCCCACGGGCCCATTGGGCCCACTTTGGCCCAAGCAGCCTCAACCCACAAGAATACTACTGATAACCTCAACTATCGCGTCGAAGCCCCACACGTGCGTTCGCACGCTCGTGTGGCTACTATTGCCGTGACCGGCACTTTGGCATTTGCTGTTCTACAACCAGAGTAGAGAGAGTTACACACCTGATAGGAATCTGGTGCTAATCCGCTCTCCGACCACTCCTGTGCCCAAATGCCCTCCAATGTATCCTTCCTCCTATCAAAGAATGCTCTATATATAGCTAGCTTCTCACCTTCCTTCTTTGTATCTTTCCGATGTGGGATCCCTTCGTCAGTAGAGTTTAAATCTAACTCAAACTCTTGCCGTCCAATTCGCAAAATAAATACTCCCTTGCTTTTCATGAGATTCGAACCCAGGCTCCCTTGTAGCATAATCCACACCGCTAACCACTTGGCCACAAACTCCTCTTGTGTCTTAAACCATGCGCAACTAAATATAAATCTATAGCCAAATTCTAAAGTCCATTTAAAAAGAAAACCAAAATGCAAGAGCCAAGACTTGAACCTTGGACCTCCTTCCTTCCATGTGGCCTCACTCCCTTGCCTCTTAAGTGGCGTCACTTTGCCACTACACCACACACTCCACTTGTGTCATTTTTCTCTACATTTTATTCTTAAAGCCTACCTACTAACTCCCAGGGTTTTATTTACCTAAAACCAAAATTTTCCTAAAGCCTAAATTTGATCCCGGGACTTCATAGAAGCCCCCTAACCTTCCAAAATCACTCACCTAATAGGTCCAACTTGCCTTAGTGCCATTCTCTTGTTCTCAAAAAAATTTTAAACGCTCATGTGCCCAAGGCCCAATGGGCCCAATTCTACTAGGCCCAAATTTGGGGCGTTACAAATCTACCCCCTTAAAGAAATTTCGTCCCCGAAATTTCCAGCTAATGGGGTAGTCGTGTAACAACTACCCCACTACGCTACCGCTGCGTACTCTGATTCTAATATCCCTATCACATTTTAACTAGAATTTGGAACTCCCTACACATACTCAAAACACCTAACCATTAAAGCAGACAAATATCTTATACGCAACCAATTTCTATATCCAAACATCACACCCAAACAAAACACATACAAAATAAATACCAAAAATACAGTCATTACAGCACATAACAGAGTATAAGGTCAAGAAACTTACGGATTCGACGCTGGAGACTCGGTGTACCACACTTTCAAAAATCGGTCAATACAATTTCAGAACTTTAAATATTTTCAAGCCTTTTTGAAATAATACTTTCAGAAATTCAATTTTGAAAACCCAACCCACAGCCGAGTTTTGCAACCTAGGCTCTGATACCATAATTGTAACACCCTAAATCCAGTCAAAACGTTACGACCAGATCCGGCATGTCACATAAAAGGGTTGTTTAAAAATTACGCGTTTGTTAAAAATTTCGAGTTTAATTATGTATTCGCTTGTTAACATTTTGAAAAACGGTTATTAAGGGTTTAGGAAAATCCGTATTAAACATTTAAGAATAATAAGCGATATCATATTAAAAGCTAAACCAAATAAAATACCAAATTTAAAGTTAAAGCGGCCTTATTACAAAATATTAACCCAAGTTAAAAATAAGTAAAATACTAAAGTCCAAAAGCGCTCGTAGTGTGGCCACCTCAGGAGTCCTCCGAAGACGTCGAACCGCCCTCGAGGATTACACGAGAAAAATTAAAAGTGGGGTGAGTTTACGAAAACTCGATTGTGTAATTCCCCTTACGAACAAAATGCTGTAAGAACATGCATCAAAATAATTCGGGCACAAGCCCATTAAAGTACTTGGTGGCAATTGGGCATTGGCCCAAAATAGCCTCGGTTGGGCCTTAACCCATATCAAATGTCACATGTCATACATATAAATCGGGGCCTAAGCCCATCTCGATAATATAATCCGGATATGCAATGCGTTAATGCCCATACCAACCCCCTGCACTCGCTCTCTGTCCAACCCTACACTCCTGTGGGGATTTAATCGACCCACCCATCCCTACACTCGTATGTAGCACCGGTTGCGGCACTAACATTATCGGTGCAAGCATGGGTCGCTCGGTGGCTAAAAAGCCTTCGAGAGCGGTATTACAATTGGCACAAAGCCATCGGTGATCAGTATTATATTTGGCACATAGCCATCAGCGACGGTAATATAATCGGCACACAGCCTTGGGTAAATATGATCGACACAGAGTCATCAATATATAAGTTAGGCACATAGCCACGGTAAATACGATTGGCACAAAGCCATAATATCGGCACAAAGCCTTCGATATTGGCACAAAGCCCATAATTACGGCACGAAGCCATATTAATGGCACACAGCCCTCAGTAATATTATCGGTGCAGCATGGCTGCTCGGTGGCTAAAAAGCCTGCGATGGCTATAAAGCCTTCGGTGGATCCACAGTCGTCAAGCGACCATGCGATCCTATTAGCACTTCCTCCGTATTAATAATCCCAACCCCATACAATATGTCGTGTATGTCATGCTCAATCATTACACGTGTATACAAAATGGCCATGCTCAGTAACAATTATTTAAACATGTAATAAAAGCATATCAGTCATACAACCACAGACAAATTATACAACTCATTGCACAAGTCGATCATTTACCTACAAGGGCAAATCAGTCATTTTACCCTATAAGGGTATTTCGGTAATTCTACCCTACAGGGGTAGTTCGGTAACTCTACTCATAACCAATCCATGTATGCAACGCATCTCAAACATAATCAATCATACAATTAACACATACAACGCTAGTACTACCACGAGGGTACAACAGTCATTTTGTCGTTTAGGGGTAAAACAGTAATTTCACAAACCGAGGGTATTTCGGTAATTTTACAAACCAGGGGTATTTCGACAATTTTGCAAACTAGGGGTATTTCAGTAATTCTGCAAACTAGGGGTATTTCGGTAATTTTGCAAACCAAGGGTATTTTAGTAATTTTACATACCAAGGGTATTTCAGTAATTTTGTAAACCAAGGGTATTTCAGTAATTTTGTAAACCAATGGTATTTCAGTAATTTTGTAAACCAAGGGTATTTCAGTAATTTTGTAAACCAAGGGTATTTCAGTAATTTTGTAAACCAAGGGTATTTCAGTAATTTTGTAAACCAAAGGTATTTCAGTAATTAATTCGCACCTGCAATGGCCTTTCCAAAGGCCTAAGGTCGCCTTGAGCGACTCGACTACCATTTCCGGTCGTACCGAACTATTGGGCCTAAAACCCGATTTCGGCCCATTCGGGCCCACACGTTCGTGTGGCCCACCTAACACAAATCTAGCCACGTATATGAGATTTACCTAGTCTAGTTCACTATATACTACACCATCATACATTTTATTCAATTGGGCCCACTTCGGCCCAAGCAGCCTCAACCCACAAGAATACTACTGATAACCTCAACTATCGCGTCGAAGCCCCACACGTGCGTTCGCACGCTCGTGTGGCTACTATTGCCGTGACCGGCACTTCGGCATTTGCTGTTCTACAACTAGAGTAGAGAGAGTTACACACCTGATAGGAATCTGGTGCTAATCCGCTCTCCGACCACTCCTGTGCCCAAATGCCCTCCAAGGTATCCTTCCTCCTATCAAAGAATGCTCTATATATAGCTAGCTTCTCACCTTCCTTATTTGTATCTTTCCGATGTGGGATCCCTTCGTCAGTAGAGTTTAAATCCAACTCAAACTCTTGCCGTCCAATCCGAAAAATAAATATTCCCTTGCTTTTCATGAGATTCGAACCCAGGCTCCCTTGTAGCATAATCCACACCGCTAACCACTTGGCCACAAACTCCTCTTGTGTCTTAAACCATGCGCAACTAAATATAAATCTATAGCCAAATTCTAAAGTCCATTTAAAAAGAAAACCAAAATGCAAGAGCCAAGACTTGAACCTTGGACCTCCTTCCTTCCATGTGGCCTCACTCCCTTACCTCTTAAGTGCCGTCACTTTGCCACTACACCACACACTCCACTTGTGTCATTTCTCTCCACATTTTATTCTTAAATCCTACCTACTAACTCCCAGGGTTTTATTCACCTAAAACCAAAATTTTCCTAAAGCCTAAATTTGATCCCGGGACTTCATAGAAGCCCCCTAAACTTCCAAAATCACTCACCTAATAGGTCTAACTTGCCTTAGTGCCATTCTCTTGTTCTCAAAAAAATTTTAAACGCTCATGTGCCCAAGGCCGAATGGGCCCAATTCTACTAGGCCCAAATTCGGGGTGTTACAATTTGAGTATGTTTATGATATGTGGATAGCCATGTGATATGGCTAGTTAAATGTATTGTGTAATGAATATGAGTCATGTTATATAATGTTTGGTTTTGGCATGATTTTATAGTTATGAAATGGTCAAGATTATGGTAAGCATATTGATGCAATATGAACATACATGTTTGATCAAAGATATGGTTATGTGAATGATATGTTGTGGATGATTCATGCTTGTTATACAAGCGATTAGTTGTGCAAATTGACTTATAAGATAGTATGTTTAGAAATGAGATTGAATGAGAAGATTTGTTAATTATATGACATATCTATGGTTGCCAATGGTGTATGGGATAATGCTTGTAAGTGCTTGTAGGAATGACCCAAGTGTGGGTGGCATTTTGGCTTACAAATGGCCTATTTTGCATACAGGGCCAAGGGACACGGGCGTGTGTCTCTTCCGTGTGGCTCAAGGGTCACTTCGAAGTGTGGCTGAGCAGGTTACACGGTCGTGGCACACGGGCGTGCCTGGTGGCCATGTGACCAAGTTAGTAGCTAGCTTAATTTCACACAGCCATGGCACACGGGCATGTCTGGTGGCCGTGTGGACAAGTCGGTATGTATGCCCTGTTTTGGCACGACCTGGACACATGGGTGTGTCTAGTAGCCGTGTGAGACACACGACCTGACTACACAGGCGTGTGACCTCTGCAGATTTGAAAAATGTTTAAATTTTCCAAGAATTTTTGTATGTGTTTGGTTTAGTCCCGGCCCTATTCTAAATAATGTTTAAGGTCTCGTTGACCTATTTAAGGGACACTTTGATTGCATTTGATGATTTGTATAATGAAATGTCCGTAAAGGTTTTCGATTGTCCGGTAACGCCTTTCATCCTTAATCTGGTGACGGGTACGGGTTAGGGGTGTTACATTTGGTTGGTATCAGAGCTACGGTTTAGTTGATTCTCGGACTAACGTAGCGTGTAAGAGTCTAGCTATACATGCCATATATCTGAACTGTGATAGTGTGATGAATCCTTACGTGTAAAATGTGATTTTTGTATAGTAAATGGATCCCGAAAGAGCCGTAGCTGACGATGTAGAAAGCAATGCGCCTGCTCCCGCTCAAGTGACAGCGCCATCTGATTCGAGATCGGCTACGAGCGGTCAAGAGGGAGAAGCTAAACAAGCTTTCTTCCAGATGATGAGTGAGTGGTTCACTCAATTTTTGAGAAATTATCTGACTGTTTCACAACCTCCGCCCCCGTCTAATCCCCCTCAGACTTTAGTTGTGCCTCCGGTAATGGGTATAAATCTGTTGAATAAGCCTTCGATCGATAAAATCTGCAAATATGGGGCTGAAGAGTTCAGGGCCACCAACGATGACGATGCCGAGAAAGCCGAGTTTTGGTTAGAGAATATAATACGGGTATTTGATGAGATGTCTTTGACTCCAGAAGAAAGTATTAAATGTGTTGTATCATTGTTACGAGACGCAGCCTATCAGTGGTGGAAAACTTTGATTTCTGTTGTTCCGAAAGAGCGGGTCACATGGGATTTCTTTCAGATTAAATTCTGGAAGAAATATATTAGTCAAAGATTCATTGATCAGAAATGAAAAGAATTCTTGGATTTGAAATAGGGCCGCATGTCTGTCACTGAATACGAATGAGAGTTCGTGAGATTAAGTCAGTATGCTCGGGAATGTGTATCAACGGAAGCGATAATGTGTAAGAGATTTGAAGATGGTTTAAATTAAGATATTCGATTGTTATTTGGTATTCTGGATATAAAAGAATTCATTGTGCTAGTTGATCGAGCGTGCAAAGCTGAGGCCCTCTGGAAAGATAAAAGAAAAGCTGATTCTGAAGCAGAGATGTAAGAAAGGGATTTCCGAGCAAATCATTTCAATCTTCTTCAAAGAAATTCAGAGATGAGCATAGCCGTTCAAGAGCTAATATGGGACAATTGAGTAGAGATCGAGCTAGATCACAGTCGAATACCAAAGCTCCAGCAACTTCAATGGCAAGTGTTGGAAATGTCTGATCCGAGCGACCAGAATGTAAATATTGTGGTAAAAGGCATTCGGAAAGTTGTAGATTGAATGACCGGGCTTGCTTCAGATGTGGATTGTTAGATCATTTTATTCGAAATTGCCCAGAGTCTATTGAGCAACAGATTATTCAGAACCTGAGATCCGATAATGTTGCAGCTAGAGGTAGACCCTCCCGAAATGCAAGAAATGTCAGTGGTAGTTAAAGAACTACGAGAGACACTGTAGTGGGATCCAAAGCTAGAGCGCCTGCCAGAGCATATGCCATCCGAGCTCGTGAGGAAGCTTCATCTCGGATGTTATAATGGGTACATTTACTCTTTATGATATACGTGATTGCATTGATAGACCACGGTTCCACTCATTCGTATATATGCATGAACTTAGTATTCGATGAAGACTTTACTGTAGAGTCTCACGAGTTTGTTATAAAAGTATCAAACCCCTTAGGTAAAAGTGTCTCTGTTGACAAAGTATGCAAGAACTGTCCGTTGATGTTTCGAGATATCTGTTTTTTGGCTGATCTGATGCTATTACCTTTTGATGAGTTTGATATCATTTTGGGTATGGACTGGTTAACATTACACAATGCTGTTGTGAATTGTAAAAGAAAGACCATTGATTTGAGATGTCGGAATAATGAAATAGTTTGGGTTGAGTCTAATGATTTGTCTGGATTACCTGCTGTGATATCTGTATTGAAAGCTCATAATTGTTTGAGAAAGGGTTATGAAGCTTATTTTGCTTATGTAATTGATTCGAAAATATCTGAAAAGAAAGTTGAATCAGTACCAATTGTTTGTGAATTCTCTGACGTGTTTCCTGAAGAACTACCGGGATTGCCTCCGGTACGTGAAGTTGAATTTGGTATTGATCTGTTGCCTGGTACAACTCCTATTTCGATAGCTCCGTATAGAATGGAACCAGCAGAACTGAAAGAATTGAAGTCACAGTTGCAAGAATTGACAGATAGAGGGTTTGCAAGACCAAGTTTCTCACCTTAGGGTGCTCCTGTTCTATTTGTGAAAAAGAAAGATGGTATGATGAGAATGTGTATTGATTATCGTCAATTGAACAAAGTGATAATAAAAAACAAATATCTGTTGCCCAGAATTGATGATTTGTTTGATCAGCTTAAAGGAGCTATCGTATTTTCGAAGATAGATTTGAGATCGGGATACTACCAGTTGAGAGTAAAAGATTCAGACATTCCGAAGACTGCTTTCAGAACAAGGTACGGGCATTATGAGTTTTTAGTTATGCCATTCGGACTAACGAATGCTCCTGCTGTGTTTATGGATCTAATGAACAGAATCTTTAGACCGTATTTAGATCAGTTTGCTGTTGTTTTCATTGACGACATTTTGATTTATTCACATGATGAAAACAAGCATGTCGAGCATCTGAGAATTTTGTTGCAAACTTTGCGAGATAAGCAATTGTATACGAAATTTAGCAAATGTGAATTTTGGTTACGTGAAGTTAGCTTTCTAGGGCATGTTGTGTCAGCATCTGGTATACGAGTTGATCCGAGTAAGATTTCTACTATTCTGGATTGGAAACCTCCGAAGAATGTGTCTGAAGTTTGCAGTTTTCTGGGACTTGCTGGTTATTATCGAAGGTTTGTAAAAGGCTTTTTGATGATAGCCTGACTAAATTGCTTCAGAAAGATGTGAGATTTGAATGGTCCGATAAATGTCAGAAAAGCTTTGATCAGTTGAAAACTCTGTTAACCGAAGCTCTAGTGCTAGTACAGCCAGAATCAGGTAAAGAATTCGTGATTTACAGTGATGCTTCGTTAAATGGTCTGGGATGTGTTCTGATGCAGGAAGGAAAAGTTATAGCTTATGCCTCGAGACAATTAAAGCCTCATGAAAAGAATTATCTGACACATGACCTTGAGCTAGCTGCGATTGTGTTCGCATTAAAGATTTGGCGACATTATCTGTATGGTGAGAAATGTCACGTGTTTTCAGATCATAAAAGTTTGAAGTATTTGATGACCTAGAAAGATTTGAATCTGCGTCAGAGAAGATGGTTAGAGCTATTGAAAGACTACGAGCTCGTGATAGATTATCATCTAGGTAAAGCAAATGTTGTTGCTGATGCATTAAGCCAGAAGTCATTGTTTGCATTGCGGGCTATGAATGCTCATTTAGATTTATCTGATGATAGTTCAGTTTTAGCTGAATTGAAAGTGAAACCGTTTTTTTTACAACAAATATATGATGCTCAGAAAGTTGATAATAAAATGCTAGCGTAACGAGCTCAGTGTGATTTAAACCCTGATTCTGAATTTCGAGTTGATATTGATGATTGCTTGAGGTTCCGAGAATGAATTTGTGTTCCGAGAAATGCTGAGCTAAGTCAGTTGATTTTGAATGAAGTACATGAAAGTCGTCTATCTGTTCATCTGGGTAGTAAAAAGATGTACCATGATCTGAAGCAACACTATTGGTGGTCAGGTATGAAACGAGACATTTCTGACTTTGTTTCGAAATGTTTAGTTTGTCAGCAAGTTAAAGCTGAACATCAGGTTCCGTCTGGTTCGTTACAACTAATTTTGATTCCCGAGTGGAAATGGGATAGAGTGACAATGGACTTTGTTTTTGGATTGCCTTTAACTCCGAGAAAGAAAGATGCGATATGGGTTGTAGTTGATCGATTGACAAAATTTGCCCATTTTATTCCGGTACGATCTGATTACTCACTTGAAAAGTTAGCTGAGCTTTACATTTCTGATATTATGAGATTGCACGGAGTGCCATTGTCTATTGTGTCTGATAGAGATCCGAGATTTATGTCACGATTCTGGAAGAAACTGCAAGAAGCTTTAGGTACTAAATTGCATTTTAGTACAGCCTTTCATCCGCAAACGGATGGCCAGTCTGAACGGATTATTCAAATTCTTGAGGATATGTTGAGATGTTGCATCCTCGAATTTGATGGTACATGGGAACAGAACCTGCCATTGATTGAATTTGCTTATAATAATAGTTTTCAGTCGAGCATTAAAATGGCACCTTATGAGGCTTTGTACGGATGCAAATGTCGAACACCTCTGTATTGGACTGAGCTCAGTGAAAATAAGATACACGGGGTTGATTTGATAAAAGACACTGAAGAGAAAGTGAAAGTAATCTGTGATAGTCTGAAAGGAGCGTCTGATCGTTAGAAATCTTATGCAGATTTGAAACGAAAAGATATTGAATTTGAGATCGGCGACAGAGTGTTTTTGAAAGTGTCTCCGTGGAAGAAAATATTTAGATTTGGCCGTAAAGGCAAATTGAGTCCGAGGTTCATTGGGCCATATGAGATTATCAAACGTGTTGGGCCAGTTGCGTATAGATTATTATTGCCACCTGAGCTAGAAAAGATTCATAATGTATTTCACGTATCGATGCTTAGACGACACAGATCCGATCCATCACAAGTGATTTCCCCGTCTGAAATTGAAATCCGATCTGATATGACTTATGAAGAGGAACCAATCCATATCTTAGCTCGTGAAGTGAAAGAGTTGAGAAACAAGAAAATCCCGTTAGTGAAAGTGTTGTGGCATCGACATGGAGTGGAAGAGGCTACGTGGGAGCCTGAAGATTCAATGAGACAGCAATATCCGAATCTGTTTAACGGTAAGATTTTCGGGGACGAAAATCCCTAAGGGGGAGAATTGTAACAGTTCGGTTTAGACCCTAGTCGGAACAGTGGTTTTGGGACCACGAATCTGAGTTAGAATAATATTTTAAGATTATTTTATGTGTCTATGATATGTGATTAAGCATGAGTTAAAGTTCCGTAAATTAATTTGTCCATTTGTGTGCTTAATTTGACAAAAGGACTAAATCGCATAATTTGTAAAAGTGGTTTCTTATTTGATTAATGGCCTATATGAGATGGCTTTTAAATGGGGAGGCCTTATGAGGCAAATAAGCCATTTCTAAGATAGTGGATGGCTAATCGACGGTTTTGGACATAAAACATATGGTTTTCTAATTATTTTTACTAAGGTCATTTTAGTAAAATGGATATTAATATGTTTATAATAAAACAAACAAATTAAAAGATGAATATGTTCATCTTTGTCCACCGAAAACACAAAAGAAAAAAAGGAAGAAAAGCTTTGTTACATTCGGCTATTACAAGCCTTAATTTAAGGTATGTTTTTGATCGGTTTTTGATAATTTCTACATTTTTGTAATCGTTGCTTCGTATACTCCAAAACCCATGCTTCAATTTTGTGAGTTGATGAATATTTTGAAATGTGTCATTGATGAACTCATGTGTTTTGTAATGTTTGATGGTGAAAAATGAAAGATATGTGTTTGATTAACAAGTTTTATCTTTGGAGTTTTGATGAAATTGAGTAATTTGTACTTAATTGAGAAAATAATATTTTGAGGGACTAAATTGTGAAATAAATAAAATTTAAGGACTTGTATGAGCTACATGAGAATTCGGTTAGGCATGGGTAACTTGAAATTATGTTTATTTTGTGATTTTGTGAAATAGGGACTAAATTGTCCAAATGTGAAAATGTGAGGGCTAATTTGCAATTTGACCTAAATATGTGTTCTTGGATTCAATTGAATGAGTTATTGAATAAATGGATTAAATTTGAATATGTATAGATCAAGAACCGAAGAAAACAGACTTAGATCGTGGAAAGTCAAAAGTTGTCGAATAACCAAATCCGATCGAATAACTGCATCCGAGGTAAGTCAATATACAAATAAATGTATTTGAATTGAATTATTTGTGTATATATGAGATTCGAATTGCTATGAATATCCATTGAGATGGAATGTATGGAAATCTGAGCTTACGTATATATCGACAAGTTGTTAAAGTCTGAGAAGTCCCGTATGAACCTAGGAATAGATAGGATAGCATATGTCATGACATAGGTGTCCGATATGTGATATCATGTAAGACCAGGTCTGCGACGTTGGCATTGAATCGAGATTTTGTGTAAGACCACGTCTGGGACGTTGGCATCGATTTGAGATTTACGTGTAAGACCATGTCCGGGACATTGGCATCGTATTTGATTCGTGTAAGACCACATGCGAGGACGATGGCATCGATATCTGAGTAAATGTAAGACCTCGTCTGGGACGTTGGCATTGTATGATTATTCCAAACACTCTGAGTATCCTATTAGATTCCGAACGGTTCAACGAGCAAGTTCGAGAAATGAACGACTATTTGAGTTGTATATCCGTTTCAGGTACGTTTGAAAAGTACACTATGTGTGTATGAAAGGTAAGTGTCTATATGAACCTACTAAGGTGCATATGTGTAAAGAAATGATGAGATAATAGGTGAATATATATGCTTGGATGAGCTATGTGTATATGTGATATTTGAGTTGAAGAATGTGGCAAGCTATGGCTAAGTAAATGAGCCAAAGAATATGTGATGAATATGTATTGAGAAACAGTAATGCCAATGTATCAATATGGTTATGTGCATTTTATGCTAAGTTTATTTGTATATGGCTTACTAAGCTTTTGAAAGCTTACTTTGTGTGTGTTTGTTCTGTTTTATAGATCGTTAAAGCTACGAGAGGCTCGGGGACCGTCGAGGATCATCACCACACTATCAAACTCAACTTTGGTATTTTGGAAATGTATATAGCTAAATATGGCATGTATAGGCTAGTTGTTTTGGAGTATGTTTGTGATATGTGGATAGCCATGTGATATGGCTAGTTAAATGTATTGTGTTATGAATATGAGTCATGTTATATAATGTTTGGTTTTGGCATGATTTCATAGTTATGAAATGGTCAAGATTATGGTAAGCATATTGATGCAATATGAACATACATGTTTGATCAAAGATATGGTTATGTGAATGATATGATGTGGATGATTCATGCTTGTTATACAAGTGATTCAGTTGTGCAAATTGACTTATACGATAGTATGCTTAGAAATGAGATTGAATGAGAAGATTTGTTGATTATATGACATATCTATGGTTGCCAATTGTGTATGGGTGAAAACACAAAAATTTATATACTTTTTCATGCCCTTTTTGACCCAAATTCATGTGATTTCGAGTAAATTCTTGTCGGAAAATAATTAAATATTATAAAATAATTAAATTGTGCTAAAAATATGAACATGATGAATTTTAATTAATTTTATAATTAATTTTGATATATTTTGACTACTTTCGACAGAATCGCACAAAGGGCGAAAATCAGCTCGGCAGACACTGCTCGAAGAACAAAACCGAGAAGCAATTTGAAGTTCAAGGAAAATTTATTTCTAGCCCAAGACGGTCCAATTATGAATATTTAATTATAATATAATTAATTTTAATTTATTCCCAATTTAATTTGGGCTAAATAAATTATTATTAATTAATTATGGAAAAGGGTCCAGTTAAACCGCACTAGTTGAACCGAATCAGTTAAACCGAACCAGCCACCAATTGGGCAGCCCAAACCGTCCACAATGATGGCCCAAATCAGCTTATTAGCTTATTAATTAATCTTGCAAAGAAGCCCTTGAAGACCTTTCAAAACTACATTCAAACCCCTCCAAAAATTATGGCTTTGTAGATTGCCCCATGCTATATTTAGCAAAGTTGAATTCTTCAACTTTGCCACATGGGATGGCCGGCCAAGGGAGGCCTCTTTTGCTGCTGATATTTGCTATTTTTAGCAGCCTTGATCAGCTATAAATACACCCCATAGCTGCTCATTCAAAACACATCTCAAGCATTTAACATTCTCCTCTCTCACTTTCTCTCAATTCCCATTTTCCCTTCTCCCTTTTTGGTGTTCTTGTGCCGATTTCTCCTCTTGGGAAAGAGGTTTTTTTCTAGCCATTTGAAGCAGCAATTTAATTTTTCATAAGCCACCTTGATAGCCGAGGACAACGAAGAACGAAGAAGGGAGCAAACAGACAAGCCACGGAGAAACACCAGATTTGTTTCTTGTTCCTTATCTCTTTAAATTATTCGTTGTTGTTTTGACAAACATGTTTATGAATATTTATGCTGTTGGAATGTTTAATTTAATCAATTTAACTTTAATTTAATTCGTTTTAGGTTGATCGCATTTCGTCCTCTTGAATTATTAAAATTGTGTTTATGCTGTTAAAGGCCTCGGTAAAATGTTTGATTAAGTAAAATTATGTTAAGTTATATGGCATTATAATTGTTTAGATAGCTAATGAATTAATTATTTAAACGCATTGAAATTGTAATTAATGGATGCAATACTTAATCTGTGCATGTTTAATTCTTCTAAGGAAGTTGAAGATTAAATTAGCATTGTATTTGACGATACATATGCCTTGCATAACTTGCAGGATTTTTGTGATTAAATTGTTTCAAGGTAAGAATACTTTGTTACTTCACATGATATTTTATATGCTTGTTAGGTTGAATTAATCGTTTGAATCGACATAGGAATATGCGAGAGATAATTTAATTTAATAAGTATGTATGTGCGATAACATGTTTACTTTTAGAAGTCTGTTTAGTCGTTTGAATTTGCATAGGAATATGTATAAGAGATGAATGGATTTTTATTTGTAAATATGTTCATAAGTTAGCAAATTACCGAGTTGCCATGTTTTAATAAGTATAAACATGAGTTTAATAATTCTTGGGTAAGAAATCTTATTAATCCAACACAATTATATCATCTTGATTAAAATCGGTTTTTGAAATCGTGCATTAGAACTTTGTTTTATTTTATTTTTCTTTGTTTTATTTTTAGTTTTTAAATATTTCTTAAATCCAAATATTTTTCCTTCACCAAATTGTTTGAAAACATTTTCATAAATAATTCTTTTACAGTCCCTGTGGTTACGATAACTCGACATTTACTTGTCGCTTTATTACTTGTTACGATTGTGTACACTTGCACATTTCCACCGTTCCAAGTTTTTGGCGCCGTTGCCGGGGATTGTGTTTCAAAGCCATTATTTGTGAATTTTTATTCTTCCATTTTGGTTTATTTATTTTCATATTTAAATTTTTACTTAATTTTTCTGTGAATATTTCAGGTGCTTATGAGTATTGACCAGATTATTGACTTACTCCCTGTGGACCCTGAAATAGAACGAACCTTTTGACAGCGAAGAAGACAAGTAAACCAAAGAAGGACCGAAGGAATGAATTTCGAGAATATGAACCAAGGAAACGGAGCAAACCCTGTTCAGAATCCTATCCTTATTACTGATGATAGGGATAGAGCCTTAAGACAATATGCCGTGCCAGTGTTTAACGATCTTAATCCGGGTATTAGGAGACCCGAAATTGAGGCACAACAATTCAAAGTGAAGCTTAGTCATGTTCCGGATGCTTGGACGGTGGGCCAATTCGGTGGAATGCCTCATGAAGATCCTCATCTTCACTTAAGACTATTTATGGAAGTGAGCGATTCTTTCAAGTTAGCCGGAGTACCCGAAGATGCCTTACGATTGAAGCTATTCCCATATTCGTTAAGGGATAGAGCTCGTTCTTGGTTGAATTCATTGCCACTGAACTCTATTTCTACATGGCAAGAATTAGCCGAGAGATTCCTCATGAAGTATTTTCCGCCAAGCAAAAATGCTAAGCTGAGGAACGAGATCACTGCTTTCCACCAAATGGAGGACGAGCCCTTGTATGAGGCATGGGAAAGATTTAAAGAGTTATTACGAAAATGCCCTCATCATGGAATCCCTCATTGCATTCAACTTGAGACATTCTACAATGGTCTCAATGCCCACACAAGGATGGTAGTGGACGCCTCATCTAATGGTGCTCTCCTTTCTAAGTCTTATAACGAGGCTTACGAAATTATCGAGAGGATTGCCAGCAACAACTATCAATGGCCAACCAGTCGAGCAGCGTCAGGAAGACGAGTCGCCAGAATTCATGAAGTAGATGCTCTTACTTCACTCGCATCTCAGGTATCATCGATATCCTCAATGCTTAAAAATCTTACTACTAATGGGACTAATAGTTTTACATCACAACCGCCTAATCAATTTGAGAATATAGTCTGTGCCTATTGTGGGGAGGGACATTTGATTGAAGAATGTCCATCGAACCCAAAATCTGTGTACTACATGGGTAAGCAAAACCAAAACCGAGGAAGGCAAGGGCTGCAATCCAACTTTTATAACCCATCATGGAGAAACCACCGAATTTTTCTGGAGTAACCAAGGGGTGGAACCAAACTACTTACACCCAACCTGCATCGACCCGGCCACCTAATTTTTCGTAACAAGTTTAGAAACCAGTTCAAGCTGAAGCATCCAATAGCCTGGAGAGTTTGCTAAAGACATACATAACAAAGAATGATGCCTTAATCAAGAGCCAAGCAGCTACATTGAAGAATTTGGAGAATCAAGTGAGCCAGCTTGCGACTGAACTCAGGAACTGACCACAAGGTGCTTTACTTAGTGACACGGAAAATCCGAGAAATCTAGGAAAGGAGCATTGCAAATCGTTGACATTGAGGAGCAGAAAGATAGTCGAACTCAACATTATCGAAGTTGAAAAGGAGCAAGCTGATGCTCAAGAAGAAGTTCAACCAAGTGTTGAAACCCCAGTTTCACCAGAACCAAAACCTGCAAAACCCGACAAAGTAACCTCAGGACCAATCAATTCTGATTAACCAACAACTTTGTTAGATGCAGAATTACCACCAAAGGCGAATCAACCAGAATCAGTTCCAGTGATGAAACCACCGCCACCCTACCTTCAAAGACTTCAGAAACCGAAGTAGGAGATTCAATTCAAGAAGTTCCTTGACGTACTCAAGCTACTACACATCAACATCCCGTTGGTCGAAGCACTTGAGCAAATGCCGAACTACGTCAAGTTCATGAAAGATATCTTGTCTAAAAAACAAAGGCTTGGAGAATTTGAGACGGTAGCTCTGACGAAGGAATGCAGTGCATATCTTCAGAATAAACTACCCCCAAAATTGAAGGATCCTGGATGTTTTACCATACCGTGCAACATTGGATTAACATATTGTGGTAAGGCATTATGTGACTTAGGTGCAAGTATCAACTTGATCTAGAAATTCAAGATCGAAGGGGAGTAGAAAACCAAGTAGCAGATCACTTATCCAGATTGGAGCCGCAAGAGGGAAATTCTCCACTCGTACCGATTCAAGAGACATTTCCAGATGAACACATACTGAAAGTAAATCATGTCCATAATATTCCATGGTTTGCTGATTTTGCTAACTATTTAGCTTGTGGTTTGATGCCGATTGATAAAACTTATCAACAAAGAAAAAATTTTCTTCACGATGTGAAGTACTATTTTTGGGAAGAGCCATATTTGTTTAAAAAGTGTACAGATCAGATGGTTAGGAGATGTGTGACAGAAGATGAAATACCGAAGATTTTATACCACTGTCATTCAGCTCAGTGGGGACACTTGCCGGAGGAACTTCGTACAGCGGCCAAAGTATTGCAAGCGATTCTTTTGGCCAACACTATTCAAGGATGCATACGCTTACGTAAAGAATTGTGATCGATGTCAGAGAGTTGGAAACGTAACTAATAGAAATGAGATGCCTCGAACAAATATCATTGAGGTAGAATTGTTCGATGTTTGGGGTATTGATTTTCTTGGTCCTTTTCCTCCGTCTTTTGGTCACAAGTATATATTGGTATGATGAGATTATGTGTCCAAGTGGGTCGAGGTGAAGCTTATTCGATGAACGATGCCAAGGTTGTGATGAAATTCTTGCTTGAAACACGTGTTCACAAGGTTTGGAACCCTAGAGCTATTATCAGCAATGAAGGGACCCACTTTATGAACAAGTGGTTAAAATGGTTGCTAGATAAACATGGAGTGAAACACAAGGTTGCTCTGACTTACCATCCGTAGACAAATGGGCAAGTGAGCTAGAAAATAAGGAGATCAAAGGCATACTTGAGAAGGTAGTTTGCCCGAACCGCGAGATTGGTCTAAGAGACTAGATGATGCTTTATGGGCTTCTGAGCGACATACAAGACACCCTTAGGAATGTCACCCTATAGGTTGGTCTTTGGGAAAGCTTTGTCATCTACCTTTGGAGTTAGAGCACAAAGCTTCTTGGGCTCTTCGACAACTCAATTTGGATCTCAAGCTTGCTAAAGAGAAGCGAATGCTCTAACTCAACGAGCTAGAGGAATTTCGAATGTTCTCATATGAAAATGCCAAATTACTCAAAGAAAGACTCAAGAAATGGCATGACAAGCATATTCGAGTTCGGCGGTTTGAAGCAGTCGACAAGTTTTGTTATTTAATTCCAGTTGAAGTTCTTTCGGGTAAGTTAAAGTCACATTGGTCCGGTCCATTTACAATTCACCGCGTTTATCCATACGGAGTTGTTGAACTCCAAGGTAAGAGAGGTAATTTTCAAGTCAATGCTCAGCGTTTGAAACACTATTACGAAGAAAACCCTGAATGGGATAAAATCGTGTTCAGTTTATCTGATTTTTAATTTTCTTGTTTTCAATAAATTATTTAGGGTATATTTTCGGGTTCATTATGTTTAAATAAATTCTGTCTAGGAGATTGGAACTTAAGCGGGACCGCTTGTGACCCCTCCAATCTTTCCTGGGAATTGATTTTTACATAATTTTCCAAGAAATTAGCCCCAAAATAGCAAAATAAATTTTTATTTTTTTTCAAATAAAAAGGTCAATTTTGACTCAAGTTTTAAATTGCAGCTCAATTTCAAATTTTCATTAAGTCCATGGACTTAATTGATTTATTTTCAAATTTGGTTGCTGTTTTCATAAATAATAAAAACTAGGTGCCTCTTCTTGTAAATATTTTTAAAAGGCATCTAAAATAAATATTTTTATTTTCAAATTATTGATAAACTTTAATATATAATTATATTCATTATAATTTATATATTAACTTTTATCAACCTAACTTAGGATTAGAATTAATTTTATTTTATATTTATCTTAGTAAATAAATAACAATTGATAATTTATATGTGTTTATTTAATTATTAATTGTTGTTTATCATGAGTAAAATTAGAAGGGGACTCTTATTTTTAATGCTTTAATTTTTTTAAGAGTTCTATTCCTATTTATACTCCTCCATCTATAAATTGCACCCTTGTTCTCACCATTCACTCATCACTCAAACTCCCATCCACCAAAACACCAAGTGCCGCAACTCCCCAAGCCACCATTCGGCGGCAGCGGCTCCAAGATGCCGACGCCACGACAACGCCGTGTTGCCAGTCGGGGATCTCACGCGCGCCTCTTGCCCTGCCCCGTGCCCTAGCTGCACACCAACGCCCCACGCCAACCAGCCCGTGGCCTGCCTTGCGCTGCACCTTGCGCGCCACCTACTCAGCCCCATCGCACCTTGCTGCTTTGTACGCCTATGCACACATTCTCCCTTTCCCCAACCTAAGCCAACCCTCCTTTAAATTCTCCCTTTTGATTCATTAGTTTTTATTTATTTTAAGAGTTCTTAAATTCTACGAGGAAGGTGGTAAGAATAATTTTTCTTAAGTTTAATTTTTATTCAATTATTTAATTTTCAATTTATTGAAATATTAATAATTTGTATTAATTAAATTTTTAAGAAACTAATTTTTATTTTTCTTTCCATCTTATGTTGAGTTAATTATGACTGCATAAAAGAACTCGTGCCCTCGCTCAAATTGACAAACCACAAAGCAAATTTCACTATGAAGAAGCCAAAGTAAGATACAAAAGTATCTTCAAAAATCAACAGATGCATCCAGAGAAAGGCTTCACATTGAAAGAAAGCAACTCTGAGAGACTTTATGGCACGTATTCAACAAGTTCTTTGAAGCCCTCAATTGGGAATTTTTTGTGAAAAGAGACCAAGTGTGGATGAGGAATTAGTTCGTGAATTCTACGCGAACTTAACTTCAAGCGAATTGACCGAAGTTCCAGTCCGCGGAATCAAGGTACCAATAAATTCTAATGCTACTAATGAGTTCTTTGAATTACCTGATTTTGACAACGATGAATATTCCTCTTTGTTAAGCAATATTAAGCCTGAAAATCTGCAAGAAATCCTCGAGGAACTCACAGTTCTAGGTTCTAAGTGGCCTGTGTCAAAACAAGGAATCCACACGTGTCGAAGAGAGTATTTGACACCACTCGCGAAGGTATGGTTCTACTTCATTCGTTTCAGCCTTATGCCTAGTTCACATGGGACAACAATTTCATTAGAGCGAATGGTCCTACTATACTCAATTTTAACCGGAAAGACCATTGATGTGGGCAAAATCATCTTGAGAGAAATGCGAAATTGTGCCATTAGACGCTTTGGCCCAGCCTATTTTCCCTTTACGATCACAATTCTGTGCTTAAAAGCAAAACTCCTTGTGGACGTGAAGAAGATAGAGTATAGTCAAGGCACAATCACCGATTGGGACCTCTACCAGTGGTGGCAGAGATTACGTTCTTCTTGCCGAATTGAAGAGAGCGAGGATCCTGAAGAAGCAGAAGATGAACCCACAGAAATCCCACCAGAGCAATCAAATGAGGCAAATCTAATGGAACCAGAAGCTGAACCTAATATCAAACCCTCAATGTTTAGAGCTCCACCGCCTAGCCCAGATCGTCGTGATGAGCTGTTGAAGCTGATGGACTTAATGCAACACATGCAATGGCAGCAACAAGCCTATTGGCGATGCTCAAAAATAAGAGATGATTCGATGAGGAGTGCCCTCAAGAAAATTTATAATGACCCATTTATTTTTGTGCCTGAGTTTCCAGATTTCATATTTGAACCATGGGTTTCATCATCGAAGAGAGAGCAAGGCGATTCCTACAAAGACAATACTAATGTAGCAAAAGATGAGTCAAAATCGGAAGGATCGGCAAACAAATAAAAAAGGGGAGGACTTCAACTTTAGTTTATTTTTATTTTTAGTTATTCTAGGATTAGGTTAATTAGGAATTTTTATTCTTGCACAATAAAACAAGAGATAGGAATCATGAATAAAATCTAAACAAGTCTCAAAGGCTAAAGTGTGGCAATAGATATATACATGTCTAGGATTGGATTTTAGAAATAGCCTGGTACTTAAGCAGTCAATTTGACTCACCTCCTCTTTTCTAATATCCTACCTGGTGTATAGTATTTATTCACTTTAAACAATGAGGACATTGTTCACTTTAAGTAGGGGGGACCGAAAATTTGAATTGATTCCACTCAGAATAAAATTTTCTTTTAGTTATGCTTAGGATATATTTTGTTCAATAATTTTAAATTTTTGTTAAGTATGCTAAACTCTAGTATTAATAAAGTTCTATTATTTCAATAAATTATTATGTTAGCTTAATAATGATATGAATGTATTTTTAATAAAGCATGTAAATTCGTACCATAAATTTTTTAATTCCCTACGAAAAAATTAGGCATGCATGAAAGTTTAAGTCTTTAGAATTGACTTAGTAATTTCTTGAGGCGAAATCCTAGGAAGCATGGAATGTTGAAAATGATTTAGTTAACTGTTGTTTGGACCGTTTGAGCCTTTCAAGACGACCCTGATAAAATTATCCTTTGAAACCCAATTTTGAGACTATATGGCCTAATTTTATTTGGACCTATGCAATATTTAGCCATCAATTTTCTCTTCATTACTTCTAAAATTGTCCAAAACACTAGACTCAGTACTATTCAGAAGATCGTTTGAAAATAAGTTTGGGGGAGTTGAAAAGATGTATCAAATGCTCGAAAATTATAGTACATGAAGCAAGTGCTCGAGTTTGAGCTTTGAAAAAAAAACATGTACTAAAAATGAAAGAAGTGATCGAAAGAGCATAAGTTGGGTCTCAAGGGTGAAAATTCCGAAGGTTCAAAGTTAAGCTAAGTCTAAGGTTTTTAAGCCAAAAATTTGTCTATTTTTCACCTACCCCTAAGCCCAGCCACGTTACAACCTTACTAAAGACCTATTGATTCAAAATTCCAATGTTACCTACATTAGTGGAGAGAAATTGCTCTGTTCAACATATGAAGACATTAGTTAAGCTTAATGATTGCAGTTTACTTTTTGAATAAGGAATTAAAATCAAATTGGTAACGAGGAACATGTCTTTATTAAGAAACATTTAGTCTAATTTTGCTAGTATAATAATTGTTGGAGGTAATTTGAACGATATGTATACTTAAGTAGCATAATTATCATATTTCTTATTTTTGAGCCTAAGTATATCAAATTCATAATTTTGAGAAAAAGTTGTTACAAGTAATTTTTCAAAGGTGTTTTTAGAAAATTCTTTTCAAATTTGTGCATTACTTGGGACGAGCAATGAATTAAGTTTGGGGGTGTGGAAACACAAAAATTTATATACTTTTTCATGCCCTTTTTGACCCAAATTCATGTGGTTTCGAGTAAATTCTTGTCGGAAAATAATTAAATATTATAAAATAATTAAATTGTGCTAAAAATATGAACATGATGAATTTTAATTAATTTATAATTAATTTTGATATATTTTGACTATTTTCGACAGAATCGCACAAAGGGCGAAAATCAGCTCGGCAGACATTGCTCGAAGAACAAAATCGAGAAGCAATTTGAAGTTCAAGGCAAATTTATTTCTAGCCCAAGACGGTCCAATTATGAACATTTAATCATAATATAATAAATTTTAATTTATTCCCAATTTAATTTGGGCTAAATAAATTATTATTAATTAATTATGGAAAAGGGTCCAGTTAAACCGCACTGGTTGAACCGAATCAGTTGAACCGAACCAGCCACCAATTGGGCAGCCCAAACCGTCCACAATGATGGCCCGAATCAGCTTATTAGCTGATTAATTAAGCTTGCAAAGAAGCCCTTTAAGACCTTTCAAAACTGCATTCAAACCCCTCCAAAAATTATGGCTCTGTAGATTGCCCCATGCTATATTTAGCAAAGTTGAATTCATCAACTTTGCCACATGGGATGGCCGGCCAAGGGAGGACTCTTTTGCTGCTGATATTTGCTATTTTTAGCAGCCTTGATCAGCTATAAATACACCCCATAGCTGCTCATTCAAAACACATCTCAAGCATTTAACATTCTCCTCTCTCACTTTCTCTCAATTCCCATTTTCCCTTCTCCTTTTTTGGTGTTCTTGTGCCGATTTCTCCTCTTGGGAAAGAGGTGTTTTTCCAGCTATTTGAAGCAGAAATTGAAGTGTTCATAAGCCACCTTGATAGCCGAGGACAACGAAGAACGAAGAAGGGAGCAAACAGACAAGCCACGGAGAAACACCGGATTTGTTTCTTGTTCCTTATCTCTTTAAATTATTCGTTGTTGTTTTGACAAACATGTTTATGAATATTTATGCTGTTGGAATGCTTAATTTAATCAATTTAGCTTGAATTTAATTCGTGTTGGGTTGATGGCATTTCGTCCTGTTGAATTATTAAAATTATGTTTATGCTGTTAAAGGCCTCTGTAAAATGTTTGATTAAGTAAAATTACGTTAAGTTATCTGGCAATATAATTGTTTAGATAGCTAATGAATTAATTATTTAAACGCATTGAAATTGTAATTAATGGACGCAATACTTAATCTGTGCATGTTTAATTCTTCTAAGGAAGCTGAAGATTAAATTAGCATTGTATTTGACGATACATATGCCTTGCATAACTTGCGGATTTTGTGATTAAATTGTTTCAAGGTAAGAATACTTTGTTACTTCACATGATCTTTTATGTGCTTGTTAGGTTGAATTAATCGTTTGAATCGACATAGGAATATCACGAGAGATAATTTAATTTAATAAGTATGTATGTGCGATAACATGTTTACTTTTAGAAGTCTGTTTAGTCGTTTGAATTTGCATAGGAATATGTATAAGAGATGAATGGATTTTTATTTGTAAATATGTTCATAAGTTAGCAAATTACCGAGTTGCCATGTTTTAATAAGTATAAAAAGGCGAGTTTAATAATTCTAAGGTAAGAAATGTTACTAATCCAACACAATTATATCATCTTGATTAAAATCGGTTTTGAAATCGTGCATTAGAACTTTGTTTTATTTTATTTTTCTTTGTTTTATTTTTAGTTTTAAATATTTCTTAAATCCAAATATTTTTCCTTCACCAAATTGTTTGAAAACATTTTCATAAATAATTCTTTTACAGTCCCTGTGGGTACAATAACTCAACATTTACTTGTCACTTTATTACTTGTTACGATTGTGTACACTTGCACATTTCCACCGTTCCAATGGGATAATGCTTGTAAGTGCTTGTAGGAATGACCCAAGTGTGGGTGGCATTTTGGCCTTACAAATGGCCTATTTTGCATACACGGCCAAGTGATACGGGTGTGTGTCTCTTCCGTGTGGCTCAAGGGTCACTTCGAAGTGTACCTGAGCAGGTTACACGGCCGTGGTACACGGACGTGCCTGGTGGCCGTGTGACCAAGTCAGTAGCTAGCTTAATTTCACACGGCCATAGCACACGAGCGTGTCTGGTGGCCGTGTGGACAAGTCATTATGTATGCCCTGTTTTGGCACGGCCTAGACACATGGGTGTGTCTAGTAGCCGTGTGAGACACACGGCCTGACTGCACGGGCATGTGACCTCTGCAGATTTGAAAAATGTTCAAATTTTCCAAGAATTTTCGTATGTGTTCAGTTTAGTCCCGGCTCTATTCTAAAGCATGTTTAAGGTCTCGTTGACCTATTTAAGGGACACTTTGATTGCGTTTGATGATTTGTATAGTGAAATGTCCGTAAAGGTTTCCGATTGTCCGATAACGCCTCTCATCCCTAATCCAGCGACGGATACAGGTTAGGGGTGTTATAGCCTATCAGCACACCTATGGGGCTGGCCGTGTGTCACACACGGCCTAGACACATGCCCGTGTGTCTACCCGTGTGGACAATTAAAAGACTATTTACCAAGCCAATTGCCACCCTGAAACATAAACACACATATGCCAACTCAAGCAACACATAACATGGCAATAATACACTATGAAGAATCACTAATCATCATTCATACACTTCCCATTTTACTCCATTAATTGCATGAACTTTCACTTCATAAAACTCATCATCATTAAGAAATAAGACATGACAAATATCGGCCCATTCCTAATGGCAATTTACAAAATGAGTGTATAACCTTAATAGCCAACACATTGGCTTCTAAATGTGACATAACACAAGATGACCAAGTTTCTATACATGCCATACCCAAACTAAATCAACTTTACTATACCAAAAGAATGATTGATAGTGTGATCCGAGCTCCGACATTCTACGATCCCCGAGCTAGCTTGGCAAAACTACAAGGAAAAGGGAAAAGAGAGGGGTAAGCATATAGCTCAGTAAGTTTGCATGAATTAAAATATCAACTTAAGTACTCATGGTAAAATCCATTCATCTCATAGAACAATAACAAAACAAATTCTCAAGTACTTTGACATACTTACTCTTACTTACGCTTACCCATCACATACCACATTACGGTTTCATAACTCGTAATTTACTCATGGTACCTGTGTCACTTCATCACATAATTTAGTACTTATGCTATCTTGAACATAAACTTAAATCTTTATCATCCTTAACTTAAATGTAACTCTTTGTCATCTTTGTATAGCTTTGTATAGCTTAGCTCTTTGTCATCTTTGCATACTTAACTCTTTTTCCCGTTGAACTACTCGGAATATCAGAGGATACTCAATCTCATCATACATGTATCATGATGCCAATGCCATATCCCAGATATGGTCTTACACGGGATCTCTTAACTCGATGTCGATGCCATGTCCCAGACATGGTCTTATACGAGATTGTACATAGATGTCGATGCCATGTCCCAGACATGGACTTACGAGAGATCTTCTTTTGGTGCCGAGGCCATGTCCCAGACATGGTTTTACATGGGACCTTCCTTATTCGGTGCCGATGCCATGTCCCAGACATGGTCTTATACGGGACCTACATTCGATGCCGATGCCATGTCCCAAACATGGTCTTACACGGGACCTTCCTTATCTCATGTCGTGACATAGGCATCCTCGCTATTCTGAATCTTCAACCGGGACTTCAACTTAATACATTCTCATCATTTTCTCATCGAGGCTTCATTAATCAATTTTCATGAAATGATATTCATTATCATGAGATCAAGCAATTTAAAATATAAAAAAAACACTATGAAACTTTAATTTCATACAAACTTACCTCGGTACTCAAAATGTGTGTAGATGTTCGATTTAGTCCAACACTTTGTTCTTACCTCGGTTTCGGTCCGAGCTTCGTGTTTCTTGATCTATAATAACAATTTCACTTGTTTGATAATCACATTGACTAAATTGACTCATGAATCATACTTTGGTAAAATTACAATTTTGCCCCTAAACTTTCATATAATTACACTTTTGCCCTTAGGCTCGTAAAATGATTTTTATTCAACTTTCTTGTAGTTTAGGCCTAGCTGAATCACTTTCATAGCTACAACAGCCCTCAATTTCAACTATTTCACTCATGTATGACCATTTTTATAACTTTTACAATTTGGTCCTTTTATGCATTTTTCATGAAAATCACTTAGAAAAAGATGTTTATCACACATCAAACTTTCATATTCTTCCTTAAAACATCAAAATACATGCATGTCATACATGGATAAATTTTTGAACATAAACCCTAGCTCAAAATATAGCTAGAAATGCTAAATCGAGCTACGAGGATCTCAGAAATACGAAGAACATTAAAAACCGGGCTAGGATGCACTTACTATCAAGCTTGGAAGTTGAAGAAGCCCTAGCTATGGAGAGCTTGAAAATTTCGGCACTTAGGAAGAAGATGGACATGAATTTTGACTTCTTTTTCCCTTTTAATTCTTTTATTAACCAAATGACAAAAATGCCCTTTAGTCCCTTCCTTGAGATTTTTCCTTCCCATGCCCATTTTTGTCCATCTTGACATATAATGGTCTAATTGCTAAATAAGGACCTCTAGTAATTTTTATAATTCTATTTCATACTTAAATCTTCTAGAAAATCATATTTCCTAATCTTTTCAATTTATTCCTATTGGACAAATTGATTACTAATAAATAAAATTTCCTCATGAAATTTTCACACAATCATGCAACCACATCATAAGCCTCATAAAAATCATAAAAACACATATTTCTGCTTCAGATTTGTGGTCTCGCAACCACTATTCTGACTAGGCCCTAAATCAGGCTGTTACAATTGTCTCCCCCTTAGGGATTTTTGTCCCCAAAAATCTTACCGGTAAAAAGGTTTGGGTACTGGTTTCTCATAGCCTCATCGAGCTCCTATGTAGCCTCTTCTACCCCATGTCTTTGCCATAATACTTTCACGAGAGCTATACTTTTATTCCTTAGTAGTTTAACTTCCCGTGTTAGAATCTTAACCGGTTCTTCGCCATATGTCATGTCGGGTTGAATTTCAACCTCTATCGGTGTGATCACATGCGAAGGATCTGATCGATAACGTCACAACATAGACATGAGGAACACATCTTGTATCTTTTCCAACTCAGATGGCAAAGCCAATCGATAAGCTACTGGCCCTATCCTCTCGGTAATCTCACATGGTCCGATAAAACACGGACTTAATTTGCCTTTTCGGCCAAATCTGAGAACCTTTTTCCATGGTGATACTTTCAAAAATACCTTATCACCAACTTGAAACTCAATCTCTTTTCGCTTCAAGTCCGAGTAGGATTTTTGTCTATCAAAAGCAACTTTTAAACAACCACGGATTACTTTTACCTTCTCTTCAGTTTCTCTAACCAGATCGACACCGTGAATCTGATTTTCCTTGAGTTCAGCCCAATACAAAGGCATTCGGCACTTACGCCCATACAAAGCCTCATAAGGCGCCATTTTCAAACTCGACTGAAAACTTTTATTATATGCAAACTCTACCAACGGTAAATACTTTTTCCAGCTGCCCTGAAACTCAAGAACACAACATCGGAGCATATCTCAAGTATATGTATTAATCTCTCTGACTGTCCGTCGATTTGTGAGTGAAAAGATATACTAAAACTCAGCATTGTGCCCAAAGCTTCTTGCAACTTTTTCCAAAATCGGGATGTGAATCTCGGATCTCTGTCCGATATAATCGACAAAGGCACTCCATGAAGCCTTACAATCTTAGAAACATACAAGTCTGACAACTTATAGGGCGAATAATCAACACGTACCGGTATGAAGTGGGTCAACTTCGTAAGTCTATCTATCGCCACCCATACGACATCTTTCTTGCTCGGTGTCAACGGCAATCCTGTTACAAAGTCCATAGTAACACGGTCCCATTTCCACTCGGGAACCATAATAGGCTGAAGTAAACCCGAAGGTACTTGGTGTTCAGCTTTCACTTGTTGAGAAATCAAACATCTTGATACAAACTCAGAAATATCTTTCTTCATACTCGGCCACCAATACCATTTCTTCAAATCATTATACATTTTTGTACTGCCCGGATGTATAGATAGACATCCGCTATGTGCCTCGTGTAAAATCTTCTGAATAAGCTCTTCATTCCTCGGTACACAGACTCTGTCTCTGAACATCAAACATCTATCGGAATTAATCCGAAAATCAGACTCAACACCCGACTCGCACTGAACTCTTTTGGCTTGTAAGTCACTGTCATCTTTCTGAGCCTCATAGATCTCTTGAAAGAACATCGGTCTAACCCTCAACTCAGCTAGAATGGAACCATCGTCTGACAAAGTCACCCATGTATTCATAGCCCTCAATGCAAATAGGGATTTTCTACTCAAAGCATCGACGACTACATTCGCCTTTCCCGGGTGGTAGTCAATGACTAGCTCATAATCCTTTATCAGCTCTAACCATCTTCGTTGCCTTAAATTCAATTCCTTCTGAGTCATCAAGTGCTTTAGGCTCTTGTGATCGGTGAATATCTGACATTTTTCACCATACAAATGGTGTCTCCATATCTTCAAAGCAAACACAATGCCAGCCAACTCTAAATCATGTGTCGGGTAAGTCTTCTCGTACGGCTTCAACTGTCTAGAGGCATATGCTATCACCTTTCCCTCTTGCATAAGGACACAGCCCAATCCATTCAAGGATGCATCACTATAAATCACAAATTCCTTTCCTGATTCAGGTTGTACTAGAACTGGAGCCTCAGTCAACAATGCCTTTAATCTCTCGAAACTCTGTTGGCACTTTTCTGTCCATTCGAATTTTACATCTTTCTTTAAACACTTCGTCATCGGTGTAGCCATCATGGAAAATCCCTTGACGAACTGTCTGTAATAGCCAGCTAGGCCTAGAAAACTTCTAACCTCTGATACATTTCTTGGCGATTTCCAATCAACAATAGCTGAAATCTTGCTCGGGTCAACTCGGATTCCATCTCCCGAGACAATGTGCCCCCAAAACCCAACTTCTTTGAGCCGAAATTCACTTTTGCTAAATTTGGCATACAACTGGTTTTCTCGTAAAATCTTTAAAACCGTTCTCAAGTGCTCGGCATGCTCATTCTCGTCACGAGAATAAATCAATATGTCATCAATAAAAACCACAACAAACTTATCCAAGTATGGCCTAAATATACGGTTCATTAAATCCATAAACACAACAGCGACATTTGTTAAACCAAAAGGCATGACTAAAAATTCATAGTGCCCATATATTGTCCGAAATGCGATTTTCGGCACATCTGAGTCCTTAACTCTCAACTGGTAATAATCAGACCTCAAATCTATCTTGGAAAACACAATGGCTCCCTTCAATTAATCGAATAAATCATCGATCCTGGGCAATGGGTACTTGTTCTTCACGGTCACCTTATTAAGCTGTCGATAATCTATACATAATCTCATGGAACCATCTTTATTTTTCACAAATAACACTAGGGCACCCCACGGGGAATTACTCGGTCTAGCAAAACCTTTGTCTGTCAACTCTTGCAACCGCGCCTTCAATTCCTTCAACTCAGTTGGGGCCATTCTGTATGGAGCAAATATAGGTGCAGTACCAGGAGCTAACTCAATGCCAAATTCAACCTCTCTAACCGGAGGCAACCCTGGCAATTCTTCTGGGAATACATCGGGATACTTACACACTATCGGCACTGATTCAATTCTTTACCCAGTCTCTTTGGCATTCATCACAAAAGCAAGATAGGCTTCATACCCTTTTCTTACATATTTTTGGGCAGACATATGAGAAATCACTACAAGCGATCTGTCCTGATCATCTGATTCAACACGAAGAGTGTCCCTGTTTTCACATCTCAATTTAATGTATTTCTTTCCACAATTTACTGTCACATCATGAGCAGTTAACCAGTCCATACCAATAATTATATTGAATTCATCAAATGGCAATAGCATGAGATTTTCCTTAAAATAATGACCTCTAATCATCAATGGGCAATCTTTCCATAACTTATCAACTAATACACTTTTGCCTAAAGGGTTGGACACTTTTATCACAAACTCTGTAGACTCTACAGGCATGCTCATACTAGGTACCGATTTCATGCAAATATATGAGTGGGTAGATCCTGGATCAATTAAAGCAACAACATTAGTATCATGGAGAGAAAATGTACCCGTAAGTACATAAGGGGATGATGCCTCTTCGCGAGCGCGAATGGCATAAGTCCTCGCAGGCGCTCTACCCTTAGATCTTGCAGTCTGCTCTCTGGGTGTACTCTTGCTACTCGTTCCACTTCCGGGGTTTTTCTGTTGTCTCCCTCTAGTAGTTCTTCCCGATCTTGCACTCTAAATTTTCTCTTTTTCAACCATCTCAGGGCATTCTCTAAAATAATGATCTTGGGAACCACATTTAAAACAGGATCTCTCATGTGCTCGGTACTCACCGAGATGACGTCTGCCACACTATGGGCATTCCAGTCTATTAGGTCGAGTGTTCCCAACACTAGCAACTGAGGTAGTCTGAGCTTTAATTCCCAAGTACTGTTTACTCTTACTTCTATTTGAAAACCCGGCTGAAGTAGCTGATCGGGTAGGGAAGTCTCTTGACTTCTTGGATGAAGATTGAAACGACTTGTTCATTTGTCTCTTTCTTGAGTCACGAGACTCCGTCTCAGCTTTTCTTTTCTCTTTAACCAACTCATCAGCTTTACAAGCCCTGTCCACTAGCACAACAAATTCCTTCAATTTTAGGAAACCAACAAATAATCGAATATCTTCATTTAATCCGTCCTCAAACCACTTACACATGATGGCTTCAGAGGACACACATTCTCGAGCGTACTTGCTGAGCCTTACAAATTCACGCTCATATTCAGTTACTGTCATTCTACCTTGTTTCAATTGAAGGAATTCCTTTCTTTTCTGATCAATAAATCTTTGGCTAATGAAATTCTTCCGAAATTCTTCTTGGAAAAACTCCCATGTGATCCTTTCTCTTGGTATGACCGACACAAGGGTGTTCCACCACTGATAAGCAGAATATCTTAAGAGAGACACCACACATTTCATGCACTCTTCAGGTGTGCAAGATAATTCATCAAATACCCTGATGGTATTTTCAAGCCAAAATTCTGCTCTTTCCGGATCATCATCCTTACTAACTCGAAATTCCTCGGCTCCTTGTTTCCGGATTCTATCAACCGGAGGCTTTTCTCTCCTTACCACTTCTACCTGTAACACCTCTTACCCGTATTCAACACCGGAATCAGATCACGAGGCATTACCGAACTTAGCATGCTTAAACTTGCAACTTTGGGCTATAAAATTTCGTCCAAACTTAAAACTTTTTCATTTACAATCGTAACTTCCCTATTATGGGTCTACGAGACCCTATACGTATACTCGTGATGTTTCGGGACCAAACCGGAAACTTTCAAACACTTAGAAAATTTTGACATGAATCAGGGCCACACGCCCGTGTGAAGAATGGGACACGCCCGTGTAGCATTTCACATGTCCGTGTTCCATACCGGTGGTCGACACTGACTTGCATCACACGGCCTATCACACGCCCGTATGTTAGCCTGTGTGCCAAAACCTTGGCCTTCTATTTGTGACATCATCACCTCACTAAGGTCACACGGCCAAGGTACACGCCTGTGTCCTTAGGCTGTGTGTCGAATTATATTCCTAATTTTAGGTGGAGACTTCACACGGCCTGGGCACACGCCCATGTCCATGGCCGTGCCTCCCACACGGCTGAGACACACGGCCGTGTCTCTACCCTTGTGTTTACTACTGAGCATACTAACTTGCAAACCTAGCATGCAAGAGGACACACGGCCGAACAACACGCCCATGGGGCTGGCTGTGTGTCACACACGGCTTAGACGCACGCCTGTGTATCTACCTGTGTGGACAATAAAAAGGCTATATTCCAAGCCAAATGCCACCCTACATAGCAACCATACTTAAACCAATTCATTACAACATAGATCATGACCCTAAGGCACTTCCAAAAACTCAATTCAAGCATCCACACAAGCATAAACTTCATAATTTCATCATCATTGAATAAAAATAAACTTGTCATGTGTTAGCCCAATTCCAATGACCATTTACAAAATGACTTTGATAACTTAAATAGCCGACACTTTGGCTATCAAAATGACATAACAAAGTACTCAAGTCTTATACATGCCATACTCAAAATGAATCTAACTTGGCTATACCAAAACGTAGTCGATAGTGTGATTTTCGAACTCCGACGTCCCACGAACCCTCGAACTAACTTGGCAATACTACAAGGAATAGGGAAATGAGAGGGGTAAGCATAAAGCTTAGTAAGTTTGCAAGAAAATAATTAGCAACAATAAGTTCATAATGACATCAATTCGTGGCATTGGATAACCACACAGAGTCATAAACATTTGCCATAACTTACTCGCACTTGTTCTTATTTAGCATATACCGAGCCACATATCGTAAACATTCCTCGTGAACTATTCACAGGTACCTGTATTCACTCAAACACATGACTTTAGTACTAATCTCATTTCTATTTCCAAGCTTATCTATTTATCCCACTAATTCACTAGGGATACATCAAAGACGAGTATTCATCGTCATTAATATAAACACGAAGCCAATGCCATATCCCAGACGTGGTCTTATATTGGGTCACCTCTGAGTGCCGATGCCATATCCCGAGTATGGTCTTATACGGAATCTCACTTCAAGTATCGATGCCATATCCCGGATATGGTCTTATACGATTCTCATATTCAATACTGAAGCCATATCCCGGATATGGTCTTATACTGGAATCTCAATTCGATTGCCAAGGCCATGTCCACGACATGGTCTTACGGGACCTTATTCATCTCATGTCTCGATGATAGCATTTTCACATTTATTATAGTCCAACCGGGACTTCAACATCTCAAATTTTATCATCCTTCTCATTCAGTACCAATACTCAATTTCATAGAATATCATGTAACATTATAATATCAAACATTCTCGAACATACTAGCATAAATGTTGAATTTATCACATACAAACTTACCTCGATTTCAAAATAAGCTAGATCGTCGATCTAGTCTAATACTTTATTCTTTCCCCGATCGAGGTAAATTCTTGGTTCTTCTTGATCTATAATAGCAAATTAGCTCATTTAACAATCACATTAATACATGTATTTCAAAAACCATGCTTTGGCAAAATTACTATTTTGCCCTTAGACTTTTGTAAGATGACCATTTTACCCCTAGGCCCGAAAATCAATTCTAATCAAATTTATACCTTTATCGAGCCTAGGTGAACATTTATTTCTCTTATGGCTACCATCAAAACACAACATTTCACACATTTACTACATACTTTACAACCTTTACAAAAAGGTCATTTAAGGTGTTTTCATGGTAACACCTTTCACAAAAGTTGTTCATCTAATAACTAAGGCTCATTTTCTTCCATAAAAATGCAGCAAACAACTTAAAAGCTCTCATGGAAAAACTCTAAACTCTTCACCATCTTACAAAATAGTCCCCTCTATAGAAAGCTTAAGCTTAAGGGGTTCCAAAAGTATAATTTTTATCAAGAAAGGATAACTAGAACACTTACTTGTATGGAGGAGAGTGTGCTGAAATTTTTAAAGCTTTCAAACCCCTATTTGCTGCTAATTTTCGGTGGAAGAAAGAAGGAGAAAAGATGATATCTTTTCTTTCTTTATTTTAATATAAAACATCAATTTAGTCCACCTAATATCAACTACTTTGACCAATTTTGTCAATGTTTGTCTCCTATGGCCGACCAACTATTATTTAAGGGGCTAATTGCCCTTTAAAGACCTCTAAATAATATTCCATAGCTATTTGGCACCCTTAGCTTGTAAAATTGAACTTTCGCACTTTATACGATTTAGTTCTTTTTCGCGATTAAACATGAAATCGCTAAAATTAAAGTACCAAAATTTTCATACACTTATATAATCATGCTCTAACTCATAAAATAAAATGAAAATAATTTTCTCTAACCTTGGATTAGTGGTTTCGAAACCACTATTTCGATTAGCCTCTAAATCGGGCTGTTACACTACCACTTGGGGAGCTACAGGGGTAGGCTGAGGAATAGGTGGGGGTGGAGGGGGTTGTGCATTCGGGTTCGTGCGAACGAATTCCGTATACCATGCATTCATCATGTGGAGAAAGGCTTCCCTAGCCTCTTCTCCTCCTCTCTGACTTACAGTCGTTGGTCTATTCTCATTTTCATTAGGCACCGTCCCTTCAGCGGGAGCAAGTATGTTACTTTCTACATCATCCGCCACAGCTCTATTAGGATCCATTTACTATATGAAAAAAAAATTTAAATCGCCAGGAGTCGTCACACTATCATAATATAAATACTCATGTGTATGGCATGTATAGCTAGACTCATGCTTAAGCTACGTTAGTCCGAGAACTGACTAAACCATAGCTCTGATACCACTAAATGTAACACCCCTTACCCGGGTTCAACGCCAGAACCAGATACGAGGCATTACCGAACCAAACTTGCTCAAACATATAACTTCGGGCTATAAAATTTATTTTCAACTTAAAACTTCTCATTCATATTCATAACATTCTTATTGTGGGCCTACGAGGCCCTAAACATACATACGGGACGGTTCGGAACTAAACTAAAAACTTTTGCGCACTTAGAATTTTTTTTGCCTAAAATAGGGCCACACGCCCGTGTGGGCAGGCTGTGTGGTCACACACGCCCATGTTCCTAGCCCGTGTGGAATTTATTTTTCATTTCGAACCTACAGGGGTTTTCACACGGCTGGACACACGCCCGTGTCAATGACCTGTGTCTCTCACACAGCCTAGACATGCCCGTGTCCTCACCCGTGTGTGAAAAACCTGGGTATTATGTTTATGACGTCAGCAAGCTCTTAAGGGCACACGGCCTAGGCACACGCCCGTGTGTTGGCCCGTGTGGCGAACCAAATTCTCGCAAATTTGATGCAGGGGACACACGGCCTATCAACACACCCATGGGGCTGGCCGTGTCTCACACATGGCCTAGACACACGCCCGTGTGTCTACCCGTGTGGACAATTAAAATGATATTTACCAAGCAAATTGCCACCCAGAAACATAAACACACATATGCCAACTCAAGCAACACATAACATGGAAATAATACACTATGAAGAATCACTAATCATCATTCATACGCTTCCCATTTTACTCCATTAATTGCATGAACTTTCACTTCATAAAACTCATCATCATTAAAAAATAAGAGTTGACAAATATCGGCCCATTCCTAATGGCCATTTACAAAATGAGTGTATAACCTTAATAGCCAACACTTTGGCTTTTAAATGTGGCATAACACAAGATGACCAAGTTCCTATATATGCCATACCCAAAATAAATCAAATTTACTATACCAAAAGAATGATTGATAGTGTGATCCGAGCTCCGACGTTCTACGATCCCCGAGCTAGCTTGGCGAAACGACAAGGAAAAAGGAAAAGAGAGGGGTAAGCATATAACTTAGTAAGTTTGCATGAATTAAAATAGCAACTTAAGTACTCATGGTAAAATCCATTCATCTCATAGAACAATAACAACACAAATTCTCAAGTACTTTGACATACTTACTCTTACTTACGCTTACCCATCACATACCACATTACGGTTTCATAACTCGTAATTTACTCATGGTACCTGTGTCACTTCATCACATAATTTAGTACTTATGCTATCTTGAACATAAACTTAAATCATTATCATCCTTAACTTAAATGTAACTCTTTGTCATCTTTGTATAGCTTTGTATAGCTTAGCTCTTTGTCATCTTTGCATACTTAACTCTTTTGCCCGTTGAACTACTCAAAATATCAGAGGATACTCAATCTCATCAAACATGTATCACGATGGCAATGCCATATCCCAGATATGGTTTTACATGGGATCACCTCTTGATGCTGATGCCATATCCCAAATATGGTCTTACGGGACCTTCCTTATTTGGTGCCAATGCCATGTCCCAGACATGGTCTTATATGGGACCTACATTCGGTGCCGATGCCATGTCCCAGACATGGTCTTACATGGGACCTTCCTTATCTCATGTCGGGACATAGGTATCCTCGCTATTCTGAATCTTGAACCGGGACTTCAACTTAATACATTCTCATCATTTTCTCATCGAGGCTTCATTAGTCGATTTTCATGAAATGATATTCATTATCATGAGATCAAGCAATTTAAAATATAAAAAAAACATTATGAAACTTTAATTTCATAAAAACTTACCTCGATACTCAAAATGTTTGTAGATGTTCGATTTAGTCCAACACTTTGTTCTTGCCTCGGTTTCGGTCTGGGCTTCGTGTTTCTTGATCTATAATAACAATTCCACTTGTTTAATACTCACATTGACTAAATTGACTCATGAATCATACTTTGGCAAAAAATAAGATTTAGCCCCTAAACTTTCACATAATTACAATTTTGCCCCTAGGCTCGTAAAATGATTTTTATTCAACTTTCTTGTATTTTAGTCCTAGCCGAATCACTTTCATTCCTACAACAGCCCTCAATTTCCACTATTTCACTCATGTATGACCATTTTTATAACTTTTACAATTTGGTCCTTTATGCATTTTTCATGAAAATCACTTAGAAAAAGATGTTTATCACACATCAAACTTTCATATTCCTTCTTAAAACATCAAAATACATGCATTTCATACATGGGTAAATTTTTTAACATAAACCCTAGCCCAAAATATAGCTAGAAATAGCTAAATCGAGCTACGAGGATCTCAAAAATACGAAGAACATTAAAAACGGGGCTAGGATGCACTTACTATCAAGTTTGGAAGTTGAAGAAACCCTAACTATGGGGAGCTTGAAAATTTCGGCACTTAGGAAGAAGATGGACATGAATTTTGACTTCTTTTTCCCTTTTAATTCTTTTATTAACCAAATGAAAAAAATGCCCTTTAGGCCCTTCCTTGAGATTTTTCCTTCCCATGCTCATTTTTGTCCATCTTGACATATAATGGTCTAATTGCTAAATAAGGACCTCTAGTAATTTTTATAATTCTATTTCATACTTAAATCTTCGAGAAACTCATATTTCCTAATCTTTTCAATTTAGTCCTAATGGACAAATTGATTACTAATAAATAAAATTTCCTCATGAAATTTTCACACAATCATGCAACCACATCATAAGCCTCATAAAAATCATAAAACACATATTTTTGCTTCGGATTTGTGGTCTCACAACCACTATTCTAACTAGGCCCTAAATCAGGCTATTACATCGGGACAATCTCGAATGAAATGATCTTGTGAGCCACATCTAAAACAATCCCGGTCATTCATTCTACACTTACCAGGATGTCGTCTTCCGTATCGTTGACATTCAGGTCTATAGTTTCTCACACTGCCAACACTCGATACTGATGTAGCTTGATCTTTAGGACTTGAGTATTGTTTTCCATGATCTTTGTTCGAATACCCAATTGAAGCATTTGGACGAGTGTACGAATCTCTGGATTTCTTTGATGAAGATTTGTACGGTTTATTCATCAATCTTTTTCTTGAGTCTCTAGCCTCTGAATCAGCTTTTCTCTTTCCTTTGCTAAGCTCCTCGGCTTTGCAAGCTCTATCTACCAGGACAATAAATTCTTTCAATTCTAGAATTCCATCTAGAAGTTTAATATCCTCGTTCAACCCATCAACAAATCGTTTGCACATGATTTCTTCAGTAGAAACATACTCCCGAGCATACTTACTTAATCTTACAAATTCTCTTTCATATTCAGTCACAGTCATACGGCTCTGTTTCAATTATAGAAACTCTTTATGCTTTTGGTCGAGAAATCTCTGACTTATATATTTCTTCTGGAACTCAGTCTGAAAGAATTCCCAGGTAACTATTTCTCTCGGTACTACTGATACTAGAGTATTCCACCACTGATACGTAGTGTCCCTCAGAAGTGATACAACACATTTTAAACACTCCGCCTGTGTGCAAGAAAGTTCATCAAAAACTCTGATAGTGTTTTCAAGCCAAAACTCGGCTCTCTCAGGATCATCGTCAACAGTAGCTCTGAACTCTTTGGCCCGTACTTCGAGATCTTATCAACTGGTGGCTTATTTAATCGTAAAAGTTCCACATTTTGAGGAGCTCCAGGAACCGATTGGGGATTAGGTAGGGGTGAAGGTTGTTGAGCAGCCGGATTTGTCCGAACAAAATCCGTAAACCACCCATTCATCATTTAGAAAAAGGCTTCTTTAGCCTCTCCTCTGTGACTACTCGATACATTTCTAGATTCAGACTGCACTGCCCCTTGAGTGGGAGCTGGCGCATTACTCTCGACATCGTCAGCTACAGAACGATTGGGATCCATTTACTATACGAAAACACATTTTAAATTGTCAGGAGTCATCACACTATCACAGGTTATATATGGCATGTATAGCTAGACTCTCACACACGCTACGTTAGTCCGAGAATCGACTAAACCGTAGCTTTAATACCAGTAAATGTAACACCCCTCACCCGTATTCAATGCCGGAATAGGGTTATGGAGCACTACCAGACATATCATACAATTACACATACATCTCACAAACATTTTCAAATTCAATATAATTATCAATCAACAACATTCATATCATCCCTAAAATGAGCCTACGAGGCCCAAAACATGCATTCAGGGTGGTTCGGGACTAAATCGATAACTTTAGAAACTTTTAAAACACTTAGAAAATTTTCTAAAAAAAAGGGGACACACGCCCGTGTGCTCACACAGCTAAAGACACGCCTGTGCCATAAGCCGTGTGAACATTCAAAATGACAGCACATGGCTGTGTCCCAGCCCGTGTCTGACCTCGTGTAACTCTCTGACTTGGGTCACACTGCCAACACACATGCCCGTGTGCCCTAAAAATGGCCATACACGCCGTATGCGGTGTGTGCTGCTAGTAGTGCCGCACAAACTGTAGGGTATCTCGACTTATGCCACACGGCCAAGTCACACGCCCGTGTGTGAGGCCGTATGGAGCATACTGACTTGGTTTCTAATTTAACACCAGGGGACCAACGATCGTGTACATGACCGTATGTCACACACGGCTGAGACACACACCCGTGTCTCTGCCCATGTTGACAAAAATAAGCTATTTACCAAGCCAATTTTCCACCCAAATTTGCATATATCCACACCATCCCAATTGGCACACCAACACGGCATAAATAGGCATTTAACATCAACTCCAACCAAGAATAATTCACCATTTCAATACTAACAATTAACATGCTCATATTACCATGTTTTGCCAATTCAAATCATACCAATTTCACATTCATAAAGCATCTATATGCACTATTTCAACCAAGCATTTTACCTTGCCTAAAACCACAAGCATAAAATATCAATTTCAAACCATTAGCTACCTTAAATGCTAAACTTACTCAAGCCATTCACAAGCAATTATGACCACATCACCGAGGAGCATTAACACACATATATATACAACACCATATTTGCCAAAATAAGCCAACTCTCATGGCTATACACAAAACCAAACTTTAAACATTTACAAGCCAACTCAAATGGCTAAATTCATAAGCAACACATATACCAAAATGACTCAAAGTTCCTATACATGCCATATGACCCAAAACTTAATTTCAAAAGTACCAAGTAATAGTTGGATAGTGTGATGTAGTCTCCGACGATTCATGAATCCGAGCTAGCTTTGAAATCACTATAAAACATGGAAAATTAAACAGAGTAAGCTATAAATCTTAGTAAGCTCGTATGAAATAATAAGCAACATTCACCATTCATTTACCATTCAAGTTATAAGAACATAATATACAACAATTCATTAATCACAAAGTTAACATGAACTTGATCACATAATTGATCATAAGCTCACAACTTCCATAGATTCAATGCTCATATAGTTTTTCGTACACACTTGTACCGATACATATCTATTTCTCACCATTTCACATCTTCCATATACCCGTTGAATCATTCGAAATAAAATTTGTATACTCGGAAGTCTCGCACCCTAGGTGCCAATATCATGGCCCGAAGCCAAATCAATGAACTCGCACCCGAAGTGCTAATATCATGGCCTGAAGCCAACTCAATGAACTCGTACCCGAAGTGCTAATATCATGGCCCGAAGCCAACTCAATGAACTCGCACCCGAAGTGCTAATATCATGGCCCGAAGCCAACTCAATGGATTCCCTAAAGACATGTCATTAGTATCCTAATCTATTCCTAAGGTTCAACCAGGATTTCCAATGCTAAATCTTCGTCGAATGTGTCCACAAGTTCATAATTCACAATTTATGCAATATCAAAGCATTCAAAACAAAAATGTAACAATGCTTATTACATACGAACTTACCTCGGATACAAAAATAGAAAAACAAATTGATCAATCCAAAACCTTGTTCTTCCCCCGATCTAAGTCAGTATTTCACTGTTCTTGATCTATATAATATCGAGTTTAACTTATTTAATAATCTCTCTATTCAATTTAATCCAAAACATTCAGTAAAGCACATTTACACTTTTGCCCCAAGTATTTCACTACTTTTACAATTTAGTCCTTATTTCATAAAATTTCAAATTCATGCAATTCCACCCAAACCCTTGCTAGCTGAATTTCAATTAGGTCCCTAGCAGCCCATATTTTTCATTTATTTCACATTTTAACCAGAAAGTTTCCAGATTTCACAATTTAATCCCTAATTTGCATTTTCACTAAAAATCACTTAACAAAACTTGTATAACTATTGATAAACCGTAATATATACATATTTTAATCCCAAATTTAGCATAATTTTGGATGATTTAATCCCTTGAATTATGGAATTTGATGCTCCTAATCCTTTAATTTCATGTTTTATACTTAGGAGAGCATCAAAGGATGAAAAGAATGAGAAACGGGCTGAAAACAGAGAAAATGGGCCAAAGTAAGAAATTCACACGGCCTGGGAGTTCACCACACGGCCGTTCCACCTTAGCAGGCCCGAACACGGCCTGGGCTTGACTCACACGGGCGTTCCACACGGGCGTGCCCTTGCCTTGACCTGTTTTAATTCCATTCGTATTAGGATACTTGTGGGCCAAGTAAGGCAACCCGAAAGCCTATATAAACACCCTAGAGGGCAACCTAAAGGGGGGTTCGACAGAAGCCTTCTATCAGGGATTTTGACGAAAGGCGAAGCCAGAGAGGGCTGAACGCAGGGAATTACTCCAAGAAAGCTAGCTGATCCATCTTAGAAGCCGGAATCACACTCAAGACGAAAGATCTTCCCTTCAATTTTTTTCAGGGGGTTTTTGGGTTTTTCTTATGTTTTGTTATTGACTTTCTTCTGAGATTTATTCTTTATTAAACATGAACTAAACCCCTCAAATACCTGAGGGGGATGAAACCTAAGACGGATCTTGTTATTGTTTTCTGAACTGTATGATAAATACTTGATTTGTTCTTAATTATGTGTTCTTAATTATTGTTTTAATATTTTAGGATATTGATTCAAGTATTGGTGTGCTTAGGCAGTGGAGCAAAAGTCCCTATTTAAGAGTAGATCTAGCATTGTTAAGCGGAGTTGATCGCAACCCTAGAGATAGGATGACGAAAATCTGCCGGATTAAGGTCAAACCTAATATGGGAGTCCATAGATTGAGTTAATGCAACACTAGAGTTTTAATTAGAAAGATATTTCAATTAATCAACCTAGGGTTAGACGTTAGTAGCCTCGAAAGAGGCATTAATATAAATTAGGGAATCCTACGGATCAAGTCAAGTGAATAAATCGTCTGGTTCAGAGTTAAATAACAAGTGAAGTCTAGGTGGATTTTTCCTCGAGTATTGTCTGAATCAACTGGTTTTCCCACAAGTATTTTCCCAATTCACTCTCTGTGTCTTAGCATCCTTAGTTAAGTAATTAGTTAATTAAACATCGATTCCCTTAATACTTAGGCTAGATAATAAAAAGATAGTAACTACAAGTACTCTTGGTCCTTGAGGATACGATATTTCCGGTCTTGCCATAGCTATACTACCAAACGATAGCTGCACTTGCCTTATTCGTTGTCATAGTTATTTTGGACACGATCAATTTTTTGGCGCCGTTGCCGGGGACTAAGATATTAGGAAAACTAAATTTTTATTACTTTAGCCATTTTATTTTTTTGCAATTTATATTTATTTTATTTTTAACTTTGCTAATATTTCTTTTATTTATTTCTGATAGATATCTCTAGTTTATGACTAGAAGAAACCCGTCAAGACCCTTGATTTTTGACAGTGAAATAGAACATACCGCTCAAACCGAAGAGATGTCACTGAATAATTATTTGTGGCAAGTCATGAGGACAAAGGATAATAAAGCAGCCAGTGTTTTCAACCTAGACGCGGTCACCATGTTATCTAACCAGGTAGAGCTTTTAAATAAAAAAATTGATGGTTTGTATGGTTCTACGCAGGTACACCCAATAATGCAATGTGACTCAAATCTAGGAGGGATGAGCAATACAAAATATCCACTTTACAACCCGAGCACTAAAAACGAACAAGTTCACTATATGGGTAATAATCCTCGACCTCAAAATAATCCTTATAGTAACACTTACAATGCAGGTTGGTGGAATCATCCCAGTTTCTCATGGGGAGGTCAAGGAAATCCAGGAAATCAAAGACCACCACCCCCTTCGGGATTTCAGCAACCACCTTACCGACAGGAAAAGAAACCAAACCTTGATGAGATGCTGGAAAAGTTCATCTCGACATCAGAAACTCATGTCCAGAATACCGAAACAGCGTTGAAAACTCAACAAGAATCACTTCAAAGGATTGAGAATCAAATTGGACAATTAGTCAAGACAGTTTTCGAAAGGAAACCAGGTAACTTACATAGTAACACCAACCCAAAAGAACATGTGAAGGAAGTTACACTAAGGAGTGGAAAGGGGTTGGTTGAAGCTGAAAAGAAGATGCCACGAGAAATTAATAAGGAAAAAGGTGAGGAAGTAAATGAGAATGTGATACCGGAACCTAAAGAGTATAACCCACCGATCCCATATCCAGCGAAGTTGAAGAAAGACCGCATGGACGCACAATTCGGTAAGTTTCTCGAACTCTTTAAACAATTACATATTAACGTACCTTTTGTTGAAGCTATTTCGCAGATGCCTACATACGCAAAATTCTTAAAAGAGCTTTTAACAAATAAAAGGAAGTTTGAAGAGCTATCAACAGTGGAACTTAACGAGGAATGCTCAGCTATTCTCCAAAATAAGCTACCAACAAAATTGAAAGATCCAGGGAGTTTTACTATTCCTTGTTTAATTGGTAGTTTAAATGTTAACCATGCTTTGGCTGATTTAGGGGCAAGTATTAATGCCATGCCCTGTAATATGCTCCTCAAACAACCATTATGCAAATAACAGGTAAGTCTAGCTCAAGACTTTAAACGAGCGCTTCTCGGGAGGCAACCCGAGCACTAACCCCATTAATTTTCATATTTTTGATTTTTAGCACCTAACTAAAAGCTAACCAAATTTCTAGGCGCAGGTTTCCCTACCCACACGGCCTTGCACACGGGCGTGGCCGTGGCCATGTGGAAACAGGACAAAACTGATCCCAAAATACGGGCTGCGATAAAATGCCACGGCCGTGAGATTCGACCGTGGTCGAAACTGAAAAATCTACACGGGCGTGCGACACGCCCGTGGGACCCTTGAGCCCATTTATTTTTTTCTTCCTTTTCTTTTATTTTCATTTTTAATTTCTTTTCTTTTATCTTTCTCGTCTTTAATTTATATTATTATATTTTGATTTCTTTAATTTAGGTTCAAGGGGCTTTTAACGAACGACCACACCACTACAGGAGTATCCTTCCCACCTTCACCTCTCTCCAACTTTACCGTTTCTTTTCATTGACTCCATCCAAAATTCAGGAAGTTTCACTCCTCTCCCTATCTTATGATTTTCTTAATATAGTGTCATTACTTATCTTTGTACATTGAGGACAATGTACATCTTAAGTGTGGGGTTAACTCATGATATTATTTGAAAATCCTGAATTATGTCTTATTCTTAAGTAATTTTCTCATATTACTGTTAGAATGAAATTTCTTTTGATTTATGATTTTCATTGATATGTTTTGGATTAAGTCATAGTTAATTGTGCAGTGATGATTTAAACTTTAGGAGACTAGAGAATCAAGCATGATGAGTTTATTTTCAGAATTAAAAATTTGTTAGGTTGTCTACCTGTAACATCTCGAAATTGGGCCTAGTAGGATTGGGCCCATTGGGCCTTGAGCGTAGAAGCGTTTTAAAATTTTGAGAACAAGAGAACGGTATTGTTTCAAGTTGGACTTATTAAGAAGGTAATTTTGGAAAGTTACGAGGTTTCTATGAAGTTCCGGGTTCAAGTTGGGCCTGAGTGTTTAAGCCTAATAAGGAGAGATAGTAAGTGGCATCAAGGCTTATGGAAATAAAAGAGTAAGTTGCTAGCATAAATGAGGAATTGGTAAAAGGGTTATGGCACCACATGTAGTACCTTGAGGGAAGAGGTTCGAATCCCTTTGTGTGAAATTTTGACTTTTATTTTTGCATTCCTTCCTTAGTGTCGGCCAAGGTATATATATGGCAAGGTTGACTTCTTTATTTTTGGTATGGTGGCTAAAGGAATTAAGGAAAGGTTGCAATTGGGGAAAGGAATCAAAAGGAAAAGGCAAGTAAGGGGAACAAGTGGCTTATTTCATGGAGAATGTTATGGAAAGTATGGTTGGCAAAATTTTGACCCTTATGACTATGCATGTGGACGGTTTTGGGGGTAGATAGGTAGTTGAAATTTTACTTTGGCTTTTGGTAATGTTTTGGTATTGTTTTGGCCAAAAATCCCATTTGCAACTTTGTGTCATTTTCTCCCAAATTGCTACTCTCTTTGCCGAAATCTTCTAGAACAATAGTGCATTTTTTCTTCTCTTTGGATTGGTCACATATTCATCTTTTGTCCATCTTCCTTGATAGCTGAAACTTCAAGTTGATATTAAACAAATTCTTCTTCTTTCTTCTTGATTGCCGAAACTCTAAAGCCATTAGTGAGTACTTTTCTTTCTTTGTTTTGTCGAAACCACCTAGCCTAATTGATCATCTTCTCCATCTTCAAAGTTGGGTTTTTCTTTCTTGATTAAACCGGGTAAGTGTTTTTATTCAAATATTTTCATTCTTTTTCTCTTTAGCCGAATGAGAGTCCCTCATTATTTGGTTGTTGCATCTTGATTCTAAAACCGAAATGGTGTTCTCCTTTACTCCCTCACATCTTGATAATCTTTTAATTGTAGTATTCTAGTGGATTGGCCGAGTACCACATCATTGCCTAATCATATCAAGTCATAAGTCAATTGGTGGGAATTGGGATTATCATCGATTAAGGTAAGGAGTCTTTTCATAGTCCATTCGATATCACTACTCGGTTATTGTGTTAATCGGATCGAAGTTTCGACTAATCGATTATGTTTTAGGGACAAAATCACTCGATATGTTCTACCTTCGGACATAGTGGTAAGTGATTCAAGTGTAAGTGATACGAAATCTTTTGGAAATCCGAGGCTAACTTTTGGTTGGTATTGTTCTAGGTCATCGACGAGTGGTTCGTTAGGAAATCAAAATCAGGTGTGTAATCCCGTACCTTCCGAATACATGTTTGATATGGTGTGTAATCTCACATCTCTCTGAAATTTTGTATGATATGTTCTGTTATTTGGTCAAAATACTGAAGAAAACCGAAAACCGGCATCCGTGATCACTCAGGCGTGCGTATGATCGTAGTGGTAATCGTATTTTGTAATAAAACAGTTTCGGTTAGAAGCAGTGATGCATTTTTGAAAAATCACGAAAAATAGGAGAAAAGGAATTACAAAGTGAATAAGATATCAGATTAAATCTTACTATGTCTATTTTGATATGGAAGAAACGGCGAAGGAGAAGAAATTATATATTTTGAGATATCTTAATTTTAGTGAGACTGGTTCTGAATGACTTCGTGGTTCCCTGATCTGTCTTGGAAAAATCTTATAAAATTGTACAAAGTGAATTATGAGTTATATTTTATATGTACAAATTCCTTAGTGAGTCTATTTTCAATAGAAATAAGTGGGAGCAACATATAAAAACTGTACAGTGAGATATTTGAATTTTGGGTAAGAGAGGTCAGAATCATTGGTCAGTGAAACAAGGGAATATTTAAGGAATAAACTGTACTAAATGGCTGAGTAAAAAATTCTTGAAAAATTATAGTAAGAAGATATATGAGTCTAATCTCAAGGAAAATTTACGGAGTTAGATTTCGAGATTCCTAACTCAAGTTATAGTCAATTTAGTTAGTACAATGCAGATGGACAATTTCGATTTTTATGCTCCACATTAGTAGTTAAGTCTAGGTTGCGAAATTTCCAAAATACCCTTAGGTTACGAAATTACCGAATTACCCTTAGTGTGTAAAGTATTGAAATTACGAAAATGCCCCTATGGGTCGAAATTAAGAAAATGCCCCTATGGGTCGAAATCACGAAAATTCCCCTAAAGGGCCGAATTACGAAATTGTTATATGCGCCAATCTGATATTTTGATAAATGGGCAAATCTGATATTTTGATCAATGAGCCGATCTGATATTTTGATAAATGGGCAATTTGATATTTTGATAAATGGGCCGATCTGATATTTTGCTATATGGGCCAATCTGATATTTTGATAAATGGGCCAATTTGATATTTTGATAAATGGGCCAACTCGATATTTTGATAAATGGGCGATCTCGATATTTTTGCTATATGGGCCAATCGATATTTTGCTAAATGGGCCAAATCTGGTATTTTGCTTAATGGCCCTTTTGATTAATTGCTGTAATGGGCCATAATTTTGTAATAAATATCTGAATAAATTGTTGTGAATGGCTATGCATTATATACATGATTTGCATGGGATGGGATAATGATGAAGAGAAGTTCTGGTAGCTCTGCTACATAATTTTGGTGGCTCTGCCACAAATATAAAAAATGGCGATGCCATGTAAATTCTGTTAATCTGGTGGCTTGTCCACAAATTTGATATAATCGGCTTAATGCCTACGTTTGGTGTGTTGGCGAGGTGGGTGACTAAAGCTCCCACTGTGTGTGTCTTTGGTTGGTACGGGTGGTGTGTAGCGGATGGAAAACTAGGTTTGGTTTGGGAATTGCATATCATATGCATATTATATTTGATACATTATTGTTGTTGTAAATGGGCTTAGGCCCAAAATATTGTTAATTGGGTTCCGGCCCAATGAATAACGGTAAGGGGATTTCACACTGAGTTCTTGTAACTCACCCCCCTTTCTCTTAACCCTTGTAGGTAATGCTTGATGATATGGACTTGGGCTATGGATGACTCGAGGGAGGCCATACTTCGGAAATGGTTTATTTGGACTTTAAACTTCTTTCTCGTTTATTTTATTACTTTACTATTTTGGATTAAATGTTGTAATAAGGCCTCTGGACTATTTTTATTTTTGCTTTTTGGTTGGGATGTTTTTATTATTTTTCTTAAATTGTTTAAAAAGGTGAATTTTCTAAAAACTTAAACAATGGTTTCCAAAATCGATTAACAAATGGATTTCAAAATAAAATTTTACAAATATTTTTAACACGGATATTTTCTCTCGAACTATTAACGATATTTTCAAAAGACTTGGATTCTCTTTCGAATTTTCAACGTCGTTTTCAAAAGTCACGGTTTTGTAAGATCATTAGTTCAAATTTATCGATTTATCAATCAAATCTTTGAGGTTAGTAGTATTTTATCAAATCAAACTTGTTTTCTTGATTTTTAACAAAGTAATATTTTAGTAATGCGAACAAAAAGGGTTTAACATGTTTTGCTCGTGTGACATACAAAATCCGCTCATAACGCATGGGCGGGTTTGGGGTGTTACATTTTATGGTATCGAGCCCAGGTTGCAAAACTCGGCCGTGGTTTGGGTTCAAAAGCGTTTTCCAAAGTGTTTAGAATTTTGATTTATAAATATATGTTCTAAAGGAAGTATGGCACCACGAGTATCGGCACCAAGTCAAGTAAGTACTTGTTTTCATTTTATGATTATTGTGTTATTATCGTGGTACTAAAAATTCTACGAAATAGAATACTCTAGAATCTGTTAGCTTTAGGAGTTGAAACTATAGAGATTGAGACTCTAGGATGCGGATTTGACACTCGAAAACAACTTTTCTACTCATACTCCATAAAACATCGTTTAATAAACATCAAATAGTATCTTGATTCATAAAACTCGTAATCAAGATTAAATCGACTTAGTGAACATGAACGCTAGAAGATGTGGGACGCGGTAGGCGTGGGCGTGCTAGAGGTCGAGGTGCTAGGACTAGATCTTCAAAGCATCGGGCGTGTGCCGAAAAGGAGGAGTTGGCATCGCCGATGGTGAGAGCAGGATCTCATGATCGAAAGTGGGGTTAATGAGTGACTCAGATAGTTAAGGAGGTATTGGAAGAGGTTAAAGGAATCGGTGAAGTGCTTGAGTTGGGTCCGTGAGTGTAAGAAGAAATTAGATCGCGGTTCTTTTGGGTCGTGATCTCGTTCCATAAAGCATGTTAAGGCACGACCAAACTTTCGGCTTGCGATTATTGCGTAGGCGTCATCGGGAGAATCTTTGGAGGACGTCAGGAGCATGCTTGAGATGCGAGTCTAAGGAGCATAAGGCTCGGGATTGTTTCATCACCATCAAGTCAGGTATGTTTTGGTTGGACGTGATGATTGAATGTAGAAAATTTTCAGTATAAGTGGTAGATAACTGCTTGCTTCTGTGACTAGATGTTTGGTTGTGTGAAAAAGGATTCAAGATTTTGTTAAAGGTACATTGTGGTTATTAAGATCAGAGTGCGTAGCGAAAGCATAGTGGTGTGATTTGAGCGGTGCGTTTAGTAGTTGGATGGAAATTTCGAGGACGAAATTTCTTTAAGGAGGGTAGAATTGTAACATCCCGAAATTGGGCCTAGTAGGATTGGTCCCATTGGGCCTTGAGCGTTGAAGCATTTTAAATTTTTGAGAACAAGAGAATGGCATTGTTTCAAGTTGGACTTATTAATAAGGTAATTTTGGAAAGTTACGAGGTTTCTATGAAGTTCCGGGTTCAAGTTGGGCCTTAGTAAAATTTTGTGTTTAAGCCTAATAAGGAGAGATAGTAAGTGGCATCAAGGCTTATGGAAATAAAAAAGTAAATTGCTAGCATAAATGAGCAATTGGTAAAAGGGTTATGGCGCCACATGTAGTACCTTGAGGGAAGAGGTTCGAATCCCTTTGTGTGTAATTTTGACTTTTATTTTTGCATTCCTTCCTTAGTGTCGGCCAAGGTATATATATGGCAAGGTTGACTTCTTTATTTTTGGTATGGTGGCTAAAGGAATTAAGGAAAGGTTGAGATTGGGGAAAGGAATCAAAAGGAAAAGGCAAGTAAGGGGAACAAGTGGCTTATTTCATGGAGAATGTTATGGAAAGTATGGTTGGCAAAATTTTGACCCATATAGCTATGCACGTGGACGGTTTTGGGGGTAGATAGGTAGCTGAAATTTTACTTTGGCTTTTGGTAAGGTTTTGGTATTGTTTTGGCCAAAAATCCCATTTGCAACTTTGTGTCATTTTCTCCCAAATTGCTACTCTCTTTGCCGAAATCTTCTAGCACAATAGTGCATTTTTTCTTCTCTTTGGATTGGTCACATATTCATCTTTTGTCCATCTTCCTTGATAGCCGAAACTTCAAGTTGATATTAAACAAATTCTTCTTCTTTCTTCTTGATTGCCGAAACTCTAAAGCCATTAGTGAGTACTTTTCTTTCTTTGTTTTGCCGAAACCACCTAGCCTAATTGATCATCTTCTTCATCTTCCAAGTTGGGTTTTTCTTTCTTGATTAAACCGGGTAAGTGTTTTTATTCAAATCTTTTCATTCTTTTTCTCTTTAGCCAAATGAGAGTCCCTCATTATTTGGTTGTTTCATCTTGATTCTAAAACCGAAATGGTGTTCTCCTTTACTCCCTCACATCTTGATAATCTTTTAATTGTAGTATTCTAGTGGATTGGCCGAATACCACATCATTGCCTAATCATCTCAAGTCATAAGTCAATTGGTGGGAATTGGGATTATCATCGATTAAGGTAAGGAGTCTTTTCATAGTCCATTCGATATCACTACTCAGTTATTGTGTTAATCGGATCGAAGTTTCGACTAATTGATTATGTTTTAGGGATGAAATCACTCGATATGTTCTACCTTCGGACATAGTGGTAAGTGATTCAAGTGTAAGTGATACGAAATCTTTTGGAAATCCGAGGCTAACTTTTGGTTTGTATTGTTCTAGGTCATCGACGAGTGGTTCGTTAGGAAATCAAAATCAGGTGTGTAATCCCATACCTTCCGAATACATGTTTGATATGGTGCGTAATCTCACATCTCTCTGAAATTTTGTATGATATGTTCTGTTATTTGGTCAAAATACCGAAGAAAACCGAAAACCGGCATCCGTGATCACTCGGGCGTGCGTATGATCGCAGTGGTAATCGTGTTTTGTAATAAAATAGTTTCGATTAGAAGCAGTGATGCATTTTTGAAAAATCACGAAAAATAGGAGAAAAGGAATTACAAAGTGAATAAGATATCAGATTAAAGCTTACTGTGTTTATTTTGATATGGAAGAAACGGAGAAGGAAAAGAAATTTTATATTTTGAGATTTCTTAATTTTAGTGAGACTGGTTCTGAATGACTTTGTGGTTCCCTAATCTGTCTTGGAAAAATATTATAAAATTGTACAAAGTGTATTATGAGTTATAGTTTAGATGTACAGATTCCTTAGTCAGTCTATTTTCAATAGAAACAAGTGGGAGCAACATATGAAAACTGTACAGTGAGATATTTGAATTTTGTGTAAGAGAGGTCAGAATCGTTGGTCAGTGAAACAAGGGAATATTTAAGGAATAAACTGTACTAAATGGATAAGTCAAAAATTCTAGAAAAATTGTAGTAAGAATATATATAAGTCTAGTCTCAAGGAAAATTTACGGAGTTAGATTTTGAGATTCCTAACTCAAGTTATAGTCAATTTAGTTAGTACAACGTAGATGGACAGTTTCGATTTTTATGCTCCACATTAGTAGTTAAGTCTAGATTGCGAAATTTCCAAAATACCCTTAGGTTACGAAATTACCGAATTAACCTTAGTGGGTAAATTATCGAAATTACGAAAATGCCCCTATGGGTCGAAATTACAAAAATGCCCCTATGGGTTGAAATTACGAAAATGCCCCTAAAGGGCCGAATTACGAAATTGTTATATGCGCCAATTTGATATTTTGATAAATGGGCCAATCTGATAATTGGATAAATGGGCCGATCTGATATTTTGTTATATGGGCCAATCTGATATTTTGATAAATGGGCCAATCTGATATTTTGATAAATGGGCGATCGATATTTTGCTATATGGGCCAATCGATATTTTGATAAATGGGCCAATCGATATTTTGATAAATGGGCCAATCGATATTTTGATAAATGGGCGATCGATATATTGCTATATGGGCCAATCGATATTTTGCTAAATGGGACAAATCGATATTTTGCTTAATGGCCCTTTTGATTAATTCTTTGTAATGGGCCATAATTTTGTAATAAATATCGACTAAATTGTTGTGAATGGCTATGCATTATATACATGATTTGCATGGGATGGGATAATGGTGAAGAGAAGTTCGGTAGCTCTGCTACATAGTGCAGTGGCTCGCCACACATATGAAAAAATGGCGATGCCATGTAAATTCTATTAATCTGGTGGCTTGTCCACAAATTTGATATAATCGGCTTAATGCCTACGTTTGGTGTGTTGGCGAGGTGGGTGACTAAAGCTCCCCACAGGTGTGCTGGTTGGTACGGGTGGTGTGTAGCGGATGGAAAACTAGGTTTGGTTTGGGAATTGTATATCATATACATATTATATTTGATACATTATTGTTGTTGTAAATGGGCTTAGGCCCAAAATATTGCTTATTGGGTTCCGACCAATGAATAATGTAAGGGGATTTCACACTCGAGTTCTTGTAACTCACCCCCTTTCTCTTAACCCTTGTAGGTAATGCTTGATGATATGGACTTGGGCTATGGATGACTCGAGGAGGCCATACTTGGAAATGGTTTATTTGGACTTTAAACTTCTTTTCGTTTATTTTATTACTTTACTATTTTGGGTTAAATGTTGTAATAAGGCCTCTGGACTATTTTTATTTTTGCTTTTTGGTTGGGATGTTTTTATTATTTTTCTTAAATTGTTTAAAAAGGGAATTTTCTAAAAACTTAAACAATGGTTTCCAAAATCGATTAACAAATGGATTTCAAAATAAACTTTTACAAATATTTTTAACACGGATATTTTCTCTCGAACTATTAACGATATTTTCAAAAGACTTGGATTCTCTTTCGAATTTTCAACGTCGTTTTCAAAAGTCACGGTTTTGTAAGATCATTACTTCAAATTTATCGATTTATCAATCAAATCTTTGAGGTTAGTAGTATTTTATCAAATCAAACTTGTTTTCTTGATTTTTAACAAAGCAATATTTTAGTACGAACAAAAAGGGTTTAACATGTTTTGCTCGTGTGACATACCAAATCCGCTCATAACGCATGGGCCGGGTTTTGGGTGTTACACTACCTAAATTTAAATTTTACTTGAAGTTTGAAATTTACAAGGATGACATCAAAAACCCATAATTTTTGTGAGATCTTTAGCCTTTTAGAGCATACATTCTTTCTTGCTCACTTTATTGATTATGAGTGTGTCAACATTGAATTGTTATTCTAGAACTTGCTTCAATTATGCATGTCGAGACCACACTTTTGATTTGATATACTGAGATGATAAAGGCACTTAGAATTTAACCCACTTACTCCATAAAAAATCTACCTTCGTAGTTAACCCCTAGTGAACCCCTTTTAGCCTAATCAACCGTTTCTTGATCTGCCACTAATATTAACCTGAAACCCCATTATTAACTTGTTTGTCCCATTTTCTTGACTTCCCTTTTGTCGAGATTTGATTTGATCAGTTGCCTAATTATATTATTTTAGTAGTTAAATTCATCTCTTATCATGATTTGTTCTTAAAAAAAACGTGGAAAGATATTTATTAGTTCTATGTTATTTGAGCTTAAACAGTTAAATTCACATCTTTAGAAGAAGCTCGTGTTATTAATGTAATTATTCATTATCAATTCATTGTTTCTAGTTAGGTAATTTATCAATTCAATCTCGATTCTAACCTTCTAATTCAGCCTATATCCACACCTTAAAACCCAAGCCCCATTACAACCCTTTTAAAGACTTTTTATTTGTGTATCATCTCATATTATAGTGGTGGAGATTTGATTTTCATGCAAGCCTATGGGATTAACTTTTCATGTTGACTCTTGAGTGCTTAATTTCTAACCCTAAACACTTTGAGTGATTTGAGTGAACCTTTAGTGAGGATGTCAATTTTTGTCGATTTTGAATTAAAGGTAATTATTTAGGTAAAGGGAAACACCTATTTTTCATACTATGAAAACTATGACTTTGATTTTTTGAATCTTTAGGAACCTTCTGGTTAAATTATAAATGTATGAATTACCTATGAATTATGATGAAACATTATTGATGAAGGTTATGAATTGAGGAAATTTGATTTTAATTGTGAGTTGAGACTTTTGCTTGAGGACAAGGAAATGCTTAAGTGTGGGAGTATTTGATAAACCGTAATATATATATATTTTAATCCCACATTTAGCATACTTTTGGATGATTTAATCCCTTGAATTGTGGAATTTGATGCTCCTAATCCTTTAATTTCATGTTCTATACTTAGGAGAGCATCGGAGGATGAAAAGAACGAGAAACGGGCCGAAAATGGAGAAAATGGGCCAAAGTAAGAAATTCACACGGCCTGGGAGTTCACCACACGGCTGTGCCACCTTAGCAGGCCTGAACACGGCCTGGGCTTGTAACACCCCAAACTCGGCCTAGACGTTACGACCGGATCTAGCATGTCACATGAAAGTGTTGTTGGAAGACCGCGTGTTTGATAAAACTTTGTATTCTTTTGAAAACTTCGAGTTCAGACGTTTGTTTATAAAGACCCATTTTACCCACTGTACATTTTTGAAAAAGTTGTAATTAATTTTGAAATTTGTCATTGTTATGAAAAATCAAATTTGAACATTTGCGGGTACGTGATATTTTGGAAAAACGGTTTTCAATGTTTTAAGGAAAACATCCGTTTTAAACATTTAAAAATAAACAATAACGAAAATGTAAGTTTAAAGGAAAGTTAAAACCAATGGCCTTATTACAACAATAATCCTCAATTAAATAGTATCCTAAAATTAAAGCGAAATGGAAGTTTACTAGAATTCACGATGTATGGCCACCTCAGAGCCCTCCTCAGCTCCAAATCCACTAACACTGGGGATCACCTACAAGGTTGAACAACGGGGTGAGTTACGAGAACTCAGTGTGTAATCCCCTAAACAGTTATTACTGGGCCCGAGCCCATACAAAATCCCAATTGGGTCGAAGCCCTATTCAATAACAATCTGGGCCTTAGCCCTATACAGTATCAATCTGGCCCACGGCCCCAAAATCATGGTAAAGAAAACAAAACATGCAACCCTCCCCGAACATAACAATCCATCCGCTACACTCCTCCTGTACTAGCCCTACACACTTGTTGGGATTTCTAAATCGACCCACCCATCCGCTACACTCCAAAAATGCAGTCAAGCTGCCAGTATAGTCGCAGCAAATATCAGTATGTTGTGGCATAGCCACCGAAGATCGATTGCGGCAGAGCCGCCAGAACGATGATTTGTGGCAAAGCCACCAAGATCGATATTACAGCAGAGTGCGCGATATGATACACTTCCTCCAATATATAAATAACCCAACCCCATGCATCATGTCATGGCATAACAATCTCGTGAATGCAATAATGTATCATCATGGCAAATTAATCAAGTATACACAACAAAGCATAACTACCCCTCAGGGCATAACAGTCATTTGCCCAACGAGGGCATTTCAGTAATTTTGCATTTATCAGACACCCCCACCGAGGGTATTTCAGCAATTTTGCAAACCAAGGGTATTTCGGTAATTTTTTAAACCAAGGGTATTTCGGTAATTTTATCAACCCCTCAGAAGGTCTATAGTCGCCTCAAGCAACTCAAGTATTCTAAACAGAGATAATGATGCGAATGGGCCTAAGGCCCATTATCGGCCCGAATGGGCCCACACGCTCGTGTGGCCCATTTAGCCAAAATCTAGCCACAGATATGAGATTCACATAGACTAGTTCACTATCTACTACACAATCATACAATTTATTCCTATGGGCCCACGGGCCCGTTGGGCCCAGTTGGCCCCGTTCGGCCGATCGTGGCCAAAACTGCATCAACCTACAAGAATACTCATGCTGGCCTTGACTATCGCGTCGAAGCCCCCACACGTACGCTCGTGTGGCTACCATTGCCGTGTGACCGGCATTTCGGCATTTGTCTCTCTACAGCTAGAGTAGGGCGAAATACACACCTGATAGGAATCTGAAGCTGCCAAATCGCGCTCTGAATGCTCCTATGCCCAACGCCAACTAGGTATCCTTCTCCTCCTCATAGATAGCTCCATTTATAGTCAGCTTCTCACCTTCCCTCTTGATAGCTTTCCGATGTGGGATCCCTCCGTCAGCAGAGTTTAAATCCAACTCAAACTCTTGCCGTCCAATCCGCAAAATAAATACTCCCTTGCTTGTCATGAGATTCGAACCCAAGCTCTCCCATCAGCCTTTTCACGCCACTTGCCACTAAGCCACAAGCTCCTCTTGTGTCTAAAATCATGCGCAACTAAATATAAATCTATGGGCTAAAGTCCAAGTTCATTTAAAAAGAAAATCAAAATGCAAATGCCAAGACTTGAACCTTGGACCCCCTTCCTTCCTTGTGGCGTCATTCCCTTGTCTCTTATGTGGCGTCACTTGCCACTAGACCATAACCCCTTTTGTGTCATTTTTCTCCATATTTTATTCTAAAAGCCTACTTACTAACTCCCATGGTTTTTTCCACCTAAAACCATAATTTCCCTAAAGCCCAAATTTGATCCCGGGACTTCATAGAAGCCCCCTAACCTTCCAAAATCACTCCCCTAATAGATCCAACACGCATTAGAGCCGTTCTCTTATTCTCTAAAATTTTAAACGCTCCCCGGCCCAAGGCCCAATGGGCCCAATCCTACTAGGCCCAACTTCGAGTCGTTACAAATCTACCCCCCTTAAAGAAATTTCGTCCTCGAAATTTCCAACTATAGAAATAGTCACACCTCCTAACCTACCACACTACGCTCACGCTGCGCACTCTGATCTTACTAACACTAATACACTTTTAACTTAATCTTGAAACCTCTTACACACAACCAAACATCTAACCACAGAAGCAGACCGATATTTATCACACATACATACAATTTCTATATTCAAACATCACATCCAAATAAATCATACACAAAATAATACAAAAATACAGTCATTACAGCATATAACAGACTAAAAAATCAGGAAACTTACAAATTTGGTGCCGGAGACTTGGGTGCCATACTTCCATAAATACATATTTTTCTAAACCAAATTTCAAATGAATTTTGAAAAGCATTTTCGAACCCATTCCACAAGCCGAGTTTTGTAACTTGGCTCTGATACCATAAAATGTAACACCCCAAACCTGGCCTAGACGTTACGATCGGATCTAGCTTGTCACATGAAAGTGTTGATGGAAGACCGCGCGTTTGATAAAACTTTGTATTCTTTTGAAAACTTCGAGTTCAGACGTTTGTTTATAAAGACCCGTTTTACCCACTGCCCATTTTAGAAAAAGTTGTAATTAATTTTGAAAACTGTATTTGTTATGGAAAATCAAATTTGAACATTTGCGGGTACGTGATATTTTGGAAAAATGGTTTTCAATGTTTTAAGGAAAACACCCGTTTTAAACATTTAAAAATAAACAATAATGAAAATGTAAGTTTAAAGGAAAGTTAAAACCAATGGCCTTATTACAACAATAATCCCCAATTAAATAGTATCCTAAAATTAAAGCGAAATGGAAGTTTACTAGAATTCACGATGTATGGCCACCTCAGAGTCCTCCTCAGCTCCAAATCCACTAACGCTGGGGATCACCTGCAAGGTTGAACAACGGGGTGAGTTACGAGAACTCAGTGTGTAATCCCCTAAACAGTTATTACTGGGCCCGAGCCCATACGAAATCCTAATTGGGCCGAAGCCCTATTCAGTCACAATCTGGGCCTTAGCCCTATACAGTATCAATCTGGCCCACGGCCCCAAAATCATGGTAAAGAAAACAAAACATGCAACGCTCCCCGAACCTAACAATCCATCCGCTACACTCCTCCCGTACCAGCCCTACACACTTGTAGGGATTTCTAAATTGACCCACCCATCCGCTACACTCCAAAAATGCAGTCAACCTGCTAGTATAGTCACAGCAAAGCTGCCAATATCAGTATATTATGGCATAGCCACCAGAGATCGTGACAAAGCAGAGTCGCTTAGTAATGATATTTGTGGCAAAGCCACCAAGATCATCGATGATGCAAACAGAGCCGCGAAGAAATGAGACACTTCCTCCAATATATAAATAACCCAACCCCATGCATCATGTCATGGCATAACAATCTCGTGAATGTAATAATGTATCATCATGGCAAATTAATCAAGTATACACAACAAAGCATAACTACCCCTCAGGGCATAACAGTCGTTTCCCCAACGAGGGCATTTCAGTAATTTCACATTTTTCGGTCACCCCCACCGAAGGTATTTCAGTAATTTTGCAAACCAATGGTATTTCGGTAATTTTGTAAACCAAGGGTATTTCGGTAATTTTCTAAACCAAGGGTATTTCGAAAATTTTGTAAACCCCTCAGAAGGTCTATAGTCGCCTCGAGCGACTAAAGTATTCTAAACAGAGATAATGATGCGAATGGCCCTAAGGCCCATTCTCAGCCCAAATGGGCCCACACGCTCGTGTGGCCCATTTAGCCCAAATCTAGCCACAGATATGAGATTCACATAGACCAATTCACTATCTACTATGCAATCATACAATTTATACCTATGGGCCCACATGGCCCCGTTCGGCCCATCGTGGCCCAAACTGCATCAACCTACAAGAATACTCATGGTGGCCTCGACTATCGCGTCAAAGCTCCCACACGTACGCTCGCACGCTCGTGTGGCTACCATTGCCGTGTGACTGGCATTTCGACATTTTCCGCTCTACAGCTAGAGTAGGCCGAAATACACACCTGATAGGAATCTGAAGCTGCCAAACCGTGCTCCGAATGCTCCTATGCCCAATGCCAACCAGGTATCCTTCCCCTCCTCATAGACAACTCCATTTATAGCTAGCTTCACACCTTCCCTCTTGATAGTTTTCCGATGTGGGATCCCTCCATCAGCAGAGTTTAAATCCAACTCAAACTCTTGCCGTCCAATCCGCAAAAAAAATACTCCCTTACTTGTCATGAGATTCGAACCCAAGCTCCCCCATCAGCCTTTTCATGCCACTTGCCACTAAGCCACAAGCTCCTCTTGTGTGTAAAATCATACGCAACTAAATTTAAATCTATGGGCTAAAGTCCAAGTTCATTTAAAAAGAAAATCAAAATGTAAACGCCAAGACTTGAACCTTGGACCCCCTTCCTTCCTTGTGGCGTCATTCCCTTGTCTCTTATGTGGCGTCACTTGCCACTAGACCACAACCCCTTTTGTGTCATTTTTCTCCACATTTTATTCTTAAAGCCTACTTACTAACTCCCAGGGTTTTTTCCACCTAAAACCAAAATTTCCCTCAAGCCCAAATTTGATCCCAAGACTTCATAGAAGCCCCCCAACCTTCCAAAATCACTCACCTAATAGATCCAACACGCATTAGAGCCGTTCTCTTATTCTCTAAAATTTTAAACACTCCCTGGTCCAAGGCCCAATGGGCCCAATCCTACTAGGCCCAACTTCGGGTCGTTACAGGGCTCGACTCACACGGGCGTTCCACACGGGCGTGCTCCTGCCTTGACCTATTTTAATTCCATTCAGATTAGGATACTTGTGGGCCAAGTAAGGCATCCCGAAAGCCTATATAAATAGCCTAGAGGGCAACCTAAAAGGGGGTTCGACAAAAGCCTTCTGTCAGGGCTTTTGATGAAAGGCAAAGCCAGAGAGGGCTGCACGCAGGGAATTACTCCAAGAAAGCCAGTTGATCCATCTCAGAAGCCGGAATCACACTCAAGACGGAAGATCTTCCCTTCAATTTCCTTCAGGGGGTTTTAGGGTTTTTCTTATGTTTTGTTATTTACTTTCTTCTGAGATGTATTCTTTATTAAACATGAACTATACCCCTCAAATACCTGAGGGGGATGAAACCTAAGATGGATCTTGTTATTGTTTTCTGAACTGTATGATAAATACTTGATTTGTTCTTAATTATGTGTTCTTAATTATTGTTTTAATATTTCAGGATATTGATTCAAATATTGATGTGCTTAGGCAGTGGAGCAAAAGTCCCTGTTTAAGAGTAGATCTAGCATAGTTAAGCGGAGTTGATCGCAACCCTAGAGATAGGATGACAAAAATCTTCCAGATTAGGGTCAAACCTAATATTGGAGTCCATAGATCGAGTTAATACAACACTAGGGGTTTTAATTAGAAAGAGATTTCAATTAATCAACCTAGGGTTAGACGTTAGTAGCCTCGAAAGAGGTATTAATATAAATTAGGGAATCCTATGGATCAAGTCAAGCGAATAAATTGTCTGGTTCAGAGTTAAATAACAAGTGAAGTCTAGGTGGATTCTTCCTCGGCCATTATCTTAATCAACTGGTTTTCCCACAAGTATTTTCCCAATTCACTCTCTGTGTATTAGCATTCTTAGATTGATTCCCTTAATACTTAGGCTAGATAATAAAAAGATAGTAACTACTAGTACTCTTGGTCCTTGAGGATATGATATTTCCGGTCTTGCCATAGCTATACTACCAAACGATAGGTGCACTTGCCTTACTCGTTGTAATAGTTAGTTTGGACACGATCAACTATCATCAAACATTCATAATCTATCATTAAACATCAAAATACTCATGTATTCATCAATGGAAACATCTAAAATCTTTAACAGTTTTGCAAAATAGTCCCTGGGCTAGCTAGACCTAGTTACAACGATCTCAAAAACATAAAAATCACTAAAAACAGGACAAAAACGAACATAGAATTGAGCTTGCAAGTGACCGAATGCTTGAAGCTATTTTAATGGCTTTTTTCACCCTAATATTTGGCTAGGATAAGATGAATGCATCAAATGGCCTTTTATTTTATTATTTTACTTAAGTTATTTTATAAATTACTATTTTAACCTTTATTAGTGTTCACTAAAATCACTTAATATAAGTCCATAAATGTCCACTCATATTAACAATGGTATATTTACCACATAAGGACCTCCACTATTTAATTTCATAGCCATTTAATACCTTTAACTATTAGAAAACCACTTTTGCACTTTACGTGATTTAGTCCTTTTTATCAAATTAAGCATTCAAATGATAAACTTTCTTAATGAAAATTTCACAAAAACATACTATCATGTTGTAGAGATCAAAATAATCATAAAATAATTATTTCGACATCAGATTTGTGGTCCCAAAACCACTATTCTGATTTGACTAAAAACGGGTTGTTACATGATATGTCGTATAACAAAGAACCGATCAAAATTTTAGCTGAGAGGTTAAAGAGTTGAGAAATAAATGCATAGCTTTAGTAAAGGTTTTGTGGAAACGACACGGTATTAAAGAGGCTATGTGGGAACACGAAGAAGCTATGAGGAAATAGTACCCTAACCTCTTTTTTGGTAAGATTTTCAGGGACAAAAATTCCTAAGAGGGGATATTTATAACAGCCCGTTTTTGGTCAAATCAGAATAGTGGTTTTTGGACCACAAAATTGAGGTCAAAATGATTATTTTATTATTATTTTAATGTCTACAACATGATAGTATGTTTGTGTGAAATTTTCGTTAAGAAATTTTATCATTTGGGTGCTTAATTTGATAAAAATGACTAAATCGTGTAAAGTGTAAAATTGGAGTTCTATTAGCTAAAGGTGTCTAATAGCTATATAAATTTAAAGTGAAGGTCCTTATGTGGTAAATAGCCCTTTTTTATGATAGTTGATGATAATGGTTTTGTATAAGTGAAATTTGTAAAGTTTTAAAAATGTTAAAATTGGTATTTAGTAATTAAAGTTAATAACAAATAAAACCAAATTAAACACCATATTTTATCATCTTTGTTCAACCAAAATTTACAAGGAAGAAATCCATTTTCATGCTTAAACTTTCAGCAATCGTATCTCCTTCAATTAGGTATGTATTTTTAATCCGTTTTTAATGATTTCTATGTTTTTGAGATCGTTGCAGCTTAGTCTAGCTAGCCCAGGGACTAATTTGCAAAAATATTAAAGGTTTAGGATTTTTCCATTGATGAATCTATGTGTTTTTTTATGTTTAATGATAGAAAATGCATGTTTGTTGTTAGATAAACAACATTTGTTAAGTGATTTTTAGTAAAATGTCCAAATAGGGATTAATTTGTGAAATGTGTAAATTTTGTGGTTAAATTGTGAAATAAATGAAAAATATAGACTGCTAGAGACCTAATTGAAATTCGGCTAGCATGGGTTGTGGTTGAATTGCATGAAATTGTGATTTTATGAAATAAGGACTAAATTGTAAAAAAGTGAAATGTTAGGGACAAATGTTAAACTTGCTTTAATGTATAATTTGGACTAAGTTGAATAAAGAGATTATTAAATAAGTTAATTTTGATATTATATAGATCAAGAAAAGCGAAATACAGACTTAGATTGGGGAAAGAATAAAGTTTTGGATTAATCGACTCGTTTTGCCATTTTTGCATCCGAGGTAAGTTCGTATGTAATAAGCATTGTTATAACTGTATTTTAAATGCTTTGATATTGCATAAATTGTAAATATGATCTTGCCGAAACATTCGACGACGATTGGCAACGAGAAATCCCGATTGAACCTTAGGAATAGATTAGGATATGAATGACATGTCATTAAGGGTTATTATTGTTTGGGTGCTGGTCCGTACGTCCTACCGGTGGCTGAGTTATCCAGCATGTGTTGCGGATTCTCGTCATCTTGTGTGAGCAGCACCGTGTAGCTTCGTCATGACCGTCAGCTTGTGTGAGCAGACCCGTTGATAGCTCGAGAGTGAGCATTATTGAGATATCTTCGGCTATGTATTGGAAATTCGGTGCAAGATTTATTGAGATAGCTTCAGCTATATATATTGGCACTTAGGGTGAGAGATTCCCGAGTATCTTGAATTATTCCAAATAGTTCAACGGGTATATCGAAGATATGAAATGGTGAGAATAGATACGTATCAAAACAGGTATGAACGGAAACTATATATGTATCGAACTTTTGAAAGAAGTGAACTCATGGTTATATAGATGATTTAATACATGTTAACATTGTGGTTAATTAATTTGTAGTATGTTATATGCATGTTTTGAATGGTAAATTAAATGGTGAGTTTTGCTTATTATCTTCATACGAGCTTACTAAGCTTTATAGCTTACTTTGTTTATTTTCTGTGTTCTATAGTGAAATCAAAGCTAGCTCAGATTTGGGATTGTCGGAGACTTCTCACACTATCCTACTATCACTTTGGTACTTTTGAACTTAATTATCTTAAGTATATGGCATGTATAGGAACTTTGGTTATTTTGGGTTATAGTTTGATAATGAATTTAGCCAATTGTAATGGCTTGTAAATGTTAATGTTTTGGTTTTGTATATAGCCATGAAAGTTGGCTTAATTTGGTTGATTTAGTTGTGCATTCATATGTGTATATGACTTTGGTTAGTGTTAAATGATGGATATGTGATGCTTGTTATTTATAGGTGATGTGGATGTCAAATGGTTAATGAATTGAGAATTAGTATGCTTGTGAACTTAGGTAAAATAATGCACGTTTAGAAAATGACCATGTTGATGATTTGAGAAAGTGAAATTGGTATAAAATTGGATGATGTGTTGTGAGATTGTATGCCTTGAGTAGTTGATATTGAAATGGTATAATTTATGCTTGGTTGAGTTAGATGAATGCTTATATATATATGCTATGCTTTGGTGCCAAATGGGTTGGTGTAGGTACATTCAATTTGGGTGGCAAAATGGCTTGGTAAATAGCCTATTTTTGTCCACACGGGCAGAGACACGGGTGTGTGTCTTAGTCGTGTGTGACACATGGTTATGTTACACGGCCGTGTGTCCCCTGGTGTTGAATTTGAAATCAAGTCAGTATACTCAACACGGCCCACCACAAGGGCGTGTGTCATGGCCGTGTGGCATAAGTCAGTATACCCTACAGGTTTGGCACGGCCTAGCACACAGCCTGGAACACGGGCATGTGTGGCAATTTCTAAGGCACACGGGCTAGTCACACGGGCGTGTGTGTTAGCCGTGTGACCCAAGTCAGAGGCTGGGATGTAATAGCCCGCTTTTAGTCAAATCGGAACAGTGGTTTCAGAACCATAAATTTGAAGTTGAAATAATTATTTTATTATTATTGTGAAGTTTACGACATGATAGAATTATTGTGTAAAAGTTTCGTAAAGAAATTTTACTGTTTGTACGCTTAATTCGGTGAAAAGGACTAAATCGCGTAAAATGTAAAATGCATGTTCTATTAGTTAAGAGTGTTAAATAGCTTTGGCTTTTAAATATGATGGCCTTAAATGGTAATTAAACCATTATTATTGGTAATGGACATTTATGGGCTTATAATAAGTAATTTAAATGTTTTATAACAAAGGTTATTAAAGTAATTTAGTGAATTAATAAGTAAAATAATAAAAACAATAAGGTTATCATCTTTTTTAAGCCATTTCTACCGAAATTTTAGAAGAAAGAAACTCCATGGATGCATGTGTATTCAGCCAAGCTTCCTAGTTCATTAGGTGAGTGATTTTTGATCCGTTTTTAATGATTTTTACGTTTTTGAGATCGTTGCTTCGTATTCTAGCTAGCCCGTACCTTAAATTTTGAAACTGTTAAAGATTTATCATTTTGCCATTGTTGAATGCTTGAGTAATTTGATGGTTGATGATGGATTTTGAATAGTTGTTGATAGTTAAACTAGTTTTGTAAAGTGATTTTTGACAAAAATGTCAAAAAGGGGTTAATTTTTGAAAATGTAAAATTATGTAGGTAAAAGTGTGATTAAACAAAAGATATGGGCTGCTAGGGACTCCATTAAAAGTTGGCTAAGCATGGGTTTGTACTAAATTGCATGAATTTGCAATTTTATGTGATAAGGACTAAATTGTAAAAATGTGAAAGTTTAGGGGTAAATGTGTAAAATAGCCTTAATGTGTGTTTTGGACTAAATTGAATTAATAGTTGATTAAATAAGCTGATTTTGATAATATATAGATCAAGATAAGTCGAGATTGGGATTAGATCGGGGAAAAGGAAAGGTTGACGATTAGCCGATATTTCTATCTGAGCAACTCGAGGTAAGTTCGTATATTCAGAATTGAAATTTTAAATACTTATAATTATTTGAAATGAATGTATGTAGTTGAGTAAATGATCCAGTTGAAATTCAAATGCTTTATTGATATATTCTGATGGTTACCGAGCCCCGTTTGAACCGTAGGAATTCGTAGGATACGAGTGACATGTCACTAGGGTTACCATTTAGGTCGAGATCCTTCATGTGTTGCGGACTCACCACAGCTCGTATGAGCTTACTGATATATCAGCTCGCAAATGCTTACTATTTTCAGCTTGTTAGAGCTTACCGTTTCAGCTCAATAGAGCTTACTGTCCATCAACTCAGGAGGAGCTTACTAATCATAGCTTGAAAGAGAGGAAATGATAATGAATTGACGGATTACTGATTATTACACGTAATGTATATCACCCGAGTATCCCTCTATATTCTAATAGGTTCAATGGGCAAAAATTTTGTTATTGGTTATGTGAAAAAGCTATGTGTTATATGGATGAAGTACTGTCTATACGAATGAGTTATTGTTATCGAATGAATTACTGTTTATATGATTAAGAATGAAATGTTACAAATGATGTACATGATATAAGTGAATTTGATATGATACAATGTATTGAGTATTAAATTGAGATAATGTGTAACATCCCAAAATTGGGCCTAGTAGAATTGGACCTATTGGACCCATTGGGCCTTGAGCGTAGAAACGTTTTAAAATTTATGGGAATTTGAGAACGACATTATTTCAAGTCGGACTTATTAGGAAGGTGATTTTGGAAAGTTACGGGGTTTTATGAAGGCTCTGGGTTGAATTGGGCCCTAGTAAAAAAAATTGGTGTTTAAGCCTATTTAGGAGAAATAGTAAGTGGCATCAATACTTATGAAAATAAGTATTCAATTTGCTAGCATAATTGAGCATATGGCAAAGAGGTTATGGCATTAAGTGAAGAGTATGGAGGGAAGAGGTTCGAATCCCCTTGATGCAAAATTTTGACTATTATTTCTGTATTCTTTCCCTAAAGTGTCGGCCAAGCATGTAAATAAGGCAAGGTGGACTTTTTATTTTTGGCAAGATGGCTAAGGAAAATAGGAAAGGATGAAGGTGAGGAAAGAAATCAAGAGAAAGGGGAAAGTAAGGGGAACATGTGGCCTTTTTCAAGGGAAGTGTTATGGAAAGTGTGGTTGGCCAATTTTTGACCATTATGGTCATGAATGTGGACGGTTTTGTGGTAAAAGGGAGGTAGCCAAATTTTACTTGGTGTTTTGGTAAAACTATAGTGTTTGTTTTGGTCAAAAATACCTTTGGCTTCAATAGTGTCATTTTCTCCAAATTGCTACTCTTTGTGAGTTTTAGTTTTCTTCTTTCTTTCTTCTTTGCCGAAACCTCCTAGCACATTTGTGCAACATGTTCATCTCCTTTGATAGCCGAATCACCTAGCATCCATCCAACCTTCCATCCTTTTCTTTTAACCATTCCTCTAATCTTTTCTCTTCTCTAAATCGACACCACCATAAAATCACATTTTCTTGTTTGATTATCCTCCATAGCCGAATATCAATATTCATTTTCTTCTATAACTTAACATTCATCTCTTTTCTATCTTTTCTTCTCATCCGTATTTACACTCAATCCTTGATTAATCGGTAAGTGTTCATCTCAACATTTCTTATTTTCTTTCTCTTAATACCGAATCTATGTTTTGGTTTGGGATGGTCATTTTGACCGAGACCATCACCTTATTCTCTCTCAAACGAGACTATTTTCCTTCTTCGTAGTGATATAGTGGAAGGCTGAAACTTTGAATCTTCCGAAGTTATCGTACAATCGTTGGGAATCGGTCCTAAAAATCTTCAAGGTAAAGGAGCACAAGTGATTTGTATTAACCAAATCATTATAAATCGACTCGTCAAGCAAGTGGGGTAAGAACGTTGTTATGAGACTTGTTTTGGCCAAAGGTGGGATAATTGCTAACAACTCTTTCGCTCACCAAATATTGTTAGGGACGGGATTTTGTAGTCAAAGGATAGGATCGATTCTTGGTGCACTGAGGGAGATCACATTCGTGGTAAGTGGAGTTAGCCTAATAAAGTGTTTCTAGTTACGATTATCAAAGTTGAGACTAACCTTCTATCAACTATCATTATAGGTGTTGAAATCGGTAGAAAGCACAACTCGTAATCAAGGTGTGTAATCCCGTACCTTTCCGAATACATGTTTGAAATGGTGTGTAATCTCATACCTATCTGAATGTTTGTATGATATGTTCTATGATTCGGTCGAAATACCGAAGAAAACTGGAAACCGGCATCCGTGACCACTCGGGCGTGCGTATATTCGTAGTGGTAACCATAGTTTGCAATGAAATAGTTTTTGGTCAGCAACAGTGACGTAATTTTGAAAAATCACGAAAAATAGGAGAAAAGGGATTGATAAGTGAATAAGATATCGAATTAAATCTTACTGTGTATATTTTTATATGGAAGAAGCGGAGAAGGAAAAGGAATTTTAAAGTCTGTGATATCTTAATTTTAGTGAGACTGGTTCTGATCGACTTCGCGGTTCTCTTTTCTATCTTGGAAAAATCGTTTAAAATTGTACAAATGGAATTATGAGTTATAATTTATATGTATAGATTCCTTAGTGAGCCTATTTTAAATAGAAATAAGTGGGAGCAACATATGAAAACTGTACAGTGAGATATTTGAAAATAAGATAAGAGAGGTCAGAATCGTTGGACAGTGAAACAAGGGAAACTTTAAGGAATAAACTGTACTAAATGGTTAGGCCAAAAATTTTTGAAAAATTATAGTAAGAAGATATATGAGTCTAGTTTCAAGGAAAATTTACGGATTTAGATTTCGAGATTCCTAACTCGATTTATAGTCAATTTAGTCAGTACGACGCAGATGGACAGTTTCGATTTTTATGCCCCACATTAGTAGTTAAGTCTAGGTTGCGGAATTACCATAATACCCTTAGAGGGTAAATTACCGAAATACCCCTGGATTGCGAGATTACCAAATTACCCTTAGTGGGTAAATTATCGAATTACGGAAATGCCCTTATGGGTTGAATTATGGAAATGACCCTATGGGCCAAATTACGGAAATGCCCCTATGGGCCGAATTACGGAAATGCCCTAATGGGCCGATTTGTGATACAGCCTTAACGGGCCGATTTGTTATACTGCCTTAATGGGCTGATTTGTTATACTGCCTTAACGAGCCAATTTGTTATACTGCCTTAACGGGCCGATTTGTTATATTGCTTTAATGGGCTGATTTGTTATATTGCCTTAACGGGCCGATTTGATATATTGCCTTAACGGGCCGATTTGATATATAGCCATAATGGGCCAATTTGATATATTGCTTAATGGGCCGATCTGATATATTGCTAAATGGGCCGATATGATATATGGCTTAATGGGCCGATTTGATATAATGCCCTAATGGGCCGATTTTATAAAGTGTTAATGGGCCAAATTGTTTGTAATAAATCTCTGAGTTATTAATTATCGTGGTTATATTGTAAATATTATGATTTACGATGTACGTTGCATTTACATAAGTTGCATGGGATTGGGATATTGATGATCGGGGAAGTGAAATTTGGTGGCTCTGCCACATATTCTGGTGACTCTGTCACATTTTGTTTGGTGGCTAAGCCACGTATATTCTGTTATTACGTGGCTTGTCCACAATTCGAATTTGATATAAATGGCTAAATGCTGCGATTGGTGTGTTGGCGGGGTGGGTTGACAAAAGATCCCCACAGGTGTGATGGATGGCACGGGTGGTGTGTAGCGGATGGATTATTAGGATGGTTTGGGTTTGCATACATTCATACATTTGCTTCATTTTAAGATTGTTTTGTAAATGGGCTTCGGTCCAAGTGTACGTTAAATGGGCTTAAGCCCAAAATGTTGCTAATGGTTCAAGGCCTGATGGATGACAGTAAGGGGATTATACACTGAGTTCTTGTAACTCACCCCCTTTTCTTAACCCTTGTAGGTAATGCTCCGTGACGAGGACTTGGGGCCATGGATGACTCGGTGGAGGCCATACTTCAGAAATGGTGTTTATTTTGAACTTTAGATTTCTATTTCCGTTCACTTTACTATTTTGGTTTTTATGATGTAATAAGGCCTCTAGAGTATTTATTTTTGCTTTATGTTGACGTACTTTAATTTTGCTTGAATTGTTTTTAAATGGGAATTTTTCTAAAAACTTAAATAAAGATTTTCCAAAATTGATTAACAAAAGGATTTCATAACAAACTTTTACAAATAATTTTAACTCGAATTTTCTTTAAATTTATCAATGACATTTTCAAAAGTCACGGTTTTAAAAGATTACTAGTTCGATTATCGATTTATCAAACAACCTCTCAAAAATACTTGTATTTTATCTATGTTTCCGCAACGTTTTCAAAATGCTTCTGCAACTCTATTTATAAACGTCACATTTTCGTAAATTGTTTATTTCAAATATGCTTCCGCAAACGAAAAGGTTTTTTTTTAAGATAATTACGTTTTCAAGTAGACATCAATTGCTTAAGTGTTTTGGGTTTTAACAAAGAGGTTGTATTTCTCAAGAAAGTTTTTTGTTACTTCCATGTGACACACCAGATTTGGGCCTAACTTCTAGGCCGGGTTTGGGGTGTTACATAATGGATGATTACATGCACTTATGTGACTAGCTTGTTGATGAATGCTTGTGTATAGGCATTTGGCAAGTGAATTTGATAAACTTTGTTTAATTGTTGATTATGTATAAATGGTAAGTTAAATTTTGAATTATATGGGCTTACTAAGCTTTAAAGCTTACTCGGTTTCTTTTTTCGTGTTTTATAGAGGTTCGATAGCTCGCTCGATCCGGATAAAGTCAGAGTTACGCATCACACTGTCCAGTTGCTAATTGGTACTTTTGAACTCATGGATGTATGTAAATATGGCATGTATAGGCTAGTTATAAAAATGATAGTTATGGTTACTTGAGATAGTGATTTTGGTACATGTTATGGTATAAGTTAAAGTAATGTGATTTGGCTTAACTTGGTGTAATTTCAAATATGGTATGTTTTGGCAAGTAGTAGATGGAATGGAAATATGAAAATGTTGTCTTGATATGTAATAGGCATATGAATTGAAAATCCATGATATTAATTAGGTATTTGAATACTATGTCGAATTGGTATAAAATGTGTATGAAATGTTGTGGATTGGCTGCCCATTGGGTTATAAAATGTTGCAATATATGATTGTGCATGCATGTATAAATAGGGTGGCAAAATGGCTTTGCAAATAGCTTATTTTTGTCCACGCGGACAGAGACACGGGCATGTGTCTCAGCCGTGTGCGACACACGATCATGTTACACGGCCGTGTGTCCCCAGGTGCTGATACTAAAATAAAGTCAGTATGCTCCACACGGTCTCACACACGGGCGTGTGATTGGCCGTGTGGTACAAGTCAATATACCCCATAATTGGCACACGGCCTAGCACACGGGCTTGTGACTTGGCCGTGTTGCATAAGTCAGTATACCCTACAGGATTGGCACGGCCTAGCACACGGCCTGGCACACGGGCGTGTGTGGCCACTTTGAAAGGCACACAAGCTAGACACATGGGCGTGTCATTGGCCGTGTGACCCAAGTCAGTATGTACCCCCTGTTTTCACACGGCCAGTGACACGGGCGTGTCTAGTGGCCGTGTGAGACACACGGCCTGGCCACACGGGCATGTGTCCCCTGTTTTGAGAAATTTTTCAAAGTTTCGTGAAAGCTTTATAAGTTATCGGTTTAGTCCCGAACCTTTCCTAAAGCATGTTTAAGGTCTTGTAGGCTATTGTAAGGGACAAATTGAATGATGATTGTATGAAATGATTGAATGCATGAGAAAAGTACGATTGTATGTGTTATAAGTCAAGTAATGTTCTGTAACCCTATTTCGACGTTGAATACGGGTGAGGGGTGTTACATGGGACACGGCCATGTGATCCCATTTCAAATGTCCACACGGCCTGTGACACGGGCGTTTCTTTGGCCGTGTGAGACACACGGCCGGGCCACATGGGCGTGTGTCCCCTGTATATTGGAAAATTTTCTAAGTTTTCCTGAAATTTCATAAGTTATCGGTTTAGTCCCGAATCACCCCGAATGCATGTTTTAGGCATCGTAGGCTTATACTAGGGATGATATGCATGTTGTTGAAGGATGATTATTTGGAATTTGAAAATGTATGTGAAATTATTGTTTAATTATTTTATAAGTCCGGTAATGCTCCGTAACCCTATTCCGGCGTTGAATACGGGTGAGGGGTGTTACACTTCTCTGCAAGAAATTTCTTTATATCTTATTCTATTACTTCACAGATCTAATTCAACCAAATTCAACTTGCACATATCATAACCTTATCATAGCAATACTTATTACAGAATAATCAAAATTTATCTAGATCTTACCATAAGGGAAGTTAAGCACAATTTACCAGACATAATTAGCAGATTACGCCACAAGGGCCTAACAAAACACGCCATAAAGACATCATATAGAGTCACATGTTTACTATCCCAGGGGACTTTCATAAAAGGTTCTATGGGTTTCTCCCTCATGGACTTATACATTAATTTCATGTATCGTGATTTGCCAATTCAATCTACACGTTATTGAATGCTACACCATGAACATACATACAAACATATCTTGCTATGGGTCTCAACCACATGGACTTACACACTATCATGTATCGTGATCTGCCATTCTAGTTTTCATCTTATTGGAGACTACACCATGGGTGTTTTCATATCATACGATGCCATGGGTCTCAACCTCATGGTCTTACACTAGCCTTTCATACTGTGATCTGCCAATCTGGTTAGCAATATAATTGTCGTACCAGAGGCTTGACAAAGGAACGTTTGCTCAGCATTCACTTACCCAGATTTGTTCATATTTGACTAGTTCATGCATCTCATATATCAGACCTTACCTGCATGCTTACCAAATCATCACTCTTTTTAGCAAAACTTTGTATATATCATCATAGCCCATATCTCATCCTTACTATACTCACACTCTTACCAATTATTGTAGATATTATCATCCCATATATATATATATATATATATTTATGCTTCTACTTGAGCAATTCACATAAATAAGTCAAGATAGAGACTCACCTAATACTCACTTATAGTAGTTCGAAGCTCCAAAATCAAATATCCTTCTCGAACCAGTAGCAACAACTGCTTACAGAACATAGGATTACCAAATTAAAACTCATTTTCATACAAATTACTATCACCTAAATCACTAATAACCCCCATGCAAAACCTTGTACTTACAACTTACTGTTCATATACCTCTTACAGACTTAAACCTTTCAAAACTTAACTTGTAGAGTTGTAATACTTACTCGGAGATGAAATAACCACTCATTAACTAAGAACCATAGCTTCCAACTTAATGAGGAAGAGATGCAATTAGACTTAAGAAAAGAATCAGAGAATAATATTGAAGGAAAAAGAAGAACCTGTTTTAAAACCTTCTGACACTTATAAATATGACCCATCCTACTTAGTGGAACTTAAAAAGTGTCACAAACTTCATATTTTTTCCTTCTTAATGGCCCTACAGTTTCTGAGAGAAACATAAATGATAATCCTGCATTATAGATATCAAACTAGTCTATCTAGTTGGTTCCTATCCAAGTTACTTTACAACTTAACTAGCACAGTACTTCAGATAAACAAGGCGTACTATACCTTTGGCGTTAACTCATACCACAATTAGCTTTTTATTTAACCAAATATTTCTCTTTAAATAGCCGAATAATCTAAAATAAAATCTTCACTTACTCACACGACAGTTACTATACGCGCACACCTATGCACCAAAAGAAAGATATAGGCGGATTGCACTTCGTCAAACATATTATTTTACTAGAATACACATAAATCTTGGACCCACCATACTTGGGATGTGACAACTCTCCTCCTCTTAATAATTTTTTTTCCTCAAAAGTTTTCTAACTTTATAGAATTCCACTACATAACTGAAAACTAACTGTTCGCGCCAGACGCATACCACTAATTGGAAAATTCATAATTTGATGGTTACTTGATCTGTCGTAATTCGGTGTAGTAGATTAAACTAATTTTCACACTTTAGGAAGCATGAAGATAAGCGTTTTCTTTAAGTTTAATTATGTTTTCTTTAGTTTCATTTAAGTTAATAAAATGTGCAAATTGAGTCTTTTATTGACCTTAGGGGTAAAATGAGGCCTAAGGGTGAGCTAATGAAATTTATAAGTGTGTAGGAGACCATTAGAAGCAATATTAAATCATTACTGGTCACAATGACGCAACACATAATGATCGATGTCACAACATAGGAAGCAGAATGGAGAAGTCACGAGACTACCTTCGATGTCGCGACACAACCTAAAGGTGTCGCGACATACCATTGAAGATATCCCAAGAGGATTATACTGGCTCTTATCTCCTATGTCACGACACAGGTCTTGATGTGTCGCGACATCAACTCTGGACAAGAAATAAACACGAGCTAGGAGGCGTTTTGGTCTGCACAATCAAACTTAAAGCTCGAGAACTTTAGCTAACCTAGGGTTAAGTACGACGACCACCTGATATCTATAAATAGGCTTCTTTGTCACATGTAAAAGGGAGCATTCACTTAGTTTAGAATTTTGCTTTTAAATTTAGTTTAGCTTTCTTTATTATTAGGTTTTAGGTTTATTTTCCAGTTATTCTTATTTATTTCAAGAGATCTAATTTGTGGAAATGTTCAAACTTGTGGATTCACTTCGTTCTTAATACAAATTAGGCATATTCTTAAATTCTACACTTCAATTCATTCATCATGTTTTCTCTTTACATCAATTCCATATTATTTACGAAAACCATGAGGAACTAATCTTTATATGGGGGATTAGCGAGTGGAGGTATGATCTATTAATTGTTTTATAGGGTTACTCAATGGATTAGCTTTTTGGGAAAGGAAGAACCTAAACCTTAGGCCTGACAACCCTAAGAAGTCATCAAGGTAGGAATTAACCCAAAATTGGTATGACCTATCCGTGAACACCTTCACCGCAACCGGTCTGGACTGTGAGGTCGAAAGATAAGTAATCCTTACTGACTCATTATTTGAGTGGAAGATTGGAAGATCCTGTTGGGATAGCGACTAGTTGATTGACGAGGAACTCGAAGCGAAAGTTAATGGGGATTACCGAAGCAAGCTAATCACCCATAATCAGATTTTATTTATTCTATTCTTTGATCTCTTGAATTTTATTTCTTCATGTTATTTAATTTTATTATTATAGAAATTTTCAAAACTCCCTTTTATTTTACTTTCGTACTATAATTGAATTAAAGTACTAATTAGATCTTTTAGTATTCAAGTTAAAATCGATCTAGCACTAGCCTCCATTGAGTACGATCCCCGAAGTACTCACCTACTCCGTTGTAACTATATTACAATTGGACCTGTATACTTGTAGATACCGCCTCATATATCTATATCTTTTACTACCAGTATTCACACTCTAGATGTTAGTACGTCCGAAGGCGGTCATTACTCATGTAAATTCAAATGTTATACAACTTACCTTTTTGAAAGATGTCAAATTTGTCTTAGATAGCCTAAATAGTTTCCACGAAATAAACTTCTTACACAAGTTTGTCTATATAAAAAAGATACTCAAACACCCTTTCCTTTCTCTTTTACATACGAAAATGGTTAAAACAACCACCAGAGGGAGGGGTCATAACCAAGATAATCGAAACGTCAATCCAAAAAATCCCTTCTCTTTTGGACCTCAAGCTCCCAATGATATTCCATCACGCGTGGAAACTTCTTCGTATGAATGTAGTACCACCCAGGATGAAAGACATAGGTATTTAGGAACTCGGGGTATTCTCCGCCCAAATTTTGCCTACGAATTTAGGCGGCCACAAGGTGTCTCCTGAGTGATAACACCCTAGGTTTTATTATTCCCTTAGTTCTATTAGAGGCTGGCTTTCATCTACCACTACATCCATTCTTTTTCTCGGTACTGACTGAGTATGGAATTGCACCTGGACAACTATTAGCCTTGTCCTGGTGGACTTATGTAGCCTACTTCATTGACTGTTGCATGTATAAATGAACCAGCATTTCTAAGAATGTTTCAAAAAATTTATCAGTTGAAGATAAAAATACAAGGAACTACTACTGGAAATGCCTTTTTAAGAATACATCAAGGTTGTAAGCCAATAATTTAAAACAATATTTCAAACCTGCACATAAGGAAGGATAAATTCATAAGAGTCATCTGTAGACATGAAAATGGCTTTGGCTTTCCTACACGTTTGTCTCTTCCTCGGGAATTTGTTCGTGCTCACTGTAAGTCATTTGATTCAGAAGTGGCCTTAAACTAGTAGAAAAGACTGAAAAGAGGGCGTACACTTAAGCTGGAGGAGTTGTTACAGTTAGGAATGTATTCCAATATTGCTTACAGAACTGAAGCCCAAATGGTCGTCGGGTGACTGACCCTATCAATTGGTTAGACGATTACAATGTGCCTTTAGCTTTTGAGGCCTATCCTTTTAATGCTATGAGCAATATAGCACAAATCTTGACTGGGTGTATAGGGGAACCTCTTTTCTTTTTCTATGAAGTTTGTGGGATTCATTCTTGCAATTGGCTTATCACACCTCCTAGTACTTTTCTTCTTCTTCGTGTTAGGCTAATTCTCCTATTGATGGTGCAGGATCTTTTTCAAACTCTCACACTGCATCCAATCAAGCACCTGATATGAATATCACAGCTCTTTTGGAAAAGGATCGTGCGAAGGAGAGAGCTATTGCTGCTCTTTTGGAGAAATACACAAGAAAGAAAAATCAAAAGAAGCCCAGAGTAGAAGAGAGTACCTAAGAAACTGAAGAGACTGAACGTCCACAACTAAAATGGCGTAAACATAGGAAGGGGTTCCCAACACCATAAGTTTCTTCTTTTCCAATTCCACCACTTCTTACAGTCCCTATAGTCCCAATGGAGTCCGTCTATTCTATAGATTCCCCAGTTCAGAATGCTGATCCTCCACTAGCTGAGGTCCTAGCAGAAAATTACCCTTAGAACAGCCAATGGTTCCCACCAGTTCTCAGCCCCAATAGGCCTCTTCTGTAGAAACAAATGAATTCTTCCCATGGCATGACTTATATACATTAAAGCCATCTTTTGTTTCTCTGAGTTCTATATTTCAGAGTTAGAATAATATGATACCATTTCAAATGAAAGAATCTCTCCAATCCTATCTCTCTTCCAATCCAGGATTGTCCTATTTCATTAATGGTAAAGTCTTCACAAGCCCTCTTTATAGAATATGGGCTTTGGAGCGGTCTCCTCAACAATGCAGGAAATGCATTTTGGAACATGTTATTTGCCATGATGACTCAACTATTTGACCAATTCATGGGAAATGAGTAAGATAAAAAACCACAAGAACCGCAACACCCTCCTCAATCACACCCTGAAGTGGTTCGTCCAGCGTAGCCTGCTCCACCTGCACTTGCATCTGTTGTGGCTCCCCTTAGGACTGATCTTGTCCGAGAAATTTGAAAGAGAGGCACCAAGGAATTTCTTGGTGATAAGGGAGATGACCTACGGTAATTGAGTAGTGGTTGTCTCAGTTGTGTAGAGTGATCAATGAACTAAAATGTAACCATGAAGATAGTTTTCGATGCGCCATATCTTTGTTGGAAGGGGAAGCGTACTAATGGTGGGAGACCTTGGTTAGCGTTACCCCAGAGCCATTGATTGAGTGGGACTTCTACTTAGAAAAGTTCAAAGAGAGATACATCAACCAAATGTTTTTCGAGCAAATGAAAAAGGACTTTTTGTATTTGAAGCAAGGTCGAATGTCTGTGATGGAATTTGAGTGCAAATTCTATAATGCCCTCGACTCGACTTGATCTACCGGATCCAAATCTCGGGTGTTACGCCTTATACAGATGTAACTTTAAATTTATTTCTTTTATTCATCTATATGAGTATAACAGAATCTCTTATTGGCATACATTTACATTTCACCTATGTACAAACTACTACCTATACTACTAGAACGATGAAAATATGCAAGCATACACAATCGCAACAAGTAATAAAGTGACAAGTAAATGTCGAGTTATCATACCCACAGGGACCGTGAAAAGAATTATTTATGAATGCAATTAAAAACACTTTGGTGAAGAAAAAATATTTTGATTTGAGGAAGTGATTAAAAACTAAAATTTAACTAAGTAAAATAAAAAAGTTCCAATGCACGATTTCAAAAGATGATTTTAATCAAGATGAAATAATTGTGTTAGGTTAATTACATTTCTTAACTTAGAATTACTAAACTCATGTTCATGTTGTTATGAATAAATTCACGGCAACTTGGTAATTTGCTAACTACTACTCATACGTACCTATTCAATGCCAATTCAAACAATTAATCATTCTTCATAAGCACATAAAAGATTAAGTGAGGTAACAAATGTATTCCTACCTTGAAACAGTTTAATCACAATAATCTTGCATGTTATGCAAGGCTAATGTGTCGTCTAATATCGTCGCTAATTTAACCCTTAGCTACCTTAAAAGATTAAACATGCATTGATTAAGTATTGTGTCAATTAGTTACAATTTAAACACGGTTAAATAATTAATTCATTAGTTACCTTACAATTATAATTCAATAATAACTTAATCATAATTTTACTTAATCAAACAACTTACCAAGGCCTATAACAACACAAAACAATTTTAATAACTCAAGTGGACGAAATGCAATCAACCTAACACGAATTAAATTTAAGCCATATTAATTAAATGAAACATATCAACATAGCAAGTATTCATAGACATGTTCATAACAACAATAAAAAATTAAAGGATAGGGAACTAGAATCAAATCCGGTGTCTCTCCAAAGCTTGACTAGTTTGCTTCACTCCTCCTTCTCTACTTGTTCTTGTTAAACCGAGGCTTCTACAAGCACTTGAATGCTACTTCCAACCGTGGTTGAAGGGCTTTTTCCAAGAGGGGAAATCGGCAAGGGAATGGAAGGGAGAAAGAAGAACAAAGGAAGGGGTTTTGAAGAGAGAAAGTGAGAGAGAAGTGAAGAATGAAAGGATGAGCAGTGTGTTTGACATGAGTAGCCAAGGGAGTATTTATAGGTTGAGTAGGCTGCTAAAAATAGAAAAAAAAATAGCAGCCATAGACTCCCCCCATGGCCGATCACACATGTGGTAAGTTTGAAGCTTTCAAACTTGCTAAATTTAACTAGGGGAAAATCTACAAAGGCTTGATAAGTGGAAGGGTTTGAATGCAATTTCAAGGAAGCTTCAAGGGTTGTTTTGCAAGCCAAATAACTAGCTAAATAAGCTGATTGGGTCAGCATGTTGGACGGTTTTCTTAACACCCCTCACCCGTATTCAATGCAGGAATAGGGTTACAGACCATTACCCAACTTATAACACATATAACCATATTTTTCTCATGCATTCAATCAATTCATACAATCATCGTTCAATCTCAATCAATTTGTCCCTTATAATAGCCAACGAGGCCTTAAACATGCTTTAAGAGCAGTTAGGGACTAAACCAATAACTTATAAAACTTTCACGAAACTTTGAAAATTTTTCTCAAAACAAAGGACACACGGTCGTGTGGCTAGGCCGTATGTCTCACACGGCCACCAGACACGCCCGTGTCACAGGCCGTGTTAAAACAGGGGGTACATACTGACTTGGGTCTCAAGGCCAACCACACGCCCGTGTGCCCTTCGAAGTGGCCACACACGCCCGTGTGCCAGGCCGTGTGCTAGGCCGTGCCAAAACTATAGGGTATACTGACTTATGCAACACAGCCAAGTCACATGCCTGTGTGCTAGACCGTGTGCCAATTTGGGGGTATATTGACTTGTACCACACGGTCAGTCACACGCCCGTGTGTGAGACCATGTGGAGCATTCTAACCTCATTTTAATTTCCACACCAGGGGACACATGGCCGTGTAATTTGACCGTGTGGACAAAAATAGGCTATTTACCAAGCCAATTTGCCACCCAAACTCATGCACACCTATACCAATTTCAATGTCACCAAAACATAACACTTATGAGCATTTAAAACAACCTCAATCAAACATCTTTCATACCATTTCAATACCAACAAATACAATACATACTATTTCCCAACATGTCTTCCAAAACATACCAATATTCACAATCTAAATTCATCAATATGAATACATTCAAACATGCATTAATTTACCTAATATCACCAACATATCATTCTTCAAACATGGGCTTTTTCATACTCCAAATACTATTTTAAAATCTACCCATCACAATTAGCATTAATAGGACAATTACCAAACTCAAAACAAAGGTCATTTGCACACTTATACATCATCAAAATCATCAATATAGCCAACTCACATGACTATATATATACCAACCAAAATGTAGGCATTCATAAGCCAATTCAAATGGCAAAAGTCACTACCAAAATAATTATCAAAATGACCACAAAACCTATACATGCCATATAACCAATATCACAAGCTTATAAGTACCAAACCATAGCTGGATAGTGTGATATGATCTCCGATGACTTCCAACTCGAGCGAGCCTCCGAATCACTATAAACATAGAAAAGATAACAAAGTAAGCTATAAAGCTTAGTAAGCTCGTATGATAATAACTCATCTCATCAAATAAACACATTTTAAGCCATTATAAATACTATAATATAACTTGTATAATTCCACCTTTATGTCATGCATACGTTCATAGAGTTAACCAAGAATTTCACAGGTTTATTCATTTCAATGCTTATATGGTTTGAATACTTCTTATCAATTTATTCCCATTTACATAAGCATAAGCAAATAGAAATAAACTATATTCAATTCAATAGCCATCACATTTATATATATTTCATTGAACCATATGAATTCTCATAATTTTCCACTTACTCATCGTATGAAATTCACTTTTAACACTTACTTGTCGATTTCTATCACGAGTACCTTGACTGAGTCGTAGCATCAATTGTAATCACGTTTCGTCAACATTTCCCGTTGAACCATTTGGAATACAAAGGGATACTCGGGAATCTCGTACACACAGTACCGTACTAATGCCATATCCCAGATATGGTCTTACATGTAATCTCGTATCGATTCCAATAGCACAACTATGGTCTTACACAAAATCTCATGTCGATGCCATATCCCAGATATGGTCTTACTCGTAATATTAGTAACTCTAATGACATGACATTTGTATCCTATCTATTCCTAAGGTTCAACCGGGACTTTCACTATATCGTATCTCTGTCGGTCATTTCTGTAGTATCATACTCAATAGCATTCACATTTCATTTCAATAATATAGCATTTACCACAATTATATCGATTAAGCATTTATACATTTATAATTCAATGCTTATTAAACATACGAACTTACCTCATTCGTTGTAACGACGAGTTAGGTCCGATACTTTGTTTTCCCCTGTTCTAGATCCAAATCTTGTTTATCTCGATCTGTATAATATCAAAATTTACTTATTTAATCATCATTTCATTCAATTTAGCATAATTTACACATTTTGGCAAAATTACATTATTGCCTATATTATTTCACATTTTTACAATTTAGTCATTATCACATAAAATTACAATTCATTCAATTTAATACAAATTCATGTTGGCCGAATGTTACCCATTCTCATATCAGCCTATATTTTTCATTTATTTTAAAATTCAAGCACTAAGTTTTCATATTTCACAATTTAATCCAAAATTGACATTTTTACTGAAATTCACTTTATAAAACTTGTACATCTAACAACAATGATTTATTTTCCATCATCAACTAACAAAATACTCATGCATTCAACAATGTCAACATTCAAATACTTTAACAGTTTTGAAATCAGAGATACGGGCTAGCTAGATTAAGCTGCAACGATCTCAAAAACGTAAAAAATATTAAAAACGGGACAAAAATCGTACCTAATTGAGCACAAAAGCCTTGGCCAAATTTAAAGGAGAAAAATGGCTTCTTCTTGCCCTAGGTTCGGTTGAATAATGAAGAAGAAAAGATGATGGCTTTATTTTATTTGTTTTAATTATCATTATTTACTAAATTACAAAATTAACCTTATTAATTAATCACTTAAAACACTTAATACATGTCCAAGAATGACCACTAACTTTATAAATGAGCTAATTACCACATAAATACCTGCACTTTAAAGTTCTATAGCTATTAGACACCTTTAGCTAATAGAACTCAAGTTTTACACTTTACGCGATTTAGTCCTTTTTCTCAAATTAAGCAATTAAACAATAAAATTTCTTAACGAAATATTCACACAATCACATTATCACGTTGTAGACAATAAAATAATAATAAAATGATCATTTCAACTTTAGATTTGTGGTATCGAAACCACTGTTCTGATTTGACCAAAAACGGGCTGTTACAACTCTCCCCCCTTAGGAATTTTCGTCCCCAAAAATCTTATCAGAGAATAAATTAAAGATTTGCTTTCTTATAACCTTATCAATTTCTCACATTAGCCTCGAATTTCTCAACTCTTTAATCTAACGAGCTAAGATTTCTGATCTTTCTTTCGCTATACGTCATATCAAGCTGAATTTGAACTTCTGAAAAAGATATTATATACAAAGGGTCTTATCTGAATCATCGTATCATAGATATAAGAAACACATTATGGATCTTCTCAAGTTCTGAAAATAATATAAGTTGAATAAGCCACTGGCTTTATTTTCTCAATAATCTCATACGGCCCGATGAATCACGAACTCAACTTCTTTTTATAGCTAATTTGAGAAATTCTATTCTCACAGCAATACTTTTACAAACACTCAGTTCACTAACTGAAATTCAATGCTTTTACGTATCAAGTCTGCATATGTTTTCTGTCAATCTGAAGCTGCTTTCTAACTGTTACGAATTACTTTCACTTTCTCTTTAATTTCTTCGTTGAAATCAATCCCGTGAATCTTTTTCTTACAAAGCTCGATCCAATAACAACGGAGTTCGGTAATTGCAATCATAGAATACTTCATACAATACAATCTTTATACTCATGTGATAACTATTAATATGATCAAACTCAACCAACAAGAATTGTCTTTCTTAATTGCTTTCACATTCTAAAATATAGTAACAAATCATATCTTCGAGAATCTGAATCACTTTCTCATATTATCCATCAGTTGGAGAATGAAATGCGGGGTTACAATGCAACCTCATACCCAAAGTTTACAGTAGTTTTCTTTAGAAACACAATATAAACCTCGGATCTCTATCCGAAATAATGGAGACTGGCACTCTGTAAAAATTGACAATTTCAGAAATATATAACTTAGCTAGTCTATCAAGAGAGAAATATACGTACTGAGATAAAATGTACTGACTTCTTCAACAATCAACAATAGTTTAGATAACATCTTCCTTTTCCAAAATCCAACGAAATTCTATTTCATCTCCACTCAGATAATAATACAGACTGTAACAGTCCCGAAGGTACTTGATAATCAGCTTTAACTTGTTGATAACCAAGTCAGAAGTATCACATTTTATACTCATCCACCAGTAAAACTGTCTCAGATTATTTTGCATCTTAGTATTCTCCGAATGGACAGATAATTACCACTGTGAGCTAGATATAACAATTGTTGTATAATCTCTGGATTTCTCAGTAAACGAACTCTGTCTCGAAACAACAAATAATCATCGGTTCCAATCTAAAGCTCTAAATCAGAAAGGCAATTCACATTGAACTCTTTTAACTTGCAATTCACTGATACATTTCTAAGCTTCACTAAATCACGGAATAAACATCAATTTAGCTTTTAACTCAGCTAATATCTATCCATCATCCGATAAGATCAATCGCGTATTAATTGCTTGTAAAGCACACAAAGATTTCTTGTTCAAAATATCCGTGACTATAATCGTTTGTCTAGGATGATAACCAATTACTGACTCAAAATATTTCGATAGTTCAAGCCATCTCTGCTGTCCCAAATTCAGATCTCTCTGTAACATCAAATATTTTAAACTTTTACAGTCATCAAATAGGTTACATTACTCACCAAACAATTAATGTCACCAACTATTCAATGCAATTACAATGTCAACCATCTCTAATTCGCGCATCGAATAACTCTTTTCATGCAACTTTAACTGTATGGAAGCATAAGCCATCACTATATATTCTTGTACTAAAACACACCCCAAACCATTCAATGACACATGACTGAAAATCATAAAATCTTTATCCGATTCAGGCTGAACAAAAACTGATGCTACAGTTAACAGTGTTTTCAACTGTTTATAACTTTATTAACATATATTAAACCAAATCAAACTTTTCAAATAGAATCGTTCCAATAGATATAATTGTGTATCATGTCTTATAAAATATGAATTCTTCATTCAGACTATGTAACACCCCAAACCCGACCTAGACGTTATGGCCGAATCTGGCGATGTCACATGGGATGGAATTTTGAAAACTAATTTATTAAGATAAAACCGTTTTCATTTTATTACTCTTATTGATTTCTGAAATTGCTTACTCATCTAGTCAATTGTCTAAAACGTAATTTGTTGCGGAAGATTTAGAAATCATTTATTTTATGAAAAACTGAGTTAACTAAGTAAATCCGCCCATTAAAGAAACCCATTTTTTTTTGAGAAAACCGTCTAAGGAATCGAGGGTTTAGAAAATACTTTACCTTTTGGAAACCAAATCTTCCTACGTCCTAACAGTTACGAATCCATAAAAACAATAAATAAAAGTCCCATCTAAGGAAAAGTCCCAAAAGTCCGCCAGTTACACCAAAATAAACCAATAATCATAAAACGGGATAAAAATCATGAAAGTTCAGAACCGTGGTCACCGCCGAGTCCTCCGACGCACCGATCCGTCTAATGCTGGGGATTACCTGAATAGATTAAATAGAAAAAGGATGAGTTTTCGTAAACTCAGTGTGTAATCCCCACAAAAAACATGCACACAGCATAATATCAGAAAACAATCATCTATTTACAGTTCGGGTCTGAACCCATTACAGAATCGATCTGGACCTTAGCCCACTCAGATACAGAATATACAGAATAGGACAGAACATAACAGAATATCAGAATCCTACCCACCAGTCTCTACACACCATCTCCAACCAACCCTACACACCATGTGGGGATAAAATCAACCCACCCATCCCTACACACCATGCTGTACCGAAATACGACACATAATCAGATATTTGCAGCTGAGCTGCCAAATAACAAGCTTAATAGCCTTTCACATACTTCCTCCAATATCATCAACCCACCCCAATGTAATGTAGCATACAATACATGACATGCAGATATGCAAATAACGGATCATACATTCAGATCAGTACAGATTTCATATCATACAATCGGATTACGCAAATAGAGGTCTAAGTACCACTTACCGACCCTACAGGTTGTCCACAGTCGACTTGGGCGACCCCTGCAACCTATCAGATTATTTCAAAAAAATGGGCTCACACACCCATGTGGCCTACCCGTGTGGGCCCATAGGCCCATGTGGCCCACTCAGCCCAAATTGGCCCTGGCCGTGTGGATCACACGGCCTGGCCCAGAATCCCACACGCTCGTGTGGTTCACCCGTGTGGCCTACATGGCCCAATTGGTCAAGCCCGTATCACGCACACGGCCTCACCTAGCCATCAGACGGTCGTGGCCTTCACGCACGGCTTGGCCTCGTCGATCACACGGCTGTGCTGTGGCTCACAGCCTTGCTCATGGCCTACCACAAGGCCTACCACACGGCCATGTGGCGTCAACATAATCATTTTTCGGCTTTCACTGATTCTCGTTTCCTGTGTTTTTGGGTACACACCTGGTTTGTTTTCGCTGCTTATACAATCACACGATCACCAGCACCTATATTGAACAACATTTCACTTAGTTAATCTTTTAAACGATCGAATCAAACTAAACCCGAAACAGAATGCTCATCCAACGAGTGACCAAACTTACATTTAAAGAAGTAGTGTTTTTGTAACACGAGAACCCAATTAAGGACTTCGAGCGGTACCTAAATGTGAGCCAAATGGCTCCTCCGTTAATCGCTTAATCAAAATAACGCTAGAACTAACGAAAAGCCACTTACTGAACAAGGGAAGCAACCGATTGAACGAGGAACAAAAAGGAGATAAGGTGGATTTCGGCACAAAAGAAGAGAGGGAAAAATCTAATGGAAAAGTCAGCAGCAAGGGGGAAAAAGGGAAGAAAACGACAGCAAAAATTTTGGGAAAGAAATGTGAGAAGCCAAAATATGTGAAAAGTAACCAGATTGGCCAAAAATTTTGATAACTCCCCCAACAAATCTCCTAAAAACTCTCACCACTATCCCACTACTCAGAGTATCAGTAGAACACAAACTCTAGCCGAAATTTAGGGCAAAAATACTACCCTTTATCGTCACCAAGAATCGAACACAGGACCTCCAACACTCCAACACTCCACTTAACCACCAGACCAGCAGGCCCATTCTGATATATTCTCACAAACAATAAAATATAAGCCTACTGACTAGAGATAATGTTTTAATCATAAAAGTATCAAAATCTTCCTAAGTTGTGGCTTGAACTTAGGACCTCTCAGACACTCCCAGAACACTTAAGCACTGAAGCAAATACACATTTGTGTGCCATACTTTAACAGAACATAAATTTAAAACTTGGGGCGTTACAACTCTACCCCCTAAAAGAAAATTTTGGCCTCGAAATTTACTTGATCAGAACAGATGAGGATACTGCTGACGCATCGCATCCTCAGGCTCCCACGTCGCCTCCTCAGTGCTATGATTCTGCCACAGCACCTTCACTAAGGGAATAGACTTCCTTCGTAGAACCTTAATGTCGTGATCTAAAATTTGAATCGGCTCTTCCTCAAACGTCAGATTCAGCCTCACCTCTATCTCCTCAATAGGAACAACATGGGTGGGATCAGAGCGGTAGCATCTCAACATTGAGACGTGGAACCCATCATGAATGCGATCCAATTCCGGAGGAAGCTCCGACTGATATTGAACTGGCCCCACTCGTTTTAGAATATGGTACGACCCAATAAATCGAGGGCTCAGCTTACCCTTGCGGCCGAACCTCAAAACCTTCTTCCATGGTGAGACCTTGAGAAAAACTAAGTCCGCCACAGAATACTCAATATCCTTTCTCTTCAGATCAGCATAGGACTTTTGCCTATCAGATGCTGCCTTCAGTCGATCTCGAATCAAATGGACCTTATCTTTAGTTTCCGAAATCAATTCTGGACCCAGAACACGTTGCTCACCCAACTCAGTCCAACACAAGGGAGTGCGACACTTACGACCATACAGGGCCTCGTAAGGTGCCATCTGAATGCTAGACTGATAGCTATTGTTGTAGGCGAACTCTACCAACAGCAAATACTCTTCCCAACTGCCTCAAAAATCTATAACACAGCTCCTCAACATATCCTCCAGTACTTGAATCACCCTCTCCGACTGACCATCTAACTGAGGATGGAAAGCAGTACTGAAGTCCAAACTTGAACCCAGAACCTCATTCAATTTCTTCCAGAATCGAGACGTGAAGCAAGGATCCCTATCGGAGATGATCAAGACAGAAACCCCATGCAGTCTCACTATTTCAGATATATATAGCTTAGCCAAGTTCTGGAGAGAGAAGTCTGTCCTGACCGGAATGAAGTGAGCAAACTTGGTCAATCGATCCACGATGACCCAGACGGAATCCTTCTTAGTGGGTGTTAAAGGCAACCCGCTAATGAAGTCCATCGTTACTCACTCCCATTTCCACATTGGTATCTTTACCGGCTGCAGCAACCCCGAAGGCAACTGATGCTCAGCCTTAACCTGCTGACAACTCAGGCAGCGAGCAACGAAATTCGTAACCTAACGCTTCAATCCTGGCCACCAGTACAACTCTCGAAGATCTCGGTACATCTTGTTCCCACCGGGATGCATAGCATAAGGACTACTATGCACCTTCCTCAGAATCGACTGTCGCAACTCCTCATCACTCGGTACACAAATCTGACCGCGGAAACAAAGTACCCCATCACTGTTAATCCTAAAATCAGTAGTATCACCAGTCTCAACCTGACGGAACCGCAACTCAAGAGACTTATCCCCCATCTGTTTACTTCTAATCTGATCAATCCATACAGGCTTAACCTGAAGTTCCACTAACAGACTCCCATCGTTGAATAAACTGAGTCCAGCGAACATCGCTTTCAGATCGGTCACAGCCCTACGGCTCAAAGCATCCGCCACCACATTAGCCTTACCAGGATGGTACTCGATGGTGCGGTCATAATCCTTCAACAGTTCAACCCATCTACGCTACCTAAGGTTTAACTCCTTCTGAGTGAGGAGATATTTAAGGCTTTTTATGATCAGTGTAGATAGTACACTTCTCACCGTACAGGTAGTGCCTCCAAATTTTTAGAGCGAAGACTACAACAGCCAGTTCGAAATCATGAGTAGGACAGTTTACCTCATGCGTCTTGAGCTAGCGAGATACATAAGCTACCACTTTACCATCCTGCATCAGAACGCAACCTAGACCCATATGCGACGTATCACTGTATACCACGAAGTCTCTACCAGGCTCCGGCTATATTAGAAAAGGAGCCTGAGTCAGAACAGATTTGAGCTTCTCGAAGCTCTCTTGTTGCTTATCAGTCCAAACAAAGGGAATTCCCTTACGCAGAAGCTTGGTTAACGGTGCTGCGATCAAGGAGAACCTTCTACGAAGCGTCGATATTAACCCGCCAGCCCTAGAAAGCTGTAGATTTCGGACACATTCTTTGGCTATTTCCAATCCAACACAGCCTTAATCTTACGAGGATCAACACGAATCCCCTCCATAGAAACCACATGCCCCAAAAAGGTTACTTCCCGGAGCCAGAACTCACACTTACTAAACTTCACATACAGCTGTTTCTCATGAAGAGTCTGTAGTACCACTCTAAGATGCTCATCGTGCTCGTCCTCAGTCCTGGAATACACTAGGATATCATCGATGAACACTACCACAAATTGGTCCAGATAAGGCTGGAACACGCGGTTCATCAGATCCATAAATGCCACTGGTGCATTGGTCAACCCAGAAGGCATAACCTTAAACTCGTAATGTCCATAACGAGTCTTAAATGCAGTCTTAAACACATCGGTCTCCTTAAACCTCAATTGATGATATCCTGAACGTAAATCAATCTTGGAGAACACAAAAGCCCCTCTAAACTGGTCGAATAGATCATCTATCCTCGGAAGTGGGTACTTATTCTTGATCGTTAGCTCGTTCAGCTGCCGGTAGTCAATACACATCCTCATTGTCCCATATTTCTTCTTCACAAGCAACACCGGTACTCCAAACGGGGACACACTGGGACGAATGAATCCACGATCTAACAGTTCTTGAATTTGAGCCTTAAGCTCTGTAAGCTCCTTCGGTGCCATTCGGTAGGGCGCAATAGACACCGGAGCTGTACCCGGAATAAGCTCAATCCCAAATTCTACTTCTCGGCTTGGAGGCAGACCCGATAGTTCCTCAGGAAAAACATCTGGAAAGTTCCTCACGGTTCTGATGTCTTTTACTGAAGAGTCCTCAGAATTAGAAACACTGATGTAGGCCAAGAATGCCTCACATCCCTTCCGTACCAAATTTTCTGCCACCAACGCAGAAACCAAATTAGTCAGATAGTCTCGACGTTCCCCAATCACAACTACCTCGCTTTCCTCTTTGGTCCTCAAAACCACCCTTTTTGTGGCACAGTCCAGACTCACTCGATGTTTAACCAGCCAGTCCATCCCCAGAATCAAGTCGAACTCCCCAAACGGAAGCTCCATCAAATCAGCAAAGAATATCGTCCCTTGAACCTTTAGTGGAACATTTCTATACAGTTTACTCGCTCGGATGGACTGCCCCAACGGACTCACAACAATTACCTCACTAGAAGTACTCTCAACCGTAATCCCCAAGGTTTCAGACAAAGCACTGGCTACGTAAGAGTGTGTGGAGCCTATATCTATCAATGCCAAATAAGGTACATTATAAATTAAAAATGTATCCGTGATGACGTCCGGAGCATCTCGGTCCTCTCGGCAATGGCCAGCATAAACTAGTGCGGGCTGCTTAGCCTCAGCTGGTCCAGCACCTCTACCCGGTGCTCTCTGTCCTCGGCCCATACCGTTACCACCCCTGGCCTAACCTCGGCCCCTAGGCGGCTGGTGAATTACTCTCGGTAGCTGCGCAGTACTAGTACCCGTAGCTTGCATCTGATCGGTTCTCAGTGGACAATCCCTGACACGATGCTCAGTAGAGCCACATCTCAAACATGCCCCAGTTATCCTCCAATACTCGTCCGGATGGCGTCTACCATAGTGACCACAAAGTGCCACCCCAGTAGGTGCAACAGGAGGCCCAACTCTCACTGGCCCATCAGATCTGGCCTTTTTCTTAGGCCTCATCACAAAACTCGAGGGCTCCGATTGCCTCTTATTCTTTCCTCTCTCTCGATTTTGGTGTTCAGTGCGCTTACCCTCCTCGGCAATCTTTGCCTTCTCAACCAGTGTAGCAAACTCACGCTCCCTCTGTGGAGCTATCAGAACTCGCAAACTGTCCCTGAGTCCATCCTCAAAACGGACGCATCGCTCATACTCGGTCACCACCATGCCCCGGGCATAACGGCTGAATCTCAGGAACTCGGCCTCATACTAGGCCACTGAAGGGTCTCCCTGGGTGAGATTAAGGAACTCATGGCTCCTAGCGTCAATATAGCTGGCTCTCACATACTTACTCTTGAACACAGTCTTAAAATAGTCCCAAGTCAATCGGTCGGGCTGGGTGCCCTCCTTAACCGTCAGCCACCAGTGGTAATCTTCATCGCGAAGCAAAGAAACAGCCCCTTAAGCTTCTGCTCAGCAGGAAAGTCCAGGTCGTCCATAATTCTTTCCGTGGCCTCCATCCAATATTCAACCACGTTAGGGGCGACTCTAGTGACACCCCTGAATAGTTCAGCTCCATTGGACCAGAGTCATTCCGTAATCGACCCCTGGCCCCAGATCTGGTGTTGGGCCCAGCGGCCCTCTCCAATATCGTCAGCATGGCCTGGGACAGTGCGTCGTCCCCAGCCATGCGATCTCGAGACCCAGTCTCTGTCGCAGGTGATACCGGTGTCTCACTAGTATCCAAATTAGGCAGATTTCTGGATGATGAGGACCCAGCTTGAGCCCCTCTACGGCCTCTACCACGGCCTCTAGTACCCCATCCGCGGATACCTCGTGCGCTCATCGTAAATTTAGAGTTTATCTGTGTTAATAATTTGATGCATTAGTTACAATTCCGATATTTGTTAACAGATGTTTTATGCAGAACAGTATCAGAAGTTCAGAGTTCGTTATCGTGAGTCTGAGTCTCACTACGGTTTTCAGTTTACACTACCTAGAGTGTTTCCAGTATAGTATACTACTTATTGGCTGTTTCAAGCATACTAGAAGTATTTTCAGACAAATTTAAACAAAATTTCAGAACACTTACAGGATCAGCGCCGGAGACTCGGTGTACCACATACTCAGTCCAAAAATATTTTAAATGACTTAAAAATAATTTCTTAAAGCCCATCTTTATAACCCAAATCCACAGCCGAGTTTTGCAACCTGGTTCTGATACCACTAAATGTAACACCCCAAACCCAACCTAGACGTTATGGCCGAATCTGGCGATGTCACATGGGATGGAATTTTGAAAACTAATTTATTAAGATAAAACCGTTTTCATTTTATTACTCTTATTGATTTTCAAAATCGCTTACTCATCTAGTCGATTGTCTAAAACGTAATTTGTTGTGCAAGCTTTAGAAATCATTTATTTTATGAAAAATTGAGTTAACTAACTAAATCCGCCCATTAAAGAAACCCCATTGTTTTTGAGAAAACCGTCTAAGGAATCGAGGGTTTAGAAAATACTTTAGCTTTTGGAAATCAAATCTCCCTGCGTCCTAATAGTTACGAATCCATAAAAACAATAAATAAAAGTCCCATTTAAGGAAAAGTCCCAATAGTCTGCAAGTTACACCAAAATAAACTAATGATCATAAAACGGGATAAAAACCATGAAAGTTCAGAACTGTGGTCACCGTTGAGTCCTCCGCCGCACCGATCCGTCTAATGCTGGGGATTACCTGAATAGATTAAACAGAAAAAGAATGAGTTTTCGCAAACTCAGTGTGTAATCCCCATAGGAAACATGCACACAACATAATATTAGAAAACAGTCATCTATTTACAGTTTGAATCTGAACCCATTATAGAATTGGTGTGTACCTTAGCCCACTCAGATACAGAATATACAGAACAGGACAAAATAGAACAGAATATCAGAATCCTACCCACCAGCCTCTACACACCATCTCCGTCCAACCCTACCCACCATGTGGGGATAAAATCAACACACCCATCCTTACACACTATGCTGTACCAAAATACGACACATAATCAGATATTTGCAGCTGAGCTTCTAGATAACATGCTTAATAGCCTTTTAGATACTTCCTCCAACATCATCAACCCACCCCAATGTAATGCAGCATACAATACATGACATGCAAATATGCAAATAACGGATCATATGTTCAGTTCAGTACAAATTTCATATCATACAATCGGATTACACAAATAGAGGTCTAAGTACCGCTTACCGACCCTACAGTTGGTCCACAGTCGACTTGGGTGACCCGTGAAACCTTTCAGATTATTTCAGAAAAATGGGCTCACACGCCCGTGTGGTACACCCGTGTGGGACCACACGCTTGTGTGGCCCACACGGCCAAATTGGTCAATCCTGTATCACGCACACAGCCTCACCCAGCCATCACACGGGCGTGGCCTTCGCGCACGGCCTGGCCTCGTCGATCACACGGCCGTGCTGTGGTTCACAGCCTTGCACATGGCCTACCACACGGCCTACCACACGGCCGTGTGGCTTCGACAGAATCATTTTTTGGCTTTCACCGATTCTCGTTTCCTGTGTTTTTGGTTACACACCTTGTTCGTTTTTGCTGCTTATACAATCCCACGATCACCAGCACCTATATTGAACAACGTTTCACTCAGTTAATCTTTTAAACGATCGAATCAAACTAAACTCGAAACAGAATGCTCATCCAACGAGCGACCAAACTTACTTTTAAAGAAGTAGTGTTTTTGTAACACGAGAATCCGATTAAGGCCTTCGAGCAGTACCTAAATGTGAGCCAAATGATTCCTCCATTAATCGCTTAATCAAAATAACGCTAGAACTAACGAAAAACCACTTACCGAACAAGGGAAGCAACTGATTAAACAAGGAACAAAAAGGAGAAAAGGTGGATTTCGGCACAAAAGAAGAGAGGGAAAATCTAATGGAAAAGTCAGCAGCAATGGGGAAAAAGTGAGGAAAACGACAGCAAAAGTTTTGGGAAACAAAAGTGAGACGTTGAAATATGTGAAAAGTAACCAGATTGGCCAAAAATTCTGATAACTCTCCCCACAAATCTCCTCAAAACTCTCACCACTATCCCACTATTCAAAGTCTCGGTAGAACACAAACTCTAGCTGAAATTTTGGGCAAAAATACTACCCCTTTCCGTCACCAAGAATCGAACGCAGGACCTCCAACACTCCAACACTCCACTTAACCACCAGACCAGCAGGCCCATTCTGATATATTCTCACAAACAATAAAATATAAGCCTACTGGCTAGAGATAAGGTTTTAATCATAAAAGTATCAAAATCTTTCTAAGTTGTGGCTTGAACTTAGGACCTCTCAGACACTCCCAGAATACTTAACCACTGAAGCAGATACACATTTGTGTGCCATACTTTAATAGAACATAAATTTAAAACTTGGGGCATTACAGACTATCCATTTATTTACCCGTGAACGCACAAAATTTATTTCTAGACTCAAGGATAAACTCAAACACCTATAACTCAATTAACCTTTCAAACAAATAACCCAATCAAACTAAACAATTGAATCGATCTTGGCTGTCAAATAATAACTTTTCAAAGAAAACCTTTCTTCTTGTTCTCAAGATAACTCAAACATACAATTTATTGCTATTTCTTCGGGATACTAGTCAAAGATCTTCTTAAAAACTGTATAACTCGAATAAGACATAACATTCCATCTTTACTCATTGACATATATCAAGATTTACTTGGAAGTGATAACTATTATACAGATTTGAACTTGATCTTCTATCGTCTATGCGTTTGCCGATGTTAATTCCCTTTTAAGAAAACTAGAAAGTATTATATAATAAAGCTATCTCAACTATTAATCATCGAAGCATTGTACTATACTAAAGCCACCTCCGTTAGATAAAATCATATTGCCATAATAAGACCGACATCTCAACCATATAAATAGATAATATCTTAGCTGTTAATGCAAAAACATAACCTCTATAAATCTGATGACAATACCACTGTACTCCCATGGTCAAACCAGAAATTATAATCATAATAAATATATTCATCTCCTTCAAAAGAATATCTCTTGCAGATAATCACATAGAATCATAATAAAATCGAGGTAGCGAAATCTCAAAGTATGGAACTATACAGAATTTCTGAAAATTACAACACATATAGAGTGATAAGGATTTCAATGATATCCTAGAGAAATTCCAGAAGAAAACATCACTCATAAGCACTGAAATCAACTGTGATAGAAGCAATATAATCTTCATGTATAGTCAACAAAACCATAACCAGTAGAAATAGAATACTAGCATCATACGGATTTTACTGTTGACTTTTATATCAACACAATAGATTAGAATACCAGGGAAAGATAGACCAATGTCGATCATAACCCAAACAGACCAAAAATGCTTTCGTCTATCAGTATGTTTAGCTAGCATTCTCATACGATAAGAGTTTCATTTGAAAGTAAATAGCCACATATACATCTGAGAATAGTTGATCATATAGAATACCCAGAAGAGATCATTGTAAGTTATTCAGCTATACTGCTGTACTCAGATATCTTTACAATTCAAACATTATTCCACTGTCTAATTCTGTAATTATTGATTCCTCTTTATCCCATCACTAACAGAAATCAATTAAGTAGAATTTCCAGTTAATACATTCTTTAGATATCATACCTGAATATTTTGTTTCATCGAAGTCAACTTCTTCTTTAATAGTGACTTTGCATAGTCCAGATAGCCTTCAAAATGATCCGATATCTCTTCTAGTACTGTCTTTACTGTTGACTCATTCTCTTATCTGACCACAGTATTAATCCTTCAATCACATAACTCTATAATTCCACATTTGTGAGCTTATTCAATCTAAATCTTAAGAATTTCATTGTAACACTATACTGATAAGGGGGTAAGAGTCGTAAAGCCTAAAATTTAACTCTTATATATACATGCATATAACATAACATTTATCAATAACATAATATTATGAACTATTTTTTCATACCTTTATGGGTTTCAACTCACCACAAACACATTTTTGCTCAAATATTTGAGTACCACTTTCTGCACTATTAGAATTAGCTCGGTCGGAAAACATAACTGTCTAATTAAAACAATTTTCATCAGAGTCAGAAGATATCACACTATCACAGGTTCTATATGGCATGTATAGCTAGACTCACATATGCTACGTTAGTTCTAGAATCGACTAAACCGTAGCTCTAATGCCAATAAATGTAACACCCCTCACTCGTATTCAACACCGGAATAGGGTTACAGAGCATTACCAGACTTATAACACATATAACCGTATTTTTCTCATGCATTCAATCAATTCATACAATCATCACTCAATCTCAATCAATTTGTCCCTTATAATAGCCTACGAGGCCTTAAACATGCTTTAAGAGCGGTTAGGGACTAAACCGATAACTTATAAAACTTTCACGAAACTTTGAAATTTTTTCTCAAAACAGATGACACACGCCCATGTGGCTAGGCCGTGTGTCTCACACGGCCCCCAGACACGCCCGTGTCACAGGCCGTGTGAAAACAAAGGGTACATACTGACTTAGGTCACACGGCCAACCACACGCCCGTGTGTCTAGCCCGTGTACCCTTCGAAGTGGCAACACACGCCCGTGTGCCAGGCCGTGTGCTAGGCCGTGCCAAAACTGTAGGGTATACTGACTTATGCAACACGGCCAAGTCACATGCCCGTGTGCTAGACCGTGTGCCAATTTGGGGGTATACTGACTTGTACCACACGGCCGGTCACACGCCCGTGTGGAGCATTTTGACTTCATTTTAATTTCCACACCAGGGGACACACTGCCGTGTAATTTGATCGTGTGTCACACATGGCTGAGACAAACGCCTGTGTCTCTACCCGTGTGGACAAAAATAGGCTATTTACCAAGCCAATTTTCCACCCAAACTCATGCACACCTATACCAATTTCAATGTCACCAAAACATTACACTTATAAGCATTTAAAATAACCTGAATCAAACATCTTTCATACCATTTTAATACCAACAAATACAATACATACTATTTCCCAACATGTCTTCCAAAACATACCAATATTCACAATCTCAATTCATCAATATGAATACATTCAAACATGCATTAATTTACCAAATATCACAAACTTATCATTCTTCAAACATGGGCTCTTTCATACTCCAAATACTATTTTAAAATCTACCCATCACAATTAGCATTTATAGGACAATTACCAAACTCAAAACAAAGGTCATTTGCACACTTATACATCATCAAAATCATCAATATAGCCAACTCACATGACTATATATATACCAACCAAAATGTAGGCATTCATAAGCCAATTCAAATGGAAAAAGCCACTACCAAAATAATTATCAAAATGACCACAAAACCTATACATGCCATATAACCAATATCACAAGGTTATAAGTACCAAACCATAGCTGGATAGTGTGATATGATCTCCGATGACTTCCAACCCGAGCGAGCCTCCGAATCACTATAAACATAGAAAAGATAACAAAGTAAGCTATAAAGATTAGTAAGCTCGTATGATAATAACTCTTCTCATCTCATCGAATAAACACATTTTAAGCCATTATAAATACTATAATATAACTTGTATAATTCCACCTTTATGTCATGCATACGTTCACATAGTTAACCAAGAATTTCATAGGTTTATTCATTTCAATGCTTATATGGTTTGAATACTTCTTATCAATTCATTCCCATTTACATAAGCATAAGCAAATAGAAATAAACTATATTCAATTCAATAGCCATCACATTTATATATATTTCATTGAACCATATGAATTCTCATAATTTTCCACTTACTCATCGTATGAAATTCACTTTTAACACTTACTTGTTGATTTCTATCACGAGTGCCTTGACTGAGTCGTACCATCACTTGTAATCACGTTTCGTCAACATTTCCCGTTGAACCATTTGGAATACTAAGGGATACTCGGGAATCTCGTACACACAGTACCGAACTAATGCCATATCCTAAATATGGTCTTACATGTAATCTCGTATCGATGCCAATAGCCCAGCTATGGTCTTACACGAAATCTCATATCGATGCTATATCCCAGGTATGGTCTTACTCGTAATATCAGTAACTCTAATGTCATGACATTTGTATCCTATCTATTCCTAAGGTTCAACTGGGTCTTTCACTGTATCGTATCTCTGTCGATCATTTCTGTAGTATCGTACTCAATAGCATTCACATTTCATTTCAATAATATAGCATTTACCACAATTATATCGATTAAGCATTTATACATATATAATTCAATGCTTATTAAACATATGAACTTACCTCGTTCGCTGTAACAATGAATTAGGTCGACTAATCTGATACTTTGTTTTCCCCCGTTCTAGATCCAAATCTAATTTATCTCGATCGATATAATATCAAAATTTACATATTTAATCATCATTTCATTCAATTTAGCATAATTTACACATTTTGGCAAAATTACATTTTTGCCCCTATTATTTCACATTTTTGCAATTTAGTCCTTATCACATAAAATCACAATTCATTCAATTTAATACAAATTCATGCTGGCCGAATATTACACATTCTCATATCAGCCCATATTTTTCATTTATTTTAAAATTCAACCACTAAGTTTTCATATTTCACAATTTAATCTAAAATTGACAGTTTTACCAAAATTCACTTTATAAAACTTGTACATTTAACAAGAATGATTTATTTTCCATCGTCAACTAACAAAATACTCATGCATTCAACAATGGAAACATTCAAATACTTTAACAATTTTGAAATCAGAGATATGAGCTAGCTAGATTAAACTGCAATGATCTCAAAAACATAGAAATTATTAAAAATGGGACAAAAACCGTACCTAATTGAGCACAAAAGCCTTGGCTGAATTTAAAGGAGAAAAATGGCTTCTTCTTGCCCTAGGTTCGGTTGAATAATGAAGAAGAAAAGATGATGGCTTTATTTTTGTAACGACCCGAATTTGGGCCTAGTAGAATTGGGCCCATTTGGCCTTGGGGAGTAGGAGTGTTTAAAATTTTTTTGAACAAGAGAATGGCATTATTTCAAGTTGGACTTATTAGGAAGGTGATTTTGGAAAGTTACGACATTTCTAGGAAGTTCCGATTTCAAGTTAGGCTATAGGTAAATTTTTGTATTTGAGCACTTAAGGGGAAAAGGCAAGTGGCATCAAGGCTTAAGGTAATAAGTGTGTATTTTGCTAGCATAAGAGAGCATATGGCAAGGAGGTTAAGGCATCAAGTGGAGAGCATGGAGGGAAGGGGTTCAAATCCCATCTTTTGCAAATTTTGACTATTATTTTTGTATTCTTTCCCTAAGTGTCGGCCAAGCTAGTAAATAAGGCAAGTTGGACTTTTTAATTTTGGCAAGGTGGCTAAGGAAATTAGGAAAGGATGAAGGTGGGGAAAGAAATCAAAAGAAAAGGGAAAGTATAGGGAACATGTTGGCCTTTTTCAAGCGAGGTGTTTTGGAAAGTCTTGGTTGGCAAATGTTTGACCTTTTTGCCAAGGTATGTACGGTTTAGGTGAGGGGAGGAAGTATAGCCGAATTTTGCTTTGCCTTTTGGTAGAAACCTAAGTTTTTGTTTTGGCCAAAATTCTTTAGTATCAATTTGTGTCTTTTTCTCCAAAATTTTCTTCTCCTTGCCGAAACTCCAAGTTTTTAGTGAACATATTTTCTTCTTCATTTCTTCTTATTGCCGAATGTACCAAACCATTGAGACCAAATCATTCTCTCTTATCATCTCTTGAAAATTGAAACTAGTTAGCACCCATTCTCTCCCTTTCTTTTCTTTTAATCATCTTTTCAATCCTTCTTCAATTTCTTGAAAGAAAAACTTCATCTTGATCAAATCCTTTTCTTTTATTCATTCTCACCATAACCGAAACATCAACTTCATCTCATAGTCGAAACTTGGTTCTTGTGGTTGCCGAAGCTTCTTTGTCTTCTCAGGTTTTCGGTGGTTGCAAGGCCGAATCTATTCTTTGCTACTTCCATATTCTTGGTTCTCTTGGTGTGGGCCAAATCGGTAGAGTGTTAGCTTACACTCTCATCATCTTTCTAGCCTTAAGGAAATCGATAGAAGGGGATCTATTATTGTCAAGGTAAGGGATTCGTCATGGTTCTTTTTTACCTTTTTCGTTGATCGGTTAGTTTGCTAAACGGTATAGAGGTGATGACTAATCGTTTATTTTTAGGGACCAAATTGCTCGATCACCTATCCCTCGTAATAAGAGACTCAGATTGTTGGTAAGTGATATATATTGTTAATCAATCGCAATACTTGGTTGAAGTTGAAAATTGGGCTTTGGACTAATTGTTAACCGATTGTACCTTTAGGTGCCGCGGAGAGTATCGTGTTACGGATTCCGAATAAGGTGTTTAATCTCGCACCCTACCGAATACATGTTTAAAATGGTGGTAATCTCATATCTCTATGAAAGTTTGCATGAAATGTTCTGTGATTTGGTCGAAATACCGAAGGAAATCAGAAACCGGCATCCGTGACCACTCGGGCGTACGTATATTAGTACTGGTAACCATATTTTGCAATGAAACAGTTTGTTCAGCATCAGTGACGTGATTTTGAAAAATCATGAGAAATAGGATAAAGGTAATTAGAAAGTGAAAAAGATATCGAATTAAAGACTACTGTGTCTATTTTTATATGAAAGAAACAGAGGAGGAAGAAGAATTTTATATTCTATGATATCTTAATTTTGGTGAGACTGGTTCAGATTGACTTCGTGGTTCCCTGTTCTGTCTTGGAAAAATCATTCAAAATTGTACAAGGTGAATTAAGAGTTCTAATTTATCTGTATAGATTCCTTAGTGAGCCTATTTTCAATAAAAACAAGTGGGAGCAATATATGAAAACCGTACAGAGAGATGTTTGAATTTTGGGTAAGAGAGGTCAGATACATTGGTCAGTGAAACAAGGGAATCTTTAAAGAATAAAATGTATTAAACGGATGAGCCAAAAATTATGGAAAAATTTTAGTAAGAAGATATATGAGTCTAGTTTCAAGTAAAATTTATGGATTTAAATTTCGAGTTTCCTAACTCGAGTTATAGTTAGTTTAGTCCATATGACATAGATGGACAGTTTCAATTTTTATGCCTCACATTAGTAGTTAGTCTAGGTTGTCGAATTACCAAAATACCCTTGGAGGGTAAATTACCGATATACCCCTGGGTTGCGAGATTACTGAATTACCCTTAGTGGGTAATATTATCGATTTACCGAAATGCCCCTATGAGCCGAATTGATAGAATGCCTTAGTGGGCTGAATTACAAAGCTCAATAATGGGCCGATTCATCGTATTAAATTACTAGACTAATGGTTGTTATACATGTGGATATTTAATGTTGTTATGTGTATTGCATCATCACATATTGCATGGGATGGGAAACTTGAATGAAGAGAAGTATAGACCGGTGGCATTGCCACAAATTCTGATAATGGCTATGTGCCAATTTAAATATGGCTTTGTGCCATTGTGATTAAGCCTGTGTGCCGATTATATTACCGTATATGATTCTGGTGGCTTTGCCACAAATTCTGATAATGGCTATGTGCCAATTTAAACATGACTTTGTGCCATCGTGATTAAGGCTGTGTGCTGATTATATTACCGTATATGATACTCTGGTGGTTAAGCCACAAAATTATTATAAATGGCAGCTTGTCACGCAAATTGGAGAGATCGCAGGGGTGGGTTGACTTGATCCCCACAGAGAGAGACAGTTGGTACGGGGAGAGCTCGGTTGGATGGGTTGGGTTGCATACATTTGCTTCATATATATATATGTTCTGTTATGATAGTGGGCTCCGCCCCAAGATGTTGCTATATGGGTTCAGGCCCAGTGGATGACGGTAAGGGATTTCACACTGAGTTCTTGTAACTCACCCCCCTTTTTCTTAACCCTTGTAGGTAATACTCCGTAATGAGGACTTGGGCCCATGGATGACTCGGTGGAGGCCATACTTCAGAAATGGTGTTATTGAACTTTAAATTTCTATTTCGATTTATTTTATTATTTTGCTATTTTGGTTTAAGTTGTAATAAGGCCTCTGGGATATGTTTTAAATTGCTTTATGTTTAGTCGTACTTATAATATTGCTTGAATTGTTTTAACGGGGATTTTCTAAAATCATAAATATTGGTTTTCCAAAAATGATTAATAAATGGATTTTATAACAAACTTTTACAAATATTTTAACTTGGAAATTTTCTCTCGAATTATCAACAATATTTTCAAAAGCCACGGTTTTAAAGCTCACTACCTTGATTTTCAACTCATCAAACGATCTCTCAAAAATACTTGTATTTTATCTACGTTTCCGCAACGATTTCAAAATACTTCTGCAGCTTTTTTCTAAACATCACATTTTTGTAAATTGTTTATTTCAAATATGCTTTCGCCACCAAAAAGGTTTTAAAAAAATAATTACGTTTTCAAGTAGTTAACAATTGCTTAAGTGTTTTGGGTTTTAACAAAGAGGCTGTAATTATCATACAAGTTATTCCATGTGACACGCCAGATTCGGGCCTAACTTCTAGGCCGGGTTTGGGGTGTTACAATTTTATTTGTTTTAATTATCATTATTTACTAAATTACAAAATTAACCTTATTAATTAATCACTTAAAACACTTAATACATGTCCAAGAATGTCCACTAACTTTATAAATGGGCTAATTACCACATAAGGACCTCCACTTTAAATTTCTATAGCTATTAGACACCTTTAGCTAATATAACTCAAGTTTTACACTTTACGCGATTTAGTCCTTTTTCTCAAATTAAGCAATTAAACAATAAAATTTCTTAACGAAATTTTCACACAATCATATTATCATGTTGTACATAATAAAATAATAATAAAATAATCATTTCAACTTCAGATTTGTGGTCCCAAAACCACTGTTCTGATTTGACAAAAAACGGGCTGTTACAGTTTTGGGTAGCCTAGTTGCTCAATTGGATCAGTCTCTTGGTTTAACACAATTGGGCCTCTTTTCATAATTTAATTAATAATAATTATTTAACCCAAAATAAATTGGATTACTATTAAAATTAATTATATTATGAATTAATATTCATAAATTAGACCGACTTAGGCTGAAAAATTAATTGGCCTCGATGCTTCAAAATCGCTTCTCGATTTTGTGCTTCTAGTAGTGTCTGCCGAGCCATTTTTCGTCCTTTGTGCGAATCTATCAAAAATAAATCAAAATAAATCAAAATTTATTATAAAATTAATTAAAATTAAACATGTTAATAATTTAAGTACAATTTAATTATTTTATAATTATTCTATATTTTTTGACAAGAATTACTACGAAATTGTATGAATTTGAGTTAAAAAGGGCATGAAAAAGTGTATGTTTTCGTGTTTCCAACTACTGGGTTTCTAGTAAAAATATAATGTGTGGTTATCATTTCGACTCAATAAAATATCAGACTTTCCTACTTTCTCTCTTAGTCTACTATGTATATCTTATAGAGTACTACTTATTTATTTAGGTGTAGGCTTTAGCTATAAACATATTGAATTTTTACTCAAATGACTTATATGCAGACTTTGACACGCCACTTGATTTCCTCTGTATGCATAACAACCCATCACACTGTTCCCTTGGCGTAGCCCTGGCATTGTCTCTCGGTACATATTCCTTTACAGACCTGAAAATAGAAACAACTTTTGTAAGTTCGTAAGAACTTAGTGAGCTAAACCTTAGAATACCTTTTTCATTCATTCTATGTTGCATATGTTAATTTGCACATCCTTGGGGTATTTCTTGACTTTTCTTCCTTCTTTGGCGGGTACATTACTAAGGCTTCCATCTTTATTTCTTCAGAACCATTTCCCTTCTCTTGAGCGTACTATACTTAACATCTCTTTACCTTCTATATCCTTTCTTAAATATTATATTTACATAATCCTTAACCTTTTCATTTACCTTATTATCAAACTTAATATCTTATTCCATACTTACTAGTCTTATCATTATCTTCGGTCGGGGTAGACTATGGCCAATACTTAACTTAGAATTCACCCAGATCTTCCATACTTCACTGCACTCTCTATACTTACTTTTAACTCATATATTTTCCTCTCCACGTACTCTGACACACTAGCCTTTCTATTCATCCCTTGTAACTTTACGGGTTTTGCCACTCATTCTGTGTCTGCCCAAATGCATTGTCTTTAGATGGTTATCATGATATCCATTCTTCAGATTTTGCCACAAAGGCGTTCCTTTCCAAAGATAGCCGTAGAGGTCTTCCTTTCAGAGTCTCGCCATGTAGGCGTCCTTTTAACAGAGTTTGCCACAAGGCATTCATTTAGTTGAGATAGGCACAAAGGCATCATTTAACAGAGATAGACACAAAGGCACCATTTTAATAGAGATAGCTGCAAAAGCATAATGTATTTGCAAGAGTCGGCTTAGGGAATCACCTTATAACTTCAAATGCAACTTAAACTTTAGATCTAACCCTTTCTTCTTGAAATCAACCGCTTGAGCTCTAGATCCTTCAATCAGCTAGATGCTATGACTTCCTCACCTAAGAAAAAAAAGACACTTTGTTAGAGCCCATTTGAGTAACTTTTTACCTCTACTTAACTTAGACATATTTCTAAGTGTTGTTTCTTCTAGTTTACTTACAGATATACATTTCCTTAGCAGACAGAGTCATGAAACATATCTTGTTGGGAGGGAGCTTACTAGCAGAAAACCAGAGTTCCAGACTTGTCTTTTTGGAAGGCATCCTAGAGCCTAGATCCATATCTTCAACTCAACTTCCAGAATGTGAGGAATTCTTTCCGTTTCTCCCCCTTTATAAATAGAGATTACTCCGGAAAAAAAAGGAAAATGTCCCTCATTTCTTACCCGGGTCACCTTGATATTTTACCTTTATCCTTCTGGGTATTTAACACGCGCCCAGTCCTTACAATCCACCAAATAAAAGCTTGACAGCTGTAAAGAGATGTGTACAGGAATACATATATTTACATATTAGGCCTTAACCCATCCTTTGTTCTTAGTCATTACGTTTGAGCATAGTTGGTATCTTAACTTATCACACTTGGTGCGTCATGCTTTCTTGGTGACGACCCTATTATCCGAGTTTCCTTAATACCTTACTAGACTTTTTTTTCCTATTGATTTATTCCTCTCTAAGGTATTTTCCTGCTATAGTCCAGTATTGATTACGCGCCTGCTTAACACGCCAAGAGCATCAGTGGTGTGGATAACACTTCACCATTTCAAGTAACACTTAATTTACTTATTAACTACAAAGCTCGCCCAAATACCGGACGTTACCCTACTTTTAAGGAAACATTGTTCAAACATCATGGTGTAACATCCTAAATTTTTGGGCCTATGCGTTTAGGGTGTGGATGCGTTTAATGTGTTAATTTGAGAATTAGAGGTGCAAATTGGGCTCAGGCTTGGGCTGAGGCCTTGATTAAATATTCTGTTTAGATACTCTAGGGCTTAAAATAAAGTTTTGGTAGCTTAAATGGCAAAATGGGCTTGTAGCCCAGTGGCAAAATGGTGCCACTAAGAGGGAAGGGAGTTGGCGTCAATAGGCAAGGGGAGAGGCCCAATTTGTGGCCGCTTAGAGCCCATGTTTTTGGGCCAAATTCGACACTTATAAGGAGGAGTAGGTTGGACGGCAACAAGGCTATTATTTAGGGGATTTTATTGTGGATAATTAAAGCTGATAAAGGAGGGAAGAGTTGGAGATAATTAAGCCTCTTTTGGATGGGTGTTTTGATAGGGATAAGGGATAGGATGAGGATCTATCAGGAAGGCTAGTGTTGGCCGAAAATCAAACACAGGAGAGGAGGGAAAAATCGGTTGAGTATAGGCTAAAGGTGTGCCGAAATTTCTATAAATAGGGGGGGATAGCTCATCAATTCCGACATTTGAACCCTACCCTTTTCTTCTCTTCCTGTGCCAAAATCCTCAGTCTCCCTCTACAATTTCTTTTCTTTAATTTGTCTAAAAAGCCAAATTCTCCCTACCCATTTGTTCATCTTTTCTTTCATTCACTAAAAGCTGAAACTACACCCCTATTCCCTTCCATAGCCGATATCTCCAAAAGTTCAGTCTCTATTTCTCGAAGTCTCATCATAGCCGAATCTTCATTCCTAGAAGTCGAATCCTCTCTGTGGTATCTGCTTGTGCTAAATCTCGAAGGAAACTGAAGGTAAGTATCGATTCATAAGGCTTCAATCCTTTCTGGTTTTTTTAAGGGACTCTAGCCGAATGGCTATAGGGAAATTGACCTTGAGTTTTTCTCTTATTTTCGGCATTCTGGGATTTGAAGAGGAGTCAATCACATAGATCTCTAAGTCAGAGTTCAGTAACACACGAATCGTGTTACTTTCGGGATTTCAAAGTAAGGTGATCGATTAATTTTTAAACATGAAAAATTTGGGATTTGCTAACCCTTTGCCGAATGTAGGGGAGCCCAAATCTTCGTGTTCTTCCGGCTTTTGAGCAAGGTTTCAGACTAAGGGTTGTAGATCCAGATAGTAGGATATTGACTAAGGGTGTAAAACTACGCGATATCAGGTGTGTAACCCTTCCACACCATTTAGATTGCCTGTTAAAATTTGTTTACAAATTTGTTATATTTTGATAAATGCCGAAATCCTGGCATAACGGTTGAAACCCAAGGAGGGTAAAAGCAAATCACCAGGTTAGTGATCTCTGTCATTCCTAAGTGAATGTTCCTATTAAGATGACATATGTGATAAGTATGCCGATTTCTGTGATTGCATGGGGTTGGGTTTGAAGAAAAGGGGAAGTGTTCTGTTGTAGCGGTTTTTGCCGTCACCTGTTGTAGCGACTTTTGCCGTGACCTGTTGTAGTGGCTTTTTCCATGACCTGTTGTAGTGGCTACGGCCATGATCTGACGATGAGCAGCATTACTACCATCGATGGTGTGTAGCGGTGTGGGTTGATTGTAGAAATCCCCAACGGTGTGACTGCCAGGTAAGGGTGGTGTGTAGCGGATGGAAACTTAGGATTTGGGTTGGGCTTGCATAATTTTTGTTATATACTAATCTGTTATTCTGTTCTGTGGGGCTAAGGCCCAAATCTGATGGTGCATGAGGGTTGCACACCGAGTCTCGCGACTCAACCTATTATTTAACATTTTGGTGTAGCACCTAGTGCATCGAACCGGTGGAGTGGAGCGCAAGGTGGCCATGCGAGAGAGTATTTGGATTCAGCAAAAGGCTTTTTATTATTTAGTTATTTTAATATTTTTTTTATTAAGAGGATTTTAAGTTTCAATGTAATAATGCCATGGGCCACTAGACTCATATTTATTTTAGGTTTCATGTTGGGTTTTTATTATTAGACTTTTAAATTTCATGTTAAAATTAAGCTAAGGCATGTAACAACTTAGTTTTTTTCCCTAATTCACCAAGGTATCATTTAAATTTACATTTTATACAGAATATTAAATTACTAAGTTTTTTTCGGTTAAAATGTTTAAACCTGATACTCGTTTTCCAAAGTGTGACAATTTATAAAATTCCTTAGTGACATACCAGATCCGGTTGTAGTGTTTGGGCCGGGTTTGGGGTGTTACAAATTGGTATCAGAGCCAGGTTCAAAACTCGGCTTTGGGGGTTTTGGGCTCAAAGCGTTTTCTAAAGTTGGGTTTTTGAAAACATGCATGTTTATAAATAACACAGGAGGGTTTTCTCAAAGATGGCACTGCGTCTCGGCCCAAGTCCGCTGTAAGTATTCGAACTCATTTGTGTGATATATATATATATGTGGGCTTGATGGGACGTAGACTATCTAGATTAGAACTTGATGGACTCTAGGCTTAGCTGAAACAACTCCTTCAATCTCATAAGACTTAATTTCACTAAACAAACCCGTGAACGAGTCACAAGACTAGGGTGTGGAAACAGGCATGCGCATGTCTAGGATTGGATTCGGAAGAGCCTGGTACTTAAGCAGTCCTGGTGACTCACCTCCTCTTCGCTGGAATCCTACCTGGTGCGTAGTGACTGTTCACCCTAGCCACGAGGATTTGTTGACGGGCCAAAATTAATAATTTAAAACCCAAAAGGGACCAGCCATTCTATTTTGTAAAACTATTAAATTACCCCTGATTTATAAATGACCAAAATATCCCTGATTTGTAAAATTACCAAAATATCCCTGATTTGTAAAATTACCAAAATATCCCTGATTTGTAAAATTACCAAAATACCCCTGGATTGTAAAAATTACCAAAATACCCTTCTTTCACAAAATCACCAAGGAACCCTATTTCAGAAAATTACAAAAAATACCCTGTAGGATAAAATTACGAAAATACCCATGGGTAGTGAAATGACTAAAATACCCTATGTGTTGAATGTGGGTTCATGGATGTCGTCTGTATGTTGATGGTTGATGTGTGTGGTTCCTAGAACTAGGAGACAAACTTAAGACTGAAACTTGTGGATGTAATTCTGAATTCGAAAGAACTACTCTTAAACTACTGTTCATAAGACTGTTCGTGGTTAATCAGTGAAAGAAAACTATTAATTCATAAAATTTCTAACCAGATAAATGTCAATCGGAAGAATGAGTGCAAGGGGACAAGGACACTCCAGATGCGAATACCGGTGCGTACTCTATCATATTGTACTAAGTGTTTCTTTTGGCTTTAGAATTAGAGTGCGCAGCCAAAGCATAGTGGTGAGACTAGGGTAGTACGATTAATAGTTAATTGGAAATTTCGAGGACGAAATTTCTTTAAGGGGGTAGAACTGTAACATCCTGAATTTTTGGGCCTATGCGTTTAGGGTGTGGATGAGTTTAATGTGTTAATTTGAGAATTAGAGGTGCAAATTGGGCTCAGGCTTGGGCTGAGGCCTTGATTAAATATTCTGTTTAGATACTCTAGGGCTTAAAATAAATTTTTAGTAGCTTAAATGGCAAAATGGGCTTGTAGCCCAGTGGCAAAATGGTGCCACTAAGAGGGAAGGGAGTTGGCGTCAATAGGCAAGGGGAGAGGCCCAATTTGTAGCCGTTTGGAGCCCATGTTTTTGGGCCAAATTCGACACTTATAAGGAGGAGTAGGTTGGACGACAACAAGGCTATTATTTAGGGGATTTTATTGTGGACAATTAAAGCTGATAAAGGAGGGAAGAGTTGGAGATAATTAAGCCTCTTTTGGATGGGTGTTTTGATAGGGATAAGGGATAGGATGAGGATCTATCAGGAAGGCTAGTGTTGGTCGAAAATCAAACACAGGAGAGGAGGGAAAATCGGTTGAGTATAGGCTAAAGGTGTGCCGAAATTTCTACAAATAGTGGGGATAGCTCATCAATTCCGGCATTTGAACCCTACCCTTTTCTTCTATCCCTGTGCCGAAATCCTCAATCTCCCTCTATAATTTCTTTTCTTTAATTTCTCTAAAAAGCCAAATTCTCCCTACCCATTTGTTCATCTTTTCTTTCATTCACTAAAAGCAGAAACTACACCCCTATTCCCTTTCATAGCCGAAATCTCCAAAAGTTCAGTCTCTATTTCCCGAAGTCTCATCATAGCCGAATCTTCATTCCTAGAAGCCGAATCCTCTCTGTGGTATCTGCTTGTGCTAAATCTCGAAGGAAATGAAGGTAAGTATCGATTCATAAGGCTTCAATCCTTTCCCGTTTTTTTAAGAGACTCTAGCCGAATGGCTATAGGGAAACTGACCTTGAGTTTTTCTCTTATTTTCGGCATTCCGGGATTTGAAGAGGAGTCAATCGCATAGATCTCTAAGTCAGATTTTAGTAAAACACGAATCGTGTTACTTTCGGGATTTCAAAGTAAGGTGATCGATTAATTTTTAAACGTGAAAAAATCGAGATTTGCTAACCCTTGGCCGAATGTAAGGGAGCCCAAATCTTCGTGTTCTTCCGGCTTTTGAGCAAGGTTTCAGACTAAGGGTTGTAGATCCAGATAGTAAGGATATTGACTAAGGGTGTAAAACTACGCGATATCAGGTGTGTAACACTTCCACACCATTTAGATTGCCTGTTAAAATTTGTTTACAAATCTGTTATATTTTGATAAATGCCGAAATCCTGGTATAACGGTTGAAACCCAAGGAGGGTAAAAGCAAATCACCAGGTTAGTGATCTCTGTCATTCCTAAGTGAATGTTCCTATTAAGATGACATATGTGATAAGTATGCTGATTTTTGTGATTGCATGGGGTTGGGTTTGAAGAAAAGGGGAAGTGTTCTGTTGTAGCGGTTTTTGCCGTGACCTGTTGTAGCGGCTTTTGCCGTGACCTGTTGTAGTGGCTTTTGCCATGACCTGTTGTAGTGGCTACGGCCATGATCTGACGATGAGCAGCATGACTACCATCGATGGTGTGTAGCGGTGTGGGTTGATTGTAGAAATCCCCAACGGTGTGACTGGCAGGTAAGGGTGGTGTGTAGCGGATGGAAACCTAGGATTTGGGTTGGGCTTGCATAATTTTTGTTATATACTAATCTGTTATTCTGTTCTATGGGGCTAAGGCCCAAATCTAATGGTGCATGAGGGTTGCACACTGAGTCTCGCGACTCAACCTATTATTTAACATTTTCAGGTAGCACCTAGTGCATCGGACCGAAAGTGGAGTGGAGCGCAAGGTGGCCATGCGAGAGAGTATTTGGATTCAAAGAAAAGGCTTTTTATTATTTAGTTATTTTAATATATTTTTTTATTAAGAGGATTTTAAGTTTCAATGTAATAAGGCCATGGGCCACTAGACTCATATTTATTTTGGGTTTCATGTTGGTTTTTATTATTAGACTTTTAAATTTCTTGTTAAAATTAAGCTAAGGCATGTAACAACTTAGTTTTTTCCCTAATTCACCAAGGTATCATTTAAATTTACATTTTATACAGAATATTAAATTACTAAGTTTTTTTCGGTTAAAATGTTTAAACCTGATACTCGTTTTCCAAAGTGTGACAATTTATAAAATTCCTTAGTGACATACCAGATCCGGTTGTAGTGTTTGGGCCGGGTTTGGGGTGTTACACATGGTCTCAGACTTAGTTTAGAGGAGTAACTTAACTCAACCCAAGTTTTTTATTGAAACTTGTTCAACGTTACATTGGTCATTGGGTGGTCTTATCCAAATCTACAATTTCCAAGAAAACTAGTCGAGTACCTACCTTTGGTCCTTAACTATTTCGGTTCTCGTTTGGTTGGTTCCTGACTATTGTTTCTTCCATCTTGATTGGCTCATATCCAAACATATAGGATACTCTATACTGTTGACGTAAACTCGTATAATAAAGATCATTTCCCTTATCCATAATGGAGTCCACCCACTATATGTGCCATAACAGCTTTTGGGTGAATCCTTCCTTACCAGACACACTTCTTGATCACTATGCGCCAACTTAGTGTTCGCCAGCATCAAGGCATCACAAGCGTATTCAAAGAGTTCCTATACTTAGTTTAGTTCTAACACTATACATTGATCGTGTCTGTCGAGTCTTAAAATTTATAAAGAGAATGATCGAACCTGGAAATTAACTCTGACAATGATTTAAGGCAAGTGCACCTATCGAACAGTAGTATAGCTTAGGCAAGACCAGATTGTCGAACCCAAAGGAACTAAAAGTACTAATACTAACTTTCTTTCTATTATTTAGCCTAAAATAAGTGAAGTTGTTGTTTAATCTAAATTTAACTAACTACTAAGCTAAAGACGCAAAGAAAAAAAGAATGAATTGGGGAAATACTGTTGGGAAAACTCAGTTGATTAAGACGATACCCTTAGGATGAATCCACCTAGACTTCACTTGTTATCTAACACTGAACTAGACGATTTATTCACTTGACTTGATCCGTAGGATTCCCTAATTTATATTAAACCCTCTATCGAGGCGAATAACGTCTAACCCTAGGTTGATTAATTGAAATCTATTTCTAATTAAAACCCCTAGAATTGCATTAACTCGATCTATGGACTCCAATATTAGGTTTCACCCTAATCCGGCAAAATCTCGTCACCCTATCTCTAGGCGCGCGACCAACTCCGCTTAATTATGCTAGATTTACTCTTAGGCAGGGACTTTTGCTCCTCCACCTAAGCACATCAAACTTGAATCAATATCCACGAAATATCAACACAAGAATTAATAGCACATAATTAAGAACAAATCAAATATTTATCATATAGTTAAGAAAACAATAACAAGATTCATCTTAGGTTTCATCCCCTTCAGGTATCTGAAGGGTTTAGTTCATAACAATAAAAGAAAACATCTTAGAAGAAAAGATAAAACAAAACATAAGAAAACCCTAAAACCCCCTGAAGGAATTGAAGGAGAGATCCGCCGTCTTGAGTAGAAATTTGGCTTCTTGAGATGGATCAACTGGCTATCTTCTAGTAATTCCCACAAATCTTACCTTTCTGGCTCGGCTCCTTGGCCTAGCTAACCGCCCTCTTCCAGGTTATACTTAGGGGGTTTATATAGGCTTTTGAAATAGGTTTATTTGCCCCTAAGTATCCTTTTCTGAGTGAAATTGCTCTTCTCCACAACAGGGACACGGCCATGGCACACGCCCGTGTGAATCGTGGCCAGGCCGTGTTTGAGATTATTAAGGAGGCACAGCCGTGTGGTCTTGGGCCTAGGCCGTGTCGATTTCATGATGTGGCCCATTTGGCCCGTTTTAAACCCGTTTCTTATTCTTTTCATCCTCCGGTGCTTTCCTGAGTATAAAACAAGAAAAGAAAGGATTAAGAGCACCTTTTTACATAAATCAAGGTATAAATCATCCAAAAACATGCTGAATGTGGGATTAAAATATGTTACTTTTACGGTTTATCAAATACCCCCACACTTAAGCTTTTGCTTGTCCTCAAGCAAAATTCTCAACTTACAATTAAAACGAACTTTCCCTAATTCATAATTCCTATTAATAATGTCTCATCATAATTCATAGATAATTTATACATGGATAATTCAACTCAAAGAGTCTTAAAGATTCAAACAGTCTAAGTCATACATTTGTAGCACAAAATATAGGTGTTCCCCTCATCTAAATAATTACCTCTGATTCAAAATCAACAAGAGTTGACATCCTCACTAAAAATTCACTCAAACTACTCAAAGTGTTTAAGGTTCAAGATAAAGCACTCAAAAGTCAAACATGAAGAGTTAATCCCATAGGCTTGCATGAAAATCAAATCTCCACCACTATACTATGAGATGATACACAAATCAAAAGGTCTTTAACAGGGTTGTAATGGGGCTTGGGTAAATGTGTGGTTAAAGGCTGAATTAGAAGGTTAGAATCGAGATTGAATTGACAAATTACCTAACTAGAAACAGTGAACTGAATAAAAATAACTACATCAATTGAAAAACTAATAATACTAATACTACGAGCTTCTTCTTCAATATTTGGAATTCAACCGTATAAGCTCATTACAAATCTAACAATGAATATACTTCGATTTTTTTAACATCATAAATACATAATAAAGGATAAATTACTGAAATAAAGATCATAGTTAGGCAACTGATCAAATCAAGTCTCGATATAAGGGTAGTTAAAAAGGATGGTGATAACAAATAAAAAAGGTTTTGGGTTAATATTAGTGGGTAAGTTAATAAATGGGTTGTTAGGATTAACGGGGTTCACTAGGGGTTAATTATGAAGGTAGGTTTTTAGTGGAGTAAGTGAGTTAAATCCTAGGTGCCTTTATCATCTCTGTATATCAAATCAAAAGGTGTGGTCTCGACATGTATAATCGATGCAAGTTCTAGAATAACAAATCAATGTTGACACACTCATAATCAATAAAGTGAGCAGGAAAAAGAATATATGCTCTATAAGGCTCAAAATATCACAAAAATTATGGGTATTTTGACATCAATCTCGTAAATTTCAAATTTCAAAGTAAAATTCAAATTCAGGTAGACAACCTAGAATTTTTTTTTAATTTCTGAAAAATAGACTTATCATGCTTGATTCTCTAGTATCTTAGAATTTAATTATCAATGCACAATTATCAATGACTTAATCTAAGACATATCAATAAAAATCATAAATCATGGAAATTTCATTCTAATGATAATATGAGAAATTTACTTTAAGACAAGGCATAATTCAGGGATTTGAGAATAATGCAAAAAGTTTGGCACCTAATTTCAGGAATTTGAGAATAATGAAAAAAGTTAGGCACCTTTTTAGGTTGTTCACCCCCCACACTTAAGATGTACATTGCCCTCAATGTACAAAGATATATATATAAACAATTAAGTAGAAATTCAAAAGATATGGAGAGAGGTGAAACTCCCTGAATTATGGATGAAATCCTTGCGTTGGAGGTGAAAGATAAGTTGGAGGAGGCGTTTTTGGTGGTGGTATGGTGGCCATCCACAGTCTCTACGCTAGATGAAGAAATTAGGTAGCTCAAAGTGCACTAGCTTGAGAAAATGATAATAATAATTCAAACTATACTAATTATATATTTAAAGAAAAGTAAGCTAAAGTGAAGGAAAATAAAAAATGAGATAAAATTAAAAGAAAAGATAAATGGACCGTAGAGTCCTTATTGTTGGATAGTTCGCGAGATGGGCGTGATTTCTAAGGCTGCGGTGAGTTGGTGGTCGTGGTGGAGGTTTGATTCCCTAGCAGCCTGTAGAACCTAAAATTAAAATAAACTGAGCTAAGCATAAGAGAAGTAAAGATAAGGAAATTGAAGCAAAAGAGAAAAATGAAGTAAAAACTAAATGGCCTCAAATATCCTTGGCTCGTCCAATTATTGAAGCGGCCGGCATGAGCTTATATAGATCGGTCTCCCTCTGGGAGACTATGCTTGATTCCTTCTGCTTCTTCGGCATTTGGTGTAGCTCAAGGGTTTTGGGAATGTATTGGAGAAGAAAAGTAGGGGGAGGTCTGAATAATGGGATAGAATAAAGGGGATGGGAGGTAGGAAAGTGAGTAAGGGAACAGAAAAAGGAGGGGGTTTAAATAGATTTTCAAGCCTAGTACAACCCCACGCCCGTGTACCGTGGGCGTGCTAAGTCACACGGCTGCCTCGCACGGCCGTGTTGAGCATCGTATCATTTCTCCCACGCCCATGTTCAGGTTGCCACGCTTGTTTGTAAAACTACCAGTGTCGACCACGGCCGCATCGCACGGCCGTGGGGTTTTGTCGGTGCCCGTGGTGTGGTGGTTGGATTCCGTGATTTGAAAATTGATTCGCTCTGACTCGTACCATCTCTGCCATGTCAGTACGGCGATTTGGTGCATCCACACGGCCACGGCCACGGTCGTGTGTAAGGTCGTGTGGCCTGGAATTCTGCACTTTGGTTAGTTTATAGTTAGGTGCTAAAAAGAAAGAATAAAAGTAAAAGAAGAATTAAAAATGTAAAATTTATGGGGTTAGTGCTCGGGTTGCCTCCCGAGAAGCGCTCGTTTAAAGTCTTGAGCTAGACTTACCTGTTATTGGCATAATCAGGGTGGTTTGAGGAGGTGAAAATCCTTTCTCATGCGATCTATTCGGTTTTTGATATATAGTTTAAGTCGAATAGTGTTAACCTTAAAAGTGATGAATTTAGGACTAGTTACCTCGACTATTCCATCTGGGAAGATTTTGAGTACCTGATCTCCTATCTTAAGCTGGGTTGTCCCATCGTTAAGTTTCTCGTGGAGTTGCCTCGTTTTTGCTTCGTGTATTTCTTTGAAGTGTATCTTCCACTCGTCTAGTTCATCGATCCGAAGCTTTCGTTCCTCATTAATTTCTTCTTTATTGATACGAGGTCTAGGATCTAGCATCTACGAAAGAGCTTCAAGAAACGACAAGTTAATAAGAAACTTCTTTGGAGGTTTAAGAAATTTACCGAATTGTTCCTCTGTGTGGTCTTCTTTATCACATTGGGGTATGGCATATGAGCTTGGTACTCTGTAATTACCGGGTTTGGTAAATCATGGCTTACCTCAACCTTACCTTCACTTACTATAGGCTCTTGCCTTGGGTCAGATTCCACTAACCTTTCACTGTCATGAGCTGTTACGGCTTGAATTTTCTCCTTTGGGTTAGTTTCAGTGTTGCTTTGTAGACACCCTTGCGGTTGTTCAGAAATTAACTTTGCAAGTTGTCCAACTGACTTAGTAAGTTCCCCAACTTGGTTCTTGATTCCTTTGATCGATGCTTGTTGATTATTAAGCATTGTCTCAGTTTTTTAGAGACGGGTATCTGTGGCTGCCATGAATTTTGTCAGCATCTCCTCGAGGTTCGACTCCTCTTCCTGTTGGTAAGGTGGTTGTTGAAAATTTGGAGGAAGTTCCGGTCCTTGGCTACTTTGATCATCCCACGAGAAATTAGGATGGTACCTCCAACCTACATTATAAGTGTCACTATAAAAATTATTTTGAGGTCTAGAATAGTTACCCATATAGTGGACTTGTTCGTTCTCTATGCCATATCCGTAGGGTGGGTACTCAAGATTCGCCACGCCTCCGCTTGTTTCGTACTGCATAACTGGATGTATCTGCGGAGAACACAAATCATCAAACTTTTTATTTAACATCTCTATCTGGTTTGATAGCCTGGTTATTGGGTCGAGGTTGTAGATATCGGCTGCTTTGTTGGCTTTGTCATCATAACTTGCCACTGATAGTTATTCAGTGCCATCTCCTCTATCTGCCAAAATCAAATAAAAGAAATTTTAGCAAAGTAAAAATAATAATAATAATAATAATGGCTAAAGTAATAAAAATTGAGCTTTCTTAATATTTTAGTTCCCCGGCAACGACGCCAAAAACTTGATCGTGTCTGTCGAGTCTTAAAATTTATAAAGAGAATGATCAAACCTGGAAACTAACTCTGACAACGATTTAAGGCAAGTGCACCTATCGAACAGTAGTATAGCTTAGGCAAGACCGGATTGTCGAACCCAAAGGAACTAAAAGTACTAATACTAACTTTCTTTCTATTATTTGGCCTAAAATAAGTGAAGTTGTTCTTTAACCTAAATTTAACTAACTACTAAGCTAAAGACGCAAAGACAAAAAGAATGAATTGGGGAAATACTGTTGGGAAAACTCAGTTGATTAAGACGATACCCTTAGGAAGAATCCACCTAGACTTCACTTGTTATCTAACACTGAACTAGACGATTTATTCACTTGACTTGATCCGTAGGATTCCCTAATTTATATTAAACCCTCTCTCGAGGCGAATAACATCTAACCCTAGGTTGATTAATTGAAATCTCTTTCTAATTAAAACCCCTAGAATTGCATTAACTCGATCTATGGACTCCCATATTAGGTTTCACCCTAATCCGGCAAAATCTCATCACCCTATCTCTAGGCGCGCGACCAACTCTACTTAATTATCCTAGATCTACTCTTAGGCAGGGACTTTTGCTCCTCCACCTAAGCACATCAAACTTGAATCAATATCCGCGAAATATCAACACAAGAATTAAGAGCACATAATTAAGAACAAATCAAATATTTATCATATAGTTTAAAAAACAATAACAAGATTCACCTTAGGTTTCATCCCCTTCAGGTATCTGAAGGGTTTAGTTCATAAGAATAAAAGAAAACATCTCAGAAGAAAAGATTAAACAAAACATAAGAAAACCCTAAAACCCCCTGAAGGAATTGAAGGAGAGATCCGCCGTCTTGAGTAGAATTTTGGCTTCTTGAGATGGATCAACTGGCTATCTTCTAGTAATTCCCACAAGTCTGACCTTTCTGGCTCGGCTCCTTGGCCTAGCTAACCGCCATCTTCCAAGTTATACTTAGGGGGTTTATATAGGCTTTTGAAATAGGTTTCTTTGCCCCTAAGTTTCCTTTTCTGAGTGAAATTTCTCTTCTCCACGACAGGGACACGGCCATGGCACACACCTGTGTGAATCGTGGCCAGGCCGTGTTTGAGATTATTAAGGAGGCACGGCCGTGTGGTCTTGGGCCGAGGCTGTTTCGATTTTGTGATGTGACCCATTTGGCCCATTTTAAACCCATTTCTTATTCTTTTCATCCTCCGGTGTTTTCCTGAGTATAAAACATGAAAAGAAAGGATTAAGAGCACCTTTTTACATAAATCAAGGCATAAATCATCCAAAAACATGCTAAATGTGAGATTAAAATATGTTACTTTTACGGTTTATCATACATATTCAAAACTTATCTCATCCGTCTTATTTCTTTAAACAATATTCAGACACTAAGGCTTCGCTGGGCGGGGTGTTACGAATTCCTTCGGCTTAGTCGCTACGCCAAGAATATGTTCCAAACAGAAAATGAGATTTATGAAAATTTTGAATGGGGGTTTAGCGATGAGTTCCATGCCTTAGTAGGAGCCTCTGAATACAAGACTTTGTCAGAAATGACAACTAAGGCCCACAAGATGGAGTCAATTATGAAAGATCAAAGCAAAAGCTTTGAGAGAGAGAAAATGAAAAGAGACAGATCAAGCCCTCATCATCCCTCTAATTTTAAGAAACCAAAGAACCACACATTTTCAACTTCAAGGAAAGATTCATAGTTCACCGATTATAAATGTGAAGATTCACCAAGTTAGCTGTGTCTGTGGCTAGTTTTGGTGGTTCCAAAATGGTAAAAAGTGACTCTTATTACTGTGGAAGAAGTTACGGTGGTGAGTCCAAGAAGAAACTAGAGGCCTATTTTAGGAGTGGGTCTAGGGACCATTTGGTTAAGGACTACCTGTCCAAGTCTGAGTTTAGCACTAAACAATCTGTTAGAAGCCCCCAGATGTTTTACCACAAGAATAGATCAGAGATGGTAGCTAAGTTTAGCTCAGTTCAGGGATCTTAGAGAAAGAAGTTTGGTAGGACAAGCTCTAGCGTATCAACTCGGGCTTACGTAATGAAGGCTAAGGAAGCCGCTGACCTAGTTGAGGTCATAACTAGTAATTTCTCTTTCTTTGGCAATAATATTTATGCTTTAATTGATCTGGGTTCCACACATTCTTATATCTACACTAAAGTCATAGAGGGTCTTAGGTTTGAGATAGAATATTCTGAAACAAATGTATTGGTAAAGAACCCTTTGGGTCAAAGTACAGTAGTAAATAAGTTAATAAAAGAGTGTCCTTTGGCTGTTGGTGAGCACGTATTTTTGGCAAAGTTATGTAACGCGTAGGGTTGTGCAAGTGTACACAGTCGTTATCAAGTAATAAGTAAGTACCGAGTTATTGTCTCCACAGGGATTGTATTTGTGCTAAGTCACTTAATTTGTAAAATTATATTAACAATTTGGTAAATAAAAACACAATATGGTTAAGAAGTGATGATTAAAATTGAATATATTAAACTAAATGCAATGGTCCCTAATGCAAATTATCCTAAGCAAGCAAACTATTTGAATGAAATAGATTTTAGCAAAATTAAACACAATTTACAACAATTATAACATGAATAAACTAGGAAAATTACTTTAATTAAACTCAATTTATTATCAACATGCTTAATAACATTCGGAAAAACATTCCATGCCAACTCGATCTTTCATGAGTTTGGAAACCACATTAGGTCCTTTTGGAATCCTTTACTTAATAAATATGCATTTTACTGATCCTTATTTACTAAGGGTTTCTGAAAAACCGTAATAGTAACATATTTTAAAGCCCACATTTAGCATACTTTTGGATGAATTATCCCTTGAATTATGTAATTTGGTGCTCTTAATCCTTTAATTTCATGTTTTATACTCAGGAGAGCATAGGAGGATGAAAAGAATGGAAAACGGGCTTAAAACGGACCAAATGGGCCAAAGAAAGAAATTGACACGACCTGGGCCAAATCCACACGGTCGTGCCTCATTGATAGACTCGAACATGGCCTGACCACGACTTACACGGGCGTGTGCCAAGGGCGTGTCCCTGCCGTGGCAAAGAGAAATTCTATTTGTATTAGGATACTTAGAGGCGAAGTAACACATTTCGCAGCCTATATAAACACCCTAAGTATGACCTAAAAGGGGGGATCCCAAGGCTTTTGTCGGGGGGCGTCCAGCTAAGCCGGAGAGGTCAAAATTGTGGGATTTAATCGAAGAAAGCCAGTTGATTCATCTCAAGAAGCCGGAGTCATACTCAAGACGGAGGATCTTCTCTTCAATTCCTTCAGGGAGTTTTAGGGTTTTTCTTATGTTTTGTTTTATCTTTTCTTCTGAGATGTTTTCTTTTATCATTATGAACTAAACCCCCCAGATACCTGAGGGGGATGAAACCTAAGATGAATCTTGTTATTATTTTTTGAACTATATGATAAATACTTGATTTGTTCTTAATTATGTGTTCTTAATTCTTGTTTTGATATTTTCGGGATATTAATTCAAGTTTGATGTGCTTAGGTGGAGGAGAAAAAGTCCCTGCCTAAGAGTAGATCTAGCATAATTAAGCGGAGTTGATCACACGCCTAGACATAGGGTGACGAGATTTTGCCGGATTAGGGTGAAACCTAATATGGGAGTCCATAGATCGAGTTAATGCAATTCTAGGGGTTTTAATTAGAAAGAGATTTCAATTAATCAACCTAGGGTTAGACGTTAGTAGCCTCGACGGAGGTATTAATATAACTTAGGGAGTCCTACGGATCAAGTCAAGTGAATAAATCGTGCAGTTCGGTGTTAGATAACAAGTGAAGTCTAGGTGGATTCTCCCTCGGGTATTGTCTTAATCAATTGGTTTTTCCCACAAGTATTTCCCCAAATTCATTCTTCTTTGTCGTAGAGTCTTTAGCTTAGTAGTTAGATAATTTAGATTAAACGACAATTCCCTTTATTTTAGGCTAGATAATAAAAAGAAAGTTAGTATTAGTACTTTTAATTCCTTTGGGTTCGACAATCCGGTCTTGCCTTAACTATACTACTATTCGATAGGTGCGCTTGCCTCAAATCATTGTCATAGTTAGTTTCCAGGTTCGATCATTCTCTTTATAAATTTTAAAACTTTGACAAATCACAGCGATCAAGTTTTTGGCGCCGTTGCCGGGGAACCAAAATATTAAGAACGCTCAATTTTTATTACTTTAGCCATTTTTTTTATTTTTGCAATTTACTTTTATTTTGATTTTAACTTTGCTAATTTTTCTTCTTTTATTTGTTCCTTGCAGGTACCTCTAGTTTATGACTAGAAGGAACCCGATAGGACCCCTACTTTACGACAGTGATATTGAAAGCACAGTTTGCAGGAATCGTAGAGAAATAAGGTGAAGCTTAAATTACATAGAAGAAGAGCGAGAAGACGAAGTTAATACTACCGAAGAGATGGCTGGGAACAATCCGCCACCTCCAGAGATGGCCGACAATCATGCTCCTCGAACTATGTATGATTATGCTAATCCTAGTTTAACAGGAACTGAGTCAAGTATTGTTAGACCTACTATTGCCGCAAATAATTTTGAACTGAAACCTAACACAATTCAGATGATACAGAAATTTGTTCAGTTTGATGGTTTGTAGGATGAAGATCCAAATAATCACTTGGCAAATTTCCTAGAATTTTCTGACACTTTCAAAATAAATGGCGTTACTGACGATGCCATCTGTCTTCGGTTATTTCCCTTCTCTTTGAGGAATAAAGCCAAACAGTGGTTGCATTCTCTTCCACGAGGGTCAATCACTACATGGGATCAAATGACCGAAAAAAAATTATTGAAATATTTTTCGCCGGCCAAAAGGGCCAAGCTAAGGAATTATATCTCTTCTTTTGTGCAGACGGATTTAGAGACACTTTACGATGCATGGGAGAGATAAAATGATTTGTTGAGAAGGTGCCCACACCATGGATTACCCTTGTGGCTACAGGTCCAAACTTTTTACAACAGTGTGAACCCCTCAACAAGGCAATTAATCGATTTAGCACATGGCAGTGAACTTTGAATAACAAAACTCTGAAGCGGCCTATGAGTTTATAGAAGAGATGTCATTGAATAACTACCAGTGGCAAGTTACAAGGACAAGGCCAACAAAAGCAAACGGAGTTTTCAACCTCGACGCAGTAACCATGCTATCAGATCAGGTAGAGGTGCTAAATAAAAAGATTGATGGTTTGTGTTCTTCGCAGGTACATTCGGTCATGCAGTGCGACGCAAGTGGAGGCGTGGTGAATCCTGAGTACCCACCCTACCATCCGGGCACAGAGAGCAAACAGATGAACTATATGGGTAACAACTTTAGATCTAACAATAACCTTTATAGTAATACTTATAATCCAGGTTGGAGGAACCACCCCAATTTTTCATGGGGTGGTCAAGGAAATCAAAGACAACAACCCCCTCCAAATTTTCAAAATCAGCCCTACCCACAGGAAAAGAAGTCGAACCTTGAGGAGATGCTGACAAAATTCATAGCAGTCTCAGAAACCCGTCTTCAAAAAGCTGAGGCAACACTTGAAAGTCAGCAAGCATCGATTCAAGAGATCAAGAATCAGGTAGGTCAACTTACCAAGATCGTGTCAGAACGACCACAAGGTAGATTGCTAAGCAACACTGAAACTAACCCAAAGGAGCAACTTCAAGCCATAACCGCTCATGATAGTAAAAGGTTAGATGAACCCAAATTAAGGCAAGAGGATGTGGTAGATGAAGGTAAGGTCGAGGTAAGTCATGATAAATCAAAACCGGTAATCAAAGAGTACCAACCTTGCATACCATATCCCGAAGTAATGAAGAAAGATAACACAGAGGAATAGTTCAGTAAGTTTCTTAAACTTTTAAAGAAATTACATATTAACTTACCGTTTCTCGAAGCTCTTTCGCAGATGTCAGATTCAAGAAAATTATTAAAAGAGCTTTTGACAAACAAATGGAGGTTAGACGAGGCATCGCATGTGGAGCTAAACGCAATGTGCTCAGCAATTCTACAAAATAAACTAGAACGAAAATTAAAAGATCCAAGGAGTTTTACAATTCCATGTTTAATTGGTAGTTTATCTATTAATAACGCTTTAGCTTATTTAGGGGCAAGCATAAATGTTATGCCTTATAAAATGTTTAAACAACTAGGTCTAGGGAAACCCAAACAAACTAGGATGAGCATTCAATTAGCTGATAAGACTATTCGAATTCCTAGGGGTATAATCGAAGATGTTCTCGTAAAGATTGATAAATTTGTATTACCAGTAGACTTTGTAGTTTTAGACATGGATGAGGACAATAGTATCCCCTTAATTTTAGGGAGACCCTTTTTAGCAACTGCCAGAACTAAAATTGATATGGGTACAGGTGAACTCATACTCCGCGTAGGTGACGAATCAACCAGTCTTCAAGCTCTCAACTCATCTAGGACATCGAGCAATCAAGGCGAGAAAATAAATTCTATCGATAACCAATTAGTTAAACCTTCTTTTCAGGAAGCACCACGGAACAACACAACTAAGCCAGATCCTATATCTCATGCCAACAAGGAAATAATTCATGAGGATCGAAGGCTTCATATTAATAAACTAGACGAGTGGAAGACACACTTTAAGGAGAAACTAGGGATACACGAAACAGCACCCAAGCCACTCTATGGGACTAACAAATTCAAAATTGGAGATCAGGTATTATTAGATAAAGCAGACCCTCGAATACCTCCGCCTGACCCTAATACAAACAAAGAAATCTCTTTTAAGGTAATCAATATTTTCCCATACGGAACAGTCGGGTAAGTAATCCTACATTTGGCACTTTCAAAATAAACACTACTCGACTTGAACTATACACGGATAATAGGAAAAATAGCATGAGGAAAGATGTTCAACTCTTCAAACCACCCTGATTATGCGAATAAGAGGTAAGTCTAGCTTAAGACTTTAAACGAGTGCTTCTCGGGAGGCAACCTGAGCACTAACTCCGTTACTCTTTACATTTTTAGTTTATTTTATTTTTTTATTTCTCCTTTTTTAGCAGCTAACTATTAACTAAACAAGGTGTAGATTTCTATACCACACGGCCTTGCACACGACCGTGGCCGTGGCCGTGTGGATACTATAGACTCCCGTAGCAGAGGTAGTACGAGCCAATGACGAAAGATTCCCAGATCACGGACGACTACAAATTGCCACGGCCATTGATATGGCCGTGGCCGACACTAAGGGAAGTCACACGGGCTCCAACTAACTCGCCACGGCCGTGCGATGCGGCCGTGGTTGACACTGTTTGATCCTACACGGAGTCATTTTTGCATAATAAAATAAGAGATAGGAATCATGAATAAAATCTGACAAGTCCCAAAGGCTAAAGTGTGGCAATAGATATATACATGTCTAGGATTGGACTTTAGAGAGAGCTTGGTACTTAAGAAGTCAATTTGACTCACCTCCTCTTTTCTAAAAATCCTACCTGGTGTATAGTATCTATTCACTTTAAACAATGAGGACATTGTTCACTTTAAGTATGGGGGACCGAAAATTTGAATTGATTCCACTCAGAATAAAATTTTCTTTTAATTATGATTAGGATATATATTTTGCTCAATAAATTTGAATTTTGTTGAGTATGCTAAACTTTAGTATTAATAAAGTTCTATTATTTCAATAAGTTATTATGTTAGCTTAATAATGATATGAATGTATTTTTAATAAAGCATGCAAATTCGTACCATAAAATTTTTAGTTCCCTACGAAAAAATTAGGCATGCATGAAAGTTTAAGTCTTTAGAATTGACTTAGTAATTTCTTGAGGAGAAATCCTAGGAAGCATGGAATATTGAAAATGATTTAGGCAACTATTGTTTGGACCGTTTGAGCCTTTCAAGCCAACCTTGATAAAATTATCCGTTGAAACCCAACTTTGAGACTATATGGCCTAATTTTATTTGGACCTTTTCAATATTTAGCCATCACTTTTCTCTTCATTACCTTTAAAATTGCCCCAAAAAAAACTAGACTCAGCATTATTCAGAATATCGTTTGAAAATAAGTTTGGGGGAGTTAAAAGGAAGTACCAATTGCTCGAAAATTGTAGTACATGTAGCAAAGTGCTAAAAAAAACATGTACTCAAAAGAAAATAGATGTACAAAAGAGCATGTTGGTGTATCGAAGGTAAAAATTTCGAAGGTTCGATTTATGCTGAGTCTAGGGTTTTAAAGCCAAAATTTATCTATCGTTTACCTACCCCTAAGCCCAGCCACGTTACAACCTTTTTAAAGACCCATTGATTCAAAATTCCAATGTTACCTACATTAGTGGAGAGAAATTGCTCTATTCAACATATGAAGACATCAGTTAAGCTTAATGATTGCAGTTTAATTTTGAATAAGGAATTAAAATCAAATTGGTAGGGATTAACATGTCTTTATTAAGAAACATTTAGTCTAATTTTGCTAGTATAATAGTTGTTGGGTGTAATTTGAACGATATGTATACTTAAGTAGCATAATTATCAAATTTCTTATTTTTGAGCCTAAGTATATTGAATCCATAATTTTGAGAAGAAAGTTGTTCTGTAACATCCTGAAATTCGGGATTTTATGTTTTGCATTATACCATGCGTTAGGCTAGCTAAGAGTGTTAGTTGTGTATGTTTAGGGACCCTAAGAAGGCTTGGGGTTGAGTTGGGCCTTGGTAGAATTTTTGTGTTTATGCACTTAAGGGGGAGAAGGCAAGTGACGTCAAGACTTAAAAGAATAAGTGAGTTTTTTTTTTTTGCTAGCACAAGAAGAGCTAGTAGCAAAGTGGTGAGGCGTCATATGAAGGGGCTTAAGGGGTGGAGTTCGAATCTCACCTATTGCAAAAATATTTTTTTTTGTGCTAATCAGGTGGAAGATGGTAAGTGCCGGCCATGGCTCTATAGAAGGAAAGGAAGACTTTCAAATGATGGAAAGAAGACTATGGAAAAGAGAAAGGAGGAGATCAAGGGAAAAATAAGGAAAGAAGTAAAGGAAAGAGATAAGGGGGGATATGTTGGCTGAATTTTGGGAGGTGCTTGGGGAATGAAAATTTGGTCAACCATAATCTTTTTGGTGTTAGAGACTTACGGTTTTGGTAGGGGGAATTAGGGAGCCGAATTTCGTATAGCCTTTTTACAAGTTTTGTGCATGAAAAGTTTTTCTCTCTTTTTGAACATTTTTTTGTGCTTCTTTTCCAACCTTTTCCATTATTTGCCGAAACACTCAAGCCATTTTGCTCATCTTTTCCTTAGTGTGGGCCGAAACTCTCTGACACGTCTTTTTCTTCTTTTCTTTTTCACCATTTCTTCAACCCTTCTCTCTTTTTCTTTAGTCAATATTTTTGATGGCCGAATCTTGCTTGTTTTTTTCTCTCTAAGTAGCCGAATCCTCCTAGCCATTCTCTCTCCTCCATCTTGCGTGTTGATAACTTTCTTCCTTGGTTGAATCGGGTAAATGGCTTCATCCTTTTCCTTTCATCTTCTTTTCTCCATAACCGAAGGTGTGACCATCATCATTCGGTTGTTTCACTTTATTTCTAAAACCGAAACACCATTTCCTTCTACTCCCTCATATCGTGATCATCTCCTTTTTGTAGTGTTCTTGTGGGGTTGGCAGAATCTCACATCCTTGCCGACTCATCCTTAGTCATAAGTTAAATCGGTGGGAATCAGGTTCATCATCGATTAAGGTAAGGAGTTTCTTCTTGGTCCATTCGATATCTACGCGGTTATTTTGTTAAACGGATCGATAGTTATGTCTAATCGTTTATTTTAGGGACTTAACAACTCGTTCTCCTCAGCTTTTTGGTCTTTCGGAAGTAGTGGTAAGTCGAAACCCACTCCTTAGACAACTACTTCTCTCATTGTAATATTATTCTGACCGAGACTCTTCCAATGGAGGCAAGTGGTAGCGATACTAAAGGAAAATCGATAGGAGGACGAAAAGGGAGTGGACTTGCAATCTCTACTCCCAAGTTCAAACGTAGGGCGGTATCGACAGTTCGGGATTTTCCACCAGGTTGTGGACTGACATCCGATGAAAATAGGCAGATCGTGGTCATTCGCAATAGTGAGGGTAAGTGTGATAAACCGATTGTTTAGATTTGGATTAAGACACTATCTCTTGTTAGTTAATCGAGTGTTATGGTGACATAGATGCCGACGATCAAGAAGGTTTAGTCCTTAACGTAATCAGGTGTGTAATCTCACACCGAAATCATGTAGATTCGTGATTCACCATCATGTTGGAAAATAGGTCGTTGTTGCTTACGAATCTAATAACCGTAATATGGCAAGAATCGAGTAACTTGCTTAAACAACGTTAATTTTAAGATATGTCAAAATTGGTATTAATTTGTAAAATTACACAAATGCCCTTATGGGCCGAATTACTAAAAAGCTTTAATGGGCCGTTTTTATGAAAATGCCCCTATAGGTCGATTTACAAAAATGCCTTAACGGGCCGATTTGCTAGAATGCCTTAGTGGGCCGATTTACCAAAGTGCTTTAATGGGCCGATTCATCAAAATATTTCATTAGATTAATGGTTGCTGTATATGTGGATATACTTTTCTGATGTTGCATCTTTACATATTGCTTGGGTTGGGAAAAATTGTATGGAGAGCAGTGTAGCCTGGTGGCATAGCCACAATTCGCTTATTATTGTGCTTAATTATGATTTTGGTGGCATGGCCACAAAAAATAATATACTTTAATGACTTGATTGCAAATTGGTGTGAGCGGCGGGGTGGGTTGACTTGATCCCCACAGGTGTGATTGGGTGGTCGGGGTGTGATGGATGGATGGGTTGGGTTGCATTCATTTCTTTTAAATATCATTATGTAAATGGGCTTAGGCCCAAGATGTTGCTATCTGAGTTCGGGCCCGAGTGGATGATGGTAAGGGGATTATGCATTGAGTTCTTGTAACTCACCCCCTTTCTTTCTTAATCCTTGCAGGTGATGCTCAGTGATGAGGACTTGGGCCCATGGATGACTCGGTGGAGGCCATACTTTAAAAATAATCTTTTCGAACATTAGTAAACTTCTTTTCCGCTTTATTTCATTACTTTTACTATTTTGGGTTTAAAGTTGTAATAAGGCCTCTGATATTTTTATATTGCTTTATGTTTTGATATACTTATTATTTTCCATGAATTGTTTTAAACGGGAATTTTTCTGAGATCTTAAACAACGGTTTTCCAAAATTGATTAACAAACGGATTTCATAACAAATATGTACAAATAATTTAACTTGGATTTTCCTTCGAATTATCAACATCTTTTTCAAAAGTCACGATTTTTAAAGTTCACTAGTTTGATTTTCGATTCACCAATCAACCTCTCGAGATTAGTGGTATTTTTTTTTATCGAATATTTATAATCAAACTTGTTTTTTCTTAACTATAACCTAATAACATCAACTTTAGTAGGAATCATAAGTTCTTTACACACTTTCTTCATGTGACATGCCGGATCCGGTCATACCGCATGGGCCGGGTTTGGGGTGTTACATGTTCTGAAGGAGTTTTTCAAAGGTGTTTCTGAGAAAATTCTTTTCAAATTTGTGCATTACTCGGGACGAGCAATGAATTAAATTTGGGGGTGTGGAAACACGAAAATTTATACACTTTTTCATGCCCTTTTTAACTCAAATTTATGCGGTTTCGATTGAATTCTTGTCAGAAAATAATTAAATATTATAAAATAATTAAATTGTGCTAAAAATAAGAACATGATGAATTTTAATTAATTTTATAGTTAATTTTGACTTATTTTGTCTATTTTCGACAGATTCGCACAAAGGGCAAAAATTGGCTCGGCAGACACCGCTCGAAGAATAAACCCGAGAAGCAATTTGAAGTATCAAGGCAAAATTATTTCTAGCCCAAGACGGTCCAATTATGAATATTTAATCATAATATAATTAATTTTAATTTATTCCCAATTTAATTTGGACTAAATAAATTAATCTTAATTAATTATGAAAAAGGCCCAGTTGAACCGCATCAGTTGAACCAAACCGATTGAACCGAACAGAGCAAAGAATTGGGCAGCCCAAACCGTCCATATGCTGACCCAAATCAGCTTATTAGCTGATTAATTAAGCTTTCAAAGAAGCCCTTGGGGACTTTTCAAAGTTGCATTCAACCCCCTCCAAATATAGTGGCTTTGTAGATTTGCCCCATGCAATATTTAGCAAAGTTGAGCCATCAACTTTGCCACATAGATGGCCGGCCAAGGGAGGGCTCTTTGGCTGATGGGATTTGCTATTTTTAGCAGCCACATTCAGCTATAAATACCACCCTTGGCTGATCATTCAAATCATCCCTCAATTCTCATTCACATCTCATTCTCTCTTTTCCTCTCTCACTTTCTCTCAAATTTCCATTTTCCATTTTCCCTTTGTTCAAGTGCTGATTTCTCCTCTTGGAACAGAGGTGTCTTCTTCAGCCATCATTGAGCAGCAATTAGAGTGGTCATAAGCCACCTTGATAGCTGAGGACAACGGAGGATGAAGAACAGAGCAATCAGTCAAGCCACGGAGAAACACCGGATTTGCTTCTTGTTCCCTATCTCTTTAATTTTCGTTGTTTTTTTGACAAACATGTTTATGAATATTTATGCTATTGGAATGGTTAATTTAATCAGCTTAGCTTGAATTTAATTCGTGTTGGGTTGATTGCATTTCGTCATCTTAAATTATTAAAATTGTGTTTATGCTGTTATAGGCCTCGGTAAAATTTTTTATTAAGTAAAATCATGCTTAAGTTATTCTGGCATTTTAATTGTTTAGATAACTAAAGAATGAATTATTTAAATGCATTGAAATTGTAATTAATGGACACAATACTTAATCTTTGCATGTTTAGTTCTTCTAAGGTAGCTGAAGATTAAATTAGCATTGTATTTGGCGATACATATGCCTTGCATAACTTGCAGGATTTTTCTGATTAAACTGTTTCAAGGTAAGGATACTTTGTAACCTCACATAGTCTTTTATATGCTTATTAGGTTGAAATAATCGGTTGAATCGACATAGGAATATGCGAGAGATTGTTTAATTTAATAAGTATGTATGTGCAATAACATGTTTACTTTTATAAATCTGTTTAATCGGTCGAATTGACATAGGGATATGTACAAGAGATAAATGGATTTTTGATTTGTAAATATGTTCATAAGTTAGCAAATTACCGAGTTGTCGTGATTTATTCGTATGTATAAGCATGAAATTAATGATTCTAAGTTAAGAAATGTAATTAATCCAACACAATTATATCATCTTGATTAAAATCATCTTTTGAAATCGTGCATTAGAACTCTATTTTATTTTATTTTATTTTACTTTGTTTTCTAGTTTTTAATCATTTCTCAAAACCAAATATTTTTCCCTCACCAAAGTGTTTAAAAAATCATTTTCATAAATAAGTCTTTTACAGTCCCTGTGGGTACGATAACTCGACATTCACTTGTCACTTTATTACTTGTTGCGATTGTGTACACTTGCACATTTTCACCGTTCCAAGTTTTTGGCGCCGTTGCCGGGGACTATTTTTCAAAGCCATTATTTGTGAATCTATTTTACATTTTGGTTTATTTATTTTTGTATTGAAATTTTTACTTACTTAATTTCTTCTGTGATTATTTCAGGTGTTTATGAGTATTGACAAGATTATTGACTTACTTCGTGTAGACCCTGAAATAGAACGAACCTTTCGACAACGAAGAAGACAAGCAACCCAGAGAAGGACCGAAGAGATGAACTTCGAGAATATGAATCAAGGAAATGGAGCAAACCCTGCTCATAATCCTATCCTTATTGCTGATGATAGGGATAGAGCTTTACGACAGTATGCCGTGCCAGTGTTCAATGATCTTAATCTGGGTATTACGAGACCCGAGATCGAGGCCCAACAATTCGAGCTGAAGCCAGTCATGTTCCAAATGCTTTATACAGTGGGCCAATTCAGTGGAATGCCTACCGAAGACCCTCATCTTCACTTAAGACTATTTATGGAAGTGAGCAATTCTTTCAAGTTAGCTGGAGTACCCGAAGATGCCTTACAATTGAAGTTGTTCCCATATTCGTTAAGGGATAGAGCTCGTGCCTGGTTAAATTCATTGCCACCGAACTCCATCTCTACATGGCAAGAGTTAGTCGAGAGATTCCTCATGAAGTATTTTCCGCCAAGCAAAAATGCTAAGCTGAGGAACGAGATCACTGCCTTCCACCAAATGGATGACGGGTCCTTGTATGAGGCATGGGAAAGATTTAAAGAATTATTACGAAAATGCCCTCATCATGGAATCCCACATTGCATTCAACTTGAGACATTCTATAATGGTCTTAACGCTCACACAAGGATGGTAGTGGACGCCTCTGCTAATGGTGCTCTCCTTTCTAAGTCTTATAATGAGGCTTATGAAATTATTGAGAGGATTGCCAGTAATAATTATCAATGGCCAACCAGTCGAGCAACGTCAGGAAGACGAGTCGCTGGAATTCATGAAGTAGACGCTCTTACTTCACTCGCATCTCAGGTATCATCAATATCTTCAATGCTTAAAAACCTTACTACTAATGGGTCTAATAGTTTTGCAGCACAACCGCCGAATCAATTTGAGAATGTAGCCTGTGTCTATTGTGGGGAGGGACATTTGTTTGAAGAATGTCCGTCAAACCCAGAATCTGTATACTACATGGGTAATCAGAACCAAAATCGAGGAAGGAAAGGGTTGCAATCAAATTTTTATAACCCATCGTGGAAAAACAACCCGAATTTTTCCTTGAGTAACCAAGGGGATGGAACCAGTACCACTTACACCCAACCCAGACCAACCCAGCTACCTAGTTTCCCTGAACAAGTTCAGAAACCAGTTCAAGCTGAAGCATCCAATAGCTTGGAAAGCTTGCTTAAGACATACATAGCGAAGAATGATGCCTTAATCCAGAGCCAAGTAGCTACATTGAGGAATTTGGAAAATCAAGTGGGCCAGCTTGCTACTGAACTTAGGAACCAACCACAAGGTGCTCTACCCAGTGACACGGAGAATCCGAGAAATCCGGGGAAGGAACATTGTAAAGCGTTGGCATTGATGAGCGGAAAGATAGTAGAGCCCAACACCATTGAAGTTAGAAAGGAGCCAACTGACGCTCAAGATTCAGAAGAAGTTCAACCAAGTGTTGAAATCCCAGTTTCACCAGAACTAGAATTGGAAAAAACCGACAAAGTAACCCCAGGACCAGCTAATTCTGATCAACTAACAACTTCGTTAGGTGCAGAATTACCGCCAAAGACGAATCAACCAAAACCAGTTCCAGTAATGAAACCACCACCACCCTTCCCTCAAAGACTTCAGAAGCCGAAGCAGGAGATTCAATTTAAGAAGTTCCTTGACGTACTCAAGCAACTTCACATCAACATCCCGTTGGTTGAAGCACTTGAGCAAATACCGAACTATGTCAAGTTCATGAAAGATATCTTGTCTAAGAAACAAAGACTTGGAGAATTTGAGACGGTAGCTCTGACGAAGGAATGCAGTGCATATCTTCAGGACAAACTACCCCCAAAATTAAAGGATCCTGGATGTTTCACCATACCATGCAACATTGGATCAACATATTGCAGTAAGGCATTATGTGACTTAGGTGCAAGTATCAACTTGATTCCTATGTCAATATTTAGGAAGTTGGGGATAGGAGAAGTTAGACCAACTACGGTTACACTTCAACTAGCAGATCGATCCTTAGCGCATCCAGAAGGAAAAATTGAGGACGTATTGGTACGTGTAGATAAATTTATTTTTCCTGCTGACTTTGTAATTCTAGACTTTGAAGCAGACAAAGAAGTGCCAATTATCCTAGGAAGGCCGTTCCTAGCAACTGGAAGGACCCTTATCGATGTACAAAAGGGCGAGCTGACTATGCGTGTTCAGGATGATCAGGTAACATTTAACGTCTTTAAGTCTATGCGATTTCCTGACACAATGGATGATTGTTCTGTAGTATCCGATTTAGAGGAATTATTAGTGGAGAGGGAACTCAACTGTGTTGAGGACCCACTGGAGTGAATTTTGACATCTGACCCTCTAAACGATGAAGAGGAGGATGAATACTTAGCTGTGCTAGAAGCTAATCAAAAGGGATTTAATCTGCAATCCCGTTTTGAATCTTTGGAATTAGAGAAAAGAGATTACATTCAGCCGAAAGCATCAATTGAAGAGCCACCTAAGTTAGAACTGAAGGTATTACCTTCACACTTAAAATATGTTTATTTAGGTAACGCCTCTACTCTGCCTGTGATTGTTTCAGCAGAATTAACTACTGAACAAGAAGAGAAACTTATCTTAGTTTTGAAACAATTCAAGAAGGCTATCGGATGGACCATAGCCGATATTTACAGTATTAGCCCATCTGTATGCATGCACAAGATCATATTAGAAGATGGCGAGAGAGGAGCGATTGATGGACAACGAGGTGAATCCCATCATGAAAGATGTAGTGAAAAGGAAATTATCAAGTGGTTGGATGCGGGTATAATTTACCCCATCTCGCACGATTCATGGGTGAGTCGATCCGATGCGTGTCGAAGAAATGAGGTATCACGGTCGTGGAGAACGAGAACAACGAGTTGATACCAACTAGAACAGTTACGGGATGGAAAATCTGCATCGATTACCGGAAGCTAAACAAGGCAACTAGGAAAGATCATTTTCCTCTGCCGTTTTTGGACCAGATGTTGGATAGACTCGCAGGACGAGATTACTACTATTTTCTCAATGGATACTCAGGGTATAATCAGATTACAGTAGCACTGGAAGATCAATACAAAACGACATTCACCTGCCCGTATGGTACATTTGCATTTAGACGCATGCCATTTGGTTTATGTAATGCACCTGCTACATTTCAAAGATGTATGATGTATATTTTTACTGACATGGTTGAAAAGTACTTGGAAGTGTTTATGGATGATTTTTCAGTATTCGGAGATACTTACGATGATTGCTTAGCCAATCTAGCTAAGGTACTAAGGCGATGCGAAGAAACGAATCTCGTACTCAACTGGGAAAAGTGCCATTTTATGGTACGAGAAAGAAATGTTTTAGGCCATCAGATAACGAGGCATGGGATTGAGGTAGACAAAGCAAAAGTAGATGTTATTGAGAAACTCCCACCTCCAACATCTGTAAAAGGTGTTAGGAGCTTTTTGGGTCACGCAGGTTTTTATCGAAGATTTATCAAGGACTTCTCCAAAGTTGCTAAACCCTTATGCAAATTATTTGAGAAGGACTCGATATTCAAGTCTGATGAGGAATGCTTAAAAGCCTTCAACGATTTGAAGAGTCGATAAGTCACGGCACCCATAATCGTCACACCAGACTGGGAGTTGCCATTTGTATTGATGTGTGATGCAAGTGACTTCGCAATTGGAGCTGTCTTGGGCCAGCGAAGGAACAAAGTTTTTCACCCCATCTACTACGCAAGTTGAACTCTAACCGGAGCTCAACTGAACTATACGGTAACAGAAAAAGAGTTATTAGCTATTGTGTTTGCTTTCGACAAGTTTTGATCTTATCTTGTAGGTACCAAAATGATTGTCTATACGAATCACTCCGTAATTAGGTACTTATTAGCCAAGAAAGATGCTAAGCCGAGATTGATCTGGTGGGTGCTTCTACTTCAAGAGTTCGATCTAGAAATCCAAGATCGAAGGGGGGTAGAAAACCAAGTAGCGGATCACTTATCCGATTAGAACCACAAGAGGAAATTCTCCACTTTTACCGATCCAAGGAACATTTCGGATGAACACATCACTGAAGGTAAATCATGTCCATAATATTCCTTGGTTTCTTGATTTTGCTAACTATTTAGCTTGTGGTTTGATACCGCTTGATAAAGCGTATCAGCAAAGGAAAAAGTTTCTTTACAATGTGAAATAATTGTTTACGAGAAGAGCCATATTTGTTTAAAAGTGTCTGAGATCGGATGATCGGAGATGTGTGGCGAAGATGAAATAGAAGATTTAATACCATCTTGTCATTCACTCGAGTGGGGACACCGGAGGTAGTCGTGACAATGCGCCAAAGTATTGCAAGCGGATTCTTTTGGCCAACACTATTCAAGGATGCATACGCTTACGTAAAGAGCTGTGATCGATGTCAGAGGGTTGGAAATGTCACCAACAGAAATGAGATGCCTCGAACAAATATCATTGAGGTAGAATTGTTCGATGTTTGGGGTATTGACTTTCTTGGTCCTTTTCCTCCGTCTTTTGGTCACAAGTACATATTGGTAGCGATGAGATTATGTGTCCAAGTTGGTCGAAGGTGAAGCTTATCCAACGAACGATGCTAAGGTTGTGATGAAGTTCTTGCAGAAACATGTGTTCACAAGATTCAGAACCCCAAGAGCTATTATCAGCGATGAAGGGACCCATTTTGTGAATAAGTGGTTAAAATAGTTGTTAGATAAACATGGAGTGAAACATAAGGTTGCTACAGCTTACCATCCGTAGACAAATGGGCAAGCTGAGCTAGCAAATAAGGAGATCAAAGGCATACTTGAGAAGGTAGTTTGCCCGAACCGACGAGATTGGTCCAAGAGACTAGATGATGCTTTATGGGCTTACAGAACAGCATACAAGACACCTTTAGGAATGTCACCCTACAGGTTGGTCTTTGGGAAAGCCTGTCATTTACCTTTGGAGTTAGAGCATAAAGCCTACTAGGCCCTTCGACGACTCAACTTGGATCTTAAGCTTGCCAAAGAGAAACGGATGCTCCAACTCAACGAGCTAGAGGAATTCCAAATGTTCTCATACGAAAATGCCAAATTACTCAAAGAAAGACTCAATAATTGGCATGACAAGCATATTCGAGTTCGAGAGTTTGAAGCAGGTCAGCAAGTCTTGTTATTTAATTCCAGATTGAAGTTCTTCCCAGGTAAGTTAAAATCACGTTGGTCCGGTCCATTTACGATTCATCGCGTCTATCCATACGGAGTTGTTGAACTCCAAGGTAAGGGAGGTAATTTTCACGTCAATGCTCAGCGTTTGAAACATTACTACGGAGAAAGACCTGAACGAGATCAAATCTTGTTCAGTTTATCTGATCTTTAGATTTTATTGTTTTCAATAAATCATTTAGGGTATATTTTTGGGTTTATTATGTTTAAAGAAATTCTGTCTAGGAGATTGGAACTTAAGCGGGACCGCTTGTGACCCCTCCAATCTTTCCTGGGAATTGATTTTTACATAATTTTCCAAGAAATTAGCCCCTAAATGACAAAAATAAATTTTTTGTTTTCCAAATAAAAAGGTCAATTTTGACCCAACGCTTAAATCGCAACTCAATTTCAAATTTTCATTAAGTCTAGGGACTTAATTGAATTGTTTTTAAAATTTGGTTGCTATTTTTGTAAATAACAAAAAACTAGGTGCCTCTTTTTGTAAATATTTTTTTTAAAAAAAAGCATCTAGAATAAATATTTTTCTTAATATCATATTTATAAAATATTGATAAACTTTAATATATAATTATATTTCTTATAATTTATATATTAATTTTTATCAACTTAGCTTAGGATTAGGATTAATTTTATTTTATGTTTATCTTAATAAATTAATAGCAATTGATAATTACATATGCATATTATTAATTGTTGTTAACATTAAGTAGAATTAGAATTAGAATATTTTTATTATTAAATTTCTCTAAGAGTTCTACTCTAATTCCTACTCTTTCCATTATATAATCCATCCATCTATTCTATTTTTCTCATTCATTCAACACCTAAAATCCCAAAATCACCAACTCATCAAAGTGCCGCAAGCCCCTAGCCACAATGACCATTCGACCAAGAGCGCCTTGGCTGACACGCCGCGCTCATATCGCATCGCACCTCGTGCATTTCTTCGCTTCAGTCCCATTCTTGCCGAAGTTCTTCGCCTCACGCTTGCTGCCTCCAGCCCACGTTGCTTGCTGCGCACCATCTCCCCACACACCCGACCAGCCCAGGCGGTGTCCTGCTCCTACGCGCCGCACCTGCGCACTCCCGTGGCCTACCTGTCGCAAGGCCTTGCGCGCTGCTGCTTGCATGCAGCCCCTACCACGCACCCATCCGCCCAACCTAAGCCAAAAGCCTTCGACCCTCCTTTTAAAATTCCATCTTTTGTTCATTAGTATATTTTTTTTAGGAGTTCTTAATTTTTACGAAGAAGGTCGTAAGAACAAATTTCTTCCCTTAAGTTTAATTTTTATTCAATTTTTCAATTTTTCAATTTATTGAAGAATTAATAATTTTTATAAATTAAATTTTTAAGAAAATATTTTTTTCCATCTTATGTTCAGGTTAATCATGCCTCGCAAGAGAACTCATGCCTCCACCCAAATTGACGAAACACAAAACAAATTTCACTGTGAAGAAGCCAAAGTAAGATACGAAAGTATTTTCAAAGATCAACAGATGCATCCAGAGAAAGGCTTCACACTGAAGGAAAGCAACTACAGAGACTTTATGGCACGTATTCGTCAAGTTGCTGAAGCCCTCAATTGGGAATTGTTTTATGAAAAGAGACCAAGTGTGGATGAGGAACTAGTTCGTGAATTCTACGTGAACTTGACCTCAAGCGAATTGACTGAAGTTCCAGTCTGCGGAATCAAGGTACCAATAAATTCAAATGCTATTAATGAATTCTTTGAATTACCTGATTTCGACAACGATGAATATTCTTCTCTGTTGAGCAACATTAAGTCTGAAAATTTGCAGGAAATTCTCGAGGAACTCACAGTTCCAGGTTCTAAGTGGATTGTGTCAAAGCAAGGAACCCACACGTGCTGAAGAGAGTATTTGACACCACTTCCAAAGGTATGGTTCTACTTCATTCGTTTCAGCCTTATGCGTAGTTCACATGGGACTACAATATCATTAGAGCGAATGGTCTTATTATACTCAATTCTAACTGAAAAGACCATTGATGTGGGCAAAATCATCGTAAGAGAAATACAAAATTGTGTGAAACACCCCCAAACTCGGCCCACGAGCCCAGACCGGATCTGGTATGTTCCTCGAGTAAAACGTTTTAATTTCATGTTTATTACTTGGAAAATTTGGGGTGGTTTTATAAAAATACCGAGTTGTTTTGGGGTTAATCTTTAATTCGGAAATCGTTTGTGTTTAGGTGTCTAAACATTTACATTTATTTTTAAGAAGAGTTGCTTAAACTTTAGATTGATAAAAATTGTATCATAATAAAATAATTAAAATACATGCATAAACAGTTTCATACTAGTGGCCTTATTACATCGAAGCAAAACCCGAAATAAATCCAAGATACTTATAAGAAAATGAAGAGTCCAAATTGAAAATAATCTTTGTCTTTGAGCATGGCCACCACTAAGCTCCACGACCCGGTCCATCACTTGAGTGTCACTGAAAAATATTCCTCAACGGGGTGAGTCAAGCAGACTCAATGTGTAACCAACACTAAATCCCAATAATTTAGGCATATTAGTTCATACATACGCATATAATTAAATAATAAAATGATGCAAACCCGAACCCAAACCTAGTTACCATCCGCTACACATCACCCGTACCAACTCGCACACCAAGTGGGGACTACTAAGTCAACCCTCCATCCGCTACACATCATCGAAAGCGATCGGCTGCGATCGGCGTGCTCATCGCCCCTTATAATATTCGTGGCATAGCCACCAGATAATTATTTTGTGTCATGAGACACCACATTCAGATAACGTGACCGAGGTCACCACATTCAGATATTGTGACCGAAGCCACCACATTCATATATTGGGGTATATAACCACCAATCACTTCCCCTTTCCATATAACCCATATGCCCATGCCATACAAAACATGCAATATCAAGCCATATTCTTTATTCACATTCTTATAGTTTCACATGTGTGCCATAACAGATCATATTATACTCATAGTAGGAGTGGGTAAACGTACCTGAGTACTTTGTACCATTGCATGGTACCTTTGGCCACATTCATATTGTTATAAACACACATAACTAATTTAAGTCGTAATCTAATAAGGTTTAGTGTGGGGTACACACCTGATATATTTAGTGAGTTCACTAAAATCCCGAAAGCTTCTATTAACCACAATCGATTTGCCCTATAAGCCATGGTTAGAATTGGTCACACTTAAATACCAAATATGGCCTATGGTAGAATATTAGCAACTACCTACCTTGCTTATCTAAAGCCCGAATTGCTCGCTAGCTCACGAAGTTGTCGAGATTCCTATATGTCACATGTTAGATTCTATTTGTAACCAATAAATCCATAAAGATGGCCTTTGGCCGAATTACACATATCACTTGCCTTGATAAATCGAATCTGAATAAATCCTTGATGCTTCCTTACTTAGGCTACACACAAAAGAACACATCACTATGGCCTTAAAGAACATTCGGCCAACCTTAGAAATCAAGGCCAACCCTCGATTTCGTCACACTAAATGAAGATGAGAGGAAACCGATTGCCTAAGGAAGGAAATACCTACCACTATACAAGCATCCACAGAGAATCGGCTTCTAGATCCCAAGGAGAAAGATTTTGGCACTTACTAGTGAAGAAAGAAAACGTAAAAGTGGAAGGAGTTTAATGTTCCAGAGGATTCGACCACAAATGAACTAGATCAAGGTTTCGGCTTCGAGGCTTTGAGCAAGGAATAGGGAATTAAGCCCCTTTGAGATTCGGCTATGGTTCGAAATGGCAAGGAGTGTTCGGCTATCTCGAAAACAAGTATGAAGAATCAAGGTTGAGAGAACAGAAAAGAATAAGAAGAGAAAAGTTAGGAGAATTTCGGCAATGGTGTCAAAGGAAATTCGAAGCTTCAATTGTCAAAGAAGAAAAAAGAGAATAAAAGATGGACACCCCAAAATTCGGCATTATCCCTTTTCTATGCTTCAAAACCGATTAAGCAACCCCAAAGAGTCCCTCATTCGGCCATTGCTTCATTCTCTCATCATATCCCATCTTTTTCTCCTATATTCTCTCCATGCTACTCACTCAAAATAATTTGAATACGTCCAACCTTTATCTCCTCTTCCTAGCCGAAATTTAAAAGAAAATCAAGTCTTTATCCTCACCTTTTCAGAGTCCCATGCCGTCCAATACTTCTCTCCTCCTTGACGCCAAAATGCAAAAATAAAAGCCACACTCCCATGCTGCAAACATGATTCGAACCTCCTCCCTTCTCCCTTGCTTGAGGCGTCACATACCAAGGCCCTAAGTGGCGCCTCCAAGCCACTTTACCAAGCCCATTCTTGTGTCATATTTCCCTTACATTTTCTCTTAAGGCCTATCAGGCTTAGCTTCCCTTTTTTAAACTTGAAATCTAATAATTTCTAAGGCATTTGCCTATATTCCTAAGTTCTAAAAATCCATAAAACACATTCAACACACACACAGGCATGTTACTTCATATAATTAAGCAAAAATGCATAAACCATAAATCCCGGATGTTACAGTTCTACCCCCTTAAAATAATTTCGACCTCGAAATTACCTGGCTAAAATAAGTGAGGGTATTGCTGTCGCATTGCTTCTTCTGGCTCCCACGAAGCTTCTTTCGATCCGTGATTACGCCATAACACTTTGACCAAAGGAACTGACTTCCTTCGCAACACTTTCACATCTCGTTCCAAGATCTGAATCGGCTCTTCCTCATAGGACAAATCTGGCCTTAATTCCACCTCTTCAACCGGAACTACATGAGATGGATCCGAACGATAACGACGTAGCATGGACACATGGAATACGTCGTGTATCTGCTTCAATTCGAAGGCAACTCTAAGCGGTATGCCATTTGGTCCAACTTCGCTTCAATACGATATGGTCCTATAAACCTTGGACTTAACTTCCCTTTGCAACCAAATCTCATCACCTTCTTCCAAGGCGATACCTTAAGAAACACTTGATCTCCCACATCAAATTCTATTTCTTTCCTCTTAAGATCTGCGTACGACTTCTGCCTGTCAGATGCTTCCTTCATCCGTGCGCGAATTATCTCAACTTTCTCTTCAGATTCTGCCACAATCTCTGGACCCAACACTCGTCGTTCCCCCAATTCCGTCCAACACGTAGGAGTGCGACCGTCCATACAGCGCTTTATATGGTGCCATCCGAATACTGGCTTGATAGCTGTTGTTGTATGCAAATTCCGCTAACGGCAAATATTCTTCCCAACTTCCTCTGAAGTCTATCACACAGCCTCTCAGCATATCTTCCAACACTTGGATTACTCGTTCAGACTACCCGTCCGACTGTGGATGAAATGCCGTAGTGAAATCCAATTTAGTGCCCAAAGCCCGATGTAGAGCCTTCTAAAACCGAGACGTAAACCTTGGATCCCTATCTGAAATAATTGATAGTGGCACTCCATGCAACCTCACAATTTCCGCCACATATAACTTTGCTAACTTCTGCAAAGAATAATCAACTCTTACCGGAATGAAGTGCGCGGACTTTGTCAACCGGTCCACTATCACCCATACCGAGTCCTTCTTAGTAGGCGTAAGGGGAAACCCACTAACGAAGTCCATGGTAATTCTCTCCCACTTCCGCTGCGGAATCATTATCGGTTGAAGCAATCCTAACGGAACTTGGTGTTCAAACCTTAACTTGCGACACGTTAAGCACTTGCCGACAAATCTACGTAACTTCCTTCTTCGAGACCAGGCCACCAAAGCTGTTCCCTTAGATCCTGTACAATTTAGTACCTCCGGGATGCATAGCATAGGGGCTACCATGCGATTCCTGAAGAATCCTCTGCCTTAACTCCTTGTTCCTCGGCATACAGACCTTACCCTTAAAACACAACACTCCTTCGTTATTAATACCATAATCTTCCAACTCTTCACTCTGCACTTGCGCAACTTAGCACTTAAGTCCTCATCCAATAAGCGACTTTCCTTTACCTCATTCAGCCATGGCGGCAACTTGCAACTCTGCGCAGACTTCCATCGTCATACAAGCTCGGATGTGCAAACATTGCCCTCGGATCCGACACCACTTTCCGACTTAAGGCATACGCCACTACATTCGCCTTGCCGGATGATACTCTATGGAACAATCATAATCCTTGATAATTCCACCCACCTCGCTGTCTCAAGTTCGGCTCCTTACGAGTCAACGAGATACTTAAGACTCTTGTGGTCCGTGTAGATCACCGACTTTTCTCCATAAAGGTAGTGCCTCCACACCTTAAGAGCAAAGACCACCGCCGCTTGGGCCCAAGTCATGCGTCGGGTAGTTAACCTCATGTGGCCTCGGTTGTCGAGATGCATAAGCTACAACCTTCCCGCCCTGCATTAGAATACATCCTAATCCTGTGTGAGAAGCATCACAAGTACACCACAAAGTCCTTCCCCGCCTCCGGTGAATCAAAAACCGAGCTTGATCCAAAACTCTCTTAAGCTTCTCAAAGCTCTCCTGTTGCCTATCTGTCCAAGCGAAAGGTACCTCCTTTCTCAACAACTTTGTCAACAGTGCGGCTATTGAAGAAAATCCTTCCACAAACCTTACGTAGTAGCTTTGCCAATCCCAAGAAACTTGAATCTCACCCACGGACTTAGGTGGTTTCCAATCTAATCTTGCCTCAATCTTCTTAGGGTCCACCCTTATTCCTTCTACTGAGACACCACATGCCCTAAAAATGCAACCTCCTTAAGCCAAAACTCGCACTTCTTTGAATTTGGCATATAGCATATTCTCCTTAACACTTGCAACACTTTAGGAGATGCTCGTCATGTTCTTCCTCGGACTTGGAGTATACTAGGATATCGTCGATGAACACAACGACGAACCGATCCAAGTAGGGTTGAAAACCCAGTTCATCATATCCATGAACGCGCGGTGGGCGTTCGTCAAACCAAATGGCATCACTACGAACTCATAATGCCCGTATCTTGTCCGAAAAGCCATCTTATGGATATCCGCTTCCTTCACCTTAAGGCGATGATATCCGGACCTTAGGTCTATCTTTGAGAATACCGCTGCCTCTTAAGGCGATCGAACAAGTCGTCTATCCTTGGCAAAGGGTACTTGTTCTTGATGGTCAGCTTATTCAACTGACGATAATCTATGCACATACGCATAGTCCCATCTTTCTTCTTCATAAACAAGACCGGTGCTCCCCATGGAGACACACTGAGTCGAATGAACCCACGATCAAGCAACTCTTGGATTTGAGCCTTGAGCTCAACCAACTCGTTCGGTGCCATTCTATACGGAGCGATAGATACTGGCGCCGTTCCAGGCAGCAAGTCAACTCCAAACTCCACCTCCCTGTCCGGGGGTATTCTAGGTAACTCATCCGGAAAGACATCCACAAACTCCTTTACCGTTCTAACTCCACTAACTCCCTCTTCTTTGGCATCCAACGCCCTAAAAAAAGTCAAATATGCCTTGCACCCTTTCCGAACCATTTTATCAGCCTTTAAGGCAGAGACTACGTTAGACAAGTAGTTTCTTCTTTCTCCTATCATAATTATCGCCTCATCCTCCGGCGTCTTTAACTCCATTTGTTTAGCTACACAATCCAATATAGCTCGGTGTTCTACTAGCCAGTCCATGCCAAGTATGAGATCGAATTCTCCGAAGGGAAGTTCCATTAAGTCGCCAGAAAATATCACTCCTTGAATTTCTAAGGGTACGCTCCGAAAGATCTTATTCACCACTACAGTTTGGCCTAATGGACTTACTACAGTCTTCTCCCTATCAGATAGTTCAGAGCCTATGCCTAGTGTTTCAACTACACTACATGCAACATAGGAATGGGTCGAGCCCACATCAATCAAAGCAAAATAAGGCTTGTTCGCTATAAGGAACGTACCGGTTATGACGTCCGGCGCGTCTTCGTCCTCCCTCCGGCGAACCGCATACACTAGACCCTGCTGTCTTGCCTCGGTATTGCCAACACCTCGGCTCGGGGTCCCATGTCCTCTTCCAGCACCATTACCTCTGTTATTCAAAACACGACCCCGCTGAGGCTGTTGTCCCCCTCTTCCAACCTGATTAACACCCTGACCAGCTGGGCGGCTCCCGTCTATCATTATAGGACAGTCCTTGATCACATGTTCCTTAGATCCACACTTGAAACATCCTCCCGTCTTCTTCCAACATTCTCCTAGGTGCCTCTTCCCACACTCAGTACAAGTACGATACTGCCCTCCTGTCACCGCCTGCTGACCTCGCGGCCCATCAACTCTAGGCCTCTTTTGAACATTCCCGGTGGCCCCCTTTGATCCAAACCCTCTTTTCTTCTGTTCGATCGATTGTTACGCCTACAGAGTCCTTAATCCCTGGCTACTTTAGCCTTCTCTACCAATGCAGAAAACTCCCGCTCCTGGTGTGGGGCTATTAACAACCTCAGGTCATCCCTTAGTTCGTCTTCAAATCGGACACATCGTTCATGCTACGTAGCCACTACTCCTCGACCATACCGGCTCAACCTTAGGAATTCAGCTTCGTACTCTGCTACGGATTTATTCCCTTGAACCAGCCCCAGAAATGCCTTCCTCTGTGCATCCGTGTAACGCGTGCCGACATACGTCTTCTGATACGCCGCCTTAACATACTCCCAAGTAAGATCCTCAGCTGTGGCACCATCCCGAACTGTGAGCCACCATTGATATGCTTCGTCGCGAAGTAGTGCCACTATCCCTTTCGGTTTCTCCTCAGCAGTTAAATCGAGCTCGTCCATAATTCGCTCGGTTGCCTCCAACCAATACTCAGCCTTACTGGGTGCCACACCAGATACACCACGAAACACCTCAGCCCCATTGGCTCGGAGTCGCTCGGGTACAGATTTCCGAGCTCCCATACCTCCACCTGCTCCAGCCACCATCTCAAGAACTCGCAGTATTGCCTGCGATACTACATCATCCCCTGTCTGATCTTGCTGCTCAACACCAACAGCTGGTGGTGGGGGTGGTGGTACCTCATTTTCGGAACCTTGTCTAGACCTAACGAGTTCCGATACGGTCATTCTGCCTCTACCACATCCTCGCACATTACGACCACGTCCCCTAGAACTCATGTCTACGATCGCGCTTTGTCGATTAAGAAATTTTTATGCATTAGTATTTTGTTCCACTTGATTATCCATGAAGAATTTTTATGAAAGAAGTTTAGAAGCGAGTTCTTTCGATCGATCAAAGTTTCAAGTCTTCTATCCTAATTTAAAGGAGCACATTCATTCAACACACATTCATCATTCAAACATTTTTCGTCCTATTCCTATCCCTAGGGTATTTTCGTCATTTCACCTACAGAGGTATTTTGGTAATAAATCGGGGTTAATTTAAAAATTTTGTAAATCGGGGGTAATTTCATAAATTTTCCAATTCAGTGGTTCCTTGGTGATTTTATGAAATAAGGGTATTTGGTAATTTTGAAATCGGGGGTATTTTGGTAAATTTTTTTTTCAAACTAAGGTGCATTTGGTCCCTTTGGGTTTTAATTATAGGGTTTAGCCCATCAACGAGTCCTCATAAATAGGGTGAATAGTCACCACGCACTGCAGGTAGGATTCAGTGAAGAGGAGGTGAGTCGCTGGGATCGCTTAAATACCAAGCTCTCCCCTGAATCCACTCCTAGGCATGCGTGCGCCTATTGCCACACCCTAACTCGACTAAGGTGAGCAGTCACTACGCACAGGTAGGATTCCAGTAAGAGGAGGTGAGTCACTAGGATTTGCTTAAATACCAAGCTATTAGGATCCAATCCTAGACATGCGTCATTGACGGTTACCACACCTAGTCTTGTGGCTCGTTAACGGGTTTGTTTAGTGAAATTAAGTCTTATGAAAATTTAAGAAGTGGTTTAAACTAAGCCTATAGTCCATCAAAGTCTATTTAAACTAGTCTACGTCCCATAAAGCCCATAAAACCTACATGTATATCACACAATGGTTTAGGGTACTTACCTGGCGGACTTGGGTCGGAGACGCAGGTGCCATGCTGAGCTAACAGACCTGTTATCCTTTAAAAAGCCCATTTTTAGAAAACATTTTGGAGCCCAAAAACCCCAGAGCCGAGTTTTGAACCGGGCTCTGATACCAGTTTGAAACACCCCCAAACTCGGCCCACGAGCCTAGACCGGATCTGGTATGTTCCTCGAGTAAAACGTTTTAATTTCATTTTTATTACTTGGAAAATTTGGGGTGGTTTTATAAAAATACCGAGTTATTTTGGGGTTAATATTTAATTCGGAAATCGTTTGTGTTTAGGTGTCTAAACATTTACATTTATTTTTAAGAAGAGTTGCTTAAACTTTAGATTGATAAAAATTGTATCATAATAAAATAATTAAAATGCATGCATAAACAGTTTCATACTAGTGGCCTTATTACATCGAAGAAAAACCCGAAATAAATCCAAGATACTTATAAGAAAATGAAGAGTCCAAATTGAAAATAATCTTTGTGCTTGAGCATGGCCACCACTAAGCTCCCGCCGGCCGGTCCATCACCGAGTGTCACTGAAAAATATTCCCCAGCGGGGTGAGTCAAAGCAGACTCAATGTGTAACCAACACTAAATCCCAATAATTTAGGCATATCGGTTCATACATACGCATATAATTAAATAATAAAATGATGCAAACCCGAACCCAAACCTAGTTACCATCCGCTACACATCACCCGTACCAACTTTCGCACAATCGTGGGGACTACTAAGTCAACCCTCCATCCGCTACACATCATCGCCGAAGCGATCAGCTGCGATCGGCGTGCTCATCGCCCTTATAATATTCGTGGCATAGCCACCAGATAATTATTTTGTGTCATGAGACACCACATTCAGATAACGTGACCGAGGTCACCACATTCAGATATTGTGACCGAAGCCACCACATTCATATATTGGGGTATATAACCACCAATCACTTCCCCTTTCCATATAACCCATATGCCCATGCCATACAAAACATGCAATATCAAGCCATATTCTTTATTCACATTCTTATAGTTTCACATGTGTGCCATAATGAGATCATATTATACTCATAGTAGGAGTGGGTAAGCGTGCACGAGTACTTTGTACCATTGCATGGTACCTTTGGCCACATTCATATTATTATAAACACACATAACTAATTTAATCCGTAATCTAATAAGGTTTAGTGTGGGGTACACACCTGATATATTTAGCGAGTTCACTAAAATCCCGAAAGCTTCTATTAACCACTGTCGATTTGCCCTATAAGCCCTGGTTAGAATTGGTCACACTTAAATACCAAATATGGCCTATGGCCGAATATTAGCAACTACCTACCTTGCTTATCTAAAGCCCAAATTGCTCGCTAGCTCCTGAAGTTGTCGAGGTTCCTATATGTCACATGTTAGATTCGGCTATAACCAATAAATCCATAAAGATGGCCTTTGGCCTAATTGCACATATCACTTGCCTTGATAAATCGAATCCCGAATAAATCCTTGATGCTTCCTTACTTCTGGCTACACACAAAAGAACACATCACTATGGCCTTAAAGAACATTCGGCCAACCTTAGAAATCAAGGCCAACCCTTGATTTCGTCACACTAAATGAAGATGAGAGGAAACCGATTGCCTAAGGAAGGAAATACCTACCACTATACAAGAATCCACAGAGAATCGGCTTCTAGATCCCAAGGAGAAAGATTTCGCCACTTACTGGTGAAGAAAGAAAACGTAAAAGTGGAAGGAGTTTAATGTTCCAGAGGATTCGGCCACAAATGAACTAGATCAAGGTTTCGGCTTCGAGGCTTTGAGCAAAAAATAGGGAATTAAGCCCCTTTGAGATTCGGCTATGGTTCTAAATGGCAAGGAGTGTTTGGCTATCTCGAAAACAAGTATGAAGAATCAAGGTTGAGAGAACAGAAAAGAATAAGAAGAGAAAAGTTAGGAGAATTTTGGCAATGGTGTCAAAGGAAATTCGGCTTCAATTGTCAAAGAAGAAAAAGAGAGAATAAAAGATGGACACCCCAAAATTCGGCATTATCCCTTTTCTATGCTTCAAAACCGATTAAGCAACCCCAAAGAGTCCTCATTCGGCCATTGCTTCATTCTCTCATCATATCCCATCTTTTTCTCCTATATTCTCTCCATGCTACTCACTCAAAATAATTTGAATACGTCCAACCTTTATCTCCTCTTCCTAGCCGAAATTTAAAAGAAAATCAAGTCTTTATCCTCACCTTTTGAGTCCCATGCCGTCCAATACTTCTCTCCTCCTTGACGCCAACATGCAAAAATAAAAGCCACACTCCCATGCTTGCCAACATGATTCGAACCTCCTCCCTTCTCCCTTGCTTGAGGCGTCACATACCAAGGCCCTAAGTGGCACCTCCAAGCCACTTTACCAAGCCCATTCTTGTGTCATATTTCCCTTACATTTTCTCTTAAGGCCTATCGAGGCTTAGCTTCCCTTTTAAACTTGAAATCTAATAATTTCTAAGGCATTTGCCTATATTCCTAAGTTCTAAAAATCCATAAAACACATTCAACACACACACAGGCATGTTACTTCATATAATTAAGCAAAAAATGCATAAACCATAAATCCCGGATGTTACATTGTGCCATTAGATGTTCTGGCCCAGCCTATTTCCCCTTTACGATAACAATTTTATGCTTAAAAGCAAAACTCCTCGTGGACGTGAAAAAGACAGAGTATAATCAAGTCACAATCACCGATTGGGACCTCTACCAAGTAGCCTTGAGATTCTGTTCTTGACAACAAGTTGAAGAGAGTGAGGATCGAAGAAGCAGAGGATGAACCCACAGAAATCCCTTGAGCAATCAGCTGAAGTCCTGTTGAGGTAGAATCAATGGAAAGAAAAGTGAACACGATATCGAAACCTCAATGTTTGGAGCTCCACCGCCTAGCCGAGATCTTCGTAATGAGCTATCAAAGCTGATGGACTTAATGCAACACATGCAATGGCAGCAACAAGCCTACATGAGATACGCAAAAATAAGAGATGACTCGATGAGGAGTGCCCTCAAGAAAATTTATAATGACCCATTTATTTTTGTGCCTGAGTTTCCAGATTTCATATTTGAACCATGGATTTCATCATCGAAGAGGGAGCAAGGCGATTCATGCAAAGGCAATACTGATGGAATAAAAGATGAGTCGAATTCAGAAGGATCGACAAACAAATAAAAAAGGGAGGACTTCAACTTTGGCTTATTTTTATTCTTAAGTTAATTAAGGATTAGGTGAATTAGGAATTTTCATTTTTGCATAATAAAATAAGAGATAGGAATCATGAATAAAATCTGACAAGTCCCAAAGGCTAAAGTGTGGCAATAGATATATACATGTCTAGGATTGGATTTTAGAGAGAGCTTGGTACTTAAGCAGTCAATTTGACTCACCTCCTCTTTTCTAAAAATCCTACCTGGTGTATAGTATCTATTCACTTTAAATAATGAGGACATTGTTCACTTTAGGTAGGGGGGACCGAAAACTTGAATTGATTCCACTCAGAATAAAATTTTCTTTTAATTATGATTAGGATATATATTTTGCTCAATAAATTTGAATATTGTTAAGTATGCTAAACTTCAGTATTAATAAAGTTCTATTTTTTCAATAAGTTATTATGTTAGCTTAATAATGATATGAATGTATTTTTAATAAAGCATGCAAATTCGTACCATAAATTTTTTAGTTCCCTACGAAAGAATTAGGCATGCATGAAAGTTTAAGTCTTTAGAATTGACTTAGTAATTTCTTGAGGCGAAATCCTAGGAAGCATGGAATATTGAAAACGATTTAGGCAACTATTGTTTGGACCGTTTGAGCCTTTCAAGCCAACCTTGATATAATTATCCGTTGAAACCCAACTTTGAGACTATATGGCCTAATTTTATTTGGACCTTTTCAATATTTAGCCATCACTTTTCTCTTCATTACCTTTAAAATTGCCCCAAAAAAAACTAGACTCGGCATTATTCAGAATATCATTTGAAAATAAGTTTGGGGGAGTTAAAAGGAAGTACCAATTGCTCGAAAATTGTAGTACATGAAGCAAAGTGCTAAAAAAAAACATGTACTCAAAAGAAAATAGATGTACAAACGAGCATGTTGGTGTATCGAAGGTAAAAATTCCGAAGGTTCGATTTATGCTGAGTCTAGGGTTTTAAAGCCAAAATTTATCTATCGTTTACCTACCCCTAAGCCCAGCCACGTTACAACCTTATTAAAGACCTATTGATTCAAAATTCCAATGATACCTACATTAGTGGAGAGAAATTGCTCTGTTCAACATATGAAGACATCAGTTAAGCTTAATGATTGCAGTTTAATTTTGAATAAGGAATTAAAATCAAATTGGTAGGGATTAACATGTCTTTATTAAGAAACATTTAGTCTTATTTTGCTAGTATAATAGTTGTTGGGTGTAATTTGAGCGATATGTATACTTAAGTAGCATAATTATCAAATTTCTTATTTTTGAGCCTAAGTATATTGAATCCATAATTTTGAGAAGAAAGTTGTTCGAAGGAGTTTTTCAAAGGTGTTTCGAGAAAATTCTTTTCAAATTTGTGCATTACTAAGGACGAGCAATGAATTAAATTTGGGGGTGTGGAAACACGAAAATTTATACACTTTTTCATGCCCTTTTAACTCAAATTTATGCGGGTTTGATTGAATTCTTGTCGAGAAAATAATTAAATATTATAAAATAATTAAATTGTACTAAAAATAAGAACATGATGAATTTTAATTAATTTTATAGTTAATTTTGACTTATTTTGACTATTTTCGACATATTCGCACAAAGGGCAAAAATTGGCTCGGCAGACACCGCTCGAAGAATAAACCCGAGAAGCAATTTGAAGTATCAAGGCGAATTTATTTCCAGCCCAAGAAGGTCCAATTATGAATATTTAATCATAATATAATTAATTTTAATTTATTCCCAATTTAATTTGGGCTAAATAAATTAATCTTAATTAATTATGAAAAAGGCCCAGTTGAACCGCATTAGTTGAACCAAACCGATTGAACCAAACCGAGCAAAGAATTGGGCAGCCCAAACCGTCCATATGCTGACCCAAATCAGATTATTAGCTGATTAATTAAGCTTGCAAAGAAGCCCTTGAGGAATTTTCAAAGTTGCATTCAACCCCCTCCAAATATAGTGGCTTTGTAGATTTGCCCCATGCCATATTTAGCAAAGTTGAAGCCATCAACTTTGCCACATAGATGGCCGGCCAAGGGAGGGCTCTTTGGCTGATGGGATTTTCTATTTTTAGCAGCCACATTAAGCTATAAATACCACCCTTGGCTGATCATTCAAATCATCCCCCAATTCTCATTCACATCTCATTCTCTCTTTTCCTCTCTCACTTTCTCTCAAATTTTCATTTTCCATTTTCCCTTTGTTCAAGTGCCGATTTCTCCTCTTGGAAAATAGGTGTCTTCTTCAGCCATCATTGAGCAGCAATTAGAGTGGTCATAAGCCACCTTGATAGCCGAGGACAACGGAGGACGAAGAACGGAGCAATCAGTCAAGCCACGGAGAAACACCGGATTTGCTTCTTGTTCCCTATCTCTTTAATTTTCGTTGTTGTTTTGACAAACATGTTTATGAATATTTATGCTATTGGAATGGTTAATTTAATCAGCTTAGCTTGAATTTAATTTGTGTTGGGTTGATTGCATTTCGTCATCTTAAATTATTAAAATTGTGTTTATGCTGTTATAGGCCTCGGTAAAATGTTTGATTAAGTAAAATCATGCTTAAGTTATTCTGGCATTTTAATTGTTTAGATAACTAAAGAATGAATTATTTAAATGCATTGAAACTGTAATTAATGGACACAATACTTAATCTTTTCATGTTTAATTCTTCTAAGGTAGTTGAAGATTAAATTAGCATTGTATTTGGCGATACATATGCCTTGCATAACTTGCAGGATTTTTGTGATTAAACTGTTTCAAGGTAAGGATACTTTGTTACCTCACATAGTCTTTTATATGCTTATTAGGTTGAATTAATCAGTTGAATCGACATAGGAATATGCGAGAGGTTGTTTAATTTAATAAGTATGTATGTGCAATAACATGTTTACTTTTATAAATCTGTTTAATCGGTCGAATTGACATAGGGATATGTACAAGAGATAAATGAATTTTTGATTTGTAAATATGTTCATAAGTTAGCAAATTACCGAGTTGCCGTGATTTATTCGTAACAAGTATAAGCATGAATTTAATGATTCCAAGTTAAGAAAAGTAATTAATCCAACACAATTATCTCATCTTGATTAAAATCATCTTTTGAAATCGTGCATTAGAACTCTATTTTATTTTATTTTATTTTACTTTGTTTTCTAGTTTTTAATCATTTCTCAAAACCAAATATTTTTCCCTCACCAAAGTGTTTAAAAAATCATTTTCATAAATAAGTCTTTTACAGTCCCTGTGGGTACGATAACTCGACATTTACTTGTCACTTTATTACTTGTTGCGATTGTGTACACTTGCACATTTTCACCATTCCACCCCTCCCCTTCCATACTTTTCTTCTTTAGTCCTTCCCCAAACCCTTGACCTCCACCACATCAATGTCGAAGAAGCGGAAGGATCCAAGCACAGTCTCCCTCTGGAAGATCGATCTCGTAAGTTCATGCCGGCCGCTTCAATTATTCGACAAGCCAAGGGTCTTTGAGGCCATTTTACTCTTATTTTTCTTTTCTCTTCTCCTTTATTTTCCTTATCTTAACTTCTCTTCCACTAAATTTAGTGTATCTTTGTAACACCCCAAACTCGGCCCAAACACCCCGACCGGATCCGGCATGTCACTAAGAAGATTTTAGAAAAACTTGTCGCATCTATTATTATTATTTTTTAAAACATAGTTTGAACGTTTATCGGGAAAACTTAATAATTTGAAAATTAAGTAAAAGAAATAAATTTTAATTAATGCCTTACTGAATAAAACCAAAATTTTTCCTCTGAGTTCTAGTATTTAAACACATGCCTTAATTTCAATTAATCATAAAATCTAAATGTATGGAAACCTAAAAACCGAAGCATAAAACCAATAAACAGTAGCCAGTGGCCTTATTACAATAAAATATAAAACCAGATAAATTGAAAATACTATGGGAAAATAATAAAATCAACATCTTTTATTGAATCAAAATGAATCCATGCATGGCCACCTTGCGCTCCTCTCCAGCCCGGTCCTATGCACTAGGTGTTACTTGAAAAATGTTAAACAACGGGGTGAGTCACGAGACTCAGTGTGCAACCCTCATGCACCATCAGATTGGGCCTTAGCCCACAGAACAGAATAACAGAATATCATACAACAGGAATTATGCAAAGCCCATCCCAATCCTAGATCCATTCGCTACACACCACCCTTTACCTTCCAATCACACCATTGGGGATTTCTACAATCAACCCACGCCGCTACACACCATCGATGGAAGTCATGCTGCAGTTAGCGGCTCATCGTCAGATTTGTGACATAGTCACCAGAACAGATCGTGGCAGAGCCACTACAACAGATCGTGGCAGAGCCACTACAACAGAACACTTCCCCTTTTATCAATCACCCAACCCCATGCAACATACAAATCGGCATACATATCATATCATGTTAAAGGAGACATTCAATTAAGAATGAGCAGAAATCACTAACACAGTGATTCGCCTTTACCCACCACGAGTTTTCAATGGCTATGCCAATATTTTGGCATTTAATGAGAATGTAACAGTTTATATGCATACTAATCGGGCAATCTAAATGATGTGAGAATGTTACACACTGATAAATCACGTAGGAGGACTACCCTCTATGTCGATACCCTCGCTAATCGGATCTACTACCCTTTGTCTACAACTTTGCTCAAAAGCCGGAAGAACGCGAGGTTGAGGTTTCCTCTATACTGATTAGACCCCTGAAGTAGGGTGATTCGAGTGCTACTGGTTTAAAACCTTAGGCGATTGGATCTCCTTCAAATCCCAGAATGCCGCGAAAGAAAGAAAAAACACAAGATCAGTCTCCATATAGCCATTCGGCTAGGGTCTCTAAAAACCGAGAAAAGATTGAATCACACAAATCGACACTTACCTTCAGTTTCCTTCAAGATTCGGCACAAGCAAACACCACAGAGGAAATTCGGCAATCACAGGAGATGAGATCTAAGGATTTCGACTTTTAAGAAAATCCCAGAAAGATGAACAAGAGAGATACTGATGCGTTTTCGGCTACAAGAACCAAACAAGAGCGTAGTTTCGGCTTTTAGTGAATGGAAAAAGAATAACAATGGGGATCAGGAGATTCAGCTAGGGGGAATTTCAAAGAAGAAAAGAAAGGGTGAGGGAGGTGGTGATTTTCAGTTTTTGGAAGAAAAAAGATGAGAAAAGAAAACAAATGAGATGGCCTTCAAACTTTCGGCACACCCCTTGCCATACTAAACCGATTCTCCCCCCTCTCTTGTGTTTGATTTTCGGCCAACTCTGCAACCCAAAGGATAGCTCTCATCTTTTTTCGTTATCCTTATCAGAACTCACATCCAAAAGAGTCCTACATCACACCACTCCTTCCCTTTTTTCTGCTCATTATCCATTTAAATAAAACATTAAAAGTCCCTAAATTTTAGCCTTGTTGCCGTCCCCTCCCTTGCTCCCTTTTAAGTACCGAAATTGGCCCAATTTCTTAGGCCCCATGCGGCCACACTTGGGCCTCCTCACCTGCCCAAAACGTCACTTAAAGCTCCCCCCTTTTCTGCGCCCCTTGTGACTAGGCCACAAGCCCGATTTGCTAACTTAAACCATAACTACTATATTTTAAGCCCTAGAGTGTCTAAACAGAATGTTTAGTCAAAGCCTCGGCCCAATCCTTGAGCCCAATCTGGACCTCTAATTCTCAAATTAACACATTAAACATGTCTACACATTAAACGCATAAGCCCATTAATTTGGGATATTACAGTTCTACCCCCTTTAAAATAAATTTCGGCCCCGAAATTTACCTGATCAGAAGAGATGGGGATACTGTTGTCGCATACCATCCTCTGGTTCCCATGTCGCTTCCTCTGCACCATGGTTTTGCCATAAAACCTTGACCAAAGGGACGGACTTCCTTCTCAGCACTTTTACGTCTCGCTCCAAGATTTGCACTGGCTCCTCCTCAAAAGACAAGTCTGGCCTTACTTCAATCTTTTCCACCGGCACAATGTGCGATGGATCGGAATGGTAACGTCTTAGCATCGAGACATGAAACACGTCATGTATCTGCTCCAACTCTGAAGGCAACTCCAATCGATATGCACTGGGCCCACACGTTCTAGCACCCGATAAGGTCCAATAAACCGGGGACTTAGCTTGCCCTTACGTCCAAACCTCATCACTTTTTTCCACGGTGACACTTTCAAAAACACTTGATCTCCCACTGCAAATTCCAACTCCTTACGTTTTAGATCCGCATAATATTTCTGGCGATCGGGCCTTCCTTCAAGCAGAGCCGAATTAACCTAACTTTTCTTCCGCCCTCGAGACTAGTTCGGACCCAACACTGGCGTTCACCCAACTCTGTCCAACAAGTAGAGAGTACGACACCTCCGTCCGTATAACGCCTCATAGGGCGCCATCTCGAATACTAGATTGGTATTTGTTATTGTGCGCGAGTCGCAGAGGTAAATACTCCTCCCAACTACCCCACGAAATCAATGATGCAACCTCTTAACATATCCTCCAAAATCTGAATTACCCTCCGGATGACCATCGGTCTGCGGATGGAAAGCGGTACTAAAGTCTAACCTTGTTCCCATTGCACGATCTGAGAGCCTTCCGAATCGTGACGTGAACCTAGGGTCTCTATCCGATATGATCGACACAGGTATACCATGTAGTCTCACAACCTTAGCCACGTACAGCTTAGCCAACCTTTGCAGAGAATAGTCAACACGAACCGGTATGAAGTGAGTAGACTTCGTCAGCCGATCAATAATCACCCAAACTGAATCCTTCTTAGTGGGCGTAAGAGGTTACCCACTAACAAAATCCATCGTGCTTCTTTCCCATTTCCACTGCGGAGTTTTCACCAGCTGTAACAACCCCGAGGGCAACTGGTGTTCTACCTTCACCTGCTGACACGTCAAACATTTACCCACGAATTCTGTTACCTCTCGCTTCAGACCTAGCCACCAGATTTGCTCTCGCAAATCTCGATACATCTTCACCCCTCCAGGATGCATAGCGTATGGGCTACTATCGCCTCCGCGAGAATCATACGCCTTAACTCAACATCCTTTGGCATACAAATTCTCTCACGAAAACACAGAACCCCATCACCATTCAAACTATAGTCCTCTCCTTCACCACTTTGCACTTGCCGAAGTCGAGCACTTAAGACATCATTTAGAAGCTGCTTCTCTTTGATCTGACTTGTCCACATAGGTCTTACTTGGAGCTCAGCTACCAAACTTCCATCCTTATACAGACTAAGATGAGCAAACATCACCCTCAAATTTGCTATCGCCTTCCTACTCAGTGCATCCGCCACCACGTTAGCCTTACCCGGATGATATTCGATTGAGCAATCATAGTCCTTCAAGACCTCAATCAACCTACGTTGCCTCAGATTCAACTCTTTCTGGGTAAGGAGATACTTCAGGCTCTTATGGTCTGTGTAAATAATCGACTTCTCCCCATACAGGTAGTGCCTCCAAATCTTCAGAGCGAACACTACCGCCGCCAATTCTAAATCGTGCGTAGGGTAGTTCAATTCATGCGGTCTCAACTGTCGAGATGCATATGTAACAAATTTTCCATCTTGCATCAACACACATCCTAAACCCGTGTGTGACGCATCACGATGAAGCGATAAATTCTTTTCCCCGCCTCTGTTGAATTAACTGTGGCGCTTAGTCAAGATTCTCTTGACTTCTCAAAGCTCTCCTGCTGTTTGTCGGTCCACACAAGCGGTGCTCCTTCCTCAACAACTTAGTTAAAGGTGCCGCTATTCACGAGAACCCTCAACAGAACCTTACAGTAATACCGGCCAATCCCAAGAAACTTGAATCTCCATACGGACTTTGGCAATTTCCAATCTAATCTGACTTCTATATTAGAGGTCCACCTAATTCCCTCTGCTTGAAACTACATGCCCCAAGAAAGTCACTTCCTTTAAGATCAAACTCTCCAAGCGGTAATTCCATTAAGTCTCTGGGAACACTACCCCTTGCGTCTCTAAAAGTGCGTTCCTAAGCAGTTTGTCCACTACCTTAGATTGTCCTAAAGGACTAATCACGATCATCTTCCTAGAAGTTATTTTGAGTTTATACTTAGGGTCTCGGATATCGAGCATGCAGCGTAAGAGTGGGTTGATCAATATCAATCAAAGCAAGAAATGGATTATCGGCTATAAGAAAGCGTACGATTATGGCGTGCAGTGCGTCACCATCCCTCGTCGCGAAGTGCATAAACCGGACCGGTTTGTCTCGCGTCTACATTGCTGCACACCTACCGGTGCTCCACGACCCGACCAGACCCATTTCCTCCTCCGTGGGCCACGACCCCTTGGTAATGGCTAATCACCCCTCCTAACACTGATCGGAACCTCGTCCGGTGGTGCATGCTGATCCGGCTATGGGCGAGTCTTTCACCATATGGTCGAGAGACCCACACACGAGAGCATCCACAGTTCTCCTCTGCACTCTCCATAATGCACCTTCCCACACGAAGGACATGATCGGTCACGCCCGTCGAACACGAGTGGCCCATCGGACCTAGGCCTTTTCTAAAAATTCCCGGATGATCCCGATGACCCAAAATTCCTCTTATTCATGTTTCGATCTTTATCCTTATTTTGCTTTTGATCGCTTCACCTCTTGAGATATTTTAGCTTTCTCGACCAGGACCGCAAAGTCTCTTTCTCACTGCGGTGCTACCAACACCCTCAACTCATCCCTTAGTCCATCTTCAAATCGTACACAACGCTCATAGTCAGTCGCTACAATCCCTCGAGCGTAACGGCTCAACCGCAGAAACTCCGCCTCGTATTCGAGATCTGAGACTTACTTCCCCTGTACCAAGTTCGGGAATGCCTTCCTCTGTGCATCCACATATCTGGCCCCAACGTACTTTCCCTGAAATGACTTCTTAAAGAAATCCCAGTCAATCTGGTCTACGGCAGTACCCTCCTTTACCGTGAGCCACCACTGATAAGCCTCGTCTCGAAGAAGAGACACGACCCCCTTCAACTTCTCCTCTACAATGATGTCAAGGTCATCCATTATACGCTCACTTGCCTCTAACCAATACTCAGTTGTATTAGGGGCTACGCTAGAAACACCCCTAAACATCTCTGCTCCGTTGGCTCGGAGTAGTTCTGACACAGATTTTCGAGCTCCTGAACCCGTGCCTGCCCCAACAACTCTTTCGAGGACCCGCAACATCACATGAGATACCGCATCATCTCTGGGCGCCTTGTCCCGTAATTCTCCCTCCACAGCTGACATATCTGGCATCTCGTTTCCTGACCCGTGGCCAGACCCTACTGGCTCTGACACGGTCATCCTACCCCTACCAAGACCTCGCGGCGGATGTCCACGACCCCTTGTACTCATTTTACCGATTCGCGTTTATCTGGTTAGAAATTTTATGAATTATTAGTTCTTTCCACTGATTAACCACAAACAGTCTTATGAACAGTAGTTTAAGAGTAGTTCTTTCGAATTCGAAATCACATCCACAAGTTTCAGTCTCAAGTTTGTCTCCTATTTCTAGGAACCACATACATCCAACCATCACACATCAACATACAGACAACATCCATGAACCCACATTCAACACATATGGTATTTTCGTCATTTTACTACCCAGGGGTTTTCCCGTAATTTCATCCTACAAGGTTTCTTTGTAATAAAGTATCTTGGGGGATTTTCGAAATAAAGGGATATATATATATAATTTTTAAAAAACAGGGGTATTCTGGAGAATTTGATTTCAAAAGAATAATAGTGGCGTTCAAGTGTTTGTGGTTTTTGGGTTATTATTGTGTGTTGTATGTGTGTGTGTTTTTTTTTAAAATCCGTTGACTTTGTAAATTGGGGTATTTTCGTAAATCTGGGGGTATACTTGCAAATCAAGGGTATCTTGGTAGTTTTCAAAATAAGGGTATTTTGGTAATTTAGTGAAGTAGGGTATTTTTGATAATTTAGTAAACCGAGGGTATTTGGAAATTTTTTGTAAACGAGGGTATTTGGTAATTTTGCAAATTTTGTTAATTTCCAAACCAAGGGCATTTTGGTAATTTTCTTTTCAAATCAATGGCGTTTTGGTTGTTTTTCAAACCAAGGGCGTTTTGGTAAATTTTTACAAAATTAGGACATTTTAGTAATTTTGTGAAAATAAGGTGGCTGATCCATTTCGGGTTTTAGTTATAGATTTTGGCCTGACAAAAAATCCTCGTGGCTAGGGTGAACAGTCACTATGCACCAGTAGGATTCAGCGAAGAGGAGGTGAGTCACTAGGGCTGCTTAAGTACCAAGCTCTCCCTGAATCAATCCTAGACATGCTTATGCTGTTGCCACACCCCTAGTCTTGTGACTTGTTCTGAGTTTGTTCGGTTGGATTAAGTCTTATGGAATTGAAGAGTTGTTTAACTAGGCCTAAGGTCCATCAAGCTCTAACTAGAATAATCTATGTCCCTTAAAGCCCATCAAGTCCACATACATATATAACACACAGTGAGTTACGAATACTTACAGCGGACTTGGGTGGAGAGATGGAGTGCCATGCCGAGAAAACCATCCTGTATTATTAATAAACATGCATGTTTCCAAAACCTATCTTTAGAAACCATTTTGAGCCCAAACCCCAAAACCGAGTTTTGAACCTAGCTCTGATACCAATTTGTAACACCCCAAACCCGGCCCAAACACCCCGACCGGATCCGGCATGTCACTAAGAAGATTTTAGAAAAACTTGTCGCATCTATTTTTTTTTTAAAAACATAGTTTGAACGTTTATCGGGAAAACTTAATAATTTGAAAATTAAGTAAAAGAAATAAATTTTAATTAATGCCTTAATGAATAAAATCGAAATTTTTCCTCTGAGTTCTAGTATTTAAACACATGCCTTAATTTCAATTAATCATAAAATCTAAATGTATGGAAACCCGAAAGCCAAAGCATAAAACCAATAAACAATAGCCAGTGGCCTTATTACAATAAAATATAAAACCAGATAAATTAAAAATACTATGGGAAAATAATAAAATCAACATCTTTTATTGAATCAAAATGAATCCATGCATGGCCACCTTGCGCTCCTCTCCAGCCCGGTCCGATGCACTAGGTGTTACCTGAAAAATGTTAAACAACGGGGTGAGTCACGAGACTCAGTGTGCAACCCTCATGTACCATCAGTTGGGCCTTAGCCTCTGAGCAGAATAACGAGAATATCATACAACAGAATTACGCAAAGCCCATCCCAATCCTAGATCCATCCGCTACACACCACCCTTTACGCCAATCACACCATTGGGGATTTCTACAATCAACCCACGCCGCTACACACCATCGATGGCGGTCATGCTGCGATTTATTTGCTCATCGTCGATTTGTGACATAGTCACGAGAGCAGATCGTGGCGAGCCACTACAGCAGATCGTGGCGAGCCACGAGCAGAACACTTCCCCTTTTATCAATCACCCAACCCGTGCAACATAGAAATCGGCATACATATCATATCATGTTAACAGAGACATTCAATTAAGAATGACAGAAACCACTAACCTGGTGATTCGCCTTTACCCACAACGGGTTTTCAACAGCCATGCCAATATTTCAGCATTTAACAGAATGTAACAGGTTTATATGCATACTAATCAGGCAATCTAAATGATGTGAGAATGTTACACACCTAATAAATACGTAGGACTACCCTCTATGTTGACACCCTCGCTAATCGGATCTACTACCCTTTGTCTACAACTTTGCTCAAAAGCCGGAAGAACGCGAGGTTGAGGTTTCCCCTATACCGATTAGACCCCTGAAGTAGGGTGATTTGAGTGCTACTGATTTAAAACCTTAGGCGATTGGATCTCCTTCAAATCCCGAAATGCCGCGAAAGAAAGAAAAAATACAGGATCAGTCTCCATATAGCCATTCGGCTAGGGTCTCTAAAAATTGGGAAAAGATTGAATCACGCGAATCGACACTTACCTTTAGTTTCCTTCAAGATTCGGTACAAGCAGACACCACAGAGGAAATTCGGCAATCACAGGATATGAGATCTAGGGATTTTGACTTTTAAGAAAATCCCAGAAAGATGAACAAGAGAGATACTGATGCGTTTTCGGCTACAAGAACCAAACAAGAGCGTAGTTTCGGCTTTTAGTGAATGGAAGAAGAATAACAATGGGGATCAAAAGATTCGGCTAGGGGGAATTTCAAAGAAGAAAAGAAAGGGTGAGGGAGGTGGTTATTTTTGGCTATTGGAAGAGAAAAGATGAGAAAAGAAAACAAATGAGATGGCCTTCAAACTTTCGGCACACCCCTTTCCATACTAAACCGATTCTCCCCCCCTCTCTTGTGTTTGATTTTCGGCCAACTCTGCAACCCAAAGGATAGCTCTCATCTTTTTCCCTTATCCTTATCAGAACTCACATCCAAAAGAGTCCTACATCACACCACTCCTTCCCTTTTTTCTGCTCATTATCCACTTAAATAAAACATTAAAAGTCTCTAAATTTTAGCCTTGTTGCCGTCCCCTCCCTTGCTCCCTTTTAAGTACCGAAATTGGCCCAATTTCTTGGGCCCTATGCGGCCACACTTGGGCCTCCTCACCTGCCCAAAACGTCACTTAAAGCTCCCCCCTTTTCTGCGCCCCTTGTGACTGGGCCACAAGCCCGATTTGCTAACTTAAACCATAACTACTATATTTTAAGCCCTAGAGTGTCTAAACAGAATGTTTAGTCAAAGCCTTGGCCCAATCCTTGAGCCCAATCTGGACCTCTAATTCTGAAATTAACACATTAAACATGTCTACACATTAAACGCATAAGCCCATTAATTCGGGATATTACAATCTTATTTTATTTTCTTGTTTTTAGGTTCTTCAGGCTGCTTGGGAATCACCCCACCACGCCCTCTGCCAACATCATCGTGACCTTAGAAATCACACCCACCTCGCGAACCATCCGACAATAAGGACTCCTTAGTCCATAAGTCTTTTCTTTTTCTGATTTTTTTACTTTTTACGATCTTTCTCTTTATCTTTCTTGTCTTCAAATAAATAATTAGTTTATTTTGAATTTTTCTTAGTATTTCTTGGCTATTTCTTCACGGGCTACCCAATTTCTTCATCGAGCGCATAATAGTGGGCAGCCCCCATACCACCACCAGAGACACCTCCTCCAACTTATCTTTCACCTCCGAATCAAGTTTACACACCTCCAACTCAAGGAATCCATCCAAATTCAGGAAGTTTCATCTCTCCCTATCTTATGATTTTATTATGCTATTATCTATCTTTGTACATTAAGGGCAATGTACATCTTAAGTGTGGGGGGTTGAATCTTAAAAATGCCTAACTTTTTTCATTATTCTCAAATCCTGAATTATGACTTGTTTCTTAGAGTAAAGTTTCTCATATTATGATTAGAATTAAATTTCCTATGATTTATGATTTTTTGATATGTTTTGGATTAAGTCATTGATAATTGTTCATTGATGATTAAACTTTAAGATACTAGAGAGTCAAGCATGATAAGTCTATTATTCAGAATAAAAAATTTTTCTAGGTTGTCGACCTGAATTTGAATATTACTTTGAAGTATGAAATCTACGAGGTTGACATAAAAAAGCACTAATTTTTGTGAGATTTTGAGCCTTTTAGAGCATATATTCTTTTTCTTGCTCACCTTATTGATTATGAGTGTGTCAACATTGATTTGATATTCTAGAACTTGCATCGTTTATACATGTCGAGACCACACCTTTGATTTGATATACTAAGATGATAAAGGCACCTAGGATTTAACCCACTTACTCCATAAAAAGCCTACCCTCACAATTAATCCTTAGTGAACCCCGTTGATCCTAATAACCCTTTTTATTGACTCACCCACTAATATTAACCCAAAACCCTTTATTTTTGTTATCACCATTCCTTTTGACTACCCTTATATCGAGATTTGATTTGATCGAATTCCTATTTATTTCGATAGTAAATTCATCATTTATTATGTATACTTGATTTGTTCTTAAAAAAAGTATATTTTTAAATCAAAGTATATTCATTATTAGTTCTGTGATTAAGTGAGCTTATATGTTTAAATCCCAATTGTTGAAGAAAAAGCTCGTATTAGAGTATTATTAGTACAAATTTTCAATTGATGTAATTATTTATTTTCAGTTCATTGGTTCTAGTTAGGTAATTTGTTAGGTCAATCTCGATTCTAACCTTCTAATTTAGCCTTTATCCACACCTTTAACCAAGCCCTGTTACAACCCTGTTAAATACCTTTTGATTTGTGTATCATCTCATATTATAGTGGTGGAGATTTGATTTTCATGCAAGCCTATGGGATTAACTTTTCATGTTTGACTTATGAGTGCTTTTTCTTGAACCTTAAACACCTCGAGTGATTTGAGTGAATCTTTTGCGAGGATGTCAATCCTTGTCGATTTTGAATTAGGGGTAATTATTTAGACAAGGGGAAACACCTATGATTTATGCTACAAATGTATGACTTAGATTGTTTGAATCTTTATGACTCTTTGAGTTGAATTATCCATGTATGAATTATGTATGAATTATGATGAAACACTATCGATGAATATTATTGAGGAAGTTTGTTTTAATTGTGAGTTGAGAATTTTGCTTGAGGACAAGCAAAAGCTTAAGTGTGGGGGTATTTGATAAACTGTAATAGTAACATATTTTAAAGCCCACATTTAGCATACTTTTGGATGATTTATCCCTTGAATTATGTAATTTGGTTCTCTTAATCCTTTAATTTCATGTTTTATACTCAGGAGAGCATAGGAGGATGAAAAGAACGGAAAACGGGCTTAAAACAGACCAAATGGGCCAAAGAAAGAAATCAACACGGCTTGGGCCAAATCCACACGACCCTGCCTCATTGATAGACTCGAACACAGCCTGGCCACGACTTACACGGGCGTGTGCCAAGGGCGTATCCCTGCCGTGGCAAAGAGAAATTCTATTCGGATTAGGATACTTAGAGGCGAAGTAACACATTCCGAAGCCTATATAAACACCCTAAGTATGACCTAAAAGGGGGGAGCCCAAGGCTTTTGTCAGGGGGTGTCCAGCTAAGCCAGAGAGGTCAGAATTGTGGGATTTACTCGAAGAAAGCCAGTTGATTCATCTCAAGAAGCCGGAGTCATACTCAAAACGGAGGATCTTCTCTTCAATTCCTTCAGGGAGTTTTAGGGTTTTTCTTATGTTTTGTTTTATCTTTTCTTCTGAGATGTTTTCTTTTATCATTATGAACTAAACCCCTCGGATACGAGGGGATGAAACCTAAGATGAATCTTGTTATTATTTTACGAACTATATGATAAATACTTAATTTGTTCTTAATTATGTGTTCTTAATTCTTGTTTTGATATTTTCGGGATATTAATTCAAGTTTGATGTGCTTAGGTAGATGAGCAAAAGTCCCTGCCTAAGAGTAGATCTAGCATAATTAAGCGGAGTTGATCGCACGCCTAGACATAGGGTGGCGAGATTTTCTTAGGATTAGGGTGAAACCTAATATGGGAGTCTATAGATCGAGTTAATGCAATTCTAGGGGTTTTAATTAGAAAGATATTTCAATTAATCAACCTAGGGTTAGACGTTAGTAGCCTCGACGGAGGTATTAATATAACTTAGGGAGTCCTACGGATCAAGTCAAGTGAATAAATCGTCTGGTTCAGTGTTAGATAACAAGTGAAGTCTAGGTGGATTCTCCCTCGGGTATTGTCTTAATCAATTGGTTTTTCCCACAAGTATTTCCCCAAATTCATTCTTCTTTGTCGTAGAGTCTTTAGCTTAGTAGTAGATAATTTAGATTAAACGACAATTCCCTTTATTTTAGGCTAGATAATAAAAAGAAAGTTAGTATTAGTACTTTTAGTTCCTTTGGGTTTGACAATCCGGTCTTGCCTTAACTATACTACTGTTCGATAGGTGCGCTTGCCTCAAATCATTGTCATAGTTAGTTTCCAGGTTCAATCATTCTCTTTATAAATTTTAAAACTTTGACAAATCACAGCGATCAGTTTCTTAGCATTCGTGTGAGGTAACAAGGACGTGTCAGGTTTGAAACAGTTTAATGACACAAATCTAAAATCTATGCAGATAACAGAGCTTGGTCAGAGTTGTTATGCAACCTGCAATTTAATCGGGTCAGGATCTAAATTGAACATGCACATTTCAATTATGTGTCCACTAGTCGTCGTCTAGTTAGGATCGCTCAGCTAATTCAGGTGCATTTTAATCACATATGAGCGAAATACATACTTGATTTTAATTGAAAACATGATCGATTGAGGCACAAACATTATCAGCATGAATCAAATAAATATTATTTAACCAAAGCAATCATACTAGCTTAAATAAAATTAAGCTAACATTGTTGTAAACAAGAACAAAGAACACATAGCAAACATTTTCAGATTAAATTAAAGAAAGGAAAGATTAAACCCAAATCAAAGTGGCTGTCACGCAAGACTCTAATCGACGAGGCTCCTTCGCTTCTTTGCCTTGCTCCTTTGCTGATGGCTCTCCAAGGTGGCCGACCAAGGGCTCTTTAAGAGGCTTAATTGCTAAAATCTCTATGAAGAGATGATGCTAGGCGTGGGGAATGGAACATGCTAGGAGAATTGAGAGAGAAGAGAGAATGATGAAGGATGAGGGATGATGGATGAATGAATGAGGGGGTCTTATTTATAGGTGAGGAGAGGGGGATAGTTTGCTAAAAATAGAAGGTTCCATCTCTTCAAGCATCTTCAAAGGGTGGCCGACCATGAATTAAGGAAATTAAACTGATTTTTTCTTGATTTTTGCTCAATTTAAGTGCCACAACAACTCAGGACTGATACTTGGTCAAGTGCAAATCTTCAGGCAAATCTCTAATTTCTTCAACATTGCAAGGACCTTGTGCAATTAAACCAAAAAGTGGTTTATGTGGACAACAAAGTGTAGCCAAAAATTGGGTTGACTTTGCCTCCAATTTGGATGGTTTTGTAATCCAACAAAGCTATCAGACCTGTCCAAAATAAATCAATAAATTAGAGGACCAAATAATAAAATTTATCCAATTTAAATAATTAATTACGACCCAAATTATTAATGAAATATCTAAAAATTAATATTTAAATATAATTTTATATTTTATTATTTAATTTAATCATGCATGGCCCATTTCATGTCTTAAAAATATAATATGCTCAATTTATTTTAAAATAAGCCATTTTATGCATGAAAACTATATAATAAAGCATAAAATCACATTTTAATAATTTCTATGTCCTAATTTCATATCTTCACATATTTCATTAATTTATTAAACAATTACTTTGTTTTAACAACAAATTTAAGTAAAAAGGTGATAAATTATATAGCAAAAATCCTATATATTTTTTCGTTTACAAGTTGGTACTACTAAGTTTTCATGAGTTCGATGCAATTTTGGGATTAGATTGGCTGACTAGAAATAATACTGTGGTCGAGTATCAAACTAGAAGTGTATGCCTAGCAAGTACTAAGGGTAAGGAGATAATGTTATCTAGTAAACAGTCAGAGTTGGTGAATGATATGCCGTAATTCGATGTAGTAGATTAAACTAGTTTTTGCACTTGAGGAGCTTGAATATAAGCATTTTCATTATGTTTTAGTTAAGTTTTTATAGTTTAGTTTAAATCTAGTAAAAAGTGTATTTTGAGTCTTTTATTGACCTTAGGTGTAACACCCCTCACCCGTATTCACCGTCAGAATAGGGTTACAAGGTATTACCGATCAATACACATCATTTAACATCCAATACTCATACATTTAAGCATTCATACTCAAATACCATTCAACACAATCACATTGTCCCTTATAAGAGCCTACGAGGCCTTAAGCATGCTTTAGAAGTGGTTCGGGACTAAACCGATAACATACAATTTTTTTGGAAAACTTAGAAATTTTTCATTCATTCAGGGGTTACATGCCCGTGTGAACAGGCCGTGTGCCTCACACGGCTTCAGACATGCTCGTGTCACAGGCCATGTGGAAACAGAGCATACATACTGACTTGGGTCACACGGCTGACCACACGCCCGTTTGCCCATCGAAGTGGCCACACACGCCAGTGTGCCAGGCCGTGTGACCACAAATCCAACATAAGAACTGTGGTTTCGAGACCACAAATCTGACATAAGAAAATTTATTTTTATTATATTTTTATGGTCTACAATTTCACGGGATGATTTCGTGAAAATTTCGTTCGAAAATTTCGATGTTTGGGCACTCAATTTAGTCAAAAGGACTAAATTGTAAAAAGTGCAAAACTTGAGTTCTAGAAGCTAGAGGTGTCAAATTGCTATGAAAATTTAAATTGGAGATCCTTAAATGGTAATTAGACCATTTTTTAACTTGTTGGACAAAAATGGACATGAAATAGGTGAAATAAAATATTTTTAAGTTAGGGGCATTTTGGTCATTTAGTAATTAAAATGAATTAAAAACAAAATTAAAAGCCAATTTTTGTCCATCTTCAACCCCATGGCCGAATTTCACAAGGGGAAACCATGGCTAGGGTTTTTCAAGGTTCCAAGCTCGATTATCAAGGAAAATGAGGTTTGGAACTAGAACGAGAGAAAAACGAGTAATTGACGAATAAGTCCTTTTCACCGATTTTGCTTTCGATGTAAGTTTGTATGTAAATAATACATCATTTTTATTTATGTTTTAATATTTTGTTATGTTATATGAGATATGGTTGAATATGGAGTAATTATTTGATGTAAATTATGAATTGTGATTGATTATGGATGAATTGGTAAAATGTTGAAAAGTGAGAATTCCCGGTTGAACCTTCGGAATAGAAAAGATACGAATGAGGTAGCTAGGTCACATGTGTGGTACTAAGTGTAGGCCACTATGTGTACAAGAGAGCTACGAGATGGTTTTAGGTCACGTGTGTAGTACTAAGTGCAGGCTACTACGTGTACCAGACGGATAGGTCGCATGTGTAGTACTAAGTGCAGGCAACTATGCGTACCTGATAGCTTCGATCACATGTGAGGTGCTAAGTGCAGGCCACTATGTGTAAGTGATGGTTTTGTTCACCTGTGTAGTACTAAGTGCAGGCTACTATGTGCACCAGATAGCTTCGGCTACAAGGGTGGTACTATGTGTAGGCCACCGTGTATATGTTATTATTCCGATGAGTTCAACGGGAAATTGACTAAGTGAAAATACATGTGATCATGTAACGACTAAGTGTAATTGAATATGAATATGTAATGAATAAGTGCAGGTATAAGTGTGAAAATTTATGAACAATGTGCTCGATATTTGATCGAACCTTCGGTAAGATGAAATGGAGTAAGTGAAATTATGAAAGAGTAAATTTAGCAGCAAAACAGTTTTGGACAGCAGCAGTTGTCTGACTTTGAAAAATCACCTAAAATGGTGGAAATCGAATTAGAGGTTGAATAAGATATGAAATTAAATCTGAATGAGTCTATTTTCACATAAATGAAACGGTGTAAACAAAAAAATTTCATATTCTATGATATTTGATTTTTTGTGAGACAGGGTGAGAATGATGTCGGAATCCCTTGTTCCGACTTTGGAAAATCACTAAATATTGTATAAAAATAATTATGGTTTATAATTTATATGATTAAATTTATTTATGAGTCTACCTTAAATATAAATAAATGGAAACATCATATAAATCTCGTACGAAGAGATAATTAAATTTTAGTGAAGAAGGGTCGAAACTGTCAGACAGCAGAACATGGGAGACTTTAAAGAATAAAATTCACTTATTGGCTAAAGAAAAAATTCTGAAAATTTTATGGTAATAATATATGTGAGTCTAATTTCAGGGAAAATTAATGGATCTTAATTTGGAGTTCTATAGCTCGATATATAAATAATTTAGTGACTCTGACTTGAGTAGACAGCTTGAGATGAACATGAATAAATAGTGGAACTATGTGTAATTATGATTGTATTATCTTGAGAACATATTGTTAAGATTTATAAAAGTCTGTTAATAAATCACTTATTATTTACATACCTACTTACTAAGCTATAATTCTTACCCCCCTTCCTTTTGTTTTTCCTATAGTGTCACAGAGGCTAGCTCAGGTTGGAGATTGTCGGAGATTTTATCACACTATCAAGCTTTTAACTGATATCAATGCCTTCAAGTAATTTAAGTCTATGGCATGTATAGGGACTTAGTCATTTTGTGTATGTGTTATTATGTTTTGGCCAAATGTATTGGCTTGTAATGGTTAAAGGTTATTGTAGTATGTAGCCATGCTAATTGGCTTATATTGGCTAATTGATTGTAAGCCTATATATATTATTTATATGCCAATGTCTTGTGATGTGAGCTGTGTTTGCAAGTGATAAACCGTAAAAGTAACATATTCAAAGCCCATATTTAGTATGCTTTTGGATGATTTAAGCTCTAATTTGTGTAAAAAGGTGCTCTTAATCCTTTCTTTTCATGTCTTATACTCAGGAAAGCACCCGACGACGAAAAGAACGAGAAACGAGCTTAAAACGGGAAAAATGGGCCAAAGCATGAAATCAGCACGGCCTGGACTTCAAGCCACACGGCCATGCCACCATTCCTACTAGGACACGGCCTTACCACGACTTACACGGCCGTGCCTCATTCAACAGTCTCAAACACGGCCTAGCCGCGACTTACACGGGCGTGTGCCATGGCCGTGCCTCTGCCGTGGAGAAGAGCAATTCCATTCGGGAAAGGATACTTAGGGAGAAAGAAACATGTTTCAAAAGCCTATAAATACACCCTAGGTACCAGCTGAAAGGGGGGCGGAAAGCTAGGCTAAAAAGCCAAGCCGAAAAGGTCAGATTTGTGAGAATCACTCGAAGATAGCCAGTCGATCCATCTCAAAAAGCCGAAATTCTACTCAAGACGGAGGATCTCCTCTACAATTCCTTTAGGGGGTTTAGGGATTTCATATGTTTTGTGTTATCTTTTCTCTTCAGATGTTTTCCTTTATTGTTATGAACTAAACCTTCGGATACCCGAAGGGGATGAAACCTATGATGAATCTTGTTATTTAATTTTTGAATTTTATGATAATAACTTAGTTTGTTCTTAATTGTGTGAACTTAATCCAAATCTAATGTGCTTAGGTGGAGAAGAAATAGACCCTGCCTAAGAGTAGATCCAACATAATTAAGCGGAGTTGATCGCACGCCTAGAGATAGGGTGACGAGATTTTACCGGATTAGGGTGAAACCTAATATGGGAGTCCATGATCGATTTCTTTCGCTATTCTAGGGGTTATTATAAGTTTAACGAGAGTTCCACTAATTAACCTAGGGTTAGACGTTATTCGCCTTGAGAGAGGGTTTAATATACATTAGGGAGTCTCACGGATCAAACTAAGTAAATAAATCATATGGTTCAAGGTTGGATAACAAGTGAAGTCTAGGTGGATTTTTCCTAAGGGTATCGCCTGAGTCAACTGAGTTTTTCCAAAAGTTATTTCCCGAATTCATTCTTTTTTTCTTTGCGTCTTAGCTTAGTAAGAAGATTAGTTTTAGTTTAAACAACCATCACTTTATATTAAGGCTAAATAATAAAAAGATGGTGAGTATTGGTACTTTTAGTTCCTTTGGGTTCGATAATCCGGTCTTGCCTAAGCTATACTACTGTTCGATAGGTGCACTTGCCTCAATCGTTGTCAGAGTTAGTTTCCAGGTTCGATCATTCTTTTATAAATTTTAAAACTCTTATTTACAGCGATCAAGTTTTTGGTGTCGTTGCCGGGGAACTAAAATATTAAGAAAACTTTATTTTTATTACTTTAGCCACTATTTTTATTTTTTCGCAATTTATTTTTTAGTTTTAATTTTAAATTTGCTAAATTTTCTTTCTTTCTTTTCCTAGCAGGTACCTCTAGTTTATGACTAGGAAGGAACCCGAGAGGACCTTTAGAATACGACAGTGATATTGAAGCTACCGCTCGAAGAAATCGCAGAGAAATTAGGCGAGCTCTAAATTACCAAGGAGAGCGAGAAGACCGATCCAATCCTACTGAAGGGATGGACGAAAATAATCCACCACCACAAAACGATGTGGCGGATCAGAATGCTCCTCGTACTATGTATGATTATTCTAAACCTCATTTAACAGGGGTAGAATCGAGTATTGTTAGGCCTGCTATAGCTGCTAATAATTTTGAATTAAAGCCTAACACTATTCAAATGATTCAACAGTTTGTTCAATTTGATGGTTTGCAGGACGAAGACCCAAATACTCATATAGCTAACTTTTTAGAGTTCTGTGATACCTTCAAAATAAATGGTGTTTCTGATGATGCCATACGTCTTCGGTTATTTCCCTTTTCATTGAGGAATAAAGCTAAACAGTGGTTAAACTCATTACCACGAGGGTCAATCACTACATGGGAACAAATGACCGAAAAATTTCTATTAAAATATTTTCCACCGGCCAAAACGGCCAAGTTACTGAATGATATCTCTTCCTTTGTGCAGATGGATTTAGAAACATTATACGACGCATGGGAGAGATACAAATATCTCTTGAGGAGATGCCCACACCACGGATTACCATTGTGGCTCCAAGTCCAAACTTTTTACAACGGTGTGAATCCTTCAACGAGGCAATTAATTGATTCAGCCGCCGGTGGAACCCTGAATAATAAAACTCCTGAGGCAGCCTACGAGTTTATTGAAGAGATGTCACTGAACAACTATCGGTGGCAAGTCACAAGAACAAGGCCAACAAAAACAGCCGGAGTTTACAACCTCGACGCAGTAACCATGCTATCAAATCAGGTAGAGTTGATGAATAAAAAGATTGATAGTTTGTGTTCTTCGCGAGGTAAATCCCGGTGATGCGATGCGGCGCAGTGGAACCGTGTCGAATCTCGAGTACCCACCCTACCAACCACGCAGAGAGCGAGCAGATGAACTATATAGGTAACAAATTCAGATCTAATAATAACCCATATACTAATAATTATAATCCAGGTTGGAGGAACCACCCAAATTTTTCGTGGGGAGGACAAGGAAATCAAGGAAATCAAAGACAACAACCTCCTCAAAATTTCCAAAATCAGCCCTATCCACAGGAAAAGAAGTCGAGTCTTGAATAGACGTTGAACAAATTCATAGCATCCACAGAAGCCCGTCTCCAAAAAAATGAGGTAACACTCAACATCCAACAAACATCGATCAAAACGATCGAGAACCAAGTTGGAGGACTTACAAAGGCAATCGGGGAAATTACCCAGTCAGTCGAAGAAATTGCAAAGCTATTATCCGAACGACCGCAAGGGCGTCTACCAAGTAACACTGAAATTATTCCTAAAGAGCATATCCAAGCCATAACCGCTCAGAAGAATACAAGGGTAGATGAATCCATCTCAACACAAGGAAATGAGGTAGAAAAAGGTAAAGTTAAGGTAACACAAGACAAGCCAAAATCGGTAATCAAGGAGTTCCAACCTCGCATACCTTACCCTGAAGCATTAAAGAGAGACGAAACAGAGGAATAGTTCGGTAAGTTTCTTAAACTTTTAAAGAAATTACACATTAACTTACCACTGCTCGAAGCTCTTTCGCAGATGCCTGATTCCAGGAAATTCTTAAAGAAGCTTCTGACAAACAAGCGGAAACTAGACGAAGATTCACATGTGGAACTCAACGCAAAGTGCTCAGCAATCTTGCAAAATAAGCTACTACAGAAATTAAAAGATCTGGGGAGTTTTACAATTCCATGTTTGATTGGTAGACTAACTGTTGATAATGCGTTAGCTGATTTAGGGGCAAGCATAAATGTCATGCCTTATAAATTGTTTAAATAATTAGGTCTAGGGAAACCCAAACAAACTAGGATGAGCATTCAATTAGCTGATAAAGCTGTTAGAATTCCTAGGGGTATTATCGAAGATGTTCTTGTAAAAATTGACAGATTCGTTTTCCCAGTAGATTTTGTTGTCTTAGACATGGATTAGGATAATTCAATCCCCCTAATTTTAGGAAGACCCTTTTTAGCCACTGCCAGGACTAAAATTGATGTTGATGCAGGAGAACTCATACTTTGCGTAGGTAATGAGACCGTCACCATCAAGGCTCTCGATTCGGCTAGAACATTGAGTAATCAAGGTGAGAACGTAAAATTCCCTAATAACCATTCGGTTAACTCTTCTTTTCAGGAAACACCACCGAAGAATACAACTGAACCCGATCCTGACCCTAACCCCAACAAACAAATAACTCATGAAGATCGAGGGATCCAGTTCGATGATCTAGATGGGTGGAAGACACACTTCAAGGAGAAATTAGGGATACACGACGAAGAACCAGAACCACACGAGGAAAAATCGAAAGAACCCCCAGAAGAGCTTATAGGAATAACAAACCACTTCAAAATAGGGGACAAGGTACTGTTAGATCATGCAGATCTTCGAATATCTCCTCCTGACCCTAGCACAAACAAAGAAATATCTTTTAGGGTAACCAGTGTTTTCCCATCCGAAACAGTCGAGGTAAGTAATCCTATTTTTGGTACTTTTACTATAAACGCATCTCAACTTAAATTTTTTCATGAGGATACAAATAATAACGTGAGGAAGGACTTCCAACTCCTCAAACCACCCTGAAGATGCAAACGAGAAGAGAGTCTAGCTTAAGACTATAAACGAGCGCTGCTCGGGAGGCAACCCGAGCACTAACATAACTTATTCTCACACTTTGCTTTAAATTAAATTTTCTTTTCTTCTTTTCTTTCTGAATACGTAGTTATAAACTAACAAGGGGTGCAAAATTCTAGTATACACGGCCTTGTACACGGCCATTGCCGTGGCCGTGTGTACCTCAAGAATCTTGGTACTAATAAGGCAGGACGGTACAAGTCAGAATGACCTAATTTCTGGCAATCACAGACTCAACCACTCTCCCACGGGCACCGACAAAGTGACATGGCCGTACTTGCCGGTCGTGTGAGGCCACTGACTTGCCAACCACGGGCTGAACACGCCCGTGCCAGCTAACCGTGCTAATATACTAACTTGTCGAACACAGGCTAGACACGAGTGTGGGGAATCAACACGCCCTAGACCACGGCTGTGCGAGGAGGCCGTGTGAATCGACACACTCTCAACCCACGGGCGTGGGAGAACTGCCAGACCTGAAATTTTATTTAAACACCATACCCCTCTCATTTCTCTTCTTAACCCACTTCTTTCTTCTTTCCTTCTTCCTTTTTTTCTCTCTTTTTCCTTTTTCCTTTTCCTAATAAATCCTTAGACTCTTGAGCTACATCAAAATCATATCCATGGCAAAGAAGCGTAAGAGGCCAATCTCCCCAAAGGAGACCAATTCACATGAGTTCATGCCGGCAGCTTCATTTGAACAACAAGCCAAGGATATTTGAGGCTATTTAGTTTTTATTTCATCTTTCTCTTTTGCTTAAGTTTCCTTATCTACACTTCCCTTCCGTTTAAATTATTTTATTCTATCTTAGTTTCTTTGACTTAGGAGCTAAAGGCTGCTTGGGAATCACGCCACTTCCGCCACCGCCAGCACCTCCGTGACCGTAGAAGTCACATCCACCTCGCAAACCATACACCAATAAGGATTTTCAAGCCCCTTTATCTTTTAGCTTTATTTCGTTTACATTTTTGTTTCCTCTTTCTTTAATGATATATTTAGTTTATTTTAAATTTGTCTTAATAAATCCTGGCTAATCCTCCACGAGTTCCCCAATTTCTTCATCTAGCGCAGAACTCGTGAGCATCCACCACATCCAAAAACGAGCCCTCCAACTTATCTTTCACCACGACCACTACCAACTCTAGGAAATCATCCAATTCAGGGAGTGTCACTCTCTCCCCTCTCTTTTGATTTTACATATTAATTGTCATTATATATCTTTGTACATTGGGGGCAATGTACATCTTAAGTGTGGGGGGTGAATCTTAGATATTCCAAACTTTTTGCATTGTTCTCAAAATCCCTGAATTTAGTCTTGTTTTTAAGTAAATTTCTCATTTTGCTAATTAGGATGAAATTTCTGATGATTTATGATTTTTATTGATATGTTTTAGATTAAGTCATTGATAATTATGCATTGATAATTAAATTTGAAGAATACTAGAGAATCATGCATGATAAGTCTATTTTTCAGAAATAAAAAATTTTCTAGGTTGTTGAACTAAGTTTAAATATTACTTTGAAGTTTGAAATTTACGAGGTTGACATCAAAATACCCATAATTTTTGTGAGTTTTTGAGCCTTATAGAGCATAAATTCTTTTTCTTGCTCACTTTATTGATTATGAGTATGTCAACACTAATTTGTTATTCTAGAACTTGCATCGATTATACATGTCGAGACCACATTTTTTGATTTGAAACACAGAGATGATAAAGGCACCTAGGATCTAACCCACTTACTCCATAAAAAGCCTACCTTCACAAATTAACCCCTAGTGAATCCCTTTTAATCCTAACAACCCTATTTTGACTCACCCACTGATATTAACCCAGAACCCCTTTTGTTTTTGTTATCACCACTCCTTTTGACTACCCTTATATCGGGATTTGATTTGATTAATAGCCTAACTATGTTTTCTATTTCAGTTATGTATTTTTAGTTTGTTTTAAAAAAAAAGTATATTCATTATTCATTATTAGTTGTGATTAAAGGAGCCTATACGCTTGAATCCCAGATATCGAAGAAGAAGCTCGTAGTGTTAGTATTATTAGTTTTCAATTGATGTAATTATTATTAGTTCATTAGTTCTTAGTTAGGTAATTTGTCAATTTAAATCTCGATTCTAACCCTCTAATTCAACCTTATTCCACACCTTAACCCTAGCCCCGTTACAACCTTGTTAAAGACCTTTTGATTTGTGTTTCATCTCATATTTCAGTGGTGGAGATTTGATTTTTATGCAAGCCTATGGGATTAACTCTTCATGTTCGACCTTTGAGTGCCTAATTTTGAACCTTAAACACTTTGAGTGAATCTTTTTGTGAGGTTGTCAATCCTTGTCGATTCCGAATCAGAGGTAATTATTTAGATAAAGGGAAACACTTATGTTTTGTGCTACAGAATCTATGACTTATACTGTTTGAATTTTTAGGACACTTTGAATTGGATTATCCATGTATAAATTATCTATGAATTAGGATGAGACACTATCAATGACTATTATGAATTGAGGAAATTTCGTTTTAATTGTAAGTTGAGAATTTTGCTTGAGGACAAGCAAAAGCTTAAGTGTGGGGGTATTTGATAAACCGTAAAAGTAACATATTCCAAGCCCAAATTGAAACACCCCAAACCCGGCCCACGAGCTTTGACCAGATTTGCTATGTTTCTCAAGTAAACCGGTTCAAAGTTCTTTTGTCCTTAGGAAAAATTTGTGCGATTTTCAAAAAAAAACATTGTTTGGGTTGGGCTTGTGTTGAAAACGAATTCAATTCTTTATATTAAAAATTTTACTTAAACTTTAATAGGTAAAACTCATAATCATAATAAATAGAAATAAATGGAAAACAATTCAACTATGGCCTTATGGCCTTATTACATCAAATAATTTCCAAGTAATTCAAGTACTTAAATAGAAATAGTAGTTCATAAAATAAAAACTTCATGTTGAGCATGGCCACCACAAGTTCCGCCGTCCGGTCCATCACCGCTCATCACCAAACATGGTCCCACAGCAGGGTGAGTCAAACGGACTCAATGTGTACACGACACTAAGTCATAATAGAATCAGGCATACAGGAGTTACACGTTCAAAACATAGAATACAAGTTATGATGCATTCCCAAACCCAAACCTAATTGTCCATCCGCTACACACCCCCGTACCAACCATGCACACCGTGGGGACTACTAAGTCGACCCTCCTTCCGCTACACTCCAAATTGCGGTCTTAGGTCACCGCATTCGTGGTCTTAGGTCACCACGTTCAGTTTACTGTGGTCTTAGGTCACCACTTTCAGATTACTGTGGTCTTAGGTCACCACTTTCAGATATCACGGTCTTAGGTCACCGTGTTCGTGGTCTTAAGTCACCACATTCACTTCCCTTTTTCAAACAAACCCATATGCCCCATATAATAATGATATGCATAAATATGCCAGAGTTCACATTCTTATCATATTCTCATGTTACTAATGACCTTTTTCATATTCTTTGTAGAAGTAGGAAACGTACCTGAGTACTTAGTACCATAACATGGTACCCTAGCCACTTTCATATTCTTAATATCACATATTTTAATAAAACAGGCCATGAAACATATTAAGAAGTAGTGTGGGGTACACACCTGATTTGCTTAACCACTTCACTGAAATCCCGAAATCTGATCTACTGCCTTAGATCTCAAGTTCCTACAATTGATTAATCACTTACTATTTAGCACAAAGCCTATTCGGCTAGAAAACCAAATCCTAGTAGGATTTGTATTCTTAAAGCTTACCTTGGTGTCGATTTGATGATTTAATCAAATCCCAGAAACTCGTATTTTTCCCCTTTGAAATCGGCTAGTCACTAAATCCCTTGAATTGGTTAGTTTTCGGCTTAAAACACATAATAATAGATCTACTACTAAAATAGGCCTTGGCTGAATTTACCTTTGTTCTTACCTTCCAAATCTTAAATCCGAATTGGATCCTTGCTTCTTTATTGTTTGTCGAAATCCCTATGTACCCATGTTAGATCCAATCTAACATTAACTCATAATAATATAGCTTATGGCCGAATGGTATTTATAACTTACCTTAGATCTTAGAAGTTCGAAAGATACCTTCTTGTAGTTGACAATTTCTTAAATCCGAAAACACCCTTCCATAACTCGGCCAAAATCCATAATAGAGATTAGTCCCTAAATTTTAGATAGGTTTAAAATATAAAAGAATTGAAACCAAACTTTGGATCTTACCCTTTTTAAGAAATCGGTAGCACCCTTGTTAAAAGCCCTTTAAAGAATCGGCCTTGATGACTAGATAATAAAGTTTCGGCTTTTGGGATTTAATGGAGAAGTCGACTAGAGGTTCTCTTGGGGTATTTGGTTTCCACGAAAATAAGGAAAAGAAACTTGAGAATTTTGGCAATGGTGGACTATAGATTCAGCTTGACAAAAGAAAAAGAGAAGAGAAGAGAGGAGAGCACTCAAAAATTCTAGAGAGAGAGGAGGAGGAAGAAAAATTGATGAGTAGCCCTATTTCCTTCCTTTTATAGCCGAAACTACTCCTCGAATCCCTTACTTGGCCACCACTCTTCTTTATTTGATAGCTTTATCTCTTAATTTAAAATAATTAGAGAATAATCCTTTATTATCTCTTCAAAAATAATCCAAATTAAATCCCTTATTTATCACCTTATTAATCGAATATTAAAGAGAATAAAACTCCTCCTTTCTAGAAGGCTTGTGCCGTCCACCTCAGAGCTTCGGAAGCAAAAATAAAACTTCTTTTATTTGCTTCCCAAGTGACTCGAACCCAGGCCCAACACCTTGCATGTGGCGCCATTTCCAGAGGCCCTAAGTGGCATCTTCAGGCCACTTTTCCAAGCCTGTTTGTGTGTCAAATTTCACAAACTTTTTCTTTTAAGGCCACCTTGCCTTAATTTCCTCTTTTAAACTTTAAAACTCGACATTTCTAAGTCATTTCTAAGTTTCCAAAAATTTTCGTTCGGCTCTGTAAACTTGACATTTCTTACATTTCCAAGTTTCAGAAATGTGCACTTTCCTATTTTGAATCATTTCCAAATCATTTCCATCCATTTTCAGGTTTCCAAAAATGTTCAAAATTTATTCTTAGTACATAAAACATGTTACTTCGTACAATTAAACCGAAAATGCATAGGCCCTTTCCAGGATGTTACAGTTCTACCCCCTTAAAATAATTTCGTCCTCGAAATTTTCTAACTAAAATAATTGAGGGTATTGTTGTCGCATTGCCTCTTCTGGTTCCCACGAAGCTTCTTCCGATCCATGATTGCGCCATAACACCTTGACTAGAGGAACTGACTTCCTCCGTAGCACTTTCACATCACGTTCCAATATCCGAATCGGCTCTTCCTCGTAGGATAAGTCTGGCCTTAGCTCTACTTCTTCGACAGGTACCACATGAGACGGATCCGATCGGTAACGACGTAGCATGGATACATGGAATACGTCGTGCATCTGCGCGTAACTCGGTGGCAACTCCAATTGGTATGCCATCTTTGCTCCAACTCGCCCGATTGCTCGATAGGGCCCTATAAACCTTGGGCTTAACTTCCCTTGCGGACCGAACCTCATTACCTTTTTCCAAGGCGAGACTTTCGAAACACTTGATCTCCCACTTCAAACTCTATTTCCTTCCGCTTAAGGTCTGCGTACGACTTCTGCCTATCAGAGGCTTCCTTTAACCATGCTCGAATCATCTCAACCTTCTATTCAGTTTCGGCCACTAACTCTGGACCCAAAACTCGACGTTCTCCTAACTCAGTCCAACAAGTAGGAGTTCTACACTTCCGACCATACAATGCTTCATATGGTGCCATCCGAATGCTAGCTGATAGCATTTGTTGTTGTAGGCGAACTCGGCTAAAGGCAAATAGTCTTCCCAACTTCCTCGGAAATCCATCACACAGCCTCTCAACATATCCTCCAACACTTGTATAACTCGTTCAGACTGCCCGTTTGATTGTGGATGAAAAGCCGTAGTGAAGTCCAAATAAGTGCCTAAAGCTTGATGAAGTGCCCTCCAGAACCGAGACGTAAACCTTGGGTCTCTATCGGAGATGATCGATACCGGTACACCATGTAACCTCACAATTTCCGCCACATATAACTTAGCCAGCTTCTGAAGAGAATAGTCAACTCTTACCGGGATGAAGTGCGCGGACTTAGTCAAACGGTCCACTATCACCCATACTGAGTCCTTCTTAGTAGGCGTAAGGGGAAGACCACTAACGAAATCCATGGTAATTCTCTCCCACTTCCATTGCGGAATCTCGATTGGTTGAAGCAATCCTGATGGAACTTGGTGTTCAGCCTTAACTTGCTGACACGTCAAACATTTCCCCACAAATTCAGTCACTTCTTGCTTAAGATCAGACCACCAAAATTGTTCCCTTAGATCTCTGTACAGCTTAATGCCTCCGGGATGCATAGCATAAGGGCTACTATGCGCCTCCCAAAGAATCCTTTGTCTTAACTCCTTGTCCTTTGGCATACAGACTTTTCCTTTGTAACACAATACTCCTTCATCATTAACGCCATAATCCTTTAATTCCCCGTTCTGCACTTGCTGTAACTTAGCACTTAGATCCTTATCAACCAACTGTCCCTCTTTCACCTCCTTCAGCCATGTGGGCTTGACTTGCAACTCTGCCAACAAGCTTCCATCATCGTACAAACTTAAGTGAGCGAACATAGCCCTTAGATCCGACACAACCTTCCGACTTAGGGCATCAGCTACCACATTCGCCTTGCCCGGATGATATTCTATCGAGCGATCGTAGTCCTTCAACAACTCCACCCACCTTCGTTGCCTCAAGTTCAACTCCTTACGAGTCAACAGATACTTAAGGCTCTTGTGGTCTGTGTAGATCACCGACCTTTCTCCATAGAGGTAGTGCCTCCAAACCTTAAGGGCCAAAACCATCTTGCCGGTTCCAAGTCATGAGTTGGGTAGTTAACCTCATGAGGCCTTAGTTGCCGAGAGACGCATAAGTGACTACTTTTCCTTCTTGCATTAGCACACATCCTAATCCCGTATGCTAAGCGTCACAAGACACCACAAAATCCTTCCCACCTCATTTGAATTAACACTGGAGCCTCCGTCAACACCTTTTAAGGTTGTCAAAGCTCTTCTGTTGCTTATCGGACCATTCAAAGGGTACTTCTTTCCTTAGTAACTTTGTCAAAGCGCGGCTATTGACGAGAATCCTTCTACGAACCTTACGTAATAGCTTCTGCCAAACCTAAGAAACTTGAATCTCACCACGGACCTAGGTGGTTTCTAATCCAACACTGCTTCGATCTTCCTAGGATCCACTCTTATTCCTTCTGCGGATACCACATGCCCTAAGAATTCCACCTCCTTAAGCCAAAATCCACACTTGCTGAATTTGGCATAGAGCTTCTTCTCCTTAACACTTGTAGCACCACTCGGAGATGTTCATCATGCTCCTCTTCAGACTTAGAATACACCAAAATATCGTCGATGAACACAACGACGAACCTATCCAAGTAGGGTTGAAAAACTCGGTTCATCATATCCATGAACGCGGCTGGAGCGTTTGTCAATCCAAACGGCATCACCACAACCTCAAAATGGCCGTATCTTGTCCTAAAAGCGGTCTTATGGATATCTGCCTCCTTCACCTTCAACTGGTGATATCCCGACCTTAAGTCTATCTTTGAGAATACAATGCCCTTTGGTGATCGAACAAGTCATCGATCCTTGGCAAAGGATACTTGTTCTTGATGGTCACTTATTCAATCGACGGTAATCTATGCACATACGCATAGTTACGTCCTTCTTCTTACAAAAGCAGTAGTGGTGCTCCCCATGGAGACACCTTGGGTCGTATGAACCCACGATCCAATAACTCTTGGATTTGAGCCTTGAGCTCAACTAACTCATTTGGCGCCATTCGGTATGGAGCGATTGACACAGGAGCTGTTCCCGGTACTAAGTCTATTCCAAACTCCACCTCCCTATCTGGGGGTATTCCTGGTAATTCCTCCGGAAATACACCTTCAAATTCTTTCACCGTTCTAACTCCACTGACACCTTCTTCCTTTCCACCTAACGCACTTACGAAGGCTAGGAACGCCTTGCACCCTTTCTTAACCATTTTCTCAGCCTTCAACGCCGAAACTATGTTGGACAGGTAGTTTCTTCTCTCTCCGATCATTACTACTACTTCATCCTCCGGGGTCCTTAGTTCCATTAGTTTAGCCGCGCAATCCAACATGGCTAGGTGCTCTACTACTTGATCCATTCCAAGTATAAGTTCAAACTCCCGAAAGGTAGTTCCATTAAGTCAGCCCAAAAGTTCACTCCCTGAATCTCTAGGGGTACATTCCGAAAGATCTTATCCACCACTACAGTTAGGCCTAATGGGCTTACTACAGTCATCTACCTATCAGAAGGTTCAGAGTCTAGGCCTAGTGTTTCCACTACACTACATGCAACATAGGAATGGGTCGAGCCTACATTAATTAGAGAAAAATAGGGCTTGTCAAAAATAAAGAACGCGTGCAGATTATAACGTCCGGCGTGTCTCCATCTTCCCTCCGCGAACCGCATAAACCAAACTGGTTGCCTTGCCTCAAAGATTAGCGGCACCTCGCGCCTTGTGTTCAACGGCCTCTGCCAAAGCACCATTACCTCTGTTACTCGAACCACGACCTCGTTGAGGCTGCGGTCCTCCTCTACCGGTCGACCAACATTACGAGTCTGTTGGTCGGCTTTCATCCGATTGCTTAGGACAATCCTTGATCACATGGTCCTTGGACCCACATCTAAAACATCCTCTGTTTTCTTCCAAGACTCTCCTAAGTGCTTCTTTCCACACACATCACAAGGTCGATGCGCGCCTTACGAACCAACTTGTTGACCTCGCGGCCCATCAACTCTAGGCCTCTTATGAACCTTTCCGGACGTTCCAAAACCTCTTTTGGGCCTATTCCTATCCATAGCCTGCTTTGTAGAATCCTTGATTCCCTCAGCCACCTTGGCCTTTTCTACCAAAGCAGAAAACTCCCGCTCCTGATGCGGTGCTATCAACAGTCTCAGATCATCCCTTAGCCCGTCCTCAAAATGGACACAGCGCTCATGCTCGATTCCGCTTACTCCTCGAGCATATCGGCTCAACCTCGTGAATTCGACCTCATACTCCGCCACGGACTTGTTCCTTTGAACCGGCCCGAAATGCCTTCCTTTGCTCATCGGTATACGGTTCCCACATACTTCTTACGAAATGCTTCCTTAACATATTCCCGAGTCGGATCCTCAACCGTGGCACCATCACGAGCAGTCAACCACCAGCGATACGCTTCATCGCGTATGGTGCCACTATTCCTTTTAATTTCTCCTCGGGGTCAAGTCAAGCTCATCCATGATGCGCTCTGTTGCTTCCAACCGATCTTGCTCGGCTAAACCGGGTGCCACACCCGATACTCCACGAAACATTTCGGCTCCATTAGCTCGAGCCGCTCAGCCTGAACTTACGGGTTCCCAAATTTCCTCCCGCGCTGACCACCAACTCCAAAACTTCAAAGCCACGACCTGCGACACAAGATCATCCCCATCCGAGCTTCTTTGCTCAACACCAACGGTGGGGGTGGTGGTGGCGATGGTATCTCATTGTCGGACCCTTGACCCGATCTAACGGGTTCGACACAAATCATCCTTCCTCTACCTCGTCCACAATGACCATGTCCTCTAGAGCTTATTTCTAACATCGTGATCGATTAAGAAGTTTTATGAATTAGTCTTTGTTTCACTTGATTACCCGCGAAGAAATTTTATGAAAAGAGTTTTAGGAGTGGTTCTTTCGTATGCACACAGTCTTTCCATTCATTCATCCATACATCCATCAAACAGTCATGAACTCTTGTTCATTCAGAGAAAGGTTGTAGTTTTCATTGTTATTGTTTTTTCTTCCACTACCCGTGGGTATTTTAAGTAATTCTATCCTACTGGGGTATTTTAGTAATTTTTCAAAAGGAAAAAGTTACTTGGTGATTTTGTCACAAAGTATTTTGGTATTTTTAAATTTCCGGGGTATTTTGAAAAATTTTGAAATTCAGGGGTATTTCGGTGATTTTAGACCTCGGGGGTATTTTGGTAATTTTTTTTCCAAGCCGGGGTAAATTTGTAAAATCTTATAAATCAGGATATTTCAAAGGTTGCAAAACTTTGAGGGTTCTTTTTGAGAATTGTACTTTTCAAACGGTGATGTTGCAAAAATTTTGGAAATCAGGTCATTTTGGTAATTTTATAAGTTAGGGAAATTTTGAAATTTCCAAAATTCAAGGTATTTTTGATAATTTGCAAATTAGGGTTTTGAACATTGATAAAATAATGAAATTTTGGCAAAAGCTGTTGGGTAGTTGGTCATTTTATAAACCAAGGGTATTTGGTAATTTTACCACTAGGGGTATTTTTGTATAAATCGGAAATCTTTCGGAAAATTTTGTAAAGATGGTTTTCATGAATTTAGAAGAAAGTTTTAAGAATTATAAAACTAGGGTTTTGTTGTTTTTATAAAAACACGGCTAATTCCCTTTCGGGTTTTAGTTATTGTGTTTAGCCTATGACCGAGTCCTCTTGGTCGGGGTGAACAAAGCTACGCACCAGCAGGATTCGAGTGGAGAGGAGGTGAGTCACGCGTGGTGATTAAATACCAAGCTCCCACCGAAACCATTCCTAGACATGCGCACAGAGGTTGCCACACCCCACCGAGCCCTGCGGGTTAGGGTGAACCGAAGCTACGCACGGGTAGGATTCTGCGAAGAGGAGGTGAGTCACTAGGGCTGCTTAAATACTGTGCTCTTAGGATCCAATCCTAGACATGCGCATTGGGTTACCACACCTAACTTAGTGACTTAGCCATGGGTTTGTTTAACGTTCCTTAAGTCTTATGTGTTTGTGTTTGAGTAGACTAGTCCTAGGGTTCAAGTTCCTATCATGCTATTCTACGTTCCATTCCTTTTCTACCCTTCTAATATTCATTACACATAATCACACAAATAGTTAGGGTACTTACAGTGGATCATGGTCGGAGACTTTAGGTGCCATGCCAGAAAACCTGCTTGTTTCATAAAATATTTTCAAAAAAAACTCATTTGGGCTCGCTTTGAAAACGTTTTGGGCCTTGGCCCACAGGCCGAGAGTTTTAAAACTGGGCACTGATACCAAACTGAAACACCCCAAACCCGGCCCACGAGCTTTGACCAGATTTGGTATGTTCCTCAAGTAAACCGGTTCAAAGTTCTTTTGTCCTTAGGAAAAATTTGTGCGATTTTAAAAAAAAACATTGTTTGGGTTGGGCTTGTGTTGAAAACGAATTCAATTCTTTATATTAAAAATTTTACTTAAACTTTAATAGGTAAAACTCATAATCATAATAAATAGTAATAAATTGAAAACAATTCAACTATGGCCTTATGGCCTTATTACATCAAATAATTTCCAAGTAATTCAAGTACTTAAATAGAAATAGTAGTTCATAAAATAAAAACTTCATGTTGAGCATGGCCACCACAAGTTCTCGCCGTCCCGGTCCATCAACATTCATCACCAAACATGGTCCCACAACGGGTGAGTCAAACGGACTCAATGTGTACACGACACTAAGTCATAATAGAATCGGGCATACAGGAGTTACACCTTCAAAACATAGAATACAAGTTATGATGCATTCCCAAACCCAAACCTAATTGTCCATCCGCTACACACCCCCGTACCAACCATGCACACCGTGGGGACTACTAAGTCAACCCTCCTTCCGCTACACTCCAAATTGCGGTCTTAGGTCACCGCATTCGTGGTCTTAGGTCACCACATTCAGTTTACTGTGGTCTTAGGTCACCACTTTCAGATTACTGTGGTCTTAGGTCACCACTTTCAGATATCACGGTCTTAGGTCACCGTGTTCGTGGTCTTAAGTCACCACATTCACTTCCCCTTTCAAACAAACCCATATGCCCCATATAATAATGATATGCATAAATATGCCAGAGTTCACATTCTTATCATATTCTCATGTTACTAATGACCTTTTTCATATTCTTTGTAGAAGTAGGAAATGTACCTAAGTACTTAGTACCATAACATGGTACCCTAGCCACTTTCATATTCTTAATATCACATATTTTAATAAAACAGGCCATGAAACATATTAAGAAGTAGTGTGGGGTACACACCTGATTTGCTTAACCACTTCACTGAAATCCCGAAATCTGATCTACTGCCTTAGATCTCAAGTTCCTACAATTGATTAATCACTTACTATTTAGCACAAAGCCTATTCGGCTAGAAAACCAAATCCTAGTAGGATTTGTATTCTTAAAGCTTACCTTGGTGTCAATTTGATGATTTAATCAAATCCCAGAAACTCGTATTTTTCCCCTTTGAAATCAGCTAGTCACTAAATCCCTTGAATTGGTTAGTTTTCGGCTTAAAACACATAATAATAGATCTACTACTAAAATAGGCCTTGGCCGAATTTACCTTTGTTCTTACCTTCCAAATCTTAAATCTGAATTGGATCCTTGCTTCTTTATTCTTTGTCGAAATCCCTATGTACCCATGTTAGATCCAATCTAACATTAAATCATAATAATATAGCTTATGGCCGAATGGTATTCATAACTTACCTTAGATCTTAGAAGTTAGAAAGATACCTTCTTGTAGTTGACAATTTCTTAAATCCCAAAACACCCTTCCATAACTCGGCCAAAATCCATAATAGAGATTAGTCCCTAAATTTTAGATAGGTTTAAAATAAAGCCCCTTAAAGAATCGGCCTTGATGACTAGATAATAAAGTTTCGGCTTTTGGGATTTAGTGGAGAAGTCGACTAGAGGTTCTCTTGGGGTATTTGGTTTCCACGAATATAAGGAAAAGAAACTTGAGAATTTTGGCAATGGTGGACTATAGATTCGGCTTGACAAAAGAAAAGAGAAGAGAAGAGAGGAGAGCACTCGAAATTCTGAGAGAGAGGAGGAGGAAGAAAAATTGATGAGTAGCCCTATTTCCTTCCTTTTATAGCCGAAACTACTCCTCAGAATCCCTTACTTGGCCACCACTCTTCATTATTTGATAGCTTTATCTCTTAATTTAAAATAATTAGAGAATAATCCTTTATTATCTCTTCAAAAATAATCCAAATTAAATCCCTTATTTATCACCTTATTAATCGAATATTAAAGAGAATAAAACTCCTCCTTTCTAGAAGGCTTGTGCCGTCCACCTCGAGCTTACGGAAGAAAAATAAAACTTCTTTTATTTGCTTCCCAAGTGACGCGAACCAGTGCCCAACACCTTGCATGTGGCGCCATTTCCAGAGGCCCTAAGTGGCATCTTCAGGCCACTTTTCCAAGCCTGTTTGTGTGTCAAATTTCACAAACTTTTTCTTTTAAGGCCACCTTGCCTTAATTTCCTCTTTTAAACTTTAAAACTCGACATTTCTAAGTCATTTCTAAGTTTCCAAAAATTTTCGTTCGGCTCTGTAAACTTGACATTTTCTTACATTTCCAAGTTTCCAGAAATGTGCACTTTCCTATTTTGAATCATTTCCAAATCATTTCCATCCATTTTCAGGTTTCCAAAAAATGTTCAAAATTTATTCTTAGTACATAAAACATGTTACTTCGTACAATTAAACCGAAAATGCATAGGCCCTTTTCAGGATGTTACACACATTTAGTATGCTTTTGGATGATTTAAGCCCTAATTTGTGTAAAAAGGTACTCTTAATCCTTTCTTTTCATGTCTTATACTCAAGAAAGCACCCAAAGATGAAAAGAACGAGAAACGAGCTTAAAACGGGACAAATGGGCCAAAGCATGAAATCAGCACGGCCTGGACTTCAAGCCACACGGCCATGCCACCATTCCTACTAGAACACGGCCTTACCACGACTTACACGGTCGTGCCTCATTCAACAGTCTCGAACACGACCTAGCCGCGACTTACACGGGCGTGTGCCATGGCCGTGCCTCTGTCGTGGAGAAGAGCAATTCCATTCGGGAAAGGATACTTAGGGAGAAAGAAACGTGTTTCAAAAGCCTATAAATACACCCTAGGTACCAGTTGAAAGGGGGCGGAAAGCTAGGCTAAAAAGCCAAGCCGAAAAGGTCAGATTTGTGGGAATCACTCGAAGATAGCCAGTCAGTCCATCTCAAGAAGCCGGAATTCTACTCAAGACGGAGGATCTCTTCTTCAATCCCTTCAGGGGGTTTTAGGGATTTCTTATGTTTTGTGCTATCTTTTCTCTTGAGATGTTTTCATTTATTGTTATGAACTAAACCTTCGGATACCCGAAGGGGATGAAACCTATGATGAATCTTGTTATTTGATTTTTGAATTATATGATAATAACTTAGTTTGTTCTTAATTGTGTGAACTTAATCCAAATCTAATGTGCTTAGGTGGAGGAGGAATAGACCCTGCCTAAGAGTAGATCCAACATAATTAAGCGGAGTTGATCGCACGCCTAGAGATAGGGTGACGAGATTTTGCCGGATTAGGGTGAAACCTAATATGGGAGTCCACAGATCGATTTATTGCTATTCTAGGGGGTTATTATAAGCGAACGAGAGTTCCACTAATTAACCTAGGGTTAGATGTTTTTCACCTCGAGAGAGGGTTTAATATACGTTAGGGAGTCTCACGGATCAAACTAAGTAAATAAATCATATGGTTCAAGGTTGGATAACAAATGAAGTCTAAGTGGATTTTTCCTAAGGGTATCGCTTGAGTCAACTGAGTTTTTCCAAAAGTTATTTCTCGAATTCATTCTTTTTTTCTTTGCGTCTTAGCTTAGTAAGAAGATTAGTTTTAGTTTAAACAACCATCACTTTATATTAAGGCTAAATAATAAAAAGGCAATGAGTATTGATACTTTTAGTTCCTTTTAGTTCGATAATTCGGTCTTGCCTAAGCTATACTACTGTTCGATAGGTGCACTTGCCTCAATCGTTGTCAGAGTTAGTTTCCAGGTTCGATCATTCTTTTATAAATTTTAAAACTCTTATTTACAGCGATCATCAAGATACATGATGAGTTGTGTGTTATGGCCTAAATACCTAATGGTTGAATCTTCTAGTAGTCTTGATGTCGAATGGCTAAGTTTGGCTCAATGGTATGGTATGATAATTAGATATAATTATGCATGTATAAGAGTTATTGAGGATGCATATTGAATGTGACGCTGTTTTGAAGAAAAAATTTCTAAGTGTTGTGAACTTTTCCAAAGTTATCGGTTTAGTCTCGAACCGCTTCCAAAGCATGTTTTGGGCGTAGGTCCATATTAGGGATTCTATGATTGAATATGAAAAGTTTTAAATTTGGATGGAAATTTGTGACTCGAAAATGATCGGTTATATGTGATTAAGTCCGGTAATGCCTCGTACCCTATTCCGGCGACGGATACAGGTCAGGGGTGTTACACCAAACCTGTAGGGTATACTGACTTCTGTAACATGGTCAAGTCACATGCCCGTGTGCTAGGTCGTGTGCCATTTAGCGGGGTATACTGACTTGTGCCACACGGCCAGTCACACCCCCGTGTGTGAGACCGTGTGGAGCATACTGACTTCATTTAATATCAACACCAGGGGACACACGGCCGTGTAGTATGACCATGTGTCGAACACGGCTGAGAAACACGCCTGTGTCTCTGCCCGTGTGGACAATAATAGGCCATTTGCAAGGCCAATTTGCCACCCTTATTCATGCTCACCTAAACAACCAAAAACACAATTCAAACCATATCCATTTCAACCAACTTCAATACTCAATTCAATGCCAAATACCTATTCAAATACTTATCAACTCAACTTCTAAAATCATACTTCACCAAAGCATTTCTCAAGCATTAAACTCCATAAATCAATTTAACCATTTACAACGATATAACCATCACCATTTTCATTCTAAACATGCAAAAATAAGCCATCACCCATGGCTATATATATAGCCAAAACATATGCATTTACAAGCCATTTCTAATAACTAAACACCCAACCATATTAACATCATTTACAAGCCAACTCTCATGGCTATATTCATAACCAAAATACCACAAATAGACTCTACATGCCATATACCATATATACACAACTCAAAAGTACCAAATGGATTTCCGATAGAGCAATGATGTTCCCAACGACTCCCGGATCAGAGCTAGCCTTGATTCACTATAAAACATAGAAAAGTACACAAAGTACGCTTCATAGTTTAGTAAGTTCATACTAAATATACTCAATAATTCATAAAATACAATTCATCAATTTGAACAAGTTAATGTATCATTCATGATAATATCAAACCTTTCATAAACTTATTCATACACTAATATGCAAAGTCATAATATTTTCTATTTGATCTTCATACTTACATGTACAAGCCTGTACAAATTCATAACGAACTCATACATTCCCGTAGCACTGTCGAATACTTGATGTTTCTCACACTAAGTGCCATCGCATAGCCGAAGCTATTATAATTCTGCACACTAAGTGCCTTACTTGATGTTTCGTACACTAAGTGCCATCGCATAGCCGAACTCTGCACACTAAGTGCCTTACTCGATGTTTCGCACACTAAGTGCAATATATAACCGAAGCTATCTCAAATCGCACACTAAGTGCTAAACATTGTCAATTTATCATCGAACATGACCGTAGTCTCGTATATACAATTTATGCAATATCAAAGTGTTAAAAGCATAATTGTAACAATGTTTATCGCGTACGAACTTACCTCGAATGCTAAAACGACGAATCGAGTCGTTTAGTCAATCACTTTCGTTTTTCCCTGATCCTGATCTGAATTCCTCTTTTTCTTGATCTAAATGTATTCAAAATTAACTTATTCAATCTCATATTCATTCAATTTAGTCCAAATCACACTTTAAAGTACTTTTACACTTTTACCCCTAAATTTTCACATTTTCACAATTTAGTCCTTATTTCACAATTACACAAAATTCACATAATTCAATAAGACCCATGCTTGGAAAAATTACCATAATGCCCCTAGCAGCCCAAAACTTTCATTTATTTCACATTTTAACCACTCAATTTGCATATTTCACAATTTAATCCCTATTATGCATTTTTATCAAAAATCACTTTACAAAACATGTAAAACTATCATCAAGCCTTCAAAAACTATCATCAAACTTCAAAGAACACATAGATTCAATAATGGAAACTCTCAAAATCTTTAACAATTTTGGAATCTAAGGTATGGGCTAGCTAGAACACGAAGCAACGATCACAAAAACATAGAAATCATCAAAAACCGAGATAAAATCGTACCTTAATCAAGCTAGGAGTGTGCCGAATGCTAGAACCCTAGAATAGCTTTCTCTTCTCTTCAATAATCGGTTATGAAGAAGATGATAGCTTAAAATTATTTTATTTCTTTTGTTTAATAACATTAATACATGAATTACTATATTAACCTTAGTAATAAAACATTTAAAACCAATAATGGTTGTCCATAATTGTCCACTAATATAATCAATGGTACAGTTACCACTTAAGGACCTTAACATTAAGGTTCTATAGCTATTAAACATTTTTAGCTATTAGAACTCCACTTTTACACTTTACGCGATTTAGTCTTTTTTCTCGAATTAATCATCCAAATGATAAATTTAGCTCACTAAATTTTCACACATATCAAATAACATGCTGTAAACACATAAAATAAAATTAAAATAATTTTTCTCCATCAGATTTGTGTTTCCAAAACCACTGTTCTGATTTAGCTAAAACCGGGCTGTTACATTAGGGGCCAAATTGAGGCCTAAAGCTGAGTTAATGTACTTAGTGAGTGTGCAGGAAACCATCAAAGGGTGTAGAAAATCAATACTGGTCGCTGTGTTGCAACACAAGAAGTTTGATGTTGCAACATAGGGAGCAGAATTTAAGAATCTTGAGACTGCCTTTGGTGTCGCGACATACTGTAACGCACAGGTTTGTGCAAGTGTACACTGTTGTTATCAAGTAATAAGTAAGTATCGAGTTATCGTCTCCACAGAGATTGTATTTGTGTCAAATCACTTAATTGTAAAATTATATTAACAACTTGGTAAATAAAAACACAATATGATTGAGAAGCGATATACTAAACTAAATGCAATGATCCTCAATGCAAATTATCCTAAATATGCGAACTATATGAATGAAATAGATTTTAGCAAAATTAAACACAATTTGCAACAATTATATCATAAATAGGCTAGGACAATTACTTTAATTAAACTCAATTTATTATCAACATGCTTAATAACATTCAGAAAAACATTCCATGGCAACTTGATCTTTCATGAGTTTGGAAACCACATTAGGTCCTTTCGGAATCTTTTACTTAGTAAATATGCATTTTATTGATCCTTATTTACTAAGGGTTTCTTAGCGTTCATGTGAGGTAACAGGGACGTGTTAGGTTTGAAACAGTTTAATCATACAAATCTAACAACTATGCAGATAATAGAGCTTGGTTAGAGTTATTATACAACCTGCAGTTTACTCGGGTTAGGATCTAAATTGAGCAAGCACATTTCAATTATGTGTCCACTAGCCGTCATCTGGTTAGGATCGCTCAGCTAATTCAGGTGCATTTCAATCACATATGAACGAAATACAGACTTGATTTTAATTGAAAACATGATCGATTGAGGCACAAACATTATAAGCATGAATCAAATAAATATTATTTAATCAAAGCAATCATCCTAGCTTAAATAAATTTAAGCTAACATTGTAGTAAACAAGAACAAAGAACACATAGCAAACATTTTCAGTTTAAATCAAAGAAAAGAAAGATTAAACCCAAATCAAAGTAGCTGTCACCCAAGACTCTGATCGACGAGGCTCCTTCGCTCCTTCACTTTGCTCCTTTGTTGATGGCTCTTTAAGGTGGCCAACCAAGGGCTTTTTAAGAGGCTTAATTGCTAAAATCTCTATGAAGAGATGATGCTAAGCGTGGGGAATGGAAAATGCTAAAGAGAATTGAGAGAAAAGAGAGAATGATGAGGGATGAGGGATGATTAGGAATGGTGAAATGAAGTCTTATTTATAAGTGAAGAGAGGAGAGTTGTTTGCTAAAAATAGAGAGGTTTTAGTCTCTTCAAGCTTCTTCAATGAGTTTTCGGCCATGATTAGTGGATTTTGAGTTGAATTTTTCTTGGTTTTTAAGCAATTTAAATGCCATAACAACTCAGGACTGAGACTCGGTCAAATGTAAATCTTCGGGCAAATCTCTAATTTCTTCAACATTGCAAGGACCTTGTGTAATTAAACCAAAAAGTGGTTTATGTGGACAGCCATGTGTAGCCGAAATTGGGTTGACTTGGTCTTCAATTTGGATGGTTCTTGTAATCCAACAAAGCTATCAGACCTGTCCAAAATAAATCAATAAATTAAAGGACCAAAGAATAAAATAATTAATTAATTAAAGCACAAATTATTAATGAAATATTTTAAAATGAATTATTAAATATAATTTTATATTTTATTATTTAATTCAATCATGCATGGCCCATTTTATGTCTTAAAAATATAATATGCTCAAATAAATATAAAATAAGCCATTTTATGTATGAAGACTATATAATAAAGCATAAAATCTCATTTTAATAATTTCTATGTCCTAATTACATATTTTCACATATTTCATTAATTTATTAAACAATTACTTAGTTTTAACAACGAATTTAAGTAAAAAGGTGATAAATTGCATAGGAAAAATCCTATATATTTTTCAGTTTACACATACCCCTAAAGCTACCCTGAACCTGAGCATACTGTAACGGGGATTATGCAAGTGTACGTAGTTATTCAAGTAATAAGTAAAAATGAGTTATTGTCTCCACAGGGACTGTATAAGCTTAATCAATTAATTGCAAAATTATAAATTCACAATTTGATGTAAAACTCAATAGTTTGGATGGTGATGACTAAGTAATTAATTAGATGTAAAGATTGATCCCTATGCAATTCTAATCTAGATGCAATTTACCTAAATGTATGAATGAATGACTTTAGCAACAAAAACATTCAACATTACATGGGCTAGGATAATCATATTAATCAATTCAATTTGCCTTTCATTTTACTGATCATATTAACTAAGGATTTCTTGTAACATCCCTAACCCGTAACCATCACCGGTTTAGGGTTAAGAGGCGTTACCGGACAATCAGAAACTTTTACAGACATTTCATAATATAATTTATCAAATCCAATCAAAATGTCCCTTTAATAGGTCAACGCGACCTTAAACATACTTTAGAATAGGGCCGGGACTAAACCAAACACATACGAAAGTTCTCAGAAATTTAAAAATTTTTCAAAGTTACAGAAGTCACACGCCCGTGTGGGCAGGCCGTGTGCCTCCCACGGCTTCAGACACGCCCGTGTGTCTAAGCCGTGTCAAAACAGGGCATACACACTGACTTGATGACACGACCTGAGACACGCCCGTGTGCCTCACCCGTGGTCGAGCCTGACATGATTTTGAAATGCAACCACGAGGGACACGGTTGAGCCACACGCCCGTGTGCTCAACCGTGTAGGCAATTATAGGCCATTTGCAAGGCCAAATTGTCACCCTCACATTGGGTCATCCCTACAACCACACATGAGCATCAATCCAAAAATAATTGGCATCCAAAAACATACCATATGATCATCATATCATCTCATTCTGTAACATCCTAGAATTATGGGTTCTACATTTTATGTTTTTCTGTGTGTTGGGCTTGTTCTGCTTGTCTTTTGGATGTGTTTGGGGGTCCTGGGGAGGCTCTGGGTCAAGCCAGAGCCTTGGTGAAATTTTGCTTTCTGGGCACTTTAGGGGGGGAGAGCTGGTTGAAGCAGGCCTTAAGAATATTTGCTTGTATTTGTTTGTACAAAAAGGAGTATGGTGTGGTGGTAAGGTGACGCCACTTAAGGAGAAGGGGAGTGGCGTCACAAGGGAGCAGTAGGAGGGAAGGAGTTCGAGCTTCATCAGCAGCAAGTGGGAGCTTTAATTTTTTTTTTGTGCTCAAGGTAGTGAAGTGTTAGCATTCGGTTTGGACTCTTCAAAGGAGGGTGTTGACTGGGTCAAAGCATTTGAATGGAGGGTGTGGAGGAGTTTGTGGAAGAAGACTTGGTCTACTAATTCAAAATGAGTGGAGGGGAGTGAAAATAGGAGCAAAACAGGGGACTTGGAGTTGGTGGAGGTGTTGGCCGAATGTGGGGAGCTTGAGGAGGGGGAATTTCGGTTTAGTGCTAGGATAGGTGAGTGTGCCGAAAATTCCATAGGTCTTAGGCTATTGTTTCATTTCATTTTAGCACATTCGGTCATTAAGGGGGGTGAGTGCCGATTTTTGCAAGTCTCCTTGAGTTCTCTCTTTTCTCTCATTCAGTTTCCCTATTTCTCTGTGCCGAAACTATCAGTTTTTCGATTCATCTCTTTTGCTCTTTTGACTCTAGCCGAAAGTGGTGTGACCATTCAGGTATTTCTTCCTCTTTTCCTTTTCTTTCTACTTCTTCTGTTTCTTTAGCCGAATCCCCTTTCATCTCTTAGCCGAATATTTGGTTTCCCTCTATCTCTTCCCCTTTTCTTTTCAAAAGCCGAAACCCTCCCTAATCTCATCTCTTCTTTAGTCAAACTCGGGGTGTCTCCTATTATTTTTGCCAGTGCCGAATTTCCTAGGTTTCCATTTGGCTCTTTTGTGGAATCAAGGTAAGACTCTTTTCTTTTTGTCTTTGTTATGACCATTCTTTTCACTCTCTTTCTTTCAAAATGAAGCCGAATCTATCCTTGTAAACAACTAAACTCGTTTCTTCCATTCTGTGCCTCTTGGCCGAATATCAGGAAACAAGGTGCTAGGAATCTTAGGCCGCAAGAAGTCTGTACAACCGGATTCTGTTGGTTAAGGTAAGGAGTTTCTTTAGTCTTATATGATTAGTCTCTCTTCCATTTTACTCGGCTTTAATCAAATCTTTTGGTTAGCCAATCAAAGGGTTCTCTTTGAGTATTGATCAAGGTTTTTCATCATGGACATGAGTGCTAGCCGATCCAAGGAGAGTGCGTTTAAGGAGCCTGAGGGTAGTGTGCGAGTAGTCGCCAACCCGTCATTCAAACGACGTGCTGTGTCGACGGTTCGAGACTTTCCGCCAGGCTGTGGTAGGGAGCCGACATCTGCCTGGGATAGACAAGTAGCCGTTATCCCTGCTAGTGAGAGCGTCAACGTAGAGAGTTTAGTTTTACGCGTAATCAGGTGTGTAACGCTCACACTTTACTTTAGTAATTTTGTTAATAATCGAGTTGGTGAAAGTCAAACGCATCGCTTAGATAGTCGAGATACCCTCGTGGGTAAGGTTGGAGATACCGGGTAAGTACTTATGTGGTTCTATTTTTTGAAAGTATATATGTATGATACAATTCACCGCTGTGCTTTTGAAGCATGTTTGCATTCATTTCAGTATGTTAACATGTGCATGGGCTTGGGATGTGATATAAAAGGGGAAGTGTTATTTAGGGACTGTCACAGTGGTTTGGTACCACAGTGGGTTGGCCCCACATATCTTATTCAGTGACTATGTCTCAATGGTTTGGTACCACGGTGGTTTGACACCACACATGTATGTAATGCAGTGACTTGTCTCAGTGGTTTGGTACCACAGTGGGTTGGCCCCACGTATATTTATCAGGGATTGTCACAGAGGTTTGGTACCAAGGTGGGTTGGCCCCACACATATAATTAGTGACTCTGTCGCAGTGATCTGGTATCATGGTGGTCTGGAACCACAGTGGCTTGGTGCCACGGGTGTTTGGCTGATTCAAGAGATCTAGAGGATGGAAAACTAGGTTGGGCTGGGCTGCATTGCATACATTCTTATTATGCCATATTGTGCGGGCTAAGGACCAATGTGCATTGGTGGGCTTAAAGCCCAATTGCGTTATAAGGGGAGTTACACACTAAGTCTTGGTGACTCACCCCTCTTCTTAATTTTGCAGGTAACCCCTAGCTGCGGATTTGGAGCCGAGGCGGACTTGAGGTGGCCATGCGATATTACTTTCTCGTAAATTCGTTTTCTTTATTTTAAACTCATTTTAAATTGGGATTCTGTTATGTAATAAGGCCTCCTAATCTTTAATTTGGGTTTTGGATTTTATGCGGTTATAACTTATCTTATGAGATGCCGAATATAGGGTTTTCTAAAATTAAAATACAAACAATCGTTTTTCCAAAGTGTTAACAAAGGATGACAAGCGAAGGACTGAATAAATCGGAAGTTTTCTTAAAAACCTCAACAGTGTTTTCAAATGACGTGATTTCGAAATTCACTGTTTTCGGCTTTAGTAAAACTAAAATTGTTTACGACTTCGTAGATCGTTTTTAATTAGAAGTTGATAAGATAATCATCTACCAAAATTTTCTTTAGGATTGACTTACTAAACGAAACGTTTCCTCAAAAATTACGATGCTCTGTCGAAAATTTTCAAAACTTCCTTTTCTGTAACATACCAGATTCAGTCGTAACGTATTGACTGGGTTTGGGGTGTTACACATTCAATTTCATTTCCATACGTATCATCTTATATGCCAAATAACTCAACTAATTCACATATAAACTAAGCATGATTCATCCACAACTTACCATCAATAATATGCTAGTTATTCATCAATAAACTTACTATCCATATGACCATTTCATCTACTATCAAGCTATATCAAAACTAGCATCATAGGACATAACTAATCATATATCTAGCCATATCACATGGCTATGTACATATACCAAACATATCTCAAAACAACTAGTCTATACATGCCATATTTAGCTATATACACATTTTCAAAGTACCAAAATATGATTGAGTAGTGTGATGACGATCCTCGACGATTCCCCGAGCCTTTAATAGCTTTGACGATCTATAAAACAGAGCAAACACACACACAGTAAGCTTTCCAAAAGCTTAGTAAGCCATATACAAATAAACTTAATATACAATACACATAGCCACATAAACACAATGACATTAATGTATCTCATTTACAAATTCATAATATCAACCTTGGCTCATTACTTAGCCATTACTTACTCATATTTCCGAACTCAAATATTTCATATGCTCATAACTCATTTAAGCATGTATATCACATATCATCTCATCATTTGCTCATGTTACATTCATTCATATATCACATTTTGGTTCATTGCATCCATATGCATATTTACTCACCTTCCATGCCTATTCAAAACATATACATCAAATGTACCTGAAGCGGATATACAAATCACATAGTCATTCATTTCTCGGACTTGCCCGTTGAACCGATCAGAATCTAATAGGTTACTTGGAATGCTCGGAATAGTTGTACAATGCCAACGTCCCAGACGTGGTCTTACATGTAATCAGATATCGATGCCACTGTCCCAGATAGGGTCTTACACAAATCAATACGATGCCAATGTCCCAGACATGGTCTTACACGTAAATCTCATATCGATGCCAACGTCCCAGACGTGGTCTTACATGAAATCTCGAATCAATGCCAACGTCCCAGATGCGGTCTTACATGATATCACATATCGAACACCTATGTCATGACATACGTTACCCTATCTATTCCTAGGTTCATACGGGACTTCTCGGACATAGATACACTGTCGATACTATCTCGGATTCCAGGTACATAACATCTCGAGCATATTCAACACAGGTTAAATTTCATATATGCACAATTAACTCAATTCAAATGCATTTATTTGTATATCGACTTACCTCGTACGGAAGGAACAGAGATAAACAGCTATTCAATAACTTTCGATTTTCCGCGATCTAAGTCCGTTTTCTTCGGTTCTTGATCTATACATATTCAAATTTAACTCATTTGTTCACTACTTTATTCAATTCAATCCAAAAATACATATTTAGGGCAATTTACAAATTAGCCCTCATATTTTCACATTTTGACAATTTAGTCCCTATTTCACAAAATCACAAAATACACCAAATTTGCTTATACCCATGCTTGGCCGAATATACCCCATGATCATATCAATCCATACATTTCATTTATTTCACAATTTAGTCCCTCAAAATATTATTTTCTCAATTAAGTACAAATTACTCAAATTCATCAAAACTCCAAAAACAAAACTTGTTAATCAAACACATATCTTTCATATTTCATCCTCAAACATCATAAAACTCATGAATTCATCAATGGCTCATTTCAAAATCATCATCAATTCACAAAATTGAGACGTGGGTTTTGAAGTATACAAAGCAACGATTACAAAAACGTAGAAATTATCAAAAACCGAAAATAAAACATACCTTGACCAAGCTTTAAAAATGGCCGAATGCCCTAACTAATTTTCTTTCTCCTTTCTCTTTGAACATTCGGTCACAAGCCAAAAAGATGAACATGGCTTTTCTTTTTGTTTTGTTTAATAATAACATATATTATTATTTACTAAATTAACCTTTTACTAAACATATAAACATATAAACATTAAGGGCATACTTGTCCTTTGTCATCCACTCTATTAAGGACTTCACATTATAAAGAAATTAACAAATAGGCACTTTTACAAACATCATGCCAATTTTTCATTTAATGCAATTTAATCCTTTTCTCAAATTAAGCACACATACAACAAAATTAATCCACGATACTTTCACACATGCTCAATTATATACTGCAGACACAGAAAATAATATTAAAATATTTTTATGACTCAGACTTGTGGTCCCGAAACCACTATTCCGACTAGGGTCTAAACTGGACTGTTACATTTCTTAGCATTTATGTAAGGTAACATGGGCATTTACGTTTGCAACAGTTTAATTACAGAAACCTAAAAACTATGCAAGGAAATAGAGCTAACTAAAGATTTTACGAACCTCAACTTAGTCGGGTTTAAGGATATAAATTGAGCACTGCACTTTTCAATTATGTGTCTACTAGCAGTCGTCTGGTTAGGATCGCTCAACTAATTCAAGTGCACCCAATCACGTATGAATGAAATGCATCATGATATTAATTAAATACATGATAGACTGTGGCCTAAACATGTTAAACATGAATAAAATAGATCTTATTGAATTAACATAATCATCCTAGCAAATAGGATTTAAAACTTCATAGTTGATGTCAGAAACAACAAAATCAAAGCAAACATGATTAAAATAAATAACAAGAGGAAAGAGTAAACACTATTCAGTTCAGTAGCCTTTCGGATATATTCTGATTGACTAAATTCAGTAGCCTTTCGAATCTATTCTAACTGAGGCGCTCTTTTGTTCTTATTGATTCTTCGTTTGCTAAGTGTTTAAGGGGTAGCCGACTAAGGAGTGCTTTTGAGAAAGCTTTTGAGGCTAAAGCATGGAGGAGGGATGGACGGCTATGCAATGGAAGGAAAAGGGAAATGGAATGCTAATGAGAGAAGAGAAATGAGTGTTGAGGGATGATTGATGACTAAGGGATGTCAAGGTATTTATAGGTGAAGGTAAAGGTTTGAGTTTACTAAAAATAGGTATAAATTTCCTTCGTGCCCTCTGTCATGGGGCTGGCCATGCTTCAAGGAAAAAGGGATAACCAAGTCTTCTCCATTTGAATTTCAAATTCAAGCTAAAAATAGCTAGAGAGTGGACGATTTCAATAAATTTTCCAACTGTAAGGACCTTCAATTAATTATCCCAAAATGTATTTTGGGCAGCCACCTTTAAGTTCCAAATTTGAGCTCTTAGTTCCCCTTGTTGGACGTTTCTTTAGTCCAAAACTTAACAGACATGTCCATCTTTCATCACCTTCTTTATTGGGTCAAGTAGTCAACCTCATGCCCCAAATTGCATGGTCTTGCCGTCCACATGGATAACTTGTACATGTCCATGTTTTATTTATTTAAATCATGTCTCCAATAGACCTCCTACATAGTGAAAAATACATACATTAATAAATTAACATGAATTAATATAAAATATGCATGAAAATCATGTAATTAAGCATTATTTTACATACTTTCTAAATTCATGTCTAAAATTACTAATTAAGTAAAATTCACTTATTTCAATAATAATTACTCAAGATAAACACATTTATTAAGTAAAAAGGTGGTAAAACTATATAGAAAAACCCTATATAATTTCGAGTTTACACATACTGCCTTCGATGTCCTGACATAGGCACTATGGTATCGCGACATCGATCCATTTCAGGAAACATTTACAAGCTAGGGGCGTTTTGGTCCGCATAATCAAAAGTTAAACACGAGAGCGCCAGCTGACCTAGGGTTGAGGACGATGGCAACCCTAACTTTATAAATAGGCTCTCAAACACTTGTTAAAGGAAAGCTTTTCATGTTATTAGTTTCCTTTGTAAAATTTAGTTTTTAGTTTATTTTTCTTTCTCTTAGGGTTTAGACTTCTTTTCAGTTATTTTCATTCGTGTCCTTTGAAGAACTTGACTTGTAGACGCAATCAAATGTTTGAGGATTTCAGAACTTCATATATCAAATACAAACAGGATTCTCTAAACTCTACTCTTGTTTTATTCTTTATGCATATATTCAATATCAAGTTTATGATGTTTATTGATTCCATGAGGAACTAATCCTCTTATGGGGGATTAGCGAGTGAAGGTATGAATAATTAATTATTTTGTAGGGATTTCTTAATGGATCATGTCACATCCCATTTTCTTAATTAATTTTAATTCAGTAAAGAGGCTGAAATTGCTAGCTCTTATGTCTTAAAATTATTCCCGCATTGTTGAACACAAGGAAGTGTAGTGGTCAAGTGGTTAAGTGCTCCTTAACTATCCTTGAAGTCCCTAGTTTGAACCCATACGTGACCATTTTTTTATCTAATTTTAACACTTTATTAGCTTGTGCATTCAAGCCTTTGTCATCCACCTATGTTGCCATATAAAGAGGATCCCTCCATTAGCAAGTCAAACTTGCATTTTTATGTGAAACATATCCCCCTTGTTGCTCATATGTTCCCTCACCTTTCCCATTCCTCACCCTTACCAAAAGTGCAAGTGTTGACCACCAAAAACACCCTAGTCGGCCATACACCCCCATTTCCACCATTTTATTCTTTTTCTTTCTCCTCTCCAGTCTTCTTTTCTATCTATTGACAACCACCACCACCCTTTTTTTATTTCTCTTTTACCGGTGACTGATTTCATCCTTTTTTATTTCTCTTTCTTTGTCGATTACCCTAGTGACTAAAACATATATTTTATTTTATTTTATTAGATTATTTTAGATTATCCAACAACCAATTTTGCTCTATTTTTGTTCCTTTGATCATCTTGTAACGAAACAAGCGTAAGTGGAGTTTCAAGGTTAAAAATTCTTTGTCCTAGAATTATTGTGACATGGCTGAATGGTATAGGGCCTAGAGATTTCATATTCAATTTTATTATTTCGAAAATCTGAAGCACTAACATGATCTCATGTCAACGTGAAGGACCGAACAACAATTTTTCGAGAAACCAATAGTGTGACAGTGCAAGAGTGACGAATCCAAGCATTCGGATTGAGGATTTACGACTGGGACTAGATCCAAACAAGACTTCTACAAGGGAGCGTGTGGTGTAGATTTATTTAAGGTGTGAGATCTAACTCTCGTTTTATGAGAGATATAATGTTATTTACTTTAATAAAATGTTATGTAATTAATTAATTTGTGAGTACATTAAGTACTCGAGTGGGGTTGAAAAACTTAATCAAAGATGAATCCAAGTAAGTGTCCTAAACTAGTAAGTGTTGTGAAAAATCCATGATTTGTGATATGTGATATATGTAATGTTGATCTTAACTCTGTGTTATGGCATTTATGGCTAGTTTGATATGTGATGATCTAAACATGTGATATATGTATGTATATATTAATATCCATGTTTTAATATCCATATGTATATTAAAGCATGCTAAAGTGAAAACTATGTGATATGTGAAAATGTGAGCATGATACATGCATATGTGTTAAAATCGAGAAATATGAGTTATGGGCATGAATATGTAAAAAAGTGAAAAGTGAAACATGTGTGTTAAAATGGCCATATCACATGCATGGGGTGGGATTGTGAAAGGAGGAACCTATGTGGCTATTTAACTTTGATTATGTAGTCGTTATCGACAATTATGTGGTGGCTTGTCCATGATGTGTTATGTGACCGTTTATCAGTATCTATATGGTGGCTTGTCCACAAATGGTGTGTTATCGGATGGACGAGTTCTGGGGAACTTGATATTGGTGTGTAGCAGAGATAGGTAGGAAATCCTTTGAAATGTGCATGATTACATAAGCATAACTTGTTATTTTCATTAAATATGATGATATGTGAATTCTGTGAAAGTTATATTTATGATAATTTGGATGTGTTATGCTACCTGTTGAAATATATGTTTGTGACGATCTCACATTTTACCTTTTAAAGCTCACCCATGTTATGTGTGTATCTCAAGAAATTCTCGTAATTGAGGCTCAAATTTGGATCTTCGGAGGGGCTCTCGGATTAATGATCTCTTGGTCATGGTTTTTTTTTAATAATGTGGGACTTTTACTTAATTAATTTTAATTTAGCAAAGAGGGTGAAACTTCTAGGTCTTATGTCTTAAGATTATTCGCGTATTATTAAACACAAAGAAGTGTAATGGTCAAGTGGCTATGTGCTCTGTAGCTATCCTTGAAGTCCCTAGTTCGAACCCTTATGTGTCCAATTTTTTTTTTTTATTTTATGCACTTTATTAGCTTATGCATTCAAGCCTTTGCCATCCCCCTTATTACTCCTATGTTCCCTCACCTTTCCCATTCCTCACCCTTACCAAAAGTGCTAGTGCTGACCACCAAAAACACCCTAGCCGGCCGTACACCGCTATTTCCACAATTTTATTCTTTCTCTTTCTCCTCTCCACCCTTCTTTTCTCTCTTTGGACAACCACCACCACCCCCTTTTTCCTTTTCTCCATCGTAAGCTTATTTGTACCACTACATCACCACCATCCACAACCAACCTCTACTTCCCTTTTCCTTTCGCCCCCCCTCCCCTCTTCCACCGTGCGCCACCGTCAGCTGCCATGGCCACCACCGCAACTACCCGGGCCATCTATTCTTCCACCGTTTTCCTTTTTCTTCTCTCTTTTCTCTCTTTTTTCAATTGAAAGTGACCGAACCCTCCTCCCTACTTGTATTTTTGCACCACCATCGGACCACTGCACCTACTGCTGAACCGCCTCCATCATCGTCGTCGAACCACCATCATCGTTGCCACCGATGACTGATTTCTTCCTTTTTGATTTCTCTTTCTTTTACCGATTACCCTAGTGACTAAAACACATTATTTTTATTTTAGTCGATTATTTTAGATTATCCAACCATCGATTTTGCTCCATTTTCTTTCCTTCGATCATCTTGTAATGAAATAAGCGTAAGTGAAGTTTTGGGATTAAAAATCCTTTGTCCTAAAATTATTGTGACATGGCTGAATGGTATAGGGCCTAGAAACTTCGTATTTAATTTTATTATTTCAAAAATCTTAAGTACTAACATGATCTCGTGTTAACATGAAGGACCGAACAATAATATTTCGAGAAACCAATAGTGTGACATCGCGAGAGTGACGAATCCGAGCATTCGAATTGAGGATTTGCGATCGGGTCTAGATACAAACGAGATTTCTACAAGGGAGCGTACGATTTAGATCTATTTAAGGTGTGGGATCTAACTCTCGTTTTAAGTGAAATATTATGTTATTTACTGTAATAAAATGTTATTTAATTAATTAATTTTTGAGTACATTAAGTACTTGTGTAATATCCCGGGTTAGGGGGCTATTTTTGTCATGGCATGTCTTGCATGTATGTAGTGTGCTGTGTTGTTATTTCGGTGTTTTAGGGGGTTAATTATAGCCTAGGTGTATGCCTGAGTGGTTGGGAGAATTTTAGTTTTTAGGCCTTATAAGAGAGGAGCTGAGGAAGCTGGGGTTTTTATTTTATTTTTGGTGTTTAGTAGCACAAATGAGGAGCTAGCAAAGTGGCAAGGGGGACGCCACATGGAGCTTGGGTGTGACGCCAACTGCAAGGGGGAGGCCTTGTGTTCGAGCTGCGGAGAGGCCACTTTTGTCACTCTTTTTGTGGCATGGAAGGAAGAGGTAGAAAGGCGATTCAAACTCGCCTTGGACTTGGTCTTCTCATTCAAATGGTGGGTGGAGAGGGACTTTAGGAGGTTGACTAGTTCAACCAATTTGAATGTGTGGGTGTGAGTGATTGGGGGGATTTGTCCGATTTGTGGGGTGTTGGAGTGGGGATGTGGACGGTTTGGTTAGTAGGAAGGGAGGTGTGCCGAAATGCACTTCTCACTTTGTGCATTTTCGGCCAAAAGCTTTTGTGAAGCATCTTTTTTTTTTCTTTCTTTTGTCAAAAAGCCACCCGAAATTTCAAGAGATTTTTCCATTCCTCTTCTTTTGCTCAATTGTGCTAAAATCGAGCACTCTCTTCTTCAACCTCCTTTCTCTTTCTTTTGAAACTTTGGTTTGCCGAAACTAACATCTTTCTTGTCATATTTTCATCTCTTTTCTTCTTGAAACCGTGATAGCCGAATCACCCATATGCTCTCCCCATTTCTTGTGTGCCGAAACTACCATCACCTTACTTCTCAAATTTCATTTTCTTTTCCTAAGCTTAATTGCTGAAACTTTGCTCCCATTTCACATTGTTTTCCCTCAAAACCGAAAATAGAGGTGTTAAACACCTTGTGCCGATTCTTTCTTTCTTTGTTTTCAACATAGCCGAATATTTTTCCTTCTCCTAGAAGTCCTATTTTTGGCCGAATATTGGGTGTTGGGTCTTTGGATTGCGAAATCAAGCGGGAGGAGTCATCTTTTTCTGTTAACCGATTGGTGAGTTGGGGGTAAGCGATTGGGTTGTTAGTTCATTCTTTTAATTTCGTTTAATCAGGAGTTGTAAATGATTAACCGTTCTCTTGTGAAGGTGATGGTCCGATATTAACCCCTTTGGTTGAGTGTCTTTGGCCGAATGGTCTTAGTGCCTAATCCTATGTTGGCCGATTGTTGTAGGAGCTAGTAACCGAAGGGGCTTAGAGCGCTTTTGTCAGGATTGTTAAACTCGAGTATACCAGGTGTGTAACTAACACACCCTCTACTTAGTAATGTTGTTAATAAACTTGATTGCTTATTAAGATTGAAGCAAAGGTGAAGGATAATTGGATACCCAAAAAGGGTATGTGTACGATTGTAAGTCTGTTCTATTGATGAGTATTAATGATAATACATGATATCATGATTTATGTTATGCATGTTATGAGTTGTAATGCTTGATATGTTGGCATGATATGCATGGCTTGTATGAGAGGCATAATCCCATGAGTTGATATGTATGGGTGATACGAGAGGAGGGAAGCGGTGGTATATTGTCTTGACGAGCACCGGTGCTTTGGTAGCACAACTTTGTGACTTTGGGTCACAGAGGTTTGGCACCTCCAGAGGTTTGGTACCTCTCGGCGTCTCGTCCCAGTGGCTCAAGTACCACAGTGGGTTGGGCCCCACAGATGATTATACGGGATTGACGCCAGATGTTTTGGTAACACACGATGGGTTGGCCCCATCACCGATTTGTGACTACGGTCACGGTGCTTTGGTAGCACATTGTGTCTTTGGGACACGGAGGTTTGGCACCTCATTGCGACTTGTCCCCGTGGTTTGACCACCGTGGGTTGGCCCCACTTGAGATATGGGATCGTCTGCGCTAGTGATTTGGTATCACACACGATGGGTTGGCCCCATCATCATTGGATTTGTGACTTGGTCACCAGTGCTTTGGTAGCACATTGTGTCTTTGGGACACCGGTGGTTTGGTACCACAATGACGGATATTGTGTCTTTGGGACACCAGTGTTTTGGTAACACATTGTAACTATATGTCACCGGTGGTTTGGCACCACCAGTGGTTTGGTACCACACGGGTAGAAAAGGCGATATGGATGGTTAGGATTGGGTTGCATTAATTATGTTGCTATGTATGATGTGTGTTAGCATGTGGTTTTATCGGGGCGGGATTTACACATCTGAGTCACTCGACTCACCCTCTCCTTTGACATTTCGGGTGACTCGTGAGACGCGGACATGGAGCCGGTATGGACTCGGGGTGCACATGCCATGCTTTAATAAAGTATTACACAGACTCTACTTTTTGGGTACTTTAGTTTGTCTACTTTTAATTGGGTTTTATTTGGATTTGTAAAAGGCCTTTAAAGTTATGTTTTATGTTGTTTACGCTTTAAGTTGATTTTTGACATGCCTTAACAACGTAACTTGGAATAAGCTTTACTAAAACTTGGAAAGATAATGATTTCAAAATTATAACGCATTGGGTTTTAAACTATGCCATCGGGTATCTGCTTGAGTTTTCATGCTAAACAAATACAACTGGTTTCCAATTCAAACTTGTAATTCTTCTAAGTTAAAAGTGTTTTATGTATCACTAAGAAACTAATGAGGTTTTAAATGGTAATAACTCGTTTTAACTACACATTCTGGCTAAGTTTTCAAAATCTCCGGATTTCAAATATATCAACTGTTTTCAAACAAGTCTACTCAAATTGTCTTCAAAATACACTGTGTTTTCACTAGGCTTTTAAACGGAAACTCTAACTTTTCAAAAATGATCTCCCCGTAGCATACCAGATTCGGACGTGGTGTCTTGTCCGGGTTTGGGGTGTTACAATTGTGGTATCAGAGCCAAGTTCAAAGGCTCGGCTGTGGGCCTGAGGCCCAAAAAGGTTTTCAAAAGTCTGTTTAAGTGTTTGTTTTGAAAGTTTGGTTTGAAAGGCATGGCACCGAGTCTCGGCACCGATTCGCCTGTAAGTACCCGTACTATTACTTGTGATCCGATTGGATATGACATGATTTGATGATTAGCAATGGTATGCTACCTTAGAGATTGAAAGCGATAGGATTACGTGAACTCGCGAGAACAAATCCTCATTAAATATTCATAAGACTTGCTTTTAAACAAGTGGAATAAATCATCGATGCATAAAATTCCTTAACCGGATCGTAGAAAGATTAGACATGAGCACTCGAGGCGGACGTGGTCGTAATACTCGTGGTAGAGGTAGGGGTAGAATGACGGTTTACGAGCCCGTAGGATCCAGGCGGGGTTGAGAAAATGAGATCTGGTTCCGCCACCACCGGAGGTGGTGAGTTCCAAGATCGATCGAGACGACGCAGCGGTGTCACGAGCGATCTTTGCGAGTGTTGGAAAGGGTAGTGGGGCAAGTGGTGGTGCAGAGTCGAAATTGTTCTGAGCGACTCGGAGCTAATGGGGCCGAATTCTTCCGAGGTGTCTGCTGGGGTTGCTCCTAGCACCTGCTTGAATCTTGGGTGGAGGCAACCGAAGCGGATCATGGATGATCCGGACTTTGGTGAAGAAGAAGTGAAGGGTATCGTATCGTTTCTCGGGATGAGTCATATCGGTGGTGGCTCACGGTTCGGGATAGTGTGGCGCAGAGGATTTGACATGGGATTACTTCCGAGTGCATATCAAAAGAAATACATCGGGGCTAGTTACATCGACTCCCAGCGAAAGGCATTTCTGAGGCTTGTTCAGGGGAGTAAATCCGTTGCTGAGTACGAGGCTGAGTTCCTGAAGCTGAGTAGGTATGCCAGAGGCATTGTAGCCACTGAGCATGAGAGGTGTGTTCGTTCGAGGATGGTCCGCGAGGCGAGTTGAGGTTCTTGATTGCTCCTCGCCAGAGCGCGAGTTCTTTGTCTTAGTTGAAAAGGCTAAGGTAGCCGAGGGTGTCAAAGAATCGGTAAGACAGAGCATGGACATGAGTAGGCTTAAGAGGAGCTTCGGGTCTTCTGGTTCGTCGGGTAATCCGCAGAAGAGGGCTAGACCGAGTGGGCAGAATCAGTCTGCTAGGGTTGTTGCTACTAGGCAGGGACCACCGCATTATGTAATCGGTGTGGGAAATCTCATTGGGGTGGTTCTTTGGGTGGAGGAAAAGGTTGCTTGGAGTGTGGGTCTGGAGCATCGCATAAGGGATTGTCCGCGTGGGATGGCGAGGATCGATCCGAGAGTCGGCCGTGTCGGTTTAGAGGTAATGGACCGCCACCGCAGAGGGGCCGTGGTAATGGCAGAGGTGGTTATGGATCTGGTCGGGGCCGTAGAGCACCGGGCAGAGGTGCGTAGTTCGAGGCCAGACGGCTGGATTGGTATATCTTTGCGAGGCGAGAGAGGGCGGCGATGCCGGACGTCATAACCGGTACGTTTTTGATTTTTGGTACTCCTTATACTGCTTTAATTGATGTGGGTTCTACGCACTCTTATGTTGCCAGTAGTATAGTAGAGACAATGGACTTAGACTCTGAGATATCTTCTAGGCAGATGACTGTGATTAGTCCTTTAGGTCACTCTGTAGTGGTAGATAAACTGTTTAGAGATGTACCTCTAGAACTCCAAGGGATAGTATTTCTTCGCTTGATCCGATGGAGCTGCCGTTTGGGAGTTCGATCCGATTCTTGGGATGGATTGTTTGGTTAAGTACCGGCGAGGTTGGATTGCGCGGCCAAGCGCATGGTTCTTAAGACGGTTGATGGTGTTGAGGTGGCTATGATAGGTAATAGGAGAGATTACTTATCAAATGTGATATCTGCTCTGAAAGCGGAGAAGATGGTCGGGAAGGGCGCATGAAAGCGTATGTGGTTCATGTGTATGCCTTGGAGGCTAAAGAGTCTGCTTTGTTGAGAAGGTTCGCATCTTGTTAAGGAATTTGCGGATGTGTTTCACGAGGAACTTCGGGTTTGCCGCCGATCGAGAGGTAGAGTTCGGGATTGATTTGTTACCCGGATTGCGCGGTGTCTATTGCTCCGTATAGGATGGCACCAAAGGAATTGGTGGAGCTTAAGGCTCGAGATCCAGGAGTTATTGGATCGAGGTTTTATCGGGCCAAGTGTTTCGCCGTAAGTGCGCGGTATTATTCGTTAAGAAGAAAGATGGCACGATGCGGATGTGCATAGACTACCGCCAGTTGAACAAGCTGACGATTAAAAACAAGTATCCGTTGCCACGGATAGACGATTTGTTTGATCAGCTGAAGGGTGCTGCGGTATTTTCGAAGATCGACTTGAGGTCTGGGTACCATCAGTTAAAGGTTAAAGGAGGTGATATCCATAAAAGCAAGCGTTTGGACTCGGTATGGACACCACGAATTCCTGGTAATGCCATTCGGGTTGACTAACGCACCAGCAGCGTTTATGGATATGATGAACAGGGTGTTTCAGCAGTATCTAGATCGGTTCGTGGTGGTTTTCATAGACGACATCTTAGTGTACTCAAGGACAGAGGAAGAACATGATGCGCATTTGAGGGTGGTGCTGCAGATTCTGAGGGAAAAGCAACTCTATGCTAAGTTCAGTAAGTGCGAGTTCTGGCTTAGAGAAGTGACGTTCTTGGGTCATGTAGTGTCGGCTGAGGGGATTCGAGTAGATCCTCGTAAGATTGAGGCAGTTTTGGATTGGAAGCCACCGAAGACAGTGGCTGAGATTCGTAGTTTTCTGGGTTTGGCCGGATACTACCGAAGGTTTGTTGAGGGTTTCTCGTTGATAGCAGCGCCGATGACTAAGTTGTTAAGGAAAGAGGTTCCGTTTGTTTGGACTGAGGAACAACAGGAAAGCTTCGATAAGTTAAAGAAGATTTTGACTGAGGCTCCGGTTTTAATTCAACCTGAGGCTGGAAAGGAATACACAGTCTACTGCGATGCATCACATACAGTGCAGGTTGTGTGTTGATGCGGGAAGGTAAGGTAGTGGCTTACGCTTCTAGGCATTTGAGGCCACATGAGGTCAACTATCCGACTTACGATTTGGAGCTAGCGGTGTAGTTTTCGCCTTAAAGATTTGGAGGCACTACTTATATGGAGAGAGATCTATAGTCTATACGGATCATAAGAGTCCAAGTATCTCTCGACTGGAAGGATTTGAATTTGAGGCGTATGAGATGGGTTGAGTTCTTTGAAGGATTACGATCATTCTATTGAGTATCATCGGGCAAGGCTAACGTGGTAGTGAGCGACGCGTTGAGCCGTAAGGTTGTTTCGGACTTAAGAGCATTGTTTGCCCATTTGAGCTTGTATGACGACGGAGTATTTTGGCGAGTTGCAAGTTAAGCCTTCTTGGGTTGAGCGGATCGAGAGAAAAACAGGTTGTTGGATGAGGTTACGAGTGCGCGAAGGTTGCAAGTGCAAGATGGTGGTTTGGAGGGTTACATTTGTCTAGTGACGAGGTTACTGTGTTTTCAAGGTAAGGCTTGTATGCCCAAAGATGTTGAGTCGAGGCGAGAAGATTCTTCAGACGCACATAGCGATCCTCATGCTATGCATCCTGGAGGTAGCAAAATGTATAAGGATCTTAGAGAGCGATTTTGGTGGCCTGGTTTGAAGAAAGAGGTGTGAGTTTGTTGGGAAGTGTCTAACTTGTCACAGGTCAAGGTGAACATCGATTGCCGTCGGGTTTGCTTCACTGTGAAGATTCCGCATGATGGAAGTGGGAAAGGATAACCATGGATTTTGTCGGTGAGGTTACCGCTTACGCCAAGCAAGAAAGATTCGGATTTGGGTAGTGGTGGATCGTCGACTAAATCACTCACTTTATTCCGGTGAGGGTTGACTACTCACTTGTGGTTAGCTAAGCGGTCGTATGTTTCGAGAGATAGTGAGGTTGCACGGTGTGCGGTTTCGATAATCTCGGATAGGGATCCCGAGTTTACGTCAAGGTTCGGAAAGCGTTGCATCGGGCTCACGGGTACTCGTTTGGATTTCAAAGACGGCTTTTCACCCGCATGATCGACGGACAATCGTAGAAAGGGTTATTCGGATCTTAGAGGATATCTTTGAGAGGTTGTGTCTTAGATTTCAGAGGTAGTTGGGAGGAGTTTCTACCGTTAGTGAGTTTGCCTACAACAACGATTTATCAAGCGAGCATCAAGATGGCACCGTATGAGGCGTTGTATGGTAGGAAGTGTCGCTCACCTACGTGTTGGACGGAGTTAGGTGAACGTCAATTGTTGGGACCCGAGTTGGTAGCTGAGACTGAGGACAAGGTTAAAGTGATTCAGGCTCGATTAAAGGAAGCTTCGGACCGGCAGAAGTCTTATGCCGATCTTAAGCGAAGAGATATAGAGTTTCTTTGTTGGGGATCGAGTTTTTCGAAGGTCTCGCCTTGGAAGAAGATCCGAGGTTCGGGAAGAAAGGTAAGCTAAGTCCGAGGTTCATTGGGCCGTATAAGGTGTTGAGACGAGTTGGACCAGTAGCGTATCAGCTTGAGTTGCCAACAGAGCTCAGTCAGATTCATGATGTTTTTCACGTTTCGATGCTTCGGAGGTATCGTTCGGATTCGTCGCATGTGGTAGCAGTGGAAGAGATCGAGGTAAATCCAGACTTGACTATGGAGGAGGAACCTGTGCAAATTCTTGATCGAGATGTGAAGGTTCTGCGTAGGAAATCTGTGCCTTTGGTTAAGGTGCTTTGGCGGAAGCATGGTGTAGAAGAAGCGACATGGGAACCCGAGGATACGATGAGACAGCAATACCCGCAACTCTTTTGATCAGGTAATTTCGAGGCCGAAATTATTTTTAAGGGGGGTAGAACTGTAATATCCCGGGTTAGGGGGCTATTTTTGTCATGGCATGTCTTGCATGTATGTAGTGTGCTGTGTTGTTATTTCGGTGTTTTAGGGGTTAATTATAGCCTAGGTGTATGCACGAGTGGTTGGGAGAATTTTAGTTTTTAGGCCTTATAAGAGAGGAGCTGAGGAAGCTGGGGTTTTTATTTTATTTTTGGTGTTTAGTAGCACAAATGAGGAGCTAGCAAAGTGGCAAGGGGGACGCCACATGGAGCTTGGGTGTGACGCCAACTGCAAGGGGGAGGCCTTGTGTTCGAGCTGCGGAGAGGCCACTTTTGTCACTCTTTTTGACGGCATGGAAGGAAGAGGTAGAAGGCAGTTCAAACTCTGCCTTGGACTTGGTCTTCTCATTCAAATGGTGGGTGGAGAGGGACTTTAGGAGGTTGACTAGTTCAACCAATTTGAATGTGTGGGTGTGAGTGATTGGGGGGATTTGGCCGATTTGTGGGGTGTTGGAGTGGGGATGTGGACGGTTTGGGTAGTAGGAAGGAGGTGTGCCGAAATGCACTTCTCACTTTGTGCATTTTCGGCCAAAAGCTTTTGTGAAGCATCTTTGTTTTTTTCTTTCTTTTGTCAAAAGCCACCCAAATTTCAAGAGATTTTTCCATTCCTCTTCTTTTGCTCAATTGTGCTAAAATCGAGCACTCTCTTCTTCAACCTCCTTTCTCTTTCTTTTGAAACTTTGGTTTGCAGAAACTAACATCTTTCTTGTCATATTTTCATCTCTTTTCTTCTTGAAACCGTGATAGCCGAATCACCCATATGCTCTCCCCATTTCTTGTGTGCCGAAACTACCATCACCTTACTTCTCAAATTTCATTTTCTTTTCCTAAGCTTAATTCTTTGAAACTTTGCTCCCATTTCACATTGTTTTCCCTCAAAACCAGAAAATAGAGGTGTTAAACACCTTGTGCCGATTCTTTCTTTCTTTGTTTTCAACATAGCCGAATATTTTTCCTTCTCCTAGAAGTCCTATTTTTGGCCGAATATTGGGTGTTGGGTCTTTGGATTGCGAAATCAAGCGGGAGGAGTCATCTTTTTCTGTTAACCGATTGGTGAGTTGGGGGTAAGCGATTGGGTTGTTAGTTCATTCTTTTAATTTCGTTTAATCAGGAGTTGTAAATGATTAACCGTTCTCTTGTGAAGGTGATGGTCCGATATTAACCCCTTTGGTTGAGTGTCTTTGGCCGAATGGTCTTAGTGCCTAATCCTATGTTGGCCGATTGTTGTAGGAGCTAGTAAAAAGAAGGGGCTTAGAGCTTTTGTCGGGATTGTTAAACTCGAGTATACCGGTGTGTAACTAACACACCTCTACTTAGTAATGTTGTTAATAAACTTGATTGCTTATTAAGATTGAAACAGTGTGAAGGATAATTGGATACCCAAAAGGGGTATGTGTACGATTCGGTAAGTCTGTTCTATTGATGAGTATTAATGATAATACATGATATCATGATTTATGTTATGCATGTTATGAGTTGTAATGCTTGATATGTTGGCATGATATGCATGGCTTGTATGAGAGGCATAATCCCATGAGTTGATATGTATGGGTGATACGAGAGGAGGAGCAAAGTGGTATATTGTGCCGACGAGCACCGGTGCTTTGGTAGCACAACTTTGTGACTTTGGGTCACCAGAGGTTTGGCACCTCCGGAGGTTTGGTACCTCGCGCGTCGTCCCAGTGGCTCAAGTACCACGAAGGTTGGCCCCACAGATGATTATACGGGATTGACGCCCGGTGTTTTGGTAACACACGATGGGTTGGCCCCATCACGGATTTGTGACTACGGTCACCGGTGCTTTGGTAGCACATTGTGTCTTTGGGACACCAGAGGTTTGGCACCTCATTGCGACTTGTCCCCGTGGTTTGACCACCGTGGGTTGGCCCCACTTGAGATATGGGATCGTCTGCTAGTGATTTGGTATCACACGATGGGTTGGCCCCATCATCATTGGATTTGTGACTTCGGTCACCAGTGCTTTGGTAGCACATTGTGTCTTTGGGACACCAGTGGTTTGGTACCACAATGACGGATATTGTGTCTTTGGGACACGATGTTTTGGTAACACATTGTGACTATATGTCACCAGTGGTTTGGCACCACCAGTGGTTTGGTACCACACGGGGTAGAAAAGGCGATATGGATGGTTAGGATTGGGTTGCATTAATTATGTTGCTATGTATGATGTGTGTTAGCATGTGGTTTTATCGGAGCGGGATTTACACACTGAGTCACTCGACTCACCCTCTCCTTTGACATTTCAGGTGACTCGTAGACGCGGACATGGAGCCGGTATGGACTCGGGGTGCACATGCCATGCTTTAATAAAGTATTACACAGACTCTACTTTTTGGGTACTTTAGTTTGTCTACTTTTAATTGGGTTTTATTTGGATTTGTAAAAGGCCTTTAAAGTTATGTTTTATGTTGTTTACGCTTTAAGTTGATTTTTGACATGCCTTAACAACGTAACTTGGAATAAGCTTTACTAAAACTTGGAAAGATAATGATTTCAAAATTATAACACTTTGGGTTTTAAACTATGCCATCGGGTATCACATCGAGTTTTCATGCTAAACAAATACAACTGGTTTCCAATTCAAACTTGTAATTCTTCTAAGTTAAAAGTGTTTTATGTATCACTAAGAAACTAATGAGGTTTTAAATGGTAATAACTCGCTTTAACTACACATTCGCTAAGTTTTCAAAATCTCCGATTTCAAATATATCAACTGTTTTCAAACAAGTCTACTCAAATTGTCTTCAAAATACACTGTGTTTTCACTAGGCTTTTAAACGGAAACTCTAACTTTTCAAAAATGATCTCCCCGTAGCATACCAGATTCGGACGTGGTGTCTTGTCCGGGTTTGGGGTGTTACAACTTGAGTGGAGTGGAAAAACTCAATCAAAGAGGAATCTAAGTAAGTGCCCTAAACTATTAAGTGTTGTGAAAAATCCATGATTTGTGATATGTGATGTACGTAATGTTGATCTCAACTCTATGTTATGTGATTTATGGCTAGTTTGATATGTGATGATCTAAACATTTGATATATGTATGTGTATGTTAAGATCCATGTTTTAATATAAATATTTATATTAAAGCATGCTAAAGTGAAAACTATGTGATATGTGAAAATGTGAGCATAATCCATGCATATGTATAAAAACCGAGAAATATGACTTACAAGCATGAATATGTGAAAAATGTGAAAAGTGAAACATATGTGTTAAAATGACCATATCATGTGCATGGGGTGGGCTTATGAAAGGAGGAAGCTATATGGCAGTTTAACAGCGATTATGTGGCCGTTATCAACAATTATGCGGTGGATTGTTCACAATGTGTTATGTGATCGTTTATTGGTATCTATGTGGTGGCTTGTCCACAAATGGTATGTGTTATCGGATGGATGAGTTTTGGGGAACTTGATATTGGTGTGTAGCGGAGATGGGTAGGAAATCCTTTGAAATGTGCATTATTACATATGCATAACTTGTTATGTTCATTAAATATGATTATATGTGAATTCTGTGCAAGTTATATTTATGATGATTTGGATGTGTTATGCTACGTGTTGAAATATATGTTTGTGACGATCTCACACTGAGCCTTTTAAAGCTCACCCATGTTATGTGTGTATCTCAGGTAATTCTCGTAATTGAGGCTAGAATTTGGATCTTCGGAGGGGCTCTTGGATTAATGATCTCTTGGTCATAGGGTTTTTTTTTTAATAATGTGAGACTTTTACGAACTATATGAGTTTATTTTGGATTTTTGTTCTGGACTTTAATTTGGGTTTGTGTTAATACTTTTTGGACTTTATTTTTAATTTATGAATTATGGCATGGGATTTCTATTTTTATATTTTGGGATAATATTGCATGAATTGTTGTTATATGATTTTTAAACGAACAATAAATGTTTTAGTGATTATTAGCCACTGCAAATTTGTGATTTAAAAACTAAGTTACAATACGAATATTTTTAATTAAAAAGGGACAAATAAATTTTTATTGAAAGGAACAAGATGTTTTAAAAATGACATATTTTCAAGACAAGTGAGTTTTTCTTTAAAAGAACATTTTGGCCATCTCCATTGCCAATGTAATTACTCATATTGGGCCGTAGCATCTAGGCCTAGTTTGAGGGGTTACAGATCAACTATTCAAGAAAGGAAGAACCTAAACCCTAGGCTTGACAACCTTAGGGATTCATCAAGGTATGAATTAACCCAAATTTGGTATGACCTATCTGTCAACACCCTAACCCCGAACCGATCTGGACTGTGAGGTCAGAAGATAAATAATTCTTCCCGACTAAGTTTTCAGTAGACCTATCAAAAGATCCTGCTGGGGTATTGACTAGTTTATTGAACAAGAAAACCCGAGACTATAGTTGATTATGACTACCAAAGCGAGCTATTCACCCATGTTTACATTTGATCTAATTTATAATCTAGTTTTCCGAAGAATCCTTTTATTTATGTTATTTTTTGTTCTTTAATTATAAAAACCAAAACCCTTTATTTTTCTATCTGTGATATAGTTTATTTAAAATACTAATTAGATCTATTGACGTTTAGGTTAGAATTAATCTAGTACACGCCTCCCTTGGGTACGATCTTCGGAGGACTCACTTACTTTGTTGTAACTATATTACAACTTGACCCGTATACTTACGGACACCGCCTTAATTCCACATTTTTAGTTGCAGTATTCACACTTTGGATGTTAGTACGTCCGGAGGCGGTCAGCGAATAGAATCATTTTTGCGGTGTCCGCCAGGAAAATTATTTTTCAGGGCGCAGATGCCTATCTGGCGTATATCATGGATACGCGTGAATCTAGAAGCGAGATTAGTCAAGTGCCTATTTTGAGAGAGTTTGTGGATGTATTTCCAGAGGAACTTCCTGGTATACCCCCTGAGTGTAACACCCTTTACCCTTATTCGACATCGGAACAGGGTACGAGGCGTTACAAGACTGATACACATGTATTCATACAAAACCGAGACATGAATTTCCACTCCAATTTAAAACTTTTCATAAACCCTCATAACATCCTTTAAACAAGTCTATTAGGCCCAAAACACACCTCAAGAACGGTTCAGAATCAATTCAGATTCTTTAGGAGAACTCTGGAAAGACTCAGAAAAATTCTCATCAAACAGTCCACATGCCCGTGTGGAAGAAGGAACATGCCCGTATGGCATATCACATGCCCATGTTCCACACCCGTGTAGATTTATTTCCCAATTCGAACCTACAGGGATTTTCACATGGCCGGACACACGCCTGTGTCGATGGCCCGTGTCCCTCACACGGCCTAGATACGCCCGTGTCTTAGCCCGTGTGTAAAAACCTTGATATTCTGTTTCTGACATCATCACCCCATAAATGTCACATGGCCAAGGTGCACGCCTGTGTCCTTAGACCGTGTGGTAAATTAAATTCCTATTTTAGATGCAGACTTCACACGGCCTGGGCACACGCCCATGTCCCATAGCCGTGTCTTCCACACGGTGGAGACACATGGCCGTGTCTCAGGACGTGTGGTTACTACTGGGCATTCTAATTTGCCAACTTAGCATGCAGGGGGACACACGACCAAACCACACGCCCATGGGGCAGACCGTGTGTCACACACGGCCTAGACACACGCCCGTGTGCCTATCCGTGTGGACAAGAACAAGGCTATTTGCCAAGCACTTTCTGCCACCCCAACTTGTACAAACATAAACCGTATCAAGCTACCAACTCATTCATGCATAATTAAACCAATTAATCAACCATGCAACTTGCACATTCATGAATAACCTCATCATTTCATAGATTAATAAGAAAGAGCCATCAACTAAGACTAAGTCCCTATACATGCCATACTCAAAATGCTAAATCTAACTATACAAAAATGTGTGGATAGTATGGGTGATCCTCTGACTATCTCCGTATCCCGAGCTGGCTCTACGACACTATAAATCAAGGGAAAAGAGAAGGGAGTAAGCTTTAAGCTTAGTAAGTCTATATGTAAACAATAAACATCATACTACATACTTATCAATCAAGAACATTACATACTAAATAAAAACAATTCCGATCCTCATAACCATACTTACTCATTTCAAACCTTACCACATCCCAAACACATATCATAAAGCATTACTCACATTTACATGCACTTATACCTTGCACTTATCACCACAAAGCCACATGTAATTTCATTTAAACAAGTTTCTCGATGAACACTTCAGAATAATATTAGATACTTGCTGGTTCCGCACACAGCCCACCATCAACAATTCACACGGTGGTATCGTACATAGCCCACCAACAATGATAATTACGGTGGTATCGCACACAGCCCACCAACAATGATAATTACGGTGGTATCGCACACAACCCACCAATATTTACTCATTCATGGATTTTATCCGTATCATTTTTCCTATCCCGAAGGTTCATCCGAGAATTTTCTTCACTTTCTATCATTTTTAATAGATCTCAATAATAATCATTTTCATTCACACAATGCATTAATCAGTAAAACCATACGTAATAAGGATGTATCATTTACACATAAACTTGCCTCGATTCAGAATATGTCAATTTGCAATTTAGTCTGAAACCTTGCCTTTTCCTCGGTCAAGGTTTATTCCACGTTCGTCTTGATCTATAATAACATATTTAATATATTAATTAACCACATTAACCAAATCACTCCACAAATTCTTATTTTGGCAAAATTACCGTTTTGCCCCTAGACTTTTACAAAATTACAATTTTACCCCTAGGTTCGTAAAATGAAATGTGTTCATTTTTCATACACCCAGCCTAGTCGGTTCATATTCCCTCTTATAGCAACTCAAGATTTCAATTATTACACACATTTACTACCTATTTTGCAACCTTTACAAAAAGGTCCTTTAAGGTGTTTTCATGGAAACACCTTTCACAAAAGTTGTATATTAAACCCCCAAAATTCATTTTCTTCCATAAAATTTCAGAAATCAACATGAATACTCACACGAAAAATCCCTAGACTCTCAATCATTTTGAAAAATAGTCCACTCATTAGCTAGATCATGCTACAAGGGTCTCAAAAGTACAAAAATTAACAAGAATGATCACGAAAATCACTTACTAGTAAAGGTTGAAGTTGCTGAAAATTTTCTAGCTTCTAAACCCATTCTCTTGATGATATTTTCAGTGGGAGAAGTAAAAATGGGGAAAAGATGATAGCTTCTTTATTTCATCTTATTTTATTCAATTAAGTCACCAAAACCCACCTAACCATTGACCATGTCTCATCTTTGTCCCTATGGTCGGCCAACACTCTCCCAATGGACTAATTGCACATTAAGGACCTCAAATTTAATATTCTATAGCTATTTGACACCTCTCGCTTGTAAAATAAAACTTTCGCACTTTATGCGATTTAGTCTTTTTTCGTAATTTAGCATGCAATCGCTAAAATTAATTCACCAAAATTTTCAAGCAGTCATATAATCATGCTATAACACATAAAATAATATTAAAAATAATTTCTCCGACCTCGAATTAGTGGTTTCGAAACCACTATTCTGACTAGCCCCAAAATCGGGCTGTTACAACTCTCCCCCTTTAGAGATTTTCGTCCCCGAAAATCTTACCGATAAAGAGGTTCGGGTACTGTTCTCTCATGGCTTCTTCCGTTTCCCACGTAGCCTCTTCCACACCATGTTTTTGCCACAACACTTTCACTAAGGCTATACTTTTATTCCTGAACTGTTTAACCTCTCGAGCTAAAATCTTAATTGGTTCCTCTTCATAGGTCATATCCGATCGTATCTCAATTTCGGTCAGAGGAATCACATGCGAAGGAACGGAACGATATCGTCGCAACATCGACGCATGAAACACGTTGTGTATTCTCTCTAATTTTGCCGGCAGAGCTAACCGATAAGCTACTGGTCCAATCCTTTCAATAACTTCATACGGCCCTATGAATCGCGGACTCAATTTGCCCTTTCGACCAAATCTCTATATTTTCTTCCAAGGGGATACTTTCAGGGATACTTTATCGCCCACTTGAAACTCAATTTCTTTTCTTTTCAAATCCGCGTATGACTTTTGTCGATCTGAAGCATCTTTTAGACTATCACAGATTACTTTCACTTTCTCTTCGGTTTCTCTAACCAAATCAACCCCGTGAATTTGCTTCTCACTAAGCTCGGTCCAATATAATGGAGTCCGACATTTGCGACCATATAATGCTTCGTACGGGGCCATCTGTATACTCGACTGATAACTGTTGTTGTAGACGAATTCGACCAAAGGTAGATATTTTTCCCAACTACTTTCGAACTCTAAAACACAGCACCGAAGCATATCTTCGAGAACTTGAATCACTCTTTCGGATTGACCATCAGTTTGCGGATGGAAAGCGGTACTAAAATTCAATTTCGTACCCAAGGCTTCTTGCAACTTTTTCCAAAACCTCGAAGTAAATCTTGGATCTCTATCCGAGATAATGGACATAGGCACTCCATGTAACGTCACAATTTTGGCAACATACAGCTAAACCAACTTGTCAAGTGAGTAATCAACGCGTACCGGTATAAAGTGAGCCGATTTCGTTAATCTATCAATGATGACCCACACGGCATCTTTCTTTTTCGGAGTCGTAGGTAACCCCATTACAAAGTTCATCGTGATTTGGTCCCACTTCCACTTGGGAACCATCACTGGCTGAAGTAAACTCGAAGTTACTTGATGCCCGGCTTTCACTTGCTGACAGATCAAACACTTTATAACAAACTCGGAGATGTCTCTTTTCATACCCGGCCACCAATACAACTTCTTCAAATCATTATACATTTTTGTTCTACCCGGATGTACTGACAAACAACCATTTTGTGCCTCATGTAATATTTTCTGAATCAACTCATCATCCTTAGGTACACAAACTCTATCACGAAACATCAAACAATCATCTAGGCCAACCCGAAAATCAGAGTTACTTCTCGATTCACACTGAGTTCTCTTAGCTTGCATTTCACTATCATTCCTTTGAGCTTTACAAATATACTGAAGAAATAACGGTCTAGCCCTCAACTCGGCCAATATAGAACCATCTTCAGACAATGCTAATCTCGTACTCATAGCTCTCAAAGCATACAGGGATTTTCTGCTCAAAGCATCTGCAACCACATTTGCTTTCCCTGGATGGTAATCAATTACCAGCTCATAATCTTTCAATAATTCGAGCCACTACCGTTGTCGCAAATTCAAATTTTTTGGCTCATTAGGTACTTCAAACTTTTGTGATCGAAAAAGATTCGGCATTTCCCACCATACAAATAATGAAGCCAAATCTTCAAAGCAAAAACGATGGCAGCCAACTCCAAATCGTGCCTCGGATAATTCTTTTCATGCAGTTTTAGCTGTCTCGAGGCATAAGCTACTACCTTGCCTTCTTGCATCAACACACAACCAAGACCATTCATTGACGCATCACTGTAGATTATAAACTCCTTTCCCGACTCAGGTTGTACCAAAACCGGGGCTTCAGTCAACAATACTTTCAGTTTCTCAAAACTATGTTGGCATCTCTCGGTCCATTCAAACTTGACATCCTTATGTAGCAATCTCGTCATCGGTGTAGCAATCATGGAGAACCCTTTAACGAACCGTCTGTAGTAACCCGCTAAGCCCAAATAGCTCCTAATCTCTGACACATTCCTCGGTGGTTTCCACTCCACAATAGCCGAGATCTTACTCGGATTAACTCTAATTCCATCACTTGACACAATGTGTCCTAAGAATCTGACCTCTCGGAGCCAAAACTCACTCTTGCTAAACTTAGCAAACAACTGCTTGTCTCTTAGAGTCTGCAAAACAGTTCTCAAGTGCCCCACGTGCTCACTCTCATCCCGAGAATAAATTAGTATGCCATCGATATAAACAAGTACAAATTTATCCAAGTACGGTCGAAAAATACAGTTCATTAAATCCATGAATACCGCAGGAGCATTTGTTAAGCCAAAGGGCATGACGAGGAACTCATAATGGCCATACCTCGTCCGAAATGCAGTTTTTGGCACATCTTGCTCCTTAACTCTCAACTGGTAATAGCCAGACCTCAAGTCTATCTTAGAAAACACCGTGGCTCCCTTCAATTGGTCGAACAAATCGTCGATCCTTGGCAAAGGATACTTATTCTTCACTGTCACCTTGTTGAGCTGTCTATAGTCTATACACAGTCTCATTGATCCATCTTTCTTCTTCACAAAAAGTACCAGAGCACCCCACGGTGAAAAGCTCGGTCATGAAAAACCCTTATCCGTTAACTCTTGTAGCTGAACCTTCAACTCTTTTAACTCCAACGGTGCCATCCTATATGGGGCAACCGATATAGGTGCCGTACCCAGAACCAACTCAATGCCAAACTCGACTTCTCTAACTGGAGGCAATCCGGGTAACTCTTCCGGAAACACATCATAATACTCACATACTACAGGTACTGATTCAATCTTTACTTTCAACTCTTGGACATTTAACACAAATGCAAGATAGGACTCATACCCTTTTCTCATACATTTCTCAGCTGCCATAGACGAAATCACTACAGGAAAACTACCCGATTTACCTGATTAAACCCGAATAACATCTCCATTTACACATCCCAGTTCAATAAACTTACTGCCACATTTTACTAAAACATTATGAGCAGTCAACCAATCCATGCCAAGAATTAGGTCAAATTCATCAAACGGTAACAACATGAGATTAGCCGGAAAATAATGACCTCTAATTGTCAAGGGACAATTTCTACACACTTTGTCAACTAGGACATGCTTGCCTAACGGGTTTGACACTTTTATCAGAAATTCTGTAGACTTAACAATCATACTCATGCTAGACACCAATTTCATACAAATATAGGAATTGGTAGACCCCGAATCAATCAAAGCAACAACAGAGATATCATGAAGAGTAAAAGTACCCGTTATCACATCTGGAGATGATGCCTCTTTGCGAGCGCGAATGGCATAAGTCCTTGCAGGTGCTCTACCCTCTGATCTCGCAGCAGAATCTCTAGGCGTACCTCTACTACTAGTCCCACTTCCCGGGTTCCTCTGTGGTCTACCCCTCGAAGGTACATTACTCTCCCTCACTTCTTATTTTCTGTCTTTCTCATCCTTCTCAAACAGTTTCGAATAAATTGGTCTAGTGAACCGCATTTGTAGCAAGCTCGATTATTTCCCCAACACTCCCCAATATGTTGTCTACCACAATTCTGACAGTCGGGTTTATTTGACTTTGCATTGCCCACACTTGCCATCGAGGTGGCTTGAACTCTAGAGCCCGAATATGTGTTACCACGATCTCAGTGTGAATACCCAACTGGTCAGAGGGTTCGTTTCTTCAGACCTCTTTGATTGGGTTTGGAACGACTTACTCATTGGCCTCTTCCTTGCATCTCGGGCCTCAATCATAGTATTTCTCTTTTCCTTATTCAACTCTTCAGCCTTGCAAGCTCTATCGACCAACACCACGAATTCTTTCAACTCTAAAATCTCGAATAACAATCTGATGTCCTCGTTCAATCCATCTTCAAATCTCTTGTACATAATAGCTTCAGTAGATACACACTCTTGAGCGTACTTATTGAGTCTGACAAATTCGCGCTCATACTCTGCCACAAACATTTTTCCTTGCTTCAATTCGAGGAACTCTTTCCGTTTCTGATCAATGAACCGTTGACTTATGTATTTCTTTCGGAACTCTTCTAAGAAGAAATCCCATGTCACTCTCTCCTGGGAACTATAGATGTCAACGTTTTCCACCAGTGGTATGCCGAGTCCCTCAGTAATGATACCACACATTTTAAGCATTCCTCCGACGTGCAAGAAAGTTCATCAAACACCCGCATAGAATTCTCAAGCCAAAACTCTACTTTCTCGGGGTCATCATCTATATTGGCTCTAAATTCCTCGGCCCCTTATTTTCGAATATTATTAACCGGGGGTTTAGTCATTCTTACCAAATCTATACCTTGAGGAACTACGGGAACCGACTGAGGTATAGGAGGGGGTGGAGGAGGTTGAGCATTAGGATTTGCTCAAACGAATTCAGTATACCAGTTACTCATCATGTAGAGAAACGCTTCCCGAGCCTCTTCTCCTTGACCCAAAGTCTCGGGTCTACTTTTCATCGGGCGCGGTCTCTTGTGGCCGGGCCAGGCGCATTACTAGCAAAGATCATCGATGAGTGGCTCGGTCGGGATCCATTTACTATATGAAAACACAGTCTAAAATTGTCAAGAGTCACCACACTATCATAATATATTTATGGCATGTATAGCTAGACTCTCACACACGCTACGGTAGTTAGAGAATCGACCAAACCATAGCTTTGATACAACTAAATGTAACACCCCTTACCCTTATTCGACGATGGAACAGGGTACGAGGCGTTACCAGACTAATACACATGCATTCATACAAAACCGAGACATGACTTTCCACTCAAATTTAAAACTTTTCATAAATCCTCATAACATCCTTTAAACAAGTCTATTAGGCCCAAAACACACCTCAGGAACGGTTCGGAATCAATTGAGATTCTTTAGGAGATTTCTGGAAAGACTTAGAAAAATTCTCATCAAACAGTCCACACGCCCGTGTGGATGAAGGAACACGCCCGTGTGGCATATCACATGCCCGTGTTCCACACCCGTGTAGATTTATTTCCCAATTCGAACCTACAGGGATTTTCACACGGCCAGACACACGCCCGTGTCCATGGCCCATGTCCCTCACATGGCCTAGACATGCCTGTGTCTTAGCCCGTGTGTAAAAACCTTGACATTCTATTTCTGACGTCATCACCCCATAAATGTCACACGGCCAGGGCGCACGCCCGTGTCCTTAGACCGTATGGCAAATTAAATTCCTAATTCAGGTGCAGACTTCACACGGCCTGGGAACATGCCCATGTCCCATAGTTGTGTCTTCCACATGGTGGAGACACACGGCCGTGTCTCAGCCCGTGTGGTTACTACTGGGCATTCTGATTTGCAAACTTAGCATGCAGGGGGACACACGACCAAACCACAAGCCCATGGGGTAGACCGTGTGTTGCACACGGCCTAGACACACGCCCATGTGCCTACTCGTGTGGACAAGAACAAGGCTATTTGCCAAGCACTTTCTGCCACCCCAACTTGTACAAACATAAACTGCATTAACCTACCAACTCATTCATTCATAATTAAACCAATTAATCAACCATGCAACTTGCACATTCATGAATAACCTCATCATGTCATAGATTAATAAGAAAGAGCCATCAACTATGGCCTTATACAAATGAATTCTTCCTCAAATGAGCCAACACATTTGGCCAAAAAAATGTGACATTCAACTAAGACTAAGTCCCTATACATGCCATACTCAAAATGCTAAATCTAACTATACCAAAATGTGTGGATAGTGTGGGTGATCCTCTGACTATCTCCATATCCCGAGCTGCCTCTTTGACACTATAAATCAAGGGAGTAATCTTTAAGCTTAGTAAGTCTATATGTAAACAATAAACTTCATACCATATACTTATCAATCAACAACATTACATACTAAATAAAAATAATTCTTATCCTCATAACCATACTTACTCATTTGAAACCTTACCACATCCCAAACACATATCGTAAAGCATTGCTCACATTTACACGCACTTATACCCTGCACTTATCACCACAAAGCCACATGTAATTTCATTTAAACAAGTTTCTCGATGAACACTTCGGAATAATATTAGATACTTGGTGGTTTCGCACACAGCCCACCATCAATAATTCACACGGTGGTATCGCACCCAGCCCACCAACAATGATAATTACGGTGGTATCCCACACAGCCCACCAACAATGATAATCACGATGGTATCACACACAGCCCACCAACAATAATAATTACGGTGGTATCGCACATAGCCCACCAATATTTACTCATTCATGGATTTTATCCGTATCATTTTTCCCATCCCGAAGGTTCATTCGAGAATTTCCTCACTTTCTATCATTTTTAATAGATCTCAATAATAACCATTTGCATTCACACAATGCATTAAAAAGTAAAAAAATACTTAATAAGGATGTATCATTTACACATAAACTTACCTCGATTCAAAATATGTCAATTTGCAATTTAGTTTGAAACCTTGCCTTTTCCTCGGTCAAGGTTCATTCCACGTTCTTCTTGATCTATGATGACATATTTAATATATTAATTAACCACATTAGCCAAATCACTCCACAAATTCTTATTTTGGCAAAATTACCGTTTTACCCCTAGACTTTTACAAAATTACAATTTTATCCCTAGGCTCGTAAAATGAAATGTGTTCATTTTTCATACACCCAAGCCTAGCCGATTCATATTCCCTCTTATAGAAACTCAAGATTTCAATTATTACACACATTTACTACCTATTTTGCAACCTTTACAAAAAGGTCCTTTTAGGTGTTTTCATGGAAACACCTTTCACAAAAGTTGTATATTCAACCCCCAAAATTCATTTTCCTCCATAAAATTTTAGAAATAAACATGAATACTCACATGGAAAATCCCTAGACTCTCAGTCATTTTTCAAAATAGTCCCCTCATTAGCTAGATCATGCTACAAGCGTCTCAAAAGTATAAAAATTAACAAGAATGATCACCAAAATCAGTTACTAGTAAAGGTTGAAATTGCTGAAATTTTTCAAGACTCTAAACCCCTTCTCTTGACGATATTTACGGTGGAAGAAGAAGTAAAAATGGGGAAAAGATGATAGCTTCTTTATTTTATCTTATTTTATTCAATTAAGTCACCAAAACCCACCTAACCATTGACCATGTCTCATCTTTGTCCCTATGGCCGGCCAACACTCTCCAAATGGCCTAATTGAACATTAAGGACCTCTAATTTAATATTTTATAGCTATTTGACACCTCTAGCTTGTAAAATAAAACTTTTGCACTTTATGCGATTTAGTCCTTTTTCGTAATTTAGCATGCAATCGCTAAAATTAATTCACCAAAATATTCATGCACTCATATAATCATGCTATAATGAAACACCCCACATACGGCCCACGAGCCTTGACCGAATCTGGTATGCTCCTCGAAGAAAACCGATTCAAAATTCATTTGTTACTTTGGAAAATGGCGTGTTTTGAAAGAAAGATTGTTTTGAGTTGGGCTCGAGTAGAAAACAAAATCGTTTTATAATGAAAACCTTTTTTTCAATTTTAGGTGATAGAACGTATAGAGTACACTTAGAATAAATTACTTAATCTTTAACTTAATAAAAATTTGTAACCATAATAAAACAATGAAATAGTTCAACAGTGGCCTTATTACATCAAACAAACCCAAATAATTTAAGGTACTTAAATGAAATGAAATGTCCAAATAAAATAAACTTCAATTCGAGCATGGCCACCACAAGTTTTGCCGTCCCGGTCCATCATTGTTCGTCACTGAACATGTTCCACAACAGGTGAGTCAACAGACTCAATGTGTAACCAAAACTAAAATTTAATAGCTCTGCATACATTATCATAACACATGCATATTCATATAACAGATATGAAAAAAAGTGATGCAACCCGAACCCAAACCTAGATGCCATCCGCTACACATCACCCGTACCATCACGCGCACACCGTGGGGACTACTAAGTCAACCCTCCATCCGCTACACACCATCGAAGGCGTCATCGCTGCGATCCAACGTGGTCATCGCCTTATAATTATTTGTGGCATAGCCACCAGATTAGATAATTGTGACCGGTTACCACATTCAGATATCGTGGTCTTAATTCACCACATTCAGATAATGTGACCGAAGTCACCACATTCAGATATCGTGGTCTTAGATCACCACATCCAGTTCCCCTTTTTCAATAACCCATATGCCCCATATCATACATATTATGCATTAACATGCCAAATTTCACATTCTTCTCACTGTTCACGTATGAGTCATAACATATATTCATAATCCTAGTAGGAGTAGGAAACGTACCTGGGTACTTTGTACCATTGTATGGTACATAAACCATATTCACATTCTTATAAACATGCTAATATTAAATATTGCCATAAATCTTATTAAAAGATAGTGTGGAGTACACACCTGGTATGCTTAACGAATTCCTTGAAATCTCGAAAAACCGATCTATCGCTTTAGATCTTTTAAGACCCTTTAGTGCCGATTGATGTCTAATCAAATGCCGGAAACTTTGTATCCTTCTTTCTTGAAATCGGCAATCACTAGATTACTTGAATAGATTAGTTTCGGCTTTTGAATAATTAATGAACACCTATATTTACCAAACATGGCCTTGGCCGAATGCTATAGACACTTACCTTATGGATTTTAAATCCCAAAATTCACCGAATAACTAGGGAACACGCGGCCTATGGTGTACCTTCGGAAAAAGAACTTCTCCTTCCTTGTAGTCGACGCTTAGTAAATCCTGAAAGATCTCTTCAAAGTTTCGGCAACAAGATATTAATGGGGTTAGTCCTAGATTTCGGCAAATCTTAAAAGAAAAAGGATGAAACCGAATGAGATCTTACCCTTACTTTAGGAATCGGCAATCCTTGCTTGAGCCTTTGACAACATTCGGCTATGTAGGCTAAAAAGATCTTGATTTCGGCTCTTTGATTGGTATAAAGAAATCGGCTAATGATGGTATCTTGAGTTTTCGGCTTTAGCTAACAAAAGAAGAAGAACAAATGCTCTAGGAAATTTACAGAGAGAGAAGGGTTGAAAGAAAGAATGAATGGCCCTCTTTTCCTCTAGTAGCCTAAATTACTATCTTAGAATCCCTTACTTGGCCATCACTTCTATTTTGATAGCTTTATCACCTTATTTAAAATTAATAGAAATAATCCTTTAATTATCTCTTTTTAAAAATACCAATAATTATCCATCATGTACCCATCTATTTAGCCGAATTTTAAAGAGAATAAAACTCCTCCCTGGAGTTCCTTAGTGCTGTCCACCTCCTCTGCTCCTTGTAGCAAAAATAAAATCCTTTATTTGCTTCCCATACGACTCGAACTCAGGGCCCTCTCCCTTGCTTGTGGCGTCACTTTCTGGGCTTTAAGTGGCGTCTCCTTGCCACTTTTCCAAACCCGTTCTTGAGTCAAATTTCCTCTATTAATTTCCTTAAGGCCACCTTGCCTTAGTTTCCTCTTTTAAACTTTAAAACTTAACATTTTCTAAGACATTTCTTACATTTCCAAGTTCCCAAAAATGTTCACTTTCCTCTTTTAAACTTAACATTTCCAAAGCATTTCCTTACATTTCCAAGTTTCCAAAATGTTCACAATACATTCATAACACATAAGACATGCCATTTCGTATAATTAAATCAAAAATGCATAGGCCCATTTTCGAGGATGTTACGCTTCTACCCCTTAAAATAATTTCGTCCTCGAAATTGCCTGGCTAAAATAAATGAGGGTATTGCTGTCGCATTCCCTCTTCTGGCTCCCACGAAGCTTCCTCCGATCCGTGGTTGCGCCATAACACTTTGACTAGAGGAACTAACTTCCTCCGTAACACTTTCACGTCTCGTTCCAAGATCTGAATCGGCTCTTCCTCGTAGGATAAGTCTGGCCTTAGCTCCACCTCTTCAACCGGTACTACGTGAGATGGATCCGATCGATATCGACGTAGCATGGAAACATGGAATACGTCGTGAATCTGTTTCAACTCCGGTGGCAACTCTAACTGATATGCCACTGGTCCAACTCGCTTCAACACTCGATAGGGCCCTATAAACCTTGGGCTTAACTTCCCTTTGCGACCAAACCTCATCACCTTCTTCCAAGGCGAGACTTTCAGAAACACTTGATCCCCCACTTCAAACTCTATTTCCTTCCGTTTGAGGTCTACGTACGACTTTTGTCTATCAGATGCCTCCTTCAACCGTGCCCGAATTATCTCAACCTTCTCTTCAGATTCTGCCACTAACTCTGGACCCAAAACTCGACGTTCTCCTAATTCAGTCCAACACGTAGGAGTTCGACACTTCCGACCGTACAACGCTTCATACGGTGCCATCCGAATGCTGGCTTGATAGCCGTTGTTGCACGCAAACTCGCTAAAGGCAAATACTCCTCCCAACTTCCTCTCAAGTCCATCACACAAACCCCTCAACATATCCTCTAACACTTGATTACCCGTTCGGATTGCCCGTCCGACTGTGGATGAAAGGCCGTAGTGAAATCCAACTTAGTGCCTAAAGCTTGATGAAGTGCCTTCCAAAACCGAGACATAAATCTTGGGTCTCTATCCGAAATGATTGACACCGGCACTCCATGTAACCTCACAATTTTCGCCACATATAATTTGGCCAACCTCAAGAGAATAATCAACTCTTACTGAATGAAGCGCGCGGACTTGGTCAAACGGTCCACTATTACCCATACCGCGTCCTTCTTAGTAGGCGTAAGGGGAAGCCCACTAACGAAGTCCATGGTGATTCTCTCCCACTTCCACTGCAGGATCTTGATTGGCTGAAGTAGTCCCGATGGAACCTGGTGTTCAGCCTTAACTTGCTAACACGTCAGACATTTTCCCACGAATTCAGTAACTTCCCGTTTAAGATCTGGCCACCAAAATTGTTCCCTTAGATCCCTGTACAGCTTAGTGCCTCCGGGATGCATAGCATAAGGGCTACCATGCGCTTCCCGAAGAATCCTCTGTCTTAACTCCTCGTTCTTCGGCATACAGACCTTTCCCTTGAAGCATAATACTCCCTCATCATTAACACCAAAATCCTCTAACTCTTCGTTGAGTACTTGTTGCAACTTAACTCTTAGGTCCTCATCCACAAACTGACTTTCCTTTACCTCATTCAACCATGTTGGTTTGACTTGCGATTCTGCCAGCAGACTCCCATCATCATACAAACTCAAGTGTGCGAACATCGCCCTCAGGTCCGACACCACTTTCCGACTTAAGGCATCTGCCACCACATTTGCCTTGCCTGGGTGGTACTCTATCGCACAATCATAATCCTTCAATAATTCCACCCACCTTCGCTGTCTCAAGTTTAACTCTTTCGAGTCAACAGATACTTGAGACTCTTGTGATCCGTGTAAATTATCGACTTTTCTCCATAAAGATAGTGCCTCCAAACCTTAAGAGCGAAAAACCATCGCGCCAATTCCAAGTCATGGGTTGGGTAGTTAGCCTCATGCGGCCTTAATCACGAGACGAGACGCATAAGCGACTACTTTTCCATCTTGCGTTAGAACACACCCTAATCCCGAATGTGAAGCGCCACAAGACACCACAAACTCCTTTCCGCCTCCACTGAATTAACACTGGAGCTTGATCAAAACCCTCTTGAGCTTCTCAAAGCTCTCCTGTTGCTTATCCATCCATACAAAGGGTACTTCCTTCCTCAACAACCGTCAAAGGCGCGGCTATTGACGAGAACCCTTCTACAAACCTTCTGTAATAGCCTGCCAAACCTAAGAAACTACGGATCTCAGCCACGGACCTAGGTGGTTTCCAATCCAACACTGCTTCGATCTTCCTAGGATCCACCCTTATTCCCTCTCGCGGACACCACATGCCCTAAGAATGCCACCTCCTTAAGCCAAAATTCACACTTGCTGAATTTGGCATAGCTTCTCTTCTCCTTAATACTTGTAACACTATCCGTAGGTGCTCATCATGCTCTTCCTCTGATTTCGAGTATACCAAAATGTCGTCGATGAACACAACGACAAACCTATCCAAGTAAGGCTGAAAAACCCGGTTCATCATATCTATGAACGCGGCTGGGGCGTTCGTCAACCCAAACGACATTACTACAAACTCAAAATGGCCGTATCTTGTCCTAAAGGCTGTTTTATGGATATCTGCCTCCCTTACCTTCAACTGATGATATCCCAAACTTAGATCGATCTTTGAAAATACGGCGGCCCCCTTAAGCTGATCGAACAAGTCGTCTATCCTTGGCAAAGGATACTTGTTCTTGATGGTCAGCTTATTCAACTGACGATAATCTATGCACATGCGCATAGTTCCGTCCTTCTTTTTTACAAACAGGACCGGTGCTCCCGATGGTGACACACTGGGTCGAATAAACCCACGATCCAACAACTCTTGGATTTGAGCCTTGAGCTCAACTAACTCCTTTGGCGCCATTCGGTATGGAGCGATTGACACAGGAGCTGTTCCCGGTAGCAAGTCCATGCCAAATTCCACCTCCCTATCTGGGGGTATTCCTGGTAGCTCCTCTGGAAAAACATCCACGAAGTCCCTTACCATTCTAACTCCACTAATTCCCCCTTCTTTTGCGTCCACGGCACTAACGAAGGCCAGAAATGCCTTGTACCCTTTCCGAACCATTTTCTCCGCCTTTAACGCCGAAACTACATTAGACAGGTAGTTTCTTCTTTCTCCTATCATAATGACCACCTCATCCTTCGGGGTCCTCAACTCCATTCGCTTAGCTGCACAATCCAACACAGCTAGATGCTCCACTAGCCAGTCTATGCCAAGAATAAGGTCAAATTCTCCAAAAGGAAGTTCCATTAAGTCGGCTCAAAATTTCACTCCCTGAATCTCTAGAGGTACACTCCGAAAGATCTTATCCACCACTACAGTTTGGCCTAATGAGCTTACTCTTTCGTCATCCGCCTACCAGAGAGTTCGTGAGTCTAGGCCTAGTGTTTCCACTATACTACATGCAACATAGGAATGGGTCGAGCCCACATCAATCAGAGCATGATAAGGTTTTCCAAATACAAGAAACGTACCGGTTATGACGTCCGGCGCATCTCCATCCTCCCTCCGGCGAACCGCATAAACCAAACCCGGTTGCCTTGCCTCAAGATAGCAAGACACCTCTCGCCGGTGTTCCATGTCCTCTACCTGCACCATTACCTCGGCCATTCTGACCACGGCCTCGCTGAGGCTGCTGTCCACCTCTACCAGCTTGATTAACATTCTAAGCTACTGGTCGATTTCCATCTGGTTTCATAGGACAATCCTTGATCATATGGTCCCCGGACCCACACCTAAAGCATCCTCCTATCTTTTTCCAACACTCCCCTAAGTGCTTTTTCCCACACCGATCACAAGTGCGACATCGCCTCTCTTGTAGCGACTGTCGACCTCGCGCCCATCAACTCTAGGCCTTTTATTCCCAGATGATCCTGACGATCCAAAGCCTTTTTCTGCCTGTTCCGGTCAAAATTTTACTTTGTAGAATCCTTAATTCCCTCAGCTACTTTTGCCTTTTCTACTAACGCAGAAAATTCCCGCTCCTGATGTGGAGCTATCAACAACCTTAGATCATCCCTTAAGCCGTCTTCGAACCGGACACACCGCTCATGCTCCGTAGCCACTACTCCTCGAGCATATCGGCTCAACCTTAGAAATTCAGCTTCATACTCCTCTACAGACTTATTCCCTTGAACCAGCCCCAGAAAAGCCTTCCTCTGCTCATCAGTATACCTTGTGCCGACATACTTCTTCTGATATGCGGCCTTAACATACTCCCAGGTCAGATCCTCAGCCGTGGCACCATCACGAACTGTGAGCCACCATTGATACACTTCATCGCGAAGCAATGCCACCATTCCTTTCAGTTTCTCCTCAGGGGTCAAATCAAGCTCATCCATAATTCGTTCAGTGGCCTCCAACCAATACTCAGCGGTACTGGGTGCTACACCCGATACTCCTCGAAACACCTCAGCTCCGTTGGCACGAAGTCGCTCAGGTACCGACTTTCGAGCTCCCGAATTTCCTCCTGCACCAACCACCAACTCAAGAACTCGCGAAGACGACCTACGATACAAAGATCGTCTCTGTCCGATCCTGGCTTATTCGGCACCAACAGCTGGTGGTGGTGGGGGTACCTCATTCTCAGATCCCTGACTCGATCTAACGGGTTCCGACACGGTCATTCTACCTCTACCGCGTCCTCGTACGTTACGTCCACGTCCTCTCGAACTCATTTCTATCGTCGCGATCTGATTAAAAAGTTTTATGAATTAGTCCTTGTTTCACTTATTATTCACGAAGAAATTTTATGAAAGAAGTTTAATAGTGGTTCTTTCGATCAATCAAAGTTAAAATCTTCTATCCTAATTCAGAGAAGTACATTCATTCAAACATTCATTCATTCTGTGACATCCATTCCATAGTATCTCCCATACACATTCACTCTTCGGACATTTCTGTCCGTTCCTATCCCAGGGGTATTTCCGTCATTTGCCCTACAGGGTTATTTTCGTAATTTTTTTTCAAAATAAGATTCCTTGGTGATTTTGTCAGTAAGGGTATTTTGGTAATATTGCATTCCCGGGTGTATTTTGGAAATTTTGTAATCTGAGGGTATTTCGGTAATTTTGAAACTCAGGGGTATTTTGGTAATAAACCAGGGTAAATTTGTAAAGTTTAATTATTCAGGGGTATTCCAAAATTTGCAAAAATTTGAGGGTTCTTTTTGAGAATTTGTTTCCTAATTTGGTGATATTGCAAAAATTTTGGAGATTAGGGTCATTTTGGTAATTTGTAGGTTAGGGGCAATTTTGTAATTTTCCATAATCAAGATATTTTGATATTTTGCAAATTAAGGTTTTTGGACATTTAATAAATTAATGAAAATTTTGATAAGAACTGTGAGTATTTTGGAAATTTCATAAGCCAAGGGCATTTTTGTAATTTTACCACTAGGGGTATTTTAGTAATTTTGTAACTTAGAAATTTTTAGGAAATTTTCCAGAGATAATAATTTTCACAATAAAAGAGTAGTTTGTTGATTTTTTTAAAACAAAACTAGGGTTTCCATGAAAATGTGGCTAATCCCTTTCGGGTTTTAGTTATGGTGTTTAGCCTGTGACTGAGTCCTATTGGTTAAGGTGAACCGAAGCTATGCACCAGGTAGGATTCCAGCGAAGAGGAGGTGAGTCACTAGGACTGCTTAAGTACCAGGCTCTTCCGGATCCAATCCTAGACATGCGTCATGTGGGTTGCCACACTCTAACCCTTCGCGACTAAGTCACGTGGTTGTTTAATTAGTCACTTAAGTCTTATGTAATTGTTGGGGTAAACTAGTCCTAGGGTTCAAGTACCTACCATACTATTCTACGTTCCATTCTTACCCTTCTACAATTCATACTATAGATAGGGGTACTTACCTGGTGGACTGCGGGTCGGAGACTTAGGTGCCATGCCAGAAAAACCTGCTTATTTCCAAAAATATTTTCATAAAACTTACTTGGGCTCGTTTTGAAAACGTTTTGGGCCTTAAACCCCAAGTCGAGAGTTTAAAACTTGGCTCTGATACCAAATTGAAACACCCCACACCCGGCCCACGAGCCTTGACCGAATCTGGTATGCTCCCCGAAGAAAACCGATTCAAAATTCATTTGTTACTTTGGAAAATGGTGTGTTTTGAAAGAAAGATTATTTTGAGTTGGGCTCGAGTAGAAAACAAAATCGTTTTATAATGAAAACCTTTTTTTCAATTTTAGGTGATAGAACGTATAGAGTACACTTAGAATAAATTACTTAATCTTTAACTTAATAAAAATTTGTAACCATAATAAAACAATGAAATAGTTCAACAGTGGCCTTATTACATCAAACAAACCCAAATAATTTAAGGTACTTAAATGAAATGAAATGTCCAAATAAAATAAACTTCAAAGTGAGCATGGCCACCACAAGTTCTCGCTTCGTCCCGGTCCATCATTTCGTCACTGAACATGTTCCATTACACGGGTGAGTCAATGCACTCAATGTGTAACAAACACTAAAATTTAATAGCTCAGGCATACATTATCATAACACATGCATATTCATAAAACAGATATGAAAAAAAAAGTGATGCAACCCGAACCCAAACCTAGATGCCATCCGCTACACATCACCCGTACCATCCTGCACACCTTGGGGACTACTAAGTCAACCCTCCATCCGCTACACACCATCGAAGGCAGTCGCTGCAGTCGACGTGCTCATCGCCCTTATAATTATTTGTGGCATAGCCACCAGATTAGATAGTTGTGACCGAAGTCACCACATTCAGATATCGTGGTCTTAATTCACCACATTCAGATAATGTGACCGAAGTCACCACATTCAGATATCGTGGTCTTAGATCACCACATTCATTTCCCCTTTTTCAATAACCCATATGCCCCATATCATACATATTATGCATTAACATGCCAAATTTCACATTCTTCTCACTGTTCACGTATGAGTCATAACATATATTCATAATCCTAGTAGGAGTAGGAAACGTACCTGGGTACTTTGTACCATTGTATGGTACCTTAACCATATTCACATTCTTATAAACATGCTAATATTAAATATTTCCATAAATCTTATTAAAAGATAGTGTGGGGTACACACCTGGTATACTTAACGAATTCCTTGAAATCTCGAAAAACCGATCTATCGCTTTAGATCTTTTAAGACCCTTTAGTGCCGATTGATGTCTAATCAAATGCCGGAAACTTTGTATCCTTCTTTCTTGAAATCGGCAATCACTAGATTACTTGAATAGATTAGTTTCGACTTTTGAATAATTAATGAACACCTATATTTACCAAACATGGCCTTGGCCGAATGCTATAGACACTTACCTTATGGATTTTAAATCCCAAATTCACCGAATAACTAGGGAACACGCGCCTATGGTGTACCTTGAAAAAGAACTTCTCCTTCCTTGTAGTCGACGCTTAGTAAATCCCGAAAGATCTCTTCAAAGTTTCGGCAACAAGATATTAATGGGGTTAGTCCTAGATTTCGGCAAATCTTAAAAGAAAAAGGATGAAACCGAATGAGATCTTACCCTTACTTTAGGAATCGGCAATCCTTGCTTGAGCCTTTGACAACATTCGGCTATGTAGGCTAAAAAGATCTTGATTTCGGCTCTTTGATTGGTATAAAGAAATCGGCTAATGATGGTATCTTGAGTTTTCGACTTTAGCTAACAAAAGAAGAAGAACAAATGCTCTAGGAAATTCGGCAGAGAGAGAAGGGTTGAAAGAAAGAATGAATGGCCCTCTTTTCCTCTAGTAGCCAAAATTACTATCTTAGAATCCCTTACTTGGCCATCACTTCTATTTTGATAGCTTTATCACCTTATTTAAAATTAATAGAAATAATCCTTTAATTATCTCTTATTAAAAATACCAATAATTATCCATCATGTACCCATCTATTTAGCCGAATTTTAAAGAGAATAAAACTCCTCCCCGAGTTCCTTAGTGCCGATCCACCTCCTCTGCTCCTTGTAGCAAAAATAAAATCCTTTATTTGCTTCCCATACGACTCGAACTCGGGCCCCTCTCCCCTTGCTTGTGGCGTCACTTACTGGGCTTTAAGTGGCGTCTCCTTGCCACTTTTCCAAACCCGTTCTTGAGTCAAATTTCCTCTATTAATTTCCTTAAGGCCACCTTGCCTTAGTTTCCTCTTTTAAACTTTAAAACTTAACATTTTCTAAGACATTTCCTTACATTTCCAAGTTCCCAAAAATGTTCACTTTCCTCTTTTAAACTTAACATTTCCAAAGCATTTCCTTACATTTCCAAGTTTCCAAAAATGTTCACAATACATTCATAACACATAAGACATGCCATTTCGTATAATTAAATCAAAAATGCATAGGCCCATTTTCAGGATGTTACATATAACACATAAAATAATATTAAAAATAATTTCTCCAACCTCGAATTAGTGGTTCTAAAACCACTATTCTGATTAGCCCCAAAATCGGGCTGTTACACTGAGAGGGAGATAGAGTTCTTAGTTGAGTTGGAATCAGGGATAGCCCCTATATCAAGCATGCCCTAAAGAATGGTGCCAGTAGAACTTAAGAAATTGAAGGAACAATTGCAAGATCTATTGAGTAAAGGTTTTATTAGGCCTAGTGTGTCATGTTGGATGTGCCAATCTTATTTGTTAAGAATAAGGATGGATCCATGTGACTATGTAGAGACTATCGTCAATTGAACAAGGTTACGAAAAAGAATAAGTTCCCTCTGTCAGAATTGAAGTCTTATTCAACCAATTAAGTGGGGCATCAGTTTTCTCCAAGATCGATCTAAGGTCAGAATATTACTAGATCAAGAGTAAGGATGAAGATGTGCCTAAGACAACCTTTCGGTCAAGATATGGTCACTATGAGTTTTTGGTAATGCCTTTTGGTTTGACTAATGGGCCAATTGTATTCATCGACTTAATGAGCAGGGTATTTCAGCCTTACTTATATCAGTTTGTAGTGGTTTTTATTGATGATATGCTGGTCTATTCTAAGAATGAGATCGATCATGAAGAGCATTTAAGAATTGTGTTGAGGACCCTGCATTAACATCAGTTGTATGCAAATTTAGCAAGTGTGAGTTCTAAGTAAAATAGGTGCACTTCCTGGGCATGTTATCTTGGTGGATGGTATTATGGTGGACCCTCTAAGGTAAAGGCAGTTCTTGAGTGGAACTCGCCTAAGAGTGTTTTTGAAGTTAACAACTTTCTGGGTTGGCTAGATACTATAGGAAGTTTATGAAAGGTTTCTTGATATTAGCATCGCCTCTCACCAAATTGTTTAAAAAGAAAGAAAATTTTGTATGGGGTGATGAATGCCAGCAGAGCTTCATGAAATTGAAGGCAATTTTGACTGAAGCCTGGTGTTACCACAGCTAGAACCTGGGGTTGAATATAAAATTTATACAGATGCGTCTCTGAATGGGTTAGGATGTGTCCTTATGTAGAAAGGTAAGGTCATAGCTTATGCATCAAGGCAACTAAAACCTGATCGCTGTAAATCAGAGTTTTAAAATTTATAAAAGAATGATCGAACCTGGAAACTAACTCTGACAACGATTAAAGGCAAGTGCACCTATCGAACAATAGTATAGTTTAGGCAAGACCGGATTGTCGAACCCAAAGGAACTAAAAGTACTAATACTAAGTTTCTTTTTATTATTTAGCCTAAAATAAGTGAAGTTGTTTATTAATCTAAATTAATTAACTACTAAACTAAAGACTCTAAGACAAAGAAGAATGAAATTGGAAAATAACTTGGGAAAAACTCAGTTGATTTCGACGATACCCTAGGAAGAATCCACCTAGACTTCACTTGTTATCTAACACTGAACCATACGATTTATTCACTTAGTTTGATCCGTAAGACTCCCTAACGTATATTAAACCCTCTCTCGAGGCGAATAACGTCTAACCCTAGGTTAATTAGTGGAACTCTTGTTCTCTTATAATAACCCCCTAGAATAGCAGTAAATCGATCTATGGATCCCCATATTAGGTTTCACCCTAATCCGGTAAAATCTCGTCACCCTATCTCTTGGCGTGCGATCAACTCCGCTTAATTATGTTGGATCTACTCTTAGGCAGGGCCTATTCCTCCTCCACCTAAGCACATTAAATTTGGATTAAGCTCACATAATTAAGAACAAACTAAGTATTTATCATATAATTCAAATAATCAAATAACAAGATTCATCATAGGTTTCATCCCCTTCGGGTATCCGAAGGGTTTAGTTCATAACAATAAAGGAAAACATCTCAAGAGAAAAGATAAAACAGAACATAAGAAATCCTTAAAACCCCCTGAAGGAATTGAAGAGGAGATCCTCCGTCTTGAGTAGAATTCTGGCTTCTCGAGATGGATCAACTGGCTATCCCTGAGTGAATCCCCACAAATCTGCCTTTTCTGGCCTAGCACGACGCCCCTAGACGATAGCTTTGGGCTCCCCCTTTCAGGTCATACTTAGGGTGTATTTATAGGCTTTTGAAATATGTTTCTTTCTCCCTAAGTATCCTTTCCCGAATGAAATTGCTCTTCTCCACGGCGGAGGCACGGCCATGGCACACGCCCGTGTAAATCGTGGACAGGCCGTGTGGACTTCGTTGATGAGGCACGGCCGTGTAAATCATGGTCTAGGCCGTGTTCGAGATCTTTAAGGAGGCACGGCCGTGTGATCTTTGGTCCAGGCTGTGTCGATTTCATGCTTTGGCCCATTTGTCCCGTTTTAAGCCTGATTTGCGTTCTTTTCATCCCCTGGTGCTTTCCTGAGTATAAGACATGAAAAGAAAGGATTAAGAGCACTTTTTTACACAAATCAAGGGATAATTCATCCAAAAGCATACTAAATGTGGGCCTAAAATATGTTACTATTTCGGTTTATCAAAACCTCATGAAAAGAACTATCCTACGCATGATTTGGAATTGGCAGGAGTGGTATTAGCGCTGAAACTCTACAAGTAGGAGGATTAGCATCTTGACCATTCAGATTATCATTGAGGCCATGATCATTCTCGTTCCTAGCCATTTTTCGTAATTCTTCCCGCCTTCTTCATAAAGTTCTTTCGATCTCTAGGTCAAAAGGATATTCTTTGTTAGCAGGAATGCCTCTTCTCATGACCTGATGGCAAACGTATAGAAATAAAATTAAACTAAGTTAAATAAACTAATGAAATTAAAAATAACCAAACCAAATTACACCAAATTACCGATCACCGACAACGGCACCAAAAACTTGTCGCGTGTGAATATGATATGTGAATTGTGCAAGTATACACTTCGAATCAAGTAATAAAGTGATAAGTGAGATCGTCTCCCCAGGGATCAGGTTAGGTATAGAAATGGTCAAGTTATGAAAATGATTAATGTTATGGCAAAATCAAGTTAAGTATGCAATGGTAAATTAAAATAATAAGGATAAGTGTAAAATAATTACGAAAATAATTACATGAATAAGGATAGAAATTCTACGATGTTGACTAGAAGGTTGGGATTACAAAGACTCTGCTCTTACTTTTAGTAATGCCTCAGCAAAATCATACTTAACCTACTGCTCAACGCAGACCTAAAGTGACATACTTTTTTTGAGAGAAAGATCTTAAGTTACCTGGCCTATGTTTATAGGCCTTAGCACGGAACCTTGCACTGTTTTGTCTTCATTCTATACAAACGCTCCTCTATGTCTAGAGTTTGCTATAGGTATTCGGTCGAATACCCACTTGTATCATTCAATTTCAATCCAACTAATCCAACCTTTTTAGAATTAGATTCAGTTTATGTGCGTACTGCACACTCATCTATGTCTAGAGAATGGATGCATATAGTTAGGAAATAAAAGCAATTGAATGAAACAGTAGATTAAATAAAATTAATGCTTCAGCCATTAAGGAAAATAAAAGTTTCATCATGTAATCCCAACCCTATGAGATTTAATTCATAGGTTGGCGATTAAAACTCAAGTTCAAAATAACATCCAACATCGTTTTGATCAATTCAATTCAAGAGAGAACAAATTAAGAAATAATGGAAGAACTTAGGAAGATTGTTGTCACCAAACCAATCTATAATCCAGCAGCACAGTGTCCTGTGGTGGCTGAGAGGGACTGCCTTCAGCTTCCTTTTTCCATCTCTACTCAATTGCTACCCTCTATTGTTGCCTCTGAATCTCCACACCCTTTAGGGTTTCCACCTTTGGCTTTTTATACGCTTTTCTTCCTAGGATAGCTCCAACAACCCACAATATCCTCTCCTCTTTTTAGACGGATTTTTCTGGTACAAGTAGAGTAGGGCTGAGACTGATATGCGTTGAGTGTTGACTTGGTCATCTTTCTGAATTGCTACGGCATACAAGGTGACAAACTTTCCAACCTCTTTCTCCGTCAAACCTTCACTCCTTTATTTCTTTCTCCAAATCCTGCACCTGCCAAACTATCAAACACAACCCTTCCACATGCAATTAAGAGTATCTAACATGTAACCACAGTCCAAGCTCCTAATGTAGATAATAAAAAATGCTAATAAAATGTCCTAACATGCCACTAAATGCACCCAAGTACAAGCAATTAGCTATGTCTAAAGGCATGAAATATAACTCTTTTCAAGAGCTATCACACCCCCAAACCTGAGTTATTGCTTGTCCTCAAGCTAAATATGCTTAAATACATGTATGCAGCAGTATTGCCAGTGCATGTACCCATCTTGTACTGTCAATGTATTCGAAGACCAATATATACATCAGTTCTAAGCAATCTTCTCTCGTTAAAAACCTATTCGAATTTCAAAGGTTTGATTTAACAAAGGTAGTGCAGAAAATTGCTACCTAAAAACAAGATTTCCAAAGTTTCATGTATATTCTAGCCATAACAAATATATCCTAGCTTACTCAGTTTATTTGTTACCTAAACTCAAATCATTCTTGCTCTAAGCATACTTGTATAAACCATTTACATTTATGTGTGTGTTTTTAAATCAAATATTAGTATATTAGGGGATTTAGCATGTCACAAAATTCTTTGACTTGATAATCACAATGGAGCATGCACTGAATTACCTAGTACTCAATCATGTCACAATTTAAACAGAAATCACTCTTGAAGCTAAGGCTTTTGACTATGGATGGAGCAAAAAACTAACTCTTTAGCTACTCAGCCTAATTGTATATGTTTGATTGGTCCCATTTCTATCTCAACAAATGCTCGATAGGACTACATTTGAGTCAGAAGAAAATTCTACGACTTTGAAAATAATTTAATTTAGTTGATTTATTCGATGTGAAATTAAGTTAGGTTGTCATGAGAATTGTTCAACTAGAGAATTTGATTAAAGAATTTTCTTGAAAATTTAATTCGGAAAATCTTAGTGATTTTAGGGAAAAATAATTTTGATCAAGTAAAATTAAATTAATTTTCAATTCAGACAATTGTCCTAATAGGTAATTAAACTTAAAAATTGAACTTGAGAATGAAAAATTAGGCTCGAGAATCAAAAATCGTGACCGAGACCTAAAAATTGGTTGAATCAAGCTAACAGTCCAAGTGATGGCTGGCCCGATAGGGTCATCAGTAAGCCCGAATCAAACCGACAATAGCCCAACTGGCTTGGGATTCTGAGAGGGTGTTGCCCGTGCAATGTCACCACCAAACACGATGGTGTCGATGACCATAACGAAGACACTTTGATGGCCGACGGGTGGTCCTTGGGCGGTTAAGTAGTGGAAAAATCACACTCTTATTAGGACTCTACCGAATAATTTGATTAACAATTTAAAAAAAATATTATTTTAATAAATTTAATATTAAATTCAATTTAATACTTATCTTGATAGTATTTTATTAATTTAATACTAAAGTGACTATCTCAATATTAAATTTAATTTAATAGATTTAATATTAAATTTAATCTAATATTTATCTTGATAAGTATTTTATTAATTTAATATGAAAGTTATTAAGTTTAATCATAGTTAAACTCTCTTAACTCTCTTTATATAAAGAGAGTCATGGGTCATTATTTTTCATACATTGAATTCAAGAGAAAGTTGTGGAGAGAAAATTATCTAAATAAATTATTTAAGAAGATTTCTAGAGATATTTTTTTATTTATAACTTGACCCCAAATTTAAAAAAATTGTGAAATTACCCCATTGGTAACTTTGTGAAAAATTTTCTAATTTGAATCGAACCCATACTCGGCAGACGTGAGCTGGAGGATAGTGGAGAAGATTACTCGGTCAAAGCGTTCATATTAGACGAATCAAAAAGTTACAATTTTGATTAAGTGTTTATTACTTTAGATATCACAACGAAGTTTTTGTTTTTGGAAAAAAAATTAAAACTCTAGTTTTTTCCTAAACTTATTTTCCGTTGCATTTTCCAAACCCGTTTTTCCAACAATTGATATCAGAGCCAGGTTGTGCTTTATCTGTATGTATAAACAGATAAATCGAAATAGATTTCTCTTCTTATTAAATGATTCGATTACTTAAAAAGTGACATTCTTTATATATTATGCATGTTTTGAGTTATATATGAGAATGAATGTGATATTATATGTTTTTTATATACTTGTTATTTTTTACCAAGGTAAGGATTCTTAGGAAATAGACCGTGGACTATAATCTCCAGATAGGATTATTTTTTAAAATTTATAGAATTATTTTGAGCCGAAAACAGACATATGACTTAAATGTAATTTTACCAAAAGGAGTCCATGACGAGAAGAAGATGGAGTGATGGCGGTTGAAGACCCAAGGAATGCCTTGTGGTTAAAAACTATGTAATTTTGTTTTTCAATTATTTTCTAGAAATAGAACCATGAAAACCTTGGTTGACAATTTTATTTCAATTATCCATCTTCTTATATATCTATTTTATAATTGTTTATAATATTTATAATATGTTATATTATAATTTTGATATATATGTATGAGATGATCCATAGTTGATCGATTAGAAAAAAAGAAGCGTGGTAATGAGAAAATACATGTATATTATTATTCCATTCACTTGTTTAGGTTATTCGATTGATGTGATAAGTGTGGTAATGAGAAGGTGCATGTATATGATTGACTTTGGCAAGGAAAGGCTTGGTTTTTAAGCGGTCAAATAAGACTCACCTCCCTTTCTTGGGATCATCCTTGGTGTACGATTCACATTCACTTCTTCGGTTTTTCTCTTAAAATAAAAAATTGTGGAAAATCAAAATTTATTGTCTTTATGATTGATTGATTCTTGTGAATGAATGAATGTGAATATTATAAAATTGTCATAGCATTGTAACGCCCCAAATTTTTGGGCCTAGAAGAATTGGGCCTTTGGCATGGGAGCGTTTAAAATTTTTGAGAATAAGAGAACGGCACAATTGCATGTTTGGTTTGTTGGGTGAGTGATTTTGGAAGGTTAGGGGGCTTCTGCGAAGTCCTGGGTTCAAGCCATGTCATATGGAAAATTTTTGTTTTTATAGGGGAACCCTAACTCCTGGTATTAAGCCTTTTAAGTAATTTTGATTAAAAAGAGAGACAAGAGAGTCTGTGGTGGAGTGGTTGTTGCATCACAGGTATGGCAAGGAAGACAGAGGTTCAAGTCTCACTGCATGCAAAAGGGATTATTTATTTTACTCTTGTGTGGGCAAGAGTTTGTGTTGGATTTGAACTCTGTGTTGGAGAGTTTGAATTAGTCAAGTGAGTGATTTAAGGAGTAGATTGTGGAGAGATAAGGGGGGAGAAAATCATGGACTTTGGGTGGGAAGAGTTGTGCCGTATAGGGACTTTAGGCACTCATAAATTCGGAATTTTAGTGTGGTGGGGGAGTGAGTGGTGATTCTTTCTCTCCATCTCGGGTTTTTAGCACTTTTTGGAGCCAGTTTTGCTAAGGGACTCTGGAGTTCTCTCGTTTCCTCTTTTGATTGCTTATTCCGAGTCTATTTTTCCCCTTTTCACCTTGCTTCTTTAGTCGAATATCTTTTTCTCTCAAGTCTATCAGTCTTAGCATTTTCATCTCCTTGCATCTTGATTCTTCTTTTAGCCGAATGCACTTTCTTCCCTCCTTCGATTCTTTTTGTTAACGAATTTCCTTTCTCTCCATCTTGCTATTAGGACCGAATACTGCATCTTCTTCTCTCTATTTGCCCTCAAACGTTTCGCCTATCATCTCTTCTTTTTGATAACCAGGTCGAATTCTTCACCTCTCTCAAACTTTGTTCGGGTGGAGCTACTGTTTTTGGCAAATCGGTGAGTAGTTTGTTCAACTTCTGTTTTTTCTTTTTATTCTTTAAAGAGTATTACCTCTCCTCTCTTCTGCGCTCTTCTAAGCTGATTCCTTCCTTCCTTTTATGGCCAAATTCTCCCTTCTCTTTGTATGGTATGTTGATTCGTTTGATTCCTGGGTTTTCTCGTGGAATGAAGGAGTTGCGAGTGTTCTGAGATAGACGAAGCTTTTCTCTCATCACTCGATCAAGATACCCTTCAAGGGGTTTGTTATCAATCTTCGTCAACGGTTTAAGCGGGCTAAACTGCGCTCGTTCAATCAAAGCAGGTTCGGTGCTCGTGGGTTATTCACTCGATTTTGGTAAACAGGTATGGAGCAATACCCTGTGACCGATAGTCGGCAAAAGAGCTGAAAAGCGTGTGTATGCATACACACCACTCTAAGTAGATCGGCAAATGCCGAAAAGCCGAAATACCGGTGTATGATGCCACACGAGCGTTAGATCGCACGTGTGGTGGATCGAGCCCACGAAAATGGGCGTAAGATGGTTGAGGCCACCATGAGCGTCCTCATGGGCTAAGGCCATTTTTGGGGCCCAATAGACCGGATTGGGTCGAGTGGGCCCAATGGGCCCGTGGGACCTATGCATGTAAATCTTTTGGATGGATAGGAAATCATGAGCTGGCCATGACGATCACATGGCCAAAGGTAGTTTTGGGCTTAGTGGCCCACACAAGCGTGTGGGCCCACTTGGGCTGAATATTGGGCTCTGGGCCCAATTACACAGTTCGATCATATATGTTATCTGTGTCGCTTGAGGCGACTGTAGACCTTCGGGAAGTTATTAAATGACTGAAATACCCCTATGGAGTAAATGACTGAAATACCGCCATAGGGAGTAAATGACCGAAATACCCTCATAGGGTAAATGACCGAAATACCCCCATAGGGTAATGACCGAAATACCCCCATAGGGTAAAATGACCGTTATGCCCCTGAAGGGCAAAATGACTAAAATGCCCCTACATGTTATATGATTGTTATTGTATGCTATTTATGGTATGTTGCATTCATGTGATATTATGTTGCATGGGGGATGGGATCATTGATTTGGAGGAAGTATATGATTTGTTAGGGTCGTATGGTCGCTTAACGACTGTGGATCCATCGATGGCTTTAAGCCGATTACGTGATTGGCAGCTCTGCTGCAATTTTGGTTAGTGCCGCAACAGGTGCTACATAAGAGTGTAGGGATGGTGGGTCGATTAAATCCCCACAAGAGTGCAGGGTTAGACAAGAGACAGAGTGCAGGGTTGGTTTTGGGCATTTATGCATTGCATGTTCTGATTCTGATGATGAGATGGACTTAGGCCCAGATAGATGTGATATGTGACATTTGTTATGGGCTAAGGCCCAAATGCCACCATTATTGTAATGGACTTAGGCCCGGATTGATGTGATGCATGCTTTATGAATGATGAGGGTTGTACACACTAAGTTTTCGTAAACTCACCCCCCTCTTTTTAATTTTTTTCAAGTAATCCTCAGTAAGCGGTTCGACGTACTGGAGGACTCGGAGGTGGCCACACTACGAACAGCTCCAAATTTTAGTATTCCATTTTACCTTACTTAAACCACTTCCTTATTGGGTTGTAATAAGGCCTTTTAATTTCTACTTTTTAATTTGGGATTTTTATTTATTACGTTTCCTATCTGTTAAAAGTAGATCGCGGTTTTCTAAAACAATAACTGTTTTCAAAACATTACGCTTTCACAATTCAATCTCTAAACATCACAATTTTCGTAAATCGGTTACTTTTAAACTTAGCTTCCGCAACTGAAAAGGAATTTTGGGAATAAACTTAATAATTTTTTTAAGCATCACGTTTTAAATAATAATAAATAAACTAACGCAACTGGGATTTTACTCAAGCTGTTAATTAAAAAGGGTTTCCAATGAAAACATGGTTTTCGAAAAATACTTCAATGTGACACGCTAGATTCGGGCCTAACTTCTAGGCCGGGTTTCGGGTGTTACATTTAGTGGTATCAGAGCCAAGTTGCAAAACTCCAGCTGTGAAATAGGCTTTGGATGGGCTTTAGTTTTTTCAAATGATTTTGAAGTAGTTTTGAAAGATTTTTGTGTGGCACACCGAGTCTCCGACGTTGAACCAAGTAAGTTCTCCTGATACTGAAATCTGTTTTAAACTGTTATATTGTAAGTAGTTACTGGGCCCACTTTAGATGATAGACTATACTGAGACTCTTTAGCTAGAGTAAACTGAGAAACTATAGGAAACTAAAACTGTAGTGAGCTTGCGATTGTGAACACAACTCTTAACTACTACTTCCATAAAACATCTATTTAATTGTTGAAACTATGAGCTAAATTCATAAAATTTCTAATTTAGATAATACGCGAAGCGATAATGAGCACTAGAAGAGGTGCAAGAGGCCTTGGCAGAGGCCCTGGTAGTGCTAGGGCTGGATCTTCGGCATTAGGCCATATGCCCAACGATGAAGCGAGAGAGGCTCCAGCTTTACCGGTAACCGAGACAGGGTCGTTCGACCGAGCTGCTGGGGATGACACTCTGTGTCAGGCGATGCTTCGTATTTTGGAAAGAGTTGCTGGGTCTGTTGGGCCTAATACCGTTATTGGGGGTCGGAGGTCGGGTACGGAACAAATCAGGTCAAATGGAGCAGAGATCTTCAGGGGAGTTTCTGGGGTGGCCCCAAGTGTGGTGGAGTACTGGTTGGAGGCCACCGAAAGAATTATGGACGACCTCGACTGCATGTCAGAAAAAAAGTTGAAGGGTACCATGTCCTTGCTGAGGGATGAAGCCTACCAGTGGTGGCTTACGGTAAAAGAGGGTACCCCGTCTGATCGATTGACTTGGGAATTCTTCAAGTCTACATTTCAGGGAAAGTATGTGGGCGCCAGCTATGTCGACGCTCGTAGGAAAGAATTTCTAAATCTGGTTCAAGGTGACAAGTCTGTGGCTGAGTACGAGGCAAAATTTTTGCGACTTAGCCGGTATGCTTAAGGAATTGTGGCAACGAAGTACGAACGTTGTGTTCAATTTGAGGACGGCCTCAGAGACAACCTCCGAGAGTTGATAGCTCCACAGAGGGAGCAGGATTTTGTTGCGTTAGTAGAGAAAGCTAAGACCGCTGAAGATGTGAAGCGCTCTGAGCGCCTAAACTAAGAAAGAGAAAGGGGAAAAAAACAAGAGGGATTTTGAGCCCTCCAATTCTGATCAAAGACCTAAGAGAAGGGCCAGAGTGGATGGGCCAGTCAGAGCTGGGCCCTTTGTTGCTACTACTAGGTTACCATCTTGTGCTATTTGTGGAAAAGGTCATGTGGGCAAGTGTTAAGGAGGACGGGAGCTTGTCTGAGTTGTGGTTCTATGGAACACCATCTCAGAGAGTGTCCCAGAAGACCGGATCAGATGCAGGCCTTCGGTAGGGGAAATGTACAGCCACCTAGGGGTGGACAGCAGCCGCCTAGAGGCCGTGGACAGGCCAGGGGTGGAAACGATTTAGGTTGTGGAGCTCCAGGTAGAGGTGCTGGTCATACGGAGGTGAGGCAGCTAGCTTTGGTTTATACAGCACATCACCGAGAGGACGGAGTCGCTCCAGATGTGAATACTGGTACGTACTTTACTCATAGTGTGCTATTTACCTAATTTACAATTAGGATTAGAGTGCGCAGCAAAAGCGTAGTGGTGTAACCTGTGTTGTGCGGCTATTAGATAGTTGGAAATTTTGAGGACAAAATTTCTTTAAAGGGGGTAGAGTTGTAACGCCCCAAACTTTTGGGCCTAGAAGAATTGGGCCTTAGGCATGGGAGCGTTTAAAATTTTTGAGAATAAGAGAACGGCACAATTGCATGTTTGGTCTGTTGGGTGAGTGATTTTGGAAGGTTAGGAGGCTTTTGTAAAGTCCTGGGTTCAAGCCATGTCATATGGAAAATTTTTGTTTTTAGCATTAGGGGAACCCTAACTCCTGGTATTAAGCCTTTTAAGTAATTTTGATTAAAAAGAGACACAAGAGAGCCTGTGGTGGAGTGGTTGTGGTGTCACAGGTATGGCAAGGAGGACAGAGGTTCAAGTCTCACTGCATGCAAAAGGGATTACTTATTTTACTCTTGTGTCGGCAAGAGTTTGTGTTGGATTTGAACTCTGTGTTGGAGGGTTTGAATTGGTCAAGTGGGTGATTTAAGGAGTAGATTGTGGAGAGATAAGGGGGGAGAAAATCGTGGACTTTAGGTGGGAAGAGTTGTACCGTATAGCGACTTTGGGCACTCAGAAATTCGGAATTTTAGTGTGGCGGGGGAGTCAGTGCCGATTCTTTCTCTCTATCTCGGGGTTTTAGCACTTTTTGGAGACGGTTTTGCTAAGGGACTCTGGGGTTCTCTCGTTTCCTCTTTTGATTGCTTATTCCGAGTCTATCTTTCCCCTTTTCACCTTGCTTCTTTAGTCGAATATCTTTTTCTCTCAAGTCTGTCGGTCTTAGCATTTTCCTCTCCTTGCATCTTGATTCTTCTTTTAGCCGAATGCACTTTCTTCCCTCCTTCGATTCTTTTTGTTAACAGATTTCCTTTCTCTCCATCTTGCTATTAGGACCGAATGCTGCATCTTCTTCTCTCTGTTCGCCCTCAAACCATTTCGCTTATTATCTCTTCTTTTTGATAACCAGGCCGAATTCTGCACCTCTCTCAAACTTTGTTCAGGTGGAGCTACTGTTTTTTGCAAATTGGTGAGTATTTTGTTCAACTTCGGTTTGTTCTTTTTATTCTTTAAAGAGTATTACGTCTCCTCTCTTCTGCGCTCTTCTAAGCCGATTCCTTCCTTCCTTTTATGGCCGAATTCTCCCTTCTCTTTGAATGGTAAGTTGATTCGTTTGATTCCTAGGTTTTCTCATGGAATGAAGGAGTTGTGAGTGTTCTGAGATAGACGAAGCTTTTCTCTCATCACTCGATCAAGATACCTTTCAAGGGGTTTGTTATCAATCTCCGTCAATGGTTTAAGCGGGCTAAACTGCGCTCATTCAATCAAAGCAGGTTCAGTGCTCGTGGGTTATTCACTCAATTTTGGTAAACAGGTGTGTAGCAATACCGTGTGACCAATAGTCGGCAAAAGAGCCGAAAAGCGTGTGTATGCACACACACCACTCCAAGTAGATCGGCAAATTCTGAAAAGCCAAAATACTGGCGTATGATGCCACACGAGCGTGCGATCGCACGTGTGGTGGACTGAGCCCACGAATATTGGCGTAAGATGATTGAGGCCACCGTGAGCGTCCTCATGGGCTAAGGCCGTTTTTGGGGCCAAATGGACCGGATTGGGCCGAGTGGGCCCATGGGCCCTACGCGTATAAATATTTTGGATGGATAGGAAATCATGAGCCGTCCATGACGATCACATGGCCAAAGGCAATTTTGGGCTTAATGGGCCACACGAGCGTGTGGGCCCACTTGGGTCGAATATTGGGCTTTGGGCCCAATTACACCGTTTGGTCATATATGTTATCTGTGTCGCTCGAGGTGACTGTAGACCGTCGGGAAGTTGTTAAATGATTGAAATACCCCTAGGGAGTAAATGACCGAAATACCCCCATAGGGTGTAAATGACCGAAATACCCACATAGGGAGTAAATGACCGAAATACCCCCATAGGGAGTAAATGACCGAAATACCCCCATAGGGTAAATGACAGAAATACCTCAAAGGGTAAAATGACTGTTATGCCCCTGAAGGGCAAAATGACTAAAATGCCCCTACATGTTATATGATTGTTATTGTATGCTATTTATGGTATGTTGCATTCATGTGATATTATGTTGCATGGAGGATGGGATCATTGGTTTGGAGGAAGTATATGATTTGTTAGGGTCGCATGGTCGCTTGACGACTGTGGATCCACCGATGGCTTTAAGCTGATTACGTGATTGGCAGCTCTGTTGCATTTTTGGTTAGTGCCGCAACCGGTGCTACATAAGGAGTGTAGGGATGGTGGGTCGATTAAATCCCCACAGGAGTGTAGGGTTTGTTTTGGGCATTTATGCATTGCATGTTTTGATTCTGATGATGAGATGGGCTTAGGCCCAGATAGATGTGATATGTGACATTTGTTATGGGCTAAGGCCCAGCTGAGGCTATTATGGCCTAAGGCCCAAATGCCACCTCTACTGTAATGGGCTTAGGCCCGGATTGATGTGATGCATGCTTTATGATTGATGAGGGTTGTACACACTGAGTTTTTGTAAACTCACCCCCCTCTTTTTAATTTTTTTCAGGTAATCCTCAGTAAGCAGTTCGACATATTGGAGGACTCGGAAGTGGCCACACTACGAACAACTCCAAATTTTAGTATTCCATTTTACCTTACTTAAACCACTTCCTTATTGGGTTGTAATAAGGCCTTTTAATTTCTAGTTTTTAATTTGGGATTTTTAGTTATTACGTTTCCTATCTATTAAAAGTATATCATGGTTTTCCAAAACAATAACTGTTTTCAAAACATTACGCTTTCACAATTCAATCTCTAAATATCACGTTTTCGTAAATCGGTTACTTTTAAACTTTGCTTCCGCAACTGAAAAGGAATTTTGGGAATAAACTTATTAATTTTTTTTAAGCAACACGTTTTAAATAATAATAAATAAACTAACGTAACTGGGATTTTACTCAAGCTGTTAATTAAGAAGGGTTTCCAATGAAAACATGGTTTTCGAAAAACACTTCAATGTGACACGCCAGATTCGTGCCTAACTTCTAGGCCGGGTTTAGGATGTTACAATTATGCCATGCATATATTGGAAGTGTGACATATATTTTAGGTAAGAATGTCACTATGACTATTGTATGGTCATTCTTGAAATCTGAGATAAAAACCTTGTTTATTTTTTAAAATATTGGGTGGGAAAAGGTCCTTGAACAAGACCTATAGCCTCCATTGACAGTACCTATAGCGTACCCCCAGCTGCACCCCAAGGTAAACTTTATCACGTGGGTTCACTGGATGAGATTTCTTTTTAAGGACAACTAGTCATGCATGACTCTCAGTGAGATTGTCCCAAGATGACTCAAAAATGAAAGCATGTTCATGATGGGTGTTAAGTCAATGGTTACACACTCAAGATCGTCTCTTATTAAATAGTTTCTAAATAAACGATATTTAAGCTAGAGATGATGACCAAGCGTTAAACGGTTGTTGGTTCATGTGGAGTCTTAAGAATTAAGATTCACGAACTGATTGGATGTAATCAATGTTCTTGGTAGTTAATCATGGGACCCTAAGAAAACATTATTGATGGGCGTAAGAATGATCGTTGCATTGAAAAAAGAGTTTTCAAGGTTTTAATACAAGATACATGCATCTTATTGCATTCTTGATGTGTTGCTGAACTGAAAATATTTGCATAACTCAAAGATAGTATTTAGTGAATCTTTATTGTTTTTCAGTTAAAATGTAACACCCCTTACCCGTATTCAACGCCGGAACATGGTACGAGGCATTACCGGACATAAACATAAGCAAACCTACATTTCCGAGTCATAACTTTGCATTCAAATTAAAACTTTCATACACATTCATATCGTCCCTAAAGCGAGCCTATGAGGTTGAATACATGCTTTGGAAGTGGTTCGGGACTAAACCGAGAACTTTAGAAAACTTTACAAAACTTAGAAAATTTTTCATGTTACAGGGCTCACACGCCCGTTTGGTCCAAGGGACACGCCTGTATGACCCTTAGACACGCCTGTGCTACAGGCCATGTTCAAAATGGGGTGCTCTCTGACTTCTGCCACACGGCCGTGCCACAATCCCGTGTGCTAGGCCGTGTGGTTGATTTAATTTCCATAATTTTTCATAAAATAGGTGCAGACTTCACACGGCCGAGACACACGCCCATGTCCAAGGCCGTGTAGCACACACGGTCGAGACACACGCCCGTGTCTCTGCCCGTGTGCTCAATTTTGGACATTCTATTTTGCAACAATTAAGGTGCAGGGGACACACGGCCAAAACACATGCCCGTGGGGCAGGCCGTGTGTCACATATGGCCTGGACACACGCCCATGTGTCTACCCGTGTGGACAACAATAAGGCTATTTACCAAGCCATTTTGCCACCCTTACTTGTACATACATACACAACATCATATGGCACCAATCCAAGCATATTACATACAACCAAATCAGCCACAATCAAGACATCAACACATCATTCACATGCTACCATCTATCATACACAAACATCACATGCTTATCAACTCAAATCATGTAAATTCCCACATCTATGAAAGGCATCATCATATAAATTACTCATACCAATTGTAGCCAATTTTCAATGGCCTTATACAAAATGAACTTTCAACCAATATAAGCCAACACATTTGGCCAAATTAATTATGACACATAACAAAATGACCAAGTCCCTTATACATGCCATAACTCAAAATGTAGAATTCATTTGTACCAAAATAATAGTTGATAGTGTGAATGGATCTCCGACGATCTCCAATCCTGAGGTAGCTTGGTGACACTATAAGGCAAGGGAAAGAAAAGGGAGTAAGCTATATAGCTTAGTAAGTTCCTATACAAATAATAAACAACATTAACCATACAATTGATATATAAGTAACATCCGTATATCAACATAAATGTCATTAAAACTTCATGTACATAACAAGCTCAATCACATTCTTACCAATAGTTCATCATATACCAAATTCATTTCCTTTGAGTTTTTCGTACATACCTGTACCCACTCGTAACATAATCACATACTTTCTCGTCTTTGTCATACGTTGAACCACTTGGAATACTATCGGATACATGGAAATCTTTGCACATAAGTGCCACATATGTAGCTAATGCTATCACAAATCTCATAACACATATAAGCTCGATCACAAGTTATCCTCGGGCCTGCTCACACAAGCTGTTAGTCAAGATGTAGCTACGCGGTGCTGCTCACACAAGCTGTCAGGTATCCGCAACATATACCGGTATACCCAGCCACCGGTAGGACGTACTGTAACACCCCAAACTTGACCTAAACGTTACGACCGGATCTAGCATGCCACATCAGGTGATGTTTGAAAAACCTTATGGTTGTTGAAAAACTCATTGTCAAATTTCCATTTTAAACGATCACAATTCCGTTTCTCGTTGCTTATTCATAAAAGAAGTTTACTCGAATTAATACCCTTTCAGAAACGCATATATTATCTTGCATATAAAAAAAACCGTGTCAGTTTTAGAAGTTTGGTCTTAACACTTACGAAAAACGTGATATTTGAAAAATGGTTGTTTATTGTTTTGAAAACCCCGTGTTGATAAAATTTGCAGTGTTTAAAGAAGTCCCATATAAAAGTTAAAACAGTTCCAAAGGCCTTATTACAACAATTACAAAACCAAAAAAATTAAAGTGAAGTAATCCCAAACCGAATTACTAAATTCACCCTCGAAACCTACAGTACGTGTGACCAACTTTGAGTCCCTTGCGGCTCCAAATCCTCTAAGGTTGGGGATTACCTACACAGTTAAAGGGAAAGGGTGAGTTATAAGAACTCGAGTATAATCCCGATTCTGAGCCACTGATGCAGGCCCAAGCCCATGCGATGATCGATTCGGGCCTAAGCCCCGAAAATCATGGTAATGCAACTAAAATGCAGCCCAACCCAATCCAACCATCACACCACCCGTACCAACCCTACACACCATGTGGGGACCAAGTCAACCCACCCAGCCCTACACACAAAGAGCGCAGCCGAGCCGCAGATCAACGCAAAGCAAAGCCGCGATGACCAGATACGTGGCTGAGCCACTAATAATCAGTATATCGTGGCAGAGCCACTAAATCAGTATAACGTGGTATAGCCACCAGTACAGTACTTCCTCCAAATACATAACCCAACCTAATGCAACATGCCGTGACATATTAACTCAGTGTATGCAATAATTTACCATCATGGCATTTAAACAGATCACACATAAACACACTAAATCTACCCCTAGGGGTATGATGGTAATTTGGTCGGTAGGGGTAAAATAGTAATTTACCCCTTAGGGGTATATCAGTAATTTCACCCAACAAAGGTATTTCAGTAATTTCACCCTTAAAGGGTATTTGGTAACTTTACCCGCCGAGGGTATTTCAGTAATTTACCCACTAAGGGTATTCTGGTAATTTTACCCATTAAGGGTATTTCAATAATCTTACCCCTACAACGGCCTTTTCGAAGGCCTAATGTCGCCTCGAGTGACTCAGTTTCTCCCTCAAAGAAACGTCACCCTCAAAGAAAAGAACCCGAAAGAAAACACTCAGAAGAAAAGAAGAGTTTCGGTTTCTCCCCTTACAACCAAATGGCCGAAAATGCACTCCAAGACTCCTCTTCAGCTGAAATTCCCGTTAGCAAGACCCCCACTTTCGGCCAACACCTCCCACACCCATCACTTCCACGATTTTCTCCCCTTTTTCCTCCTACAATCCCTCTCCTTCATCCATTTGAAACGTTTGACCCATTCTCCAACTCCCATAGTAGAGTTTGATCCCAACTCTTCTTCCTCCTCTCCCAAAGCATAAATTAATTACCTTTAATTGCTTGCCAAGGGAATCAAACTCCACTCCCCCTTGTCCCTTAGTGACGCCACAGCCAACTTACCACATGGCCAACTTGTGTCAATAAAACACACGCAATTTCCCTTAAGTCCTGCTTCCAACAGCATTTTCCACTGAAGGCCCAAAAACCAAAATTTTTCCAGGGCTTGGATTCGAACCCAGGCCTCCCTAGAACCCCTAAACATCCTCAAATAATTAGCTAAGCAAACCCAACACATGCAATATGCAAAAATCACAAACCCTTAATTTTGGGATGTTACAATTCTACCCCCTTAAAAAAATTTCGGCCTCGAAATTTTACCTGATCAAAAGAGATGAGGGTATTGATGTTGCATAGCCTTCTCAGACTCCCACGTGGCTTCCTCCGAATCGTGATTCCGCCATAGTACCTTGACTAATGGAATAGATTTTCTCCTCAGCACCTTAACATCACGGTCCAAAATTTGTACCGGTTCTTCCTCAAATGTCAGGTCAGGTCCAACTTCGATCTCCTCCACTGGCACTACATAAGAAGGATCAGAACGGCAGCGCCTCAGCATAGAGACATGAAACACATCACATATCCGGTTTAACTCAAGTGGTAGCTCAAGCTGATAGGTGACCGGTCCTATACGTTTTAATACTCGGTAAGGTCCGATGAATCTGGGGCTTAACTTGCCCTTCCGTCCAAATCTCAGAATCTTCTTCCAGGGTGAAACTTTCAAGAAAACAAAATCTCCCACCGAGTACTCGATCTCTTTACGCTTTAAATCAGCATACAACTTCTGCCTATCAGATGCTTCTTTTAATCTACCCCGAATCAACTTCACTTTCTCCTCAGTTTCTGAAATTAGCTCTGGACCCAACAATCGTCGCTCCCCCAATTCTGTCCAACAAGTAGGGGTACGACACCTACGACCATATAATGCCTCGTATGGTGCCATCTAAATGCTGGATTGGTAGCTATTGTTATAAGCTAATTCCGCTAAGGGTAAATAATCTTCCCAACTACCTTTGAAATCAATCACACAGCTTCTTAACATGTCTTCCAAAATTTGAATTACCCTCTCTGACTGACCATCAGTCTGCGGTTGAAATGCTATGCTGAAATCCAACCTTGGACCCAGAGCCTCATGCAACACTCTCCAGAACCGAGATGTGAATCTAGGATCCCTATCCGAGATGATAGACACTGGCACCTCATGCAACCTTACAATCTATGCCACGTATAACTTTGCCAATTTCTGCAACGAGTAATCGGTGCGAACCGGTATGAAGTGGGTAGACTTAGTCAGTCGATCCACAATTACCCACACCGTATCTTTCTTAGTAGGCGTCAGGGGTAGCCCACTAACAAAGTCCATGGTTACCCTTTCCTACTTCCAGAGTGGAATCTTAACAGGTTGCAGTAATCCAGAAGGTAGTTGATGCTCAACCTTCACTTGCTGGCACGTCAAACACTTACTTACGAAGTCGGTAACCTCACGCTTAAGTCCTGGCCACCAGTACAATTCACGTAGATCTCAGTATAACTTGTTTCCACCGGGATGCATAGCGTATGGGCTACTATGCGCCTCCCGCAGAATCGACTACCTTAACTCAGAGTCCCTCGGTATACAAACTCTTCCACAGAAGCATAACACTCCTTCACTATTCAGCCCAAAATCCACAGTCTCTCCGCTTTTCACCTGCTAAAAACGAGAACCCAACGACTCATCCAATAACTGCTTCTCTTTAATCTGATCAACCCAAGTTGGTTTCACTTGAAGTTCTGCCAACAAACTACCATACTCAAATAGGCTGAGACGAGCAAACATTGCTCTTAGATCAGATACCACCTTGCGACTCAGTGCATCTGCCACTACATTAGCTTTTCCCGGGTGGTACTTAATCGAGCAATCATAATCCTTCAGCAACTCTATCCATCTTCGTTGCCTAAGATTCAACTCCTTTTAAGTAAGGAGATACTTAAGACTCTTATGGTCAGTGTAGATGATCAACTTTTCCCCATACAGATAATGTCTCCATATCTTTAGTGCGAACACTACCGCAGCTAATTCCAAGTCATGCATGGGGTAGTTCACCTCATGCGACCTAAGTTGACGAGATGCATACGCCACCACCTTCCCCTCCTGCATCAGCATACAACCCAAACCCGTGTACGACGCATCACAATAGACAACAAATTCTTTTCCAGCATCTGGCTGTATTAATACTGGAGCTTCAGTTAGAATCTTTTTCAACTTCTCAAAACTCTCCTGATGTTTATCCGTCCAAACAAATGGTACCCCATTACGCAGTAACTTAGTTAGGGGTGCAACAATCAATGAAAACCCCTCAACGAACCGTCTGTAGTACCTGGCCAAACCCAGAAAACTTCGAATTTTAGATAGCGACTTTGGTGGCTTCTAACCCAAGACAGCCTCAACTTTCCGAGAATCAACCCTAATCCCCTCAGCAAACACGACATGCCCCAAAAATGTCACCTCTCGCAGCCAAAACTCGCACTTGCTGAATTTGGCATAGAGTTGTTTTTCCCTCAATATATGCAGAACAACCCGGAGATGTGAATCATGCTCCTCCTCAGTTCTTGAATACACCAGAATATTATCTATGAACACCACCACGAACCGGTCTAAGTAGGGTTGGAAAACCCGGTTCATCATATCCATGAAAGCAGCTGGTGCATTCGTTAACCCAAACGGCATGACCAGAAACTCGTAATGCCCATAACGAGTTCGAAATGCAGTCTTGTATATATCTGCCTCCTTGACCCTTAGCTAATGATACCCCGATCTTAGATCTATTTTAGAGAAAACTGAAGCTCCTCGCAGCTAATCAAACAGATTGTCTATCCTTGGTAGCGGGTATTTGTTCTTAATCGTTAACTTATTCAACTGACGGTAGTCAATACACATGTGCATTGGCCCATCCTTCTTCTTTACGAACAATACCGGTGCTCCTCACGGAGACACACTCAGTCGGATAAACCCTCGATCCAGAAGCTCTTGGATCTGAGCCTTTAATTCTACCAGCTCCTTCGGTGCCAGCCTATAAGGGGCGATGGACACCGGAGTCGTTCCCGATAACAGTTCAATGCCGAATTTAACCTCGCAATTCGGAGGCAATCTCGGAAGCTCTTTAGGAAATACATCCGAGAATTCCTTTACGGTCCTGACATCTCCAACAGATAAACTCTTAACCTTAGATGTGCTGACATAGGCTAGGAACGCCTCGGAACCCTTGCAAACCAGCTTCTCGGCCCTTAATGCTGAGATTACATTGGTTAGATAATCCCTTCGCTCTCCTATCACAATCACTTCCTAATCCTCTGAAGACTTCAATGCCATACGCTTAGCAGCACAATCCAAATTCGCACGGTGTTTCACTAACCAGTCCATGCCCAAAATGAGATCAAACTCGCCAAACAGCAGTTCCATCAAATCCGCTGGAAAAACAACCCCTTGAACCTCAAGAGGCACATCTCTAAATAGCTTATTCACTACGACAGACTGTCCTAAAGGACTAATCACCGACATTTCTTTATCAGCAAGTTCGAATTGTATACCCAAAGTTCCAGACATAGTACATGCAACATACGAGTGCGTCGACCCAATATCAATTAAAGCAATACATGGTACATCATGAATGAGGAACGTACCAGTTATGACGTCAGGTGCGTCGCCATCCTCTCGACGCCTAGCAGCATAAACCAACCCTGGATGTCTCGCATCTGTATTACCAGAACCTCTGCTCGGTACTCCACGACCCCGTCCAAACCCATTACCCCCTCGGCCTGGACCACGAACTCTCGATGGCTGTTGACCACCTCTCCCTGGCTGAACATATCCCTGATCCGCAATTGGTATCAGACTCGGCCTCTGCGTACAGTCTTTAACCCTGTGGTGTCTTAACCCACATCTGAAGCAGGCCCCAGTTCTCTTCCAACATTCACCCTGATGAAATAACCCGCACACTGCGCAAGGCTGCGGTCTGCCACAAACCATCGGAACCCCAGTTCGGACCGGCCCATCAAATCTAGGCCTCTTATGAAATCTATCTGAAGAACTTGAAGGCCGAAAATCTCTCTTATTCTTTCCCCTTTCCTTCGCACGGTTTTGACGCTCAGAGCGTTTCACATCCTCGGCAATCTTTGCCTTCTCCACCAGGGTAGCGAAATCCCTTTCCCTCTGCAGGGCTATCAGTACCCGCAACTCGTCCCGAAGACCATCCTCAAACCGCACGCATCACTCATATTCTATTGCAACTATACCCCGAGCGTACCGGCTCAAGCGCAGGAACTCCGCCTCATACTCCGCCACAGACCTATTCCCCTAAACCAGATTCAATAATTCCTTTCTCCCGGCGTCCACATAACTTGCCCCAACATACTTTCCTTGGAAGGCCGCTTTGAAGAAATCCCAAGTCACACGGTCAGCTTGTGTACCTTCTCTTACTGTAAGCCACCATTGGTATGCCTCATCTCGCAGTAGGGACACTGCTCCTTTCAACTTTTGCTCCACTGTGCAGTCTAGGTAATCCATGATTCGCTCAACCACCTCCAACCAGTATTCTGCTACATTCGGGGCTACACCAGAGATGCCCCTAAAGATTTCTGCCCCGTTTGACCGGAGTCGCTCAAAAATTGACCCTTGGGCCACCGACCCAGTTCTCGCTCCAGCCACTCTTTCCAAAACCCATAGCATTGCTTAAGACAAAGCAGCATCCCCTCCGCCTCGGTCATGAGACCCCGTTTTAGTCACCGGTGATGCTGGCGCCTCCCTTTCAGGCATATGCCCTGATGCTGAGGACCCAGCCCTAGCATCTCGGCCCCTACCATGGCCACGTGTACCTCTTCTGCGACCTCTTGTACTCATATCGGTGTAACGTATTAATCTGTTTAAAAGTTTTATGCATCAGCTTATCGTTCATGTAATTATTACCTAATTTTTTATGAAAAGAAAACAGTAATAAGAGTAGTTTTCGCAGATCGATTTTACTAAAGTTTCAGTCTCTATAGTCTCATAGTTTATATAACTAAAAAGTTTTAGTGTACCACCACTATCCCTAGTATTTCTGTAGTACAGTCATATCAGCCTAAAACAAAGTATAGAATAAAGGAACTTACGGATTTGGTACCGGAGACTCAGTGTGCCATACGTTCAGTGATATCACTACTTTCTCAAACCAGAATTTAAATAGATTTGACAAAATTTCGATACCCATTCCACAGCCGAGTTTTGCAATCTGGCTCTGATACCACTAAATGTAACACCCCAAACCCGGCCTAAATGTTACAATCGGATCTAGCGTGCCACATCAGGTGATGTTTGAAAAACCTTATGGTTGTTGAAAAACTCATTGTCAAATTTCCATTTTAAACGATCACAATTCTGTTTCTCGTTGCTTATTCGTAAAAGAAGTTTACTCGAATTAATACCCTTTCAGAAAAGCATATATTATCTTACTTATAAAAAAAACCGTGTCAGTTTCAGAAGTTTGGTCTTAACACTTACGAAAAACGTGATATTTGAAAAATAGTTGTCTATTATTTTGAAAACCCCGTGTTGATAAAATTTGCAGTGTTTAAAGAAATCCCAAATAAAATTTAAAACAGTTCTAAAGGCCTTATTACAACAATTATAAAACCCAAAAAATTACAGTAAAGTAATCCCAAACCAAAATACTAAATTCACCCTCGAAACCTGCAGTACGTGTGGCCAACTCAGTCCCTCGCGGCTCCAAATCCTCTAAGGTCGGGATTACCTACACAGTTAAAGGGAAAGGGTGAGTTACAAGAACACAGTGTATAATCCCAGTTACAGTCACAACCTGGGCCCAAGCCCATGCAGTATAAGTTCGGGCCTAAGCCCCAAAAATCATGGTAATACAACAAAAATGCAGCCCAACCCAATCCAACCATCACACCACCCGTACCAACACTACACACCATGTGGGGACCAAGTCAACCCACCCAGCCCTACACACAAAGAGCTCGGTAGAGCTGCCAAGATCAATGCAAAGCAAAGTCGCCAAGATGAGATACGTGGCTGAGCCACTAATAATCAGTATATCATGGCAGAGCCACTGAATCAGTATAACGTGGCATAGCCACCAGTACAGTACTTCCTCCAAATACATAACCCAACCCAATGCAACATGCCGTGACATATTAACTCAGTGTATGCAATAATTTACCATCATGGCATTTAAACAGATCACACATAAACACACTAAATCTACCCCTAGGGGTATGATGGTAATTTGGTCGGTAGGGGTAAAACGGTAATTTATCCCTTAGGGGTATATCAGTAATTTCACCCAACAAGGGCATTTCAATAATTTCACCCTTAAAGGGTATTTTGTAACTTTACCCGCCGAGGGTATTTCAATAATTTACCCACTAAGGGTATTCCGGTAATTTTACCCATTAAGGGTATTTCAGTAATCTTACCCCTACAACGGCATTTTCGAAGGCCTAATGTCACCTCGAGCGACTCGATTTCTAATTCCGGTCAATACAGTGCTATTGGGCCTAAAACTCGATTTCGGCCCATTCGGGCCCACACACTCGTGTGGCCCATTCCATTCATTTTCAGCCACGATTCTGCAGACTTCGCAGTCGCATCGATCAACTTACATTTTTCATCGTTTTCGCTTACATGGGCCCATTAACCCGTTGGGCCCATTTAGCCCGCCTCAGCTCAACAAGGCCCATTACGGCCTCAGTTTCACGAGAGCGTTCGTAACACTCTCTCAACCTTCTGTCGCTCTCATTAGAGACTCGGTCTATCACTACGAGCGCTCGCAGCTCGAGTGATCTCAGTTGCTGGCATTTTGGCTTTTTGGTATTCTGGCTTTTAGCCGATTCACAGAACAACATTCACAGAATAAGCGGTAGTGTGAGATTACGCACCTGATTATGAGTTGTGTTTCCCAACGTTTCCAAAACACCTAGAGTGATAGTTAATCAAGTGGTTAGTCTCAACCTTAAAACCTTAACTTGAAGCGCCTTACTAGATTAACTTTACTTACCACGAACACCGTCTCCTTCAGTGCACCAATAATCGGCCTTATCTCTTAACTATCAAGTCCCTAACAATAATTGGTGAGCGAGAGAGTTATTAACAATCAATCCACTTCAGCCAAACCAACGAAATTATGGCAACATTCTTACCTAACTTGCTTGATGAGTTACAGATAAAGATTTGATTAAAACAAATCACTCGTGCTCCTTCACCTTGATGAAACCTTATACCCAACGATGGTCATATCACAACAAGAACATATCTTAGATCCGACGAGAGAAAAAGAAGAACACGAGATTATTAAAAAGGAACCGAATGACAACGGAGTTATAGTCAAAGAGAAGACTACCCCTTACCGATTTTCCAATTCCTTGTAGAGCCACTCTAGGAAAACACAAGACTATGATTCGGCCAAGGACTAACTCACCAGATGCAGTGAGTAAGCCCAACACAATAAGCAATAGAGGGTGCTCGGCTAAGAGAAATAAACTGCAAAGAAAACTGAATGATGTAGAAGGAAAAAGAAGAAGAACCCATCATAAACTAAAGAGAAGAGAAAATATTCAGCTTACCCCCAAATCGGCTAGCTTTGTATTATGAAAAGAGGAGCATCAAGAAGAAAAAAAGCTAGTTTAAGGACAAAAGAATGGAGAATAGGTTCGGCTAGAAAAATAAGGGATAAGCAAAGCGTGATAAGAAACGAGAGGAAGACTAGAGATTCGGCCAACTCCAAAGGTTTGGCTAACAACAAAAGAAAGAAGAATTGCTCAAGATACACGAGAGGTAAGTAACGAGTAGGAAAAAGGAAAAAAAAAAGAACAATTGAAAGTACCCAAAACGTCACCCTCAAAGAAAAGAACCTGAAAGAAAACACTCAGAAGCAAAGAAGAGTTTTGGTTTCTCCCCTTACACCAAATAACTGAAAATGCACTACAAGACTCCTCTTCAGCCGAAATTCCCCTTAGCAAGACCCCCACTTTTGGCCAACACCTCCCACACCCATCACTTCCACGATTTTCTCCCCTTTTTCCTCATACAATCCCTCTCCTTCATCCATTTGAAACGTTTGACCCATTCTCAAACTCCCATAGCAGAGTTTGATCCCAACTCTGCTTCCTCCTCTCCCAAAGCATAAAATAATTACCTTTAATTGCTTGCCAAGGGAATCGAACTCCACTCCCTCTTGTCCCTTAGTGACGCCACAGCCAACTTACCACATGGCCAACTTGTGTCAATAAAACACACATAATTTCCCTTGATCCCCGCTCCATGACCCTCTCCACCATGAAGGCCCAAAACCAAAAATTTTTCCAAGGCTTGGATTCGAACCCAGGCCTCCCTAGAACCCCTAAACACCCTCAAATAATTAGCTAAGCAAACCCAACACATGCGATATGCAAAAATCACAAACCCCTAATTTTGGGATGTTACACGTACAGGACCAGCACCCGGGACACATAAATCACATAATTACATGGGTTCCTAGTGACATCTCACTTGTATCCTAATCTAATCCTAAGGTTCAACCGGGATTTTCTTGCTTGTCGAAACTTCGTCGAATATGCTCATAGAATCAATCATACAATTCATGCAATATCAAAACATTAAAATACAAATATAACATTGCATTATTAACATACGAACTTACATCAGTATAAAAATAGTAGAATTTGACCTAATCGTCAATTACATTGTTTTTCCCCCGGTCTAGGTCCGTACCTCATTTTTCTTTATCTATAATAACAAATTTAACTCATTCAATCATCACATTATTCAATTCATCCCAAAAAACATATTATGGAAAAATTACATTTTTGCCCCTAAACTTTTGACATTTTACAATTTAGTCCCTTGGCTCGTAAAATGAAATATGTTCAATTTATTTGATACACAAGCCTAGCCAAACTATTTTTATGCTCATACCAGCCCATATTTTTCATTACATCAGACTTTTACTACACATTTTATAACTTTTACATATAGGTCCTTTTTGACATTTTACCGAAAATCACTTAGCAAAAGTTGTTTATCCAACCTCAAATTTCTATAATCTACCATTAAACATCAAAATACACAAATATCTAACATGGATCAAACCCTAGACCTTAATCATACTTCAAATTAGGACTAAAAAAATAGGTAGATCGAGTTACAAGGATCTCAAAAACATAAAAATTATTAAAAACGGGGCTAGAACGGACTTACAATCGAGCTTGGAAGCTTGAAAAACCCTAGCTATGTCTTCCTCTTGTAAATTTCAGTCAAGGGGTAGAAGATGAGTAAAAATTGGCTTTTAATTTGATTCTTAATTCATTTAATTAGCCAAATGACCAAAATGCCCTTAACTTAAAACATAAAAATTCTCTTAATTCATGTCCATTTTTGTCCAATAACTTAACCCATGGTCTAATTACCATCTAAGGACCTTCAATTTAAAGTTTCATAGCAATTAGACACCTCTAGCTTCTAGAACACACATTTTGCACTTTTTGCAATTTAGTCCATTTAACTAAATTAAGTACCCAAACGTCAAAATTTTCGAACGAAATTATTACGAAATCATTCCATAAAATTGTAGACCATAAAAATATAATAAAAAAAATTTTACTGCGTCAGATTTCTGGTCTCGAAATCACTGTTTCGACTAGACCCAAAATTGGGCTGTTACATAAAATATGTCTCTTAGTCCTCTTATAAGCATTCTTACTGAGAATAAATTGAATGGGGATAACTTTCGAGAATGGAAATGAACTTGTTGATAGTTCTCAGCTGTGAGAAACACAAATTTGTCCTTGATGAACCTTGTCCCCCTAAAGCTCAACTAGAGAAACACAAAGTGATAAATCACTGGAGAGAATTTGAATCGATTGCTCGATCTTATATGTTAGAGAACATGAGTAGTGTACTACAAAATCAACTTAATAATTTCTATACTACCAAAGAGATCATGAGAAATTTGTAGGATTTTCTCAGAGGCCAAGTCGCATTGGCTCGACAATCTACTATTACAAAGTTGATGAACTCTCAGTAAAATCCTAACACTCCGGTCAAAATACATATGCTTAAACTTATGGGATTCTTTTTGGAAGTGGAGGACAATAGGAATGAACTGAATGTGAACACTTAGATTGAAATAGTGTTCAAATCCTTGACCAAGGAGTTCACTGGATTTAGGGTAGATTACAACTTGGAGAACAAGGTGCTTACCTTAACTCAGCTCATGAAGGAATTACAATCCTATGAGTTGATGTTGAATGGTGGTAAGCCGGTTCAGGAGAAACCTAAGGCAAACTTAGTTGTGGGCCCCTTATCCTCTAAGGGGAAGCAAAAATCTAAGGGAAAGAATAAATTGACTAAGTCTTCGGTTCTACCTTGTGTGGATAGGAAGAAGACTAAGAAGTCAAAGAATCCTAAAAAGATCAAATGTTTTGTCTGCAACAGGAAAGAGCACTTTAGATCAAACTGCAAAGACTGCTTAGATTACCTAGCCAAAAGGGGAAAAGGTATGGAAATATTTGTTACTAGACTTGCTTAGTGGAAGAATCAATTGAAAACTAGGTTATTGATTCTGGAGTCATTAATCATGTGTGTGTTTCTTTACAGGGGTTCAGTGAAACAAGAAGTCTGCGAGACATGAGAGAAGTTATTTTACATTTTGATAATTTTAGGAAGATTATTTTAAAGGACGTATTTTATGTACCTCGTTTTAAGAGGAATTTAATTTTGTAGCATGTTTTATTTCGTGACATTCAATAAAGAGATTGATATTCATAGAAATCATTGTTATAGTCTATAATGGATGGATGGAAAATAATCTCTACTTTATCAAACCAAATAACTACTCGATGCTTCAAATTGAAATGGTAAATAAGAAGCTTAAAACTTCTCACTCTAATGAGGTGTACGCATAACACTTAAGAATTGGTCATATTAACCAAGAAAGAATCATTAGTCTCGGGAGAGATGGTTCTTTAACTATGCTTAAGGAAGTTAGTCTTCCACAATGTGGATCTTGCTTAGAAGGTAAAATGACTAAGAATTGTTTTAATGCGAAAGGTACAAGGGCCAACCAACACTTAGAACTTGTGCACACTGATGTATGTGGTCCCATGAGCATTAGTGCTTGAGGAGGTTATGATTATTACATGAATTTCATCGACGACTATTCTCGATATGGATATGTGTATCTAATGCACCGCAAAAGCAAAACCTTTGATAAATTTCGAGAGTTTTGTGCGGAAGTAGAAAATTAATTAGGTTTATCCATAAAGAATCTTTAGTTTGACTAAGGTCGGGAATACTTGTAACACCCCTAACCTGTATCCATCGCCGAACTAGGGTTAAGAGGCATTACCGGACAAATCGAAACATTTCACAAACATACATTTCACATCAACAAAATATCATCATTCATAATCACTTTGTCCCTTGAGAAGGTCTACGAGACCTTAAACATGCTTTGGAAAGGAGTCGGGACTAAACCGAGCACTTACAAATTTTTCCAAAAATTTAAACATTTATCAAAGTTACAGAGGTCACACGCCCGTGTGGACAGGCTGTGTGCCTCACACGGCCACAAGAGACACCCATGTCTAAGACCGTGTGAAACAGGGCATACATTCCGACTTGCACCATACAGCCGAAGACACGCCCGTGTGCTTGACCCGTGGGCAACATTGACTTGAATCACACGGCCTGCCACACGCCCGTGTGTCTGGCCCGTGTGCAAGTCTGTTTTGTATCGAATTAAGATAGTAAAGAACACGATCGGGACACACGCCCGTGTGCTCAACCATGTGGGTAATTATAGGCCATTTGCAAGGCTAAATTACCACCCATTAAGGGTCATACCTACAAGCACCAAACAATCATAATTTCATACTCCAAAAGCAACCAAAACATACCAAGAATGACCATCTTTTAACCATTCATGAACATATCAAAACATATCAACACTTACTTCACATAATTCAGACTAAATTCACTCATAATCTCATTCATTAATAAGCCATATCACATGGCTTTATATACACAAACATGTACCAAAACTTATCTTAACATTTCTAGCCTATACATGCCATACTTCAATATATACATTTTCAAAAGGTACCAAAGTATAGTTTGATAGTGTGGTGATGATCCTCGACGATCCCCGAGCTTCCAGTAGCTTCAACAATCTATAAAACAATGTAAATAAACACAAAGTAAGCTTTTAAAAGCTTAGTAAGCCATATACAAATAAACTCATCACAAGGAACATTTATAAACCATTCATTCACATAAACATAAATTATATCATAACTCAATAGCAAAATCATATTTCTCCTTTGTCTCAATTTTTCTTAACCATTTACTTACACACATACCACATAACTATATAGTTCATTTGATCATAGCACAATTTATTTCATTGCTCTCATACATGTATCTCAATTCCACATTTTTCACATATACTTACTTTTCATACTCGTACTTTGTATACATTTCAAACGTACCTGCATCGGATGCACATTTCATATAATCATTCATTTCTCGAAATGCCCGTTGAACCATTCAGAATTAAATAGAATACTCGGATAGCTCGAAAAACTCGTACAATGCCTATGTCCCAGACGTGGTCTTACATGTAATCAATATCAATGCCACTGCCCCAGACAGGGTCTTACACGAAATCATATACGATGCCGATGTCCCAGACATGGTCTTACACGTAAATCTCAAATCGATGCCAACATCCCAGATGTGGTCTTACACGATAACACATATCGGAAACCTATGTCATGACATAAGTATCCTAACTATTCCTAAGGTTCGTACGAGACTATTCTGACTTTGACACATTGTCGGAGCTTTCTCGGATTTCACATATACATCTTCCATAGTCATTCATCATAATTCAATTATTATAGACATGAATAAATCAACTCAAACACATTTATTTGTATATAGACTTACCTCGTATGGGTACGAACAGATGGAAACGACTACTCGACCACTTTTGATTTCCCCCGATCTAATTCCGTTTTCTTTTATTCTTGATCTATACATATTCAAATTTAACTTATTCATTCACCAAGTCATTCAATTCAATCCAAATACACACATTTACGGTATTTTACAAATTAGCCCTCACATTTTCACATATTGACATTTAAGTCCCTATTTCATTTATTTCACATTTTAGTCCTTCAAAATATCATTTTCACAATTTAGCCCAAATTAGTCAAATTCATCAAAAATCCAAAGACAAAACATGTTAATCTTTCACATATCTTTCATATTTCACCATTTAACATCACAAAGCTCACAAAAGCATCAATGGCATAACTCAAAATTATCATCAAATTCTAAAATTAAGGCACGAGCTTGATAGAATGCTAAGCAACGATCACAAAAACGTAGAATTCATCAAAAACCAAACAAAACTCATACCTTAATCTAAAAAAACCATAGCCGAAACCTAACAAGCTTTCTCTTCTTTCTTTTTCTTTCAAATTCGGCAAGAACAAGATGATAATGGCCATCCATTTTGTTTTTATTTAATGATATTAACATTAATACATATTTTACTAATTTAACCTTATTATTATCATTAACATCCCACTAACTAATGTCCATCCATGTCATTTAAGACATTCAATGGTTAAATAACCACATAAGGACCTCATCTTTATAAAGACACATCAAGTCAATACTTAATCAAATAGAAGGCCACTTTTATATTTTCTGCAATTTAGTCCATTTTGCAAATTAAGCACACAAACGGATAAATTAAATCACGGAAATTTCACACATGCTTAATTACATTCTGTAAACATGGAAAATAATATTAAAATATTTTTTTCTGACTCGAATTTGTGGTCCCAAAATCACTATTCTGACTAGGGTCTAAACCGGACTGTTACAATTCTCCCCCCTTAGGGATTTTCGTCCTCGAAAATCTTACCGTTGAATAGATTCAGATATTGCTATCTCATAATATCTTCGGGCTCCCATGTAGCCTCTTCAACACCATGTCGATGCCACATTACTTTTACTAATGGAATTTGCTTATTTCTCATTTCTTTAACTTCGCGAGCCAAGATACAGATCGGTTCTTCTTCATAAGTCATATCAGATTCAATCTCTATTTTAGACGGAGAAATCACATGCGAGGGATCAGATCTGTATCGTCGAAGCATCGATACATGAAACACATTGTGAATCTTTTCTAGCTTATGTGGTAGCGACAATCTATCTACGACAGGTCCAATACGCTAAATTATCTCATACGGCCCAATAAATCTGAGACTCAATTTGCCTTTTCTACCGAATTGGAGTATCTTCTTCCACGGAGACACTTTCAAAAATACTTTATCACCGATCTCAAAATCAATATCTTTTCGTTTCAAATCTGCGTATGATTTCTGTCGATTGGAAACTGCTTTTAAACTATCACGAATTACTTTCACTTTCTGCTAAGTCTTTTTTATCAAGTCAACCCCGTGAATCTTTTTCTCGCTGAGCTCTGACCAATACAAAGGTGTTCTACATTTATAACGGTATAAGGCTTCATACGGTGCCATTTTAATGCTCGATTGAAAACTATTATTATGTAACACCCTTCACCCGAAACCGTCGCCGGATTAGGGCTACAAGGCATTACTAAGCATAGCATAGGACATAACAAATATTTACTAATCGTAAGGTCAGAAACAAATGCATTATGAATAATGTATTTTCAGATCATACTTAAACATCCATATACCAAATTCACATATAAGCTTCAGTCATCAAATAAAAAAGGTTACTATTCATTTGGTCATACAAGATACCTTAACCGAATATGCACTTACTATAATTACTTACCAAAACAAAATATCCATTACCAAAACTAAGCATACATATATGTTTTCACATGAACCTTATTTAACCGAGTTCAATATATACCTATTTTAAACATCCAAACAAATTATGGATCAATTCATTTATAAGATCAAAAAAATTGATTCAACCAAAAACCAAATATAGCATCCATAATCCGAAACACTTAAATATTAACATTATACACATATACATTTGTAAACCATGCTGAATATGTCAATCCTAAGTACTTAACCTATAATTTCATCAATTGACCGAATAGACAATTTACCATATAAATGATCTTCAAGTTAAATTCATGTTACAAATTATTCACCTCAAAAGTATGATATTATCAATCCATAAACCAAACTTATTCAAGTACACACATGTCAACTTTCCAAAAGCACAACTTAAATGACTTTAACAGAAACTTCATATCAGAACATATTTATATATATATACATATATTTGTGCAAAACAAGAACTCACATCACAACCATACTCATAATCCAAGCATGACATACACACATAATATGATTAAGAACATTTAAGCATTAGGTCATTTGGCATTAAGATCAAGCCATTTTCGCATGGCTTATATTTACATCATCATAATATTATCCAAGTAATTAACTAGCCTATACATGCCTTAAGTTCAGAATCCAAGCTTTAAAAGTACCAAAATAAGTCGATAGTGTGGATGACTTCGATGACGATCCCCGAGCTCGCAACTTCAAAACAAAATCTATAGAATGTAATAACAAACACACAGAGTAAGCTAATCTAGCTTAGTAAGTCTTAAGCAAACATAATGAGATCAATTGAACATTAAATCAAATTAAACCAAACACTTTATAACATTAATATAATAACATAGCACATATAGACTATCATAGCCAAATGCTAATATCCTTACATAGCAAAACATTTATCATTATCTTACTTTATTTATAAAAACTTACCAAATGCACATAGTTCAATAAATTCCCATATACAACTGAATAAACAATTACCATGTACATATTAATCACACATAATCGAATGTATATATATATATATATATACATCTATTAAACGATCACATGTATACAAGTATATAATATAAATACAACATCATTTTATCCACATATCTAAGTAGCCGAATATACAAGAACATTTATTTGTCAACTTACTAGCTCAATAAACATCACATATAACATATACATGTATAAATATATACCTTATGGCAGAATATAATCTAAATCATTTAAATAAGCTTTATCTTGCTCAATTTCCACCATATCTTGATCATTTCATAAGCATAAGCTTGTAATTTAAATTACCGGTATAAAACCTGCTAGGCATAAGCCTGAATCACACACCGGCACTAAGCCTGCTAGACCCGAGGTCTGATATTCAATCACCGGCAATAAGCCTACTAGGCATAAAGCCCGATTAAATTCACCAGCCCAAGGCTTGCTAGGCTCACAGCCTGAATCACGTTATTTTTAAGCTGTCTCACACAATTTATTTCATATATCAAATCTCATATACACTTCATAATCTTTATACGAGCATTCAAATAACATATCTTATTCAAACCACTTAAACACATTAAGTCTTAAATTAAACCACATTCGGCTATTCAATAATATAGATACAAAATAACCAAATCAGCATATACTAGATTACGTACATAATTTACAATGTTTTATTGCTTAAAGACTTACCTTAGATAACGTCGGACGACAAAAACTGGCTATTCGACTACTTTCGTTTTTCCCCGATCCAAATCCGTTTTCTTTGGTTCTTGATGTAAACATGTTCAAATTAAGCTCACTCAAGTATATTTTCATTCAATTTAGTCCAAAAAACAATAATGGGAAAATTACCATTTTGCCCTTAACATTTCACACTTTTTACAATTTAGTCCTATTTGCACAAAACACAAAATACACAAAATTTGCCTACACACCTTAAGGGCCGAATATTCCTAGTCTTTATACAAGTCCATGCATTTCATTTATTTCACATTTTAGTCCTTCAAAAATTTATTTTTGCAATTTAGTCCAACATACTCAATTTCATCAAAAATTCAAAGACAAAACTTGTTAATCTAACACATATTTATCATAATTCATCCTCAAACAACATAAACAACAATCTATCATCAATGGCTCAACTCAAAATATTTATCGAACTCAAAAATAAAGCATGGGTCTTGTACATTTTATAGCAACGATCTTAAAAACGTAAAATTATCAAAAACCGAACAAAGAACATACCCGAATTAAGCTTCCTAAATGCCGAAACTTAAAGCTTTAAGAATGGTGTTTTTCTTTCTCACATTCGGCCAAGAAAAGTGATAATGCATGCCTTATTTTATTTTATGTTGTGTTTTATTATTAACATATAATATAATATATAAATGTTAACTTATAATATAAATAATAAAAACATATTATAAGCAAATCAATATTAATGCCGTCCACTATTGTTCTAAATGGCCAATTTACATCATAAGGCCATATAAAAAAGAAGACAAATCAATTAAACAACTCAATTTAATAAAAGGTTACTTTTACCACTTATGCAATTTAGTCCTTTTTCATAAATTGAACACACAAACGGACAAATTAACTCATGATTTTTTAACACATGCTCAAACATATATCATAGATGTAAAATATAATATTAAAATATTTTTCTAATTCGGATTCGTGGTCTCGAAACCACCGTTCCGATTAGGGTTATAATCGGACTGTTACAACTCTCCCCACCATAAGGGATTTTCGTCCCCGAAAATCTTACCGGTGAATAAGTTTGGATAATGTTCTTTCATTGTATCCTCTGACTCCCAGGTTGCTTCTTCAACTCCGTGCTTTTGCCACAATACTTTAACTAATGGAATTTTCTTATTTCTCAGTTCTTTTATCTCACGAGCCAAAATACAAATCGGTTCCTCTTCATATGTCATATCAGGCTGAATCTCAACTTCTGTCGGATAAATCACATGTGAAGGATCAGATCGATATCTACGAAGCATCGAAACATGAAAGACATTATGGATCTTTTCTAGCTCAGGTGGTAACTGCAATCTATAAGCAACCGGCCCAATACGCTCTGTGATTTCATACGGTCCAATGAATCTCAGACTCAACTTGCCTTTACGACCGAATCTGAGTACCTTTTTCCACGGTGAAACTTTCAAAAATACACGATCACCGATCTGAAACTCTATGTTTTTACGTTTCAAATCTGAATATGACTTTTGACGATCTGATACAGCTTTCAAACTATGACGGATCACTGCCACTTTTTGTTCAGTTTCTTTGACCAAGTCAACCCCGTGTATCTTATTTTCATTGAGCTCGGTCCAATACAATGGTGTACGACATTTACGACCATATAAAGCCTCATATGGTGCCATCTTAATACTAGATTGAAAACTATTATTGTAAGCAAATTCAATCAAAGGTAAGTATTGTTCCCACGTACCTTCGAACTCAAGGACACAACATCTCAACATATCCTCGAGTATCTGAATGACCCGTTCAGATTGACCATCAGTCTGCGGATGAAAAGCCGTGCTAAAGTGTAGTTTCGTACCTAGAGCATCTTGCAACTTCTTCCAAAACCGTGATGTGAATCTCGGGTCTCTGTCCGAAACAATAGAAATTGGCACACCATGTAATCTCACAATTTTTGATACATACAATTCAACAAGCTTATTGAGCGAATAATCCGTACGAACTGGAACAAAATGAGCTGATTTGGTCAATCTATCCACTATAACCCAGATTGCATCTTTCTTGCTCGGTGTCATAGGTAGATTGGATACAAAATCCATAGTGATTCTGTCCCATTTCCACTCTGGTATCATGATCGGCTGAAGTAACCCAGAAGGTACCTGATGCTCGGCTTTTACTTGTTGACAGACTAAGCATTTCGAAACAAATTCAGATATGTCCCATTTCATACTAGGCCACCAATAGTACTGTTTCAGATCATTATACATTTTCGTGCTACCCGGATGAACGGACAATCTACTGTTATGAGCTTCCTTCAAAATCATCTGAATCAATTCGGAATTCTTTGGTACACACATTCGATCTTTGAACTTCAAGCAGTCATTCTCATCAATTCGAAACTCTGACTCAACATTATCTTCACACTGAGCTCGTTTTGCCAACAAATCTTTATCAACTTTCTGGGCATCACTAATTTGTTGAACAAATAACGGTCTTGCTTTCAATTCGGCTATTATTGAACCATCATCAGACATAACCATATGTGTGTTCATTACACATAGAGCAAATAATGACTTTCGGCTTAAAGCATCCGCAACAATGTTAGCTTTTCCCGGATGGTAGTCAATCACTAGCTCATAATCTTTCAACAACTTTAACCATCGACCTTGTCTCAAATTCAAATCTTTCTGAGTCATTAAATACTTCAGGCTTTTATGATCTGAATAAACATGACATTTTTCACTGAGCAGATAATGACGCCAAATTTTCAACGCAAACACAATGGCTGCTAGTTCCAAATAATGTGTCGGATAGTTTCTTTCGTGTGGCTTCAACTGTCTCGAGGCATAAGCTATGACTTTGCCTTCCTGCATCAAAACACAACCCAAACCATTCAAAGATGCATCGCTATAAATAACAAATTCTTTACCCGACTCCGGCTGGACTAACACGAGAGCTTTGGTCAAAAGAGTTTTCAACTGATCAAAACTTTTCTGACACCTTTTCGACCACTCGAAATTAACATCTTTTCAGAATGCTTTGTCAGCGGTGTAGCAATCATAGAAAAACCTTTCACAAACCATGCTCAGAGTAACCGTGAGCCCAGAAAACTTCAAACTTCAGAAACATTTCTCGGTGGTTTCCAATCAAGTATAGCCGATATTTTATTCGGATCAACCCGAATACCTGAGGCTGAAACAACATGGCCCAGAAAACTTTCTTCACGTAACCAAAACTCACACTTGCTAAACTTTGCATACAACTGTTTATCTCGCAGAGTTTATAGCACAAGTCTCAGATGCTCGGCATGCTCGGTTTCATCTCTGGAGTAAATCAGAATATCATCTATAAACACTACCATAAACCGATCCAAATACTGTCTGAAAATTCGATTCATCAGATCCATAAAAACGGCAGGTGCATTAGTAAGTCCAAAAGGCATAACCAAAAACTCATAATGTCCGTACCTCGTCCGGAAAGCAATCTTTGGCACATCTTGAATCTCGACTGCGGAACTGATAATAACCCGATCTCAAATCTATCTTTGAAAACACTCAAGCCCCTTTCAGCTGATCAAACAAGTCGTCAATCCGTGGCAACGAATATTTATTCTTTATAGTCACCTTATTCAGCTGTCGGTAATCAATACACGTTCGCATAGTTCTATCTTTCTTTTTCACAAATAGAACTAGCGCACCCCAGGGAGAGAAACTCGGTCGTGCAAAACCCCTATCTGTTAACTCTTGCAACTGTGCTTTCAACTCTTTTAATTCAGTAGGTGTCATCCGATACGGAGCTATCGAAATTGAAGTCGTCCCCGGTACTAACTCAATACCAAACTCTACCTCTCGAACAGGTGGCAAACCCGGTAATTCTTCAGGAAACACATCTGGATACTCGCACACAACTGGTACATATTCAATCTTCTTTTCAGTCACTTTACTATCAAGCACATAAGCAAAATAAGCTTCATACCCTTTCTCACATACTTCCGAGCTAACATCGAAGATATTACTGCTGGTAACCCATTCAGATCATTAGATTCAATCCGAATAATTTTACTATTCTGACATCTCAAATCAATGGTCTTTGTTTTGCAATTAACAACAGCATCGTGCAAAGTCAACTAGTCCATCCCCAAAATTATATCAAATTCGTCGAAAGGAAACAACATCAAATCGGCTGGAAAACACGAATCTCGAATCATCAACGGGCAATTTTTACACACTTTGTCAACCAACACACATCGGCCCAGGGGGTTTGATACTCGAATCACAAACTCAGTAGACTCAACAGGTAGAGTCTTACTGGATACTAATGTTTCACACACATAAGAATGAGTTGAACCAGGATCAATCAATGCAATAACACTAGTATCATAAAGAGTAAAAGTATCGGTAATAACATCTGGGGAAGAAGCATCCTCTCGAGCGCGTATAGCATATGCTCTAGCAGGTGCACGAGCCTCTGGTCGAGCCACAGTATCCTTTGTTCCTCTCTGACTGCCACCTACATTTCCCGAATGCCTGGGTGGTCTACCTCGCGCTGACACGTTGCTCGGTCTCGCATTCTGAACAGTATTTTGCTCGGCTAACATCGGGCACTCCCGGATAAAATGATCCATCGATCCACATTTAAAACATGACCGATAATGCAATCTACAACTTCCAGAATGCCATTTTCCAAAATGCTTGCACTCAACCCTGTTCTGCTGAACATTACCAACACTAGCAATCGAAGTGGCTCGGGAACCCGCAGGAGGTCGATCTCGGTCTCGTCTAGAAAAGTCTGAAGCAACTTTAGGTCGACTAGAATCATCTCTGAACTTCTTTGATACTGAGTGAAAAGTCTTGCTCGATGATTGTTTACGGAAGTCTCTGGCTTCAAATTCAGCTTTTCTTTTCTCTTTTCCAAGCTCTTCGGCTTTACAGGCTCGTTCAACAAGTACCACGAACTCTTTAAGCTCAAGTATGCCGACCAGCAACTTAATGTCTTCATTCAAACCATCTTCAAATCTTTTACACATGATTGCTTCGGTTGAAACACATTCACGAGCATATCGGCTTAATCTCACAAATTTCCGTTCATACTCAGTTACGGTCATACGACCCTGTTTCAATTCCAGAAATTCTTTGCGTTTTTGATCGATGAATCTATGGCTGATGTATTTCTTACGAAACTCAGTCTGGAAGAATTCCCAGGTCACTTTCTCTTTCAGAACGACCGATACTAGTGTATTCCACCAGTGATATGCGGTGTCTCGTAATAAAGATATAGCACATTTTAAGCATTCATCCGGAGTACATGATAGCTCGTCGAACACACGGATAGTATTATCAAGCCATAGCTCAGCTCGTTCCGCATCATCATCATCATTAGCTTTAAACTCTTCGGCCCCATGTTTTCTGATTTTATCCACAGGGGGCCTGTTAAATCTCATCAGATCTATCATCGGAGGTACCATAGGTATCGGAGATGGATTATTCGGGGGTGGGGGTTGTTGTACAGCCGGATTAGTCCGGATATATTGAGTAAACCAATCATTCATCATCTGATAGAAGGCTTGCTTAGCCTCCCCCTCATGGCTACTCGAGATAGGTCGAGATTCTACTGTTGTCCCTTGTGCCCCATGTGCGGATTAGGCGCTACACTCTCGACATCGTCACCACGGCTCTATCGGGATCCATTTACTATATAAAAACACATTTCAGATGTCAGAAGTCATCACACTATCACATTATAAATTAAGACATGTATAGCTAGACTCACACGCGCTACGATAGTCCTAGAATTGACTAAACCATAAGCTCTGATACCAATCAAATGTAACACCCTTCACCCATAACCGTCGCCGGATTAGGGCTACAAGGCATTACTAAGCATAGCACAGGACATAACAAATATTTACTAATCGTAAGGTCAGAAACAAATGCATTATGAATAATGTATTTTCAGATCGTACTTAAACATCCATCTACCAAATTCACATATAAGCTTCAGTCATCAAATAACAAAGGTTACTATTCATTTGGACATACAAGATACCTTAACCGAATATGCACTTACTATATTTACTTACTAAAACAAAATATCCATTACCAAAACTAAGCATACATATATGTTTTCACATAAACCTTATTTAATCGAGTTCAATATATACCTATTTCAAACATCCAAACAAATTATAGATCAATTCGTTTATAAGATCAAAAAAACCGATTCAACTAAAAACAAAATATAGCATCCATAATTCGAAACACTTAAATATGAACATTATACACATATACATTTGTAAACCATGCCGAATATGTCAATCCTAAGTACTTAACCTATAATTTCATCAATTGACCGAATAGACAATTTACCATATAAATGATCTTCAAGTTAAATTCATGTTACAAATTATTAACCTCAAAAGTATGATATTATCAATCCAGAAACCAAACTTATTCAAGTACACATATGTCAACTTTCCAAAAGCACAACTTAAATGACTTTAACAGAAACTTCATATCAGAAGATATTTATATATATATATACATATATTTGTGCAAAACATGAACTCACATCACAACCATACTCATAATCAAAGCATGACATACACACATAATATGATTAAGAACATTTAAGCATTAGGTCATTTGGCATTAAGATCAAGCCATTTTCGCATGGCTTATATTTACATCATCATAATTTTATCCAAGTAATTAACTAGCCTATACATGCCTTAAGTTCAGAATCCAAGCTTTAAAAGTACCAAAATAAGTCGATAGTGTGGATGACTTCGATGACGATCCCCCGAGCTCGCAACTTCAAAACAAAATCTATAGAACAGAATAACAAAACACACAGAGTAAGCTAATCTAGCTTAGAAAGTCTTAAGCAAACATAACAGATCAATTGAACATTAAATCAAATTAAACCAAACACTTTATAACATTAATATAATAACATAGCACATATAGACTATCATAGCCAAATGCTAATATCCTTACATAGCAAAACATTTATCATTATCTTACTTTATTTATAAAAACTTACCAAATGCACATAGTTCAATAAATTCCCATATACAACTGAATAAAAAATTACCATGTACATATTAATCACACATAACCGAATGTATATATATACATCTATTAAACGATCACATGTATACAAGTATATAATATAAATACAACATCATTTTAGCCACATATCTAAGTAGCCGAATATACAAGAACATTTATTTGTCAACTTACTTGCTCAATAAACATCACATATAACATATACATATATAAATACATACCTTGTGGCTGAATATAATCTAAACCATTTAAATAAGCTTTATCTTGCTCAATTTCCACCATATCTTGATCATTTCATAAGCATAAGCTTGTAATTTAAATCACCGGTATAAAACCGGCTAGGCACAAGCCTGAATCACACACCGGCACTAAGCTTGCTAGACCCGAGGTCTGATATTCAATCATCGGCAGTAAGCCTGCTAGGCATAAAGCCCGATTAAATTCACCAGCCCAAGGCTTGCTAGGATCACAGCCTGAATCACGTTATTTTCAAGCTGTCTCACACAATTTATTTCATATATCAAATCTCATATACACTTCATAATCTTTATACGAGCATTCAAATAACATATCTTATTCAAACCACTTAAACACATTAAATATTAAATTAAACCACATTCGACTATTCAAAAATATAGATACAAAATATCCAAATCAGCATATACTAGATTACGTACATAATTTACAATGTTTTATTGCTTAAAGACTTACCTCAGATAATGTCGGACGACAAAAATCGGCTATTCGACTACTTTCGTTTTTCCCCGATCCAAATCTGTTTTCTTTGGTTCTTGATCTAAACATGTTCAAATTAAGCTCACTCAAATATATTTTCATTCAATTTAGTCCAAAAACACAATAATGGGCAAATTACCATTTTGCCCCTAACATTTCACACTTTTTACAATTTAGTCCTATTTGCACAAAACACAAAATACACAAAATTTGCCTACACACCTTAAGGGCCGAATATTCCTAGTCTTCATACAAGTCCATGCATTTCATTTATTTCACATTTTAGTCCTTCAAAAATTTATTTTTGCAATTTAGTCCAACATACTCAATTTCATCAAAAATTCAAAGACAAAACTTGTTAATCTAACACATATTTATCATAATTCATCCTCAAACAACATAAACAACAATCTATCATCAATGAATCAACTCAAAATATTCATCAAACTCAAAAATTAAAGCATGGGTCTTGTACATTTCATAGCAACGATCTCAAAAACGTAAAAATTATCAAAAATCGAACAAAGAACTTACCCGAATTAAGCTTCCTAAATGCCGAAACTTAAAGCTTTAAGAATGGTGTTTTTCCTTCTAACATTCGGCCAAGAAAAGTGATAATGCATGCCTTATTTTATTTTATGTTGTGTTTTATTATTAACATATAATATAATATATAAATGTTAACTTATAATATAAATAATAAAAAACATATTATAAGCAAATCAATATTAATGCCGTCCACTATTGTTCTAAATGGCCAATTTACATCATAAGGCCACATACAAAAGAAGACAAATCAATTAAACCACTCAATTTAATAAAAGGTTACTTTTACCACTTATGCAATTTAGTCCTTTTTCATAAATTGAACACACAAACGGACAAATTAACTCACGATATTTTAACACATGCTCAAACATATATCATAGATGTCAAATATAATATTAAAATATTTTTCTAATTCAGATTCGTGGTCCCGAAACCACCGTTTCGATTAGGGTCAAAATCGGGTTGTTACATATTATACGCGAATTCAATCAATGGCAAATACTGTTCCCATGTACCTTCAAACTCAAGAATGCAACATCTTAACATATCCTCAAGTACCTGAATGATCCGCTCGGATTGACCATCCGTCTGCGGGTGAAAAGCTATACTAAAGTGCAATTTCGTACCTAAAGGCTTTTGCAGTTGCTTCCAAAATCGTGAAGTAAACCTCGGATCTCTGTCAGATACAATAGATAGTGGCACCCCGTGCAATCTCACAATATCAGAAATGTATAACTCCGCTAACTTATCATGCGAGTAATTCGTTCTCACCGGAATAAAATGAGTTGATTTTGTTAATCTATTAACTACAACCCAGATCGCATCTTTCTTTCTCGAAGTTAAAGGCAAACCTAAAACAAAATCCATCGTCACTCTATCCCATTTCCACTCAGGAATCATAATCGGTTGAAGTAACCCAGACGGAACCTGATGCTCAGCTTTGACTTGCTGACATATCAAACATCTCAAAAAAAAGTCAGAAATGTCTCGTTTCATACCATGCCACCAATAAAGTAGTTTTAAATCATTATACATTTTTGAACTTCCCGGATGAACAGATAAACGACTATTATGTGCTTCGCTCAAAATCAACTGAATCAACTCTGGATTTCTCGAAACACAAATCCGATCTCATAACCTCAAACAATCATCATCGTCAACTCGAAATTCAGAATCAAAGTTCAAATTACACTGAGCTCGTTTCACTAACATTTCATTATCAACTTTTTAAGCATCACAAATCTGCTGTAAAAACAACGATCTCACTTTCAATTCAGCCAAAACCGAGCCATCATCAGACAAAACTAAATGAGCATTCATCGCACGTAGCGCAAACAATGATTTTCGACTCAAAGCATCAGCAACAACATTTGCTTTTCCCGGATGATAATCTATAACTAGCTCGTAGTCTTTTAATAGTTTTAACCATCTTCTCTGATGCAGATTCAAATCTTTATGAGTCATCAGATATTTTAAACTTTTGTGATCTGAAAACACACGACACTTCTCACCAAATAAATAGTGACGCAAAATCTTCAAAGTAAACACAATCGCAGCTAGCTCAAGGTCGTGTGTCGGATAATTCTTTTCATGCAATTTCAATTGTCTCAAGGCATAAGCTATAACTTTTCCTTCCTGCATCAAAACACATCCCAGACCATTCAACGAAGCATCACTATAAATCACAAATTCTTTATCTGATTCTGGCTGTACTAGCATTGGAGCTTCAGTCAAAAGAGCTTTCAACTGATCAAAACTAATCATCAATTCTGGACAGAGGATATTTATTCTTAATAGTCACTTTGTTTAACTGACGGTAATCAATACACATTCTCATCGTACCGTCTCTCTTCTTCACAAACAAAATAGGAGCACCCCAAGGTGAGAAACTCAGTCGTGCAAATCCTCTATCAGTCAACTCTTGCAACTGAGACTTTAATTCTTATTCTATACGGAGCTACTGAGATAGGAGTCAGCCCTGGCATTAACTCAATACCAAACTCAACTTCTTGTATCGGAGGTAATCCCGATAGTTCTTCAGGAAACACATCAGAAAACTCACAAACAACTGGCACAGATTCAACTTTCTTTTCAGTCACTTTCGAATCAATCACATAAGAAAAATAAGCTTCATAACCCTTTTTCACATAACTCTGAGCTTTCATTACTGATATCACAACCGGTAACCCATTCAAATCACTGGACTCAATCCGTATTATCTCATTATTTTGACATCTCAAATCAATAGTCTTCCGTTTACAATTTACAACAGCATCATGCAATGTTAGCCAATCCATACCCAGAATTATATCAAACTCATCAAAAGGTAATAACATCAGATTAGCCGGAAAACAGATATCTCGAAACATCAACAGACAATTCTTGCACACTTTGTCAACCAAAACACTTTTGCCTAAGGGGTTCGATACTCTAATTACAAATTCAGTAGACTCTATAGGCAAAGTCTTACTGGATACTAAGTTCATGCATATATATGAATGAGTAGACCCTGGATCTATCAATGTAATCACAGAAGTATCATAAAGAGTAAATGTACCCGTAATAACATCTGGAGACGAAGCTTCCTCATGAGCTCGAATGGCGTAAGCTCTGGCAGGTGCTCTCGCTTCAGATCTCGCAACTGTATCTTTTGTAGCTCTCTGGCTACCACTCAAATTTCTCGTGTTTCTGGAAGGTCTATCCCTAGTTGAAGCATTATCCGACTTCGGATTCTGTACAATCTATTTTTCAATAGACTCGGGACAATTCTGGATAAAATGATCTAACGATCCACATTTAAAGTAAGCTCGATCATTCAATCTACAATTGCCTGGATGTCTTTTACCACAATGTCTACACTCTGGTCGCTCAGATCTGACATTTCCAACACTAGCTATCCAAGTAGCCAGAGCTTTGAAGCTCGAATGCGATCTAGCATGATCTCTATTCGAATATCCCACATTAGCATTTGAACGGCTATACTCATCTCGAAATTTCTTTGATGCAGACTGAAATGATTTACTTGAAGATCTCTTCGTCACATCTCTAGCTTCTGACTTAGCTTTTCGCTTCTTTTTCCCGAGTTCTTCAGCTTTACACGCACGATGAACAAGCACAACAAATTCTTTTATTTCTAGAATTCCAACTAGCAAACGGATATCTTCGTTCAGGCCGTTTTCAAACCTTTTACACATCATTGCTTCAGTTGAGACACATTCTCGTGCATATTGACTTAATCTCACAAATTCTCACTCGTATTCTGTAACAGACATACGCCCCTTTTTCAATTCAAGAAACTCTTTTCGCTTTTGATCAATAAATCTCTGACTAATGTATTTCTTCCAGAATTCAGATTGAAAGAAATCTCATGTAATGCGTTCCCTCGGAACAACAGAAATCAATGTTTTCCACCACTGATAAGTTGTATCTCTCAACAAAGAAACAGCACATTTCACACATTCCTCAGGAGTACACGACATTTCATCAAACACACGAATTGTATTCTCGAGCCAAAACTCAGCTCTCTCAGCATCATCATCATTAGTAGCCCTGAACTCTTCAGCCCCATATTTACGGATTTTATCGACTGGAGGTTTATTCAACAGATTCAGATTCATAACCGGAGGTACAACAAGATTCTGAGGAGGATTTGGTAGGGGCAGAGGTTGAGAAACAGCCGAATTTATTCTAATGTACTAAGTAAACCACTCATTCATCATTTGGAAGAAGGCTTGTTTAGCCTCTCCTTCCTGACCACTAGTAGCCGGTCTAGAATCAAACGGTGATGTCCCTTGAGCGGGAGCAGGCACATTACTTTCAATATCGTCAACTACTACTCGTCTGGGATCCATTTACTATACGAAAAACACATTTTATCTATCAGGATTCATCACACTATCATAATTCATATATATGGCATGTATAGCTAGAGTCTCATACGCTACGTTAGTCCTAGAATCGACTAAACCGTAGCTTTGATTCCAACCAAATGTAACACCCCTAACCCGTATCCATCGTCGGACTAGGGTTAAGAGGCATTACGGGACAAATCAGAACATTTCACAAACATACATTTCACATCAACAAAATATCATCATTCATAATCATTTTGTCCCTTAAGAAGGTCTACGAGACCTTAAACATGCTTTGGAAAGTAGTCGGGACTAAACCGAGCACTTACCAATTTTTCCAAAAATTTAAACATTTATCAAAGTTACAGAGGTCACACGCCCGTGTGGACAGGCCGTGTGCCTCACACGGTCACAAGACATACCCATGTCTAAGGTCGTGTGAAACAGGCACACGGCCACAATACATACCCATGTCTAACGCCATGTGAAACAGGGCATACATTCTGACTTGCACCACACGGCCGAAGACACGCCAGTGTGCTTGACCCGTGGGCAACACTAACTTGAATCACACAGCCTGCCACACGCCCGTGTGTCTGGCCAGTGTGCAAGTCTATTTTGTATCGAATTAAGACAGTAAAGAACACAGTCGGGACACACGCCCGTGTGCTCAACCGTGTGGGTAATCATAGGCCATTTGCAAGGCCAAATTACCACCATTAAGGGTCATACCTACAAGTACCAAACAATCATCATTTCATACTCCAAAAGCAACCAAAACATACCAAGAATGACCATCTTTTAACCATTCATGAACATATCAAAACATATCAATACTTACTTCACATAATTTGGACTAAATTCACTCATAATCTCATTCATTAATAAGCCATATCACATGGCTTTATATACATAAACATGTATCAAAACTTATCTTAACATTTCTAGCCTATACATGCCATACTTCAATATATACATTTCAAAAGGTACTAAAGTATAGTTTGATAGTGTGGTGATGATCTTCGACGATCCCCGAGCTTCCAGTAGCTTCAACAATCTATAAAATAATGTAAATACACACAAAGTAAGCTTTCAAAAGCTTAGTAAGCCATATACAAATAAACTCATCACAAGGAACATTTATAAACCATTCATTCACATAAACATAAATTATATCATAACTCAATAGTAAAATCATATTTCTCCTTTGTCTCAATTTTTCTTAACCATTTACTTACACACATACCACATAACTATATAGTTCATTTGATCATAGCACAATTTATTTCATTGCTCTCATACATGTATCTCAATTCCACATTTTTCACAAATACTTACTTTTCATACTCGTACTTTGTATACATTTCAAACGTACCTGCATCAGATGCACATTTCATATAATCATTCATTTCTCGAAATGCCCGTTGAACCATTCGGAATTAAATAGGATACCAGGATAGCCCAGAAAACTCGTACAATGCCTATGTCCCAGACGTGGTCTTACATGTAACTAATATCGATGCCACTATCCTAGACAGGGTCTTACACGAAATCATATACGATGCCAATGTCCCAGACATGGTCTTTCACGTAAATCTCAAATCGATGCTGTAACACCCCAAACCCAGCCTAGAAGTTAGGCCCGAATCTGGCGTGTCACATTGAAGTGTTTTTCAAAACCATGTTTCTTGTTTGTTAAAACTTGTTTGAGAGTTAGAGCCTCTTTGTTAAAACTCAAAACACTTAAGCTGTAATATCCGGGATTTATAGCTTATGCATTTTTGCTTAAATTATGTGAAGTAGCATGCTTATGTGTGTTTGAATGTGTTTTATGGATTTTTAGCACTTAGGAATATAGGCAAATGCCTTAGAAATTATTAGATTTCAAGTTTAAAAAGAGGAAGCTAAGCAGGGTGGCCTTAAGAAAAATTGTAAGGGAGATATGACACAAGAACGGGCTTGGAAAAGTGGCTTGGGGGCGCCACTTAAGGCCTCTGGAAATGACGCCACCAGCATGTGTGCAGGGCCAAGGTTCGAGCTACAAGGGAAGCGAAATAAAAGTTCTATTTTGCTGCAAGGATAAGCAGTGATGGACGGCACAGGGACTGTCAGTGGATGAGGTCTAATCCTTTTAAAATTCGGCTAGATAAGGGGATAAATGTTGGATTAATTTTATTAATTTGAATAAGGTGATAATTGAGAGATAAAGCTATCAGAATAGGGAGAGTTGGCCGAATAAGGGTCTCTAGGTAGACTAATTTCAGCAGAAAGGGGAAAACAAGGCCATTATTCTTTTTCTCTTTGAAGCCTCTGCCGAATTCTCTCTACAACTATTCTCTTTTCTTTTCAATTCTCCAAAAGCCGAAAATAGGATTCCCCTAGTCTTGCCAAATTTCCCTAAGTCCTATACCTTTCTTTTCTTTCTTTGTTAAAACCGAATCTTTCTAAGTGATCATCAAAAGCCGAAACTTGTGATCAACACTCAGTCTATAGCCGAATTCCACAGTGGTGTCAAGCAAGTGTGCAATCAACTACAGTATTAAGGGTAAGACCGATTGTTCTTTGTTTGTCAATCTCTCTTTTAAGCAGAAAGTTTAATCTAATCCCTCCTAATCTTGTTGGCCGAAACATGGAAGGTGAATTTTGGGATTTCCATTGTAGCCGACTTCTAGGGAGATCATCCAGGATTTTAGATCTAAGGTATTTCGGCAACTTCATAAGCTAGAGACCACTTTCGGGATTTAAAAACGCAAGGTAAGTGTACATGTACATTCGGCCAAGGCCCTATTTAGCAACTAGATCTATTTCTTACCTATTCAAAAGCCGGAAACTAACCTAGTCAATTGATCTAGTGTTAGCCGATTACAAGGAGGAAGGACTACAACGTTTCGGGATTTGATTAGTAATCAAATCGGCACAAGGTAAGAGTTTTGGGTGCAATAATCCTTCGAGATTTGATCGTATAGACGAATAGGCTTTTTCTAAATAGTAAGCGATTGACCAAATGTAGGAACTTGAGATTTAAAGGATTGGATCAGGTTTTCGGGATTTCAATAAAGCGTTAATATCAGGTGTGTACTCCACACTAAATCTTAGTAGATTACGGCTTTAAGTTAATGTATGTGTTATAATAGTATGAATGTGGCCGAAAGGTACCATGTTATGGTACAAAGTACTCAGGTACGTAACTTTAACTCTATGTTAATAAAATATATGCAATTTGGAATATGGCACATATGTGACTATTGATAAGAATGTGAAATAAGCTACAAGGGATGATTTTGTATGTGTTGTAATGTGCATGGGCATAAGGGTGATATTGAAAGGGAAGTGATTGGTGGTTTTATACCCCAATATATAAATGTGGTGACTTCGGTCACAATATATGAATGTGGTGACTTCGGTCACATAATTTGAATGTGGTGACTTATGTCACAAAATATATTATGTGGTGGCTCGCCACGAATTTATAAGAGGCGATGAGCACGTCGATTGCAATGATCGCCGCCGATGATGTGTAGCGGATGGAGGGTTGACTTAGTAGTCCCCACGGTGTGACGGTTGGTACGGGGTGATGTGTAGCCGATGGCATCTAGGTTTTGGTTCGGGAATGCATCATTATTTGTAAATTGTAATATGTATATGTATGATTTGATATGCCAAAATCATTAGGGCTTAGTGTGGTTGCTATACACTGAGTCTGTTTGACTCACCCGTTGTGGGAATATTTTTAGGTGACTTCGGTGATGGACCGGGTCGGCAGGAGCTTAGTGGTGGCCATGCTCAGTTCGGGACTTTATTTTGGACTTGTTTCATTTTAAGTATTTTGGATTTAATTTGGGTTTAATTTTTGATGTAATAAGGCCGTTAATATGAATTGTTTTATACATGCTTTTTATTGGATTTTATTACTATACGATTAAGTTTAAATCAAGGTTAAATGGTTTACTAAAAAAATAAATATTAAGTGTTTTTGACCACCTAATTACAAATAAATTTCCAATTTAAAGTAAAAAAAAAAATATACAAGGTTTTCAATTGAACCCGACACAAGCAAATCCTTCTTCAAAACCACACGAATTTTTCCTAAGTAACAAACGGATTTTCAAATGTTTTCTCGAGGAACATACCAGATCCGATCAAGGCTCGAGGGCCGGGTTTGGGGGTGTTTTAGTTTGGTATCAGAGCCAAGGTCAAAACTCGGCTCTGGGGTTTTTGGGCTCCAAAACGTTTTCTAAAAATGGGCTTTTTAAAGGATAACCGGTCTGTTAGCTCAGCATGGCACCTGCGTCTCCGACCCAAGTCCGCCAGGTAAGTACCCTAAACCATTGTGTGTTATACATGTGGGCTTTATGGGCTTTGTGGGACGTAGACTAGTTTAAGTAGACTCTGATGGACTATATGCTTAGTTTAAATCACTTCTTAAACTTTCATAAGACTTAAATTCACTAAACAAACCCGTTAACGAGCCACAAGACTAGGGTGTGGTAACCGTCGTACGCATGTCTAGGATTGGATCGGGAAGAGCTTAGTATTTAAGCAATCCTAGTGACTCACCTTCTCTTCGCTGGAATCCTACCTGGTGCGTAGTGACTGTTCACCTTAGTCGAGTTAGGGTGTGGCAATAGGCAGACGCATGCCTAGGAGTGGATTCAGGGAGAGCTTGGTATTTAAGCAGTCCTAGCGACTCACCTCCTCTTCGCTGGAATCCTACCTGGTGCGTGGTAACTATTCACCCTAGTTATGAGGACTCGTTGATGGGCTAAACCCTATAATTAAAACCCGAAATACCCCCAGATTTCAAAATTACCGAAATACCCTTATATCATGAAATCACCAAGGAACCCTGAATTGGAAAATTTATGAAATTACCCCTGATTTACAAATTTTTAAATTAACCCCGATTTATTACCAAAATACCCCTATAGGTGAAATGACGAAAATACCCATGGGATAGGAATAGGACGAAAATGTTTGAATGATGAATGTGTGTTGAATGAATGTGCTCCTTTAAATTAGGATAGAAGACTTGAAACTTTGATCGATCGAAAGAACTACTTCAAAACTTCTTTCATAAAATTTCTTCGCGGATAAACAGTGGAATAAAATACTAATGCATAAAAATTTCTTAATCAGATTAAAGCGCGATCGTAGACATGAGTTCTAGAGGACGTGGTTGTACTGTGCGAGGACGTGGTAGAGGCAGAATGGCCGTATCGGAACCCGTTAGGTCTGGACAAGGGTCTGAAAATGAGGTACCAGTACCACCACCACCGGTTGCTGGCGTTGAGCAGCAAGATCGACGGGGATGATGCGATGCTCGCAGCAATGCTGCGAGTTCTTGAAATAGTGGCTGGAGCAGGAGGAAATATGGGAGCTCAGAAATCTATACTCGAGCGACTCCGAGCTAATGGGGCTGAGGTGTTCCGTGGTGTATCTGGTGTGGCACCCAGTACAGCTGAGTATTGGTTGGAGGCAACCGAACGAATTATGGATGAGTTGGATCTGACCCCTGAGGAGAAACTGAAAGGGATGGTGGCATTACTCCGCGACGAAGCCTATCAATGGTGGCTCACAGTTCGAGATGGTGCCATAGCGGAGGATCTTACTTGGGAGTATGTCAAGACGGCGTATCAGAAGAAGTATGTTGGTACTCATTATGTTGATGCGCAGAGGAAAGCATTTTTGGGGCTGGTTCAAGGGAATAAGTCCGTAGCGGAGTACGAGGCTGAGTTCTTAAGGCTGAGCCGATATGCTCGAGGAGTAATGGCTACGGAACATGAACGGTGTGTCTGGTTTGAGGACGGATTGAGAGATGATCTGAGGTTATTGATAGCTCTGCAGCAAGAGCGAGAATTTGCTGTGTTGGTGGAGAAGGCTAAAGTGACCGAAGGAGTTAAGGACTCTGTAAGGCAGAACTCTGATTGGAATAGGCAAAAGAGAGGATTCGAATCATCTGGGTCGTCTGGAAATGCTCAAAAGAGGCCTAGAGTTGATGGGCCGCGAGGTCAGCAGGTTGCTACTGGAGGGCAGTATCATACTTGTGATCAGTGTGGGAAGAGGCACCTAGGAGAGTGTTGGAAAAAGACAGGAGGATGTTTCAAGTGTGGATTTAAGGATCATATGATTAAGGACTGTCCAATAATGATAGACGGAGTCGACCAACAGTCAAGGTTCTAATCGGTGGAAGAGGGGACAACGACCTCGCCGAGGTCGTGGTCCGAATGGTAGGGGTAACGGTGTTGGAAGAGGACGTGGAACACCTGGCAGAGGTGTTGGTAATGCAGAGGCAAGACAGCCGGGTCTAGTGTATGCGGTTCGTCGAAGGGAGGACAGAGACGCACCGGACATCATAACCAGTACGTTCCTTATATCTGGCAAGCCTTATTTTGCTTTGATTGATGTGGGCTCGACCCATTCTTATGTTGCTAGTAGTGTAGTTGAAACACTAGGCATAGACTCGAACTTTCTAGTAAGGAGATGACCGGTAGTGAGCCCACTAGGTCAAACTGTAGTGGTGAATAAGATCTTTCGGAGTGTACCTCTAGAGATTCAAGGAGTGATTTTCCCTGCCGACTTAATGGAACTACCCTTCGGAGAATTTGACCTCATACTTGGCATGGATTGGCTTGTAGAACATCGAGCTATATTGGATTGTGCAGCTAAACGAATGGAGTTAAAGACGCCGGAGGATGAGGCGATAATTATGATAGAAGAAAGAAGAAACTACTTGTCTAACGTAGTTTCAGCACTGAAAGCTGATAAGATGGTTCGAAAAGGGTGCAAGGCATTTTTGACTTTCGTCAGTGTGTTGGATGCAAATGACGAGGGTGTTAGTGGAGTTAGAACAGTAAGGGAGTTTGTGGATGTCTTTCCGGAGGAGTTACCTGGAGTACCCCCGGACAGGGAGGTGGAGTTTGGAATTGATTTGTTGCTCGAACGACGCCGTATCTATCTATCGCTCCGTATAGAATGGCACCGAAGGAGTTAGTTGAGCTCAAGGCTCAAATCCAAGAGTTGCTTGATCATGGGTTCATTCGACCCAGTGTGTCTCCATAGGGAGCACCGGTCTTGTTTGTGAAGAAGAAAGATGGGACTATGCGTATGTGCATAGATTATCGTCAGCTGAATAAGCTGACCATCAAGAACAAGTGCCCTTTGCCAAGGATAGACGACTTGTTCGATCAGCTTAAGGGGGCAGCGATATTCTCGAAGATAGATTTAAGGTCTGGATATCACCAGCTTAAGGTGAAGGAAGCAGATATTCATAAGACAGCCTTTCGAACAAGATACGGATACTATGAGTTCGTAGTAATGCTGTTTGGGTTGACGAACGCCCCAGCCGCGTTCATGGATATGATGAACCGAGTTTTTCAACCCTACTTGGATCGGTTCATCGTTGTGTTCATCGACGGTATCCTAGTATACTCCCAGTCTGAGGAAGAACATGACGAGCATCTCCGGAAAGTGTTGCAGGTGTTAAGGGAGAAGAAGCTATATGCCAAATTCAGCAAGTGCGAGTTTTGGCTTAAGGAGGTTGCATTCTTAGGGCATGTGGTGTCTGCAGAAGGAATAAGGGTGGACCCTAAGAAGATTGAGGCAAGATTAGATTGGAAACCACCTAAGTCCGTGGCGTAGATTCGAAGTTTCTTGGGATTGGCAGGCTACTACAGAAGATTTGTGGAGGGATTTTCTTCAATAGTTGCAGCTTTGACGAAGTTGTTGAGAAAGGAAGTACCTTTCGTTTGGACGGATAAGCAACAGGAGAGCTTTGAGAAGCTTGAGAGGGTGTTGACGGAAGCTCCAGTGTTGATTCAGCCTGAGGCAGGAAAGGATTTCGTGGTGTATTGCGACGCTTCCCATACAGGCTTGGGTTGCGTACTGATGCAAGATGGGAAGGTTGTAGCTTATGCGTCTCGACAACTAAGGCCTCACGAGGTTAACTACCCGACGCATGACTTGGAACTGGCGGCAGTGGTTTTTGCTCTTAAGGTGTGGAGACACTACCTTTATGGAGAAAAGTCAGTGATCTACACGGACCACAAGAACCTTAAGTATCTACTGACTCAGAAGGAGTTGAACTTGAGGCAGCGAAGGTGGGTGGAGTTACTGAAGGATTATGATTGTTCCATAGAGTATCATCCGGGCAAGGCAAATGTAGTGGCAGATGCCCTAAGTCGTATGCAGATCTTAAACGGAAGGAGATAGAATTTGATGTGGGGGATCAAGTGTTTCTGAAGATATCGCCTTGGAAGAAGGTGTTGAGATTTGGTCGCAAAGGGAAGCTAAGTCCAAGGTTTATAGGACCATATCAGGTATTGAAGCGAGTTGGACCAGTGGCATACCAGTTAGAGTTGCCTTCGAAATTGAAGCAAATGCACGACGTATTCCATGTTTCTATGCTACGTCGTTATCGATCGGATCCATCTCATGTAGTTCCGATTGAAGAGGTGGAGTTGAGGCCAGATTTGTCCTACGAGGAAGAGCCGATTCAGATTTTGGAACGAGATGTGAAAGTGCTACGAAGGAAGTCAGTTCCTTTAGTCAAAGTGTTATGGCGCAATCACGGATCGAAAGAAGCTTCGTGGGAGTCGGAAGAAGCAATGCGACAGCAATACCCTCACTTATTTCAGCCAGGTAATTTTGAGGACGAAATTATTTTAAGGGGGGTAGAACTGTAATATCCGAGATTTATAGCTTATGCATTTTTGCTTAAATTATGTGAAGTAGCATGCCTATGTGTGTTTGAATGTGTTTTATGGATTTTTAGAACTTAGGAATATAGGCAAATGCCTTAGAAATTATTAGATTTCAAGTTTAAAAAGAGGAAGCTAAGCAGGGTGGCCTTAAGAAAAATTGTAAGGGAGATATGACACAAGAACGGGCTTGGAAAAGTGGCTTGGAGGCGCCACTTAAGGCCTCTAGAAATGACGCCACCAGCATGTGTGCAGGGCCAAGGTTCAAGCTACAAGGGAAGCGAAATAAAAGTTTTATTTTGCTGCAAGGATAAGCAGTGATGGACGGCACAGGGACTGTCAATGGATGAGGTCTAATCCTTTTAAAATTCAGCTAGATAAGGGGATAAATGTTGGATTAATTTTATTAATTTGAATAAGGTGATAATTGAGAGATAAAGCTATCAGAATAGGGAGAGTTGGCCGAATAAGGGTCTCTAGGTAGACTAATTTCGGCAGAAAGGGAAAAACAAGGCCATTATTATTTTTCTCTTTGAAGCCTCTGCCGAATTCTCTCTACAACTATTCTCTTTTCTTTTAAATTCTCCAAAAGCCGAAAATAGGATTCCCCTAGTCTTGTCGAATTTCCCTAAGTCCTATACCTTTCTTTTCTTTCTTTGTTAAAACCGAATCTTTCTAAGTGATCATCAAAAGCCGAAACTTGTGATCAACACTCGATCTATAGCCGAATTCCACACAGTGGTGTCAAGCAAGTGTGCAATCAACTACTGAGATAAGGGTAAGACCGATTGTTCTTTGTTTGTCAATCTCTCTTTTAAGCCGAAAGTTTGATCTAATCCTCCTAATCTTGTTGGTCAAACATGGAAGGTGAATTTGGGATTTCCATTGTAGCCGACTTCTAGGGAGATCATCCAGGGATTTCGGATCTAAGGTATTTTCGCAACTTCATAAGCCAGAGACCACTTTCGGGATTTAAAAACGCAAGGTAAGTGTACATGTACATTCGGCCAAGGCCCTATTTAGCAACTAGATCTATTTCTTACCTATTCAAAAGCCGAAAACTAACCTAGTCAATTGATCTAGTGTTAGCCGATTACAAGGAGGAAGGACTACAACGTTTCGGGATTTGATTAGTAATCAAATCGGCACAAGGTAAGAGTTTTGGGTGCAATAATCCTTCGGGATTTGATCGTATAGCCGAATAGGCTTTTTCTAAATATTAAGCGATTGACCAAATGTAGGAACTTGAGATTTAAAGGATTGGATCGGGTTTTCGGGATTTCAATAAAGCGTTAATATCAGGTGTGTACTCTACACTAAATCTTAGTAGATTACGGCTTTAAGTTAATGTATGTGTTATAATAGTATGAATGTGGCCGAAAGGTACCATGTTATGGTACAAAGTACTCAGGTACGTAACTTTAACTCTATGTTAATAAAATATATGCAATTTGGAATATGGCACATATGTGACTATTGATAAGAATGTGAAATAAGCTACAAGGGATGATTTTGTATGTGTTGTAATGTGCATGGGCATAAGGGTGATATTGAAAGGGGAAGTGATTGGTGGTTTTATACCCCAATATATGAATGTGGTGACTTGGTCACAATATATGAATGTGGTGACTTGGTCACATAATTTGAATGTGGTGACTTATGTCACAAAATATATTATGTGGTTGCTCGCCACGAATTTATAAGGGCGATGAGCACGTCGATCGCAATGATCGCCGATGATGTGTAGCGGATGGAGGGTTGACTTAGTAGTCCCACGGTGTGACGGTTGGTACAAGGTGATGTGTAGCGGATGGCATCTAGGTTTGGGTTCGGGAATGCATCATTATTTGTAAATTGTAATATGTATATGTATGATTTGATATGCCAAAATCATTAGGGCTTAGTGTGGTTGCTATACACTGAGTCTGTTTGACTCACCCCGTTGTGGGAATATTTTTGGTGTGACTTTCGGTGATGGACCGGGTCGGCGGGAGCTTAGTGGTGGCCATGCTCAGTTCGGGACTTTATTTTGGACTTGTTTCATTTTAAGTATTTTGGATTTAATTTGGGTTTAATTTTTGATGTAATAAGGTCATTAATATGAACTGTTTTATGCATGCTTTTTATTGGATTTTATTACTATACGATTAAGTTTAAATCAAGGTTAAATGGTTTACTAAATCAAGGCTCGTGGGCCGGGTTTGGGGGTGTTTCATAAGCAATTGTTACCCACTTGCAAACGTAACTTTTAAAACTTTATCTGTTGCAAAAGCATATTTAATATAAATAATATGAGAAAACATTATGTTTAAAAATTGAGTAGCAAAAGCATTTTGAAAATGTTGCAAAAATGTAGTGTTTTGAAGTCAGTTTATCGTTTTGGAAATTGTATCCACTTTTAGTAGTTAGAAAACATCATAAATAAATATCAGAAATAATAAGTTAAAATTAGAGAGGCCTTATAACAACCCAAATAAAAATATTTAGAAGTAAATAATCAAAGCAAAAGCAGTGTGTGGTCTTCTCCAAGTCCCTCGCAGCTCTGATCCGTCTAAGGCTGAGGATTACCTGCACAGTTAAAAACGGGGTGAGTTTATGAAAACTCAGTGTGTAATCCCCTTACTAGAGTAACAATCGAGTAGATACGTAAACCAAAGCGATGCAGGCCAAAGCCCTTTAAGAGTAATAAAGATCGATTCAACGATACGTGAGTCAAAGCCCACTACGATATCATTTGGGTCATGACCCATAATAGAATCAATTGGGCCTAGCCCAAACCAATAGCAGAACAAGTGGCCTAAGCCCAGTACAGTGACAGATCTCATAAACAGATATGCAACAGTATGAGGATACGTCCCAACCCAGTCCAGCCAACACACCTCTCGTACTAACCAACACACCACGTGGGGACCAAGTTGACCCACCCACCCAGCACACCAATAATGCAACCTAGCTGCTAATAACAGTATACGTGGCTGAGCCACTAAAATCAGATTACGTGGCGATGCCACTATAACAGTAAAACGTGGCAGAGCCACTAGTACATAGTACTAACGCAGCAGAGCTGCTAATAACAGTGAACGTGGCCAGGCCACTAAAATCAGTATACGTGGTGAAGCCACTAGAGCAGTAAAACGTGGTAGAGCCACTGGTACAGTATTTCCTCCAATTACAAATCCCAACCCCATGCAATATGTCGTGTATGTCATGCTCAATCATTACACGTGTATGAAAAATAGCCATGCTTAGTAACAGTCATTTCAACACAAATTAACAGCATATCAGTCACACGCCCACAGTCAAGTCAGTTAAAACATAGTAATACGATCACAGTAAAATCATAGCACAAGTCAGTCATTTACCCACAAGGGCAAAACAGTCATTTACCCCATAAGGGTATGTCGGTAATCCTACCCCTTAGGGGTATTTCAGTAATTCTACCCTACAGGGTAATTCGGTGATTCTACCTTACAGAGGTATTTTAGTAATTTCACAAATCAGGGTATTTCGGTAATTTTGCAAATCGGGGTATTTTAGTAATTTGTAAACCAAGGGTATTTCAGTAATTTCATAAATCACGAGTCTTTCGATAATTTCACAAATCAGAGGTATTTCAGTAACTTTACAAATCGAGGGTATTTCAGTAATTTTACAAACCGAGGGTATTTTAATAATTTTACAAATCGAGGGTATTTCAGTAATTTTACAAACCAAGGTTATTTCAGTAATTTTACAAATCAAGGGTTATTAACGACCCAACAGAAGGTCCACCATCGCCTCGAGCGACTTAGGAAATCCAAATTGACTTAACGGCAAAGATAGGCCTAAGGCCCATTACCCTGCCCAAGTGGGCCCACACACTCGTATGGCCCATTTAGCCTAGAAACAACCACGGCTATGCAACGACACAGCCCAAATCAATAACTTATCACATCACGGACATTTCATCTGTGTGCGCCCACAAGCCCATTGGGCCCACACACATTTCTCTTTCTACCGACGCGCCCAAAGCACCTAAGTCATGTGCGCGACATGATAAGCCTATCTATTTCCCATTTAACAGTGTGACTTGCATTCGCGGGCCCTACGACCCATTGGCCCATCGAGGCCCATTCCAGCCCAAGTGACCCACTACGGCCCAAGCCCATGAATTCGCTTATGGTGGCCTTTCTCATCCTTCTGCATCCAGGCAGAAAGTCCCGAACTGCTAACACCCTATGCCACTTAAACTTGGGAGTGGAGGCTATGTGCACAGTCTCGGTTGGTACCTTTGCCGCCACCCTATGGCTAGAATCCCCTTTGCTCATCAAGAACACGATCTTACAGAACCGGAGTCAGCACGAATGCTTAAATTACAACTATAAAGTAACCGATCACCCTAACAGGAAGAAACAAGAAAACGATGCGAATGGGCCTAGGGCCCATTCTCGGCCGAAATGAGCCCACACGCTCGTGTGGCCCATTTAGCCCAAATCTAGCCACAGATATGAGATTCACATTGACCAGTCCAATATCTACTACACAATCATACAATTTATTCATATGGGCCCATGGGACCATTGGGCCCACTTGGCATCTTTTGGCCCATCGTGGCCCAAACAGCCTAAACCCACAAGAACACTCATGATGGCCTCAACTATCCCGTTGAAGCTCCCACACGTGCGCCCGCACGCTCGTGTGGCTACCATCGCCGTGTGACCGGCATTTCGGCATTTGCCGCTCTACAACTAAAGTAGTGCGAAATACACACCTGATAGGAATCTGGAGTTAACCCGCGCTCTGAACACTTCTATGCCCAAACACCAACCAAGGTATGCCTACTCTCCTCATAGATCGCTCTATTTAAAGCCAGCTTCTCGCCTACTCTCATGCTAGCTTCCCGATGTGGGATCCCTCCATCAATCTTCGAAAACCGTCCCAAATTAGCAAAATAGTCACCTTTCGCATGCAAGGGGTTTCGATCCTTAGACCATTATGACACTCCACACGCCACTTGCCACCTTTACCATCTTGCTCCTTGTGTAACAAAACAAGCACAACTAAGTATAAGTCTATGGGCCAAAGTCTAAGTTCATTTAAAAGGAAATCAAAATGAATTGCAAGCGCCAAGACTTGAACCCATGCTCCCTTGCAACCCTAATGACGCCTTGCCACTAGACCACTCACTTCCTTGTGTCATTTTTTTCCCACAATTTATTCTTAAAGCCTACTTACTTACTCCCAGGGTTTTATTCACCTAAAGCCCAGGTTTGAACCTGGGACTTCAAGAAAGCCCCCTAACCTTCCGAAATAACTCACCTAATAGGTCTAACTTGCATTAGTGCCGTTCTCTTGTTCTCAAAAATTTTAAACGCTCCCATGCCCAAAGCCCAATAGGCCCAATTCTACTAGGCCCAAAAATTTGGGGCATTACAGATGCCAATGTCCCAGACGTGGTCTTACACGATAACACATATCGAAAACCTATGTCATGACATATGTATCCTAACTATTCCTAAGGTTTGTACGGGACTTTTCTGACTTTGACACATTGTCGGAGCTTTCTCGGATTTCACATATACATCTTCTGTTGGAACGCCGGCACCCCTTGGCGCAGCAAAATAAAATTAATTTCGGCGATCCATACCATGAATCCATGTGTGAGGAACGAATCGGGGTGAAATAAAGGTTTTGAAATTACCAAAACTTCAATCTGAGTATACAGCGACGCCTCAGCAACAAGAATTTTGATCTACTATCGAACCAAGCCGCAACATTTTCCGATGTCGGCCTCTACGTAATCCACCCGGTTTGACTATGAATGGAAGAAATCTCCAAAACTGTTTTGGAGGTTTATTTGCTTGACGGCTGCTCGACCTCACAAGCAATCTCTTAGGGTTTATATTAAGCTCTGTATCTTTTATTACCTTTTATAATTGGTATATCTTTAATGAATCATAAAATTAAATAAATACAATAAAGTTTTTAACCGAAAATTATAATTACATTAATTATATCCGAAAATTATAATTACATTAATTATAACAAGGATTTCGGTAAACTATATTTATTTAAATTTATATACGAACCAAATTCATATATTAATAGAACTATGTTGTCATTATGTGTACAACATCCTTGTACATATAATATGTTCAATATTTGATTGCCCAATTAAATTAATTCTTTAATTAATTTAATTCATGTGACAACCAATCACAATACCAACTATGTTTTATTTCGTTTATTTCAACCATAGGGTGTGACCCTGTAGGTTCTTGTAACATTAGCAGTAATACTAGAACGATTCTAATGTCACAAACAATGAGTGGCATCTAACAATGCATCATTGCTACATAAGTTACAAGAAGTCATGATTCGACATAACCTTTTGTGATTAACCTTTCATGCATTAATCCTTAAGTCCTTTATCTCTGGAATGGACACAAGTCATGGAATAGTCACACTTGCATAGTCCATCCCATGTTTCTTGATATCTTGAGTAGACTATGATATACAAATTAGTATGACATCTCATATCAACTTATTTGATTATGGCCATGCATTTCTAGTCTCACTCAATCAAGTGGCCTAAGATATTACTCCTATTATGTAGGAGGGACTTATCTTATATTGATCAACCATATCCCTCTACATAGATTGTGGTATATCCAACATCGACCTTTATAGAACAACTCATTACGGTGTACATTTGATCAGTATCAAAATATACAACTCACGGTGTTGGGATAATGATGATCTCAAGTCCGAGGATCATATACATATTAATCACTATGAGTAATTTTGTGACAATTACATAACAATCCAAGAAACATACTCATAGCGGGTCAGTCCAATATGTTGTTCTCTAACACACATATTCATGCATTGATTTTGACACTCCATATCAATGACAACTCTTTGTCATCAATCAACTACATGTTAGTCGTAATGCATTATTGTTGTCCTAGTCAACAATAATACTTGACTAAGGATCTTTTAAGAATAATCATATTATTCTCAGAACATTATTATAAAACAGTTTATTTGTACACACAGAAAGAAAAACTGAAATAATAATGACAACGCTTTATATTAATAAACATGGTAAATCAAGTATGTTATTAGAACCATCTCATGATTGATCTTTGGGCATACTCTTATAGCTTCCATAGTCATTCATCATAATTCAATTATTATGGACATGAATAAATCAACTCAAACACATTTATTTGTATATAGACTTACCTCGTATGGGTACGAACAGATGGAAACGACTATTCGACCACTTTCGATTTCCCCCGATCTAATTCCATTTTCTTTTGTTCTTGATCTATACATATTAAAATTTAACTTATTCATTCATCAAATCATTCAATTCAATCCAAATACACATATTTAGGGCATTTTACAAATTAGCCCTCACATTTTCACATTTTGACATTTAAGTCCCTATTTCATTTATTTCACATTTTAGTCCTTCAAAATATCATTTTCATAATTTAGCCCAAAATAGTCAAATTCATCAAAAATCCAAAGACAAAACATGTTAATCTTTCACATATATTTCATATTTCACCATTTAACATCACAAAGCTCACAAAATCATCAATGGCATAACTCAAAATTATCATCAAATTCTAAAATTAAGGCATGGGCTTGATAGAATGCTAAGCAACGATCACAAAAACATAGAAATCATCAAAAACCAAACAAAACTCATACCTTAATCTAGCAAAACCATAGCCAAAACCTAACAAGCTTTCTCTTCTTTCTTTTTCTTTCAAATTCGGTAAGAACAAGATGATAATGGCCATCCATTTTGTTTTTATTTAATGATATTAACATTGATACATATTTTACTAATTTAACCTTATTATTATCATTAACATCCCACTAACTAATCTCCATCCATGTCATTTAAGACATTCAATGGTTAAATAACAACATAAGGACCTCATCTTTATAAAGACACATCAATTCAATACTTAATTAAATGGAAGGCCACTTTTACATTTTCTGTAATTTAGTCTATTTTGCAAATTAAGCACACAAACGGATAAATTAAATCACGAAAATTTCACACATGCTTAATCACATTCTATAAACATGGAAAATAATATTAAAATATTTTTTTCTGACTCAGATTTGTGGTCCCGAAACCCCTATTCTGACTAGGGTCTAAACCGGACTGTTACAATACTTGTCTGATGAGTTCTTAGGATACCTCATAGAGAATGGAATCTTATCCAGTTGATTACACCAGGCACTTCACAGTAGAAGGGCATAGTTGAGAGAAGGAACAAAACCTTGCTTGACATGGTTCGTTCAATGTTAAGCTATTCGCAACTTGCTACTTCCTTCTGGGGTTATGCGATACAAATGACTTGCTATATTATGAATGATTTGCCAACTGCTTCTAAGACACCTTATGAAATGTGACATGAAAAGAAACCCACTTTAAATCACTTTAGAATATGAAGTTGTCCAGCATACGTTCTGGATAAGGATACAAAAAAGTTGAATGCATGGACGAAATTATACATGTTTGTAGGATATCCGAAAGGAACAAATTATGGATTATTCTACAATTCGAAAGATAATAAGATTAAAGTTTCTACTCATGCCACTTTCCTTGAAGAAAGCTACATAGACAACTTTAAGCCTCAAAGTAAAGTAGTACTCAAGAAAATTTCTGGAGTTGTAGAACAATCACCGAGTTCAATTCTTAATAAAGTTATGGAAAGACTTGTAAAAGATCAATAGCATAGGGGAATCCGTCACAGTGGGAGAGTTTTTAAGAAACCAAACTTCTTCATCTATGATGGTAGTATTTATAATATAAAAACCAATCATGAGGATGATGATCCACTCACTTAAAAGGAGGCTATGCAGGACGTTGACTCCAAGCTCTAGAAACAGGCCATGAATACCGAGATAGATTTGATGAAATCTAATACGGTGTGGGAACTTGTAGACATATCAGTTGAGATTAAACCATAGTGTGTAAGTGGATCTACAAGAAGAAGTGAAATGTGGAAGGGAATATAACATCCTAGAATTAGGGGTTCTGCATTTTGCACTATTTCATGAATTTGGTTAGCTATGCTTGTTGTTCTGGAGTGTTTGGGGGTCTTGGGGAGGCTCGGGTTTGAGCCGGAGCTTTGGTAAATTTTTCTCTTTAGGGAACTTTAGGGGGGAAAGCTAGTGGATGCAGGCCTTAGGTATGTTTGGTTGTAATTTGATGTCACAAGGAGCAAGTTGGCTTAGTGGTTGGCGTCATAAGGGAGCATGGAAGGGAGAGTGGGTTCGAATCCCACAGGTTGCAATTTTTGGAATATTTATTTTGTGCCAAGATGGAGAAGAGGTGACATTCGACTGGGACTCTATCAAGGTGGTTGTTGAATGATTCAAATGATTTGAAATGGATGGAGGAGAGGAGTTGGGGGAGTTAGAAGTGGTCAACCATTTCAAATGATGGATGGAGAGTGAGTGGGGGAGTGGATCAAGGAGCAAATCAAGGAAGTGGGGAGGTGAGTTGAGAGTTGGTCGAATGTTGGAGATGGGGGTGGTGAATTTCGGCTATAGGGTGTTTAGCAAGGGGAAATTCGGCATTAGAGGGAGGAGAGCAAAACCGAACCATTTGGTGTTGTGCCAAAATTCTCTATGCGGTCTTAGTTTTTCTTTTACATTTTTGACAGTTGATACTCAAGATTTCGGGTACCTTTTGGTCACTAATTCTTCTTTTTGTTGAGCATTTTATTTGATCTTTGTTGCCTCTCTTATTACTGAAACCCCATCTCTCCATTTTCTTCCTTTTATTTTCTCTTTGCAAACATTTATTTTTGCCATTATGATTGCCGAAATACCATAGCCGAATCCTCTCCTAGTCTTTTCTCTTCTTTAGCCGAACTCTTCTTCTTCTATTTCATCTTCTTTTTCTTCTTTGCTTCTTTATTTTCATCTCCACATAGCCGAACCTTTCTTTTTACCATTTGTTTTCTCAACAAGCCGAAACCTTGCTACTTCTTACCTCTTTTCTCTGCAATTGTTCCTTTCTTTTGGGTACTAGCCGAACCTGAGTTGCCCACTTTTTCCACTTTTTGTCTTTCTCTTATTCTACTCTTGAGCCAAAACCCCTATTGTGTCAAACTAAACCCGTATCTTTCACCTTTTGATTTTAGTCGAACATTAGGAAGCATCCCTTTTGGTTTGCCGAAAGTATAGAACCAAGCGGCGTTGATAATTAAGGTAAGGAGTTTCTCTCTAGTCCTATACGATTAGTTTCTCTTCGTTGTACTCTGCCATAACCAAATCTCTTTGTTAGACAATCGCTAATTTCACTGTGGTACCTTACTGACCAAGACTCTCTTCATGGATGCGAGTGCTAGCCGATCTGAGGAGGGGAGTGGACTCGTAGTCTCTGCTCCCAAGATCAAACGACGTGCTATGTCAGCGATTCGAGATTTTTCTCTGGGTTGTGGTAGAGTCGACATCCGTTTGGGGTACCCAGATAGTGGTTATTCCCGCTAGTGAGAGTAGCATCGATCAGGAGTGTTTAGTTCTTCGCGGAATCAGGTGTGTAATTCTCACACCTTTCCTTGTTTGATTAGTAATAAATATGTGTATTGTTTACAAGCCGAAATATCTATAACGGCTGGTGAATTACCCTTGGGGGGTAAAATCGGAGATACCAGGTTAGTTACCTTTTGATTATGTCATTTAAATAACCCAGCATGAATATGTGTATGCTCTGATTATTCGATGTACATTGATATATGTTGCACTGATCACATTATGATTATATGTTGCATGGGATTGGGATATGATATTGATGAAAAGGGGCAGTGTATATCAGTGACTCTGTCACATTGTTTCGGTGGCTAGGCCACATATATATCGGTGACTCTGTCACATTATTTCGGTGGCTAGGCCACTTATATCAGTGACTCTGTCACATTATATCGGCTTTGAGCAACATGACTGTCAGCATGACTGCCAACGAGGAGTGTAACGGATGGAGGGTTGATTGTAGAAATCCCCATAGGTGTGTTGAGGTTGGACATATGGAGCGGTGTGTAGCGGATGGAATACTTGGTTGGGCTGGGTTGCATTGCATTCACCATCTGATATTCCATGTTGTTAGGGTTACGGCCCAATTCGATACGTATGGGCTTCGTCCAAATTCGTGACTGTGACGGCTAAGGCCCAATTTGTTTTCGTGGGCTTAGACCAGATTTCGTTTGTAAGCAGAATTACACACTGAGTTCTCGTAACTCACCCCTCTGCTTAATTTTGCAGGTAATCCCTAGTTCGAGGATTTAGAGCCGAGGAGGACTCTGTGGTGGCCATGCGTTACTTCTTTCGTAAACTCCGTTTTCTTTATTTTAAACTTTTTTTAAATTTGGGAATTTATTATGTAATAAGGCCTCTAGGATTTAATTTTGTTTTTGATTTAATACGGTTATTTTATATTATGAAATGTTAAATACGGAGTTTTTTCCTAAAAAACTTTATAAACAATCTTTTTTTCCAGAATATTAACAAATGGATCACAAGCAATAAATAATTAAACTGGGGTTTTTCTTAGAATTACAAAAACTGTTTCAAAATGTCACGTTTCTGAAGTCCACTAGTTTTGGGTTTTTTTTGTATCACAAAACAAGTTTTCGGTAGTTAGTATTATTAACTATATTTTGCAAGAAAACCATTAAATCACACCTACATTTCAAAATGGAAACAAAACTCGGAATTTTTGAACGATCACGAAGTTTCTTTAACAACCTTTCTATGTGACATGCCAGATTTGGTCGTAACGTCTAGGCCGGGTTTGGGGTGTTACAATTATGGTATCAGAGCCAAGTTGCAAAACTCAGCTATGGAATGGGTTCAAAAGTGTTTTCCAAATTTGTTTGTCTTTCTGGAAGTATGGCACCCGAGTCTCCGGCACCAAATTCGTATTGTAAGTTTTCTGACTTTGGTTGATTTTATGAAAAGAATTTTATTGTATTGTGATTGCTAGTTATAAGAGATAAAATTTTAGAGATTGAGACCTTTAGAAATACGATTTGCGAAAACTACTTCTAAATCTGTCTTCATAAGCTATTTGTTAATAAACAGTGGAACGGTATACTAATTCATAAAATTTCTAATCAGATTAAGTCGATTCAGAAAACATGAGCGCTAGAGGACGTGGATGTGATGTACGCGACCGTGGTAGAGGCTGGGGTGTTGAGGCTGGATCCTCGGAATCAGGACATGGGCCAGAAGGCAAAGTGCCAGCATCGCCGAGAGTGGGAGAAGGATCTCAAGACTGAACTAGAGGGGACGATGCTTTGTCCCAAGCTATGCTGCGTGTTCTGGAGCGGGTTGCTGGAGCAAGCACGGGATCGATAGCTCGAAAATCTATTCCTGAGCGACTTCGAGCAATCGGGGCTGAGATATTTAGAGGTATTTTTGGTGTGGCCCCAAACGTAGCGGAATATTGGCTAGAGGCAGTTGAGCAGATTATTGATGATCTGGACTGCACGGTAGAAGAGAAGTTGAAAGGAGCAGTGTCCCTCCTTCGAGATGAGGCGTACCAGTGGTGGCTCACGGTAAGGGAGGGTACTCCAGCGGATCGCATTACCTGGGATTTCTTTAAGACAGCGTTCCAGGGAAAATATGTTGGGGCTAGTTATGTGGACGCCTAGAGGAAAGCATTTCTGAATTTAGTCCAAGGGAATAAGTCTGTGGCCGAATATGAGGCAGAGTTTCTGCATTTAAGTCGTTATGCCCGAGGAATAGTTGCGACTGACTATGAGCGTTGTGTTTGATTCGAGGATGGTCTGCGGGATGAGCTGCGGGTACTGATAGCTCTGCAGCGGGAAAGAGATTTTGCCATTCTGGTTGAGAAAGCAAAAATAGCCGAGGAGGTGAAGCGGTCTGAGAGGCAGATTTGGGATAAGGATAGGGGTAAGAATAAGAGGAGTTTTGGGTCGTCAGGATCTGCTGGGGGTTTCCAAAAGAGGCCTAGGTTTGAGGGGCCGGTTCGAGTTGCGATGCATGTTACTGTTGGTCAGCCTCGATCGTGTGCTCGGTGTGGGAAATTACATTCGGGGGGTGTTGGGTAAGAAATAGAGGATGTTTCAAGTGTGGATCTATGGACCATCTGATAAAGAACTGTCCACAAGAGTTAGCCACGGCGCGGTCGGTAGGTCAGGGATATGTACAGTCCGAAAGAGGTAGGCAGCAGCCACTGAGAGGTCATGGTCCGTTTAGAGGAGGAAATGGATTTGGTCGAGGGCGTGGAGCACCATGCAGAGGTGCTAGTAGTACAGACGCAAGACAGCCTGTATTGGTTTATGCGGCTAGACGTCGAGAGGATGGTGATGCACCGGATGTCATAACCGGTATTTGATGCACCCTTTACAGCTTTGATAGATATTGGGTCTACACATTCATATGTTGTCTGTACTATATCTGGGACTTTGAGCATTAAATCTGAGCTTGCTGCTAGAGAAATATCTGTGGTTAGCCCTCTAGGACAATCTGTGGTAGTGAACAAGTTGTTTAGGAATGTGCCTTTAGAAGTTCAAGGGGTAGTGTTTCTGGCAGACTTGATGGAACTGCCGTTCGGTGAGTTTGATCTAATTTTAGGCATGGGCTGGTTAGTTAAGCATCGTGCAAACTTGGATTGTGCTGCTAAGCGTATGGTGTTAAGAACTCCAGAGGATAAGGAAATAATTGTGATAGGGGAAAGAAGAGATTATCTGTTCCATGTAATCTCGGCACTAAAGGTTGAAAGGATGGTGCAAAAAGGGTGTGAGGCGTTCCAAGTTTTCATTAGTGCTTTGGATGTCAAGGAATTATCCGTAGGGGATGTCAGAACGGTGAAGGAATTCTCGGACGTCTTTCCTGAAGAGCTTCCGGGGTTACCTCCGGATCGCGAGGTGGAGTTTGGCATTGAGCTACTTCCGGGAATAGCTCCGGTGTCCATTGCCCCTTATAGGATGGCGCCAAAGGAGCTGGTGGAACTTAAAGCTCAGATCCAAGAGCTGTTCGATCATGGATTTATCCGACCAAGCGTATCTCCGTGGGGAGCACCAGTGTTGTTTGTGAATAAAAAGGACGGGTCGATGCGTATGTGCATTGACTATCGTCAGTTGAACAAGTTGACGATTAAGAACAAATACCTGTTGCCAAGGATTGACGATTTGTTCGATCAGCTAAGAGGAGCTTCGGTGTTCTCGAAGATAGATTTAAGGTCGGGGTATCATCAGCTAAAGGTCAAGGAGGAGGATATTCATAAGACTACTTTTCGAACTCGTTATGGTCACTACGAGTTTTTAGTGATGCTGTTCGGGTTAACGAACGCACCTGCTGCATTTATGGATATGATGAACCGAGTATTCCAACCCTACCTGGATCGGTTTGTCGTGGTGTTCATAGATGATATCTTGGTATATTCGAGGACTGAGGAGGAGCATGATTCGCATCTTCGGATAGTTCTGCAGATTTTGAGAGAGAAGCAACTGTATGCCAAATTCAGCAAGTGTGAATTTTGGTTGAAGGAGGTAACCTTTTTGGGGCATGTTGTTTCTGCTGAGGAGATTAGGGTTGATCCCTGAAAGATTGAAGCTATTTTGGATTGGAAACCGCCGAAGTCAGTGTCGGAAATTCGAAGTTTCCTGGGTTTGGCTGGGTATTACAGAAGGTTCGTGGAAGGGTTTTCATTGATTGCTGCACCTCTAACCAAGCTACTACGAAAAGAAGTACCGTTTGTTTGGGCCGATAAGCAACAGGAAAGTTTTTAGAAGCTAAAGAAGATTCTGACTAAGGCGCCGATTTTGATTCAGCTTGAGGCTGGGAAGGAATTTGCCGTCTATTGTGATGCGTCGCACACAGGGTTAGGATGTGTGTTGATGTAAGAAGGGAAGGTTATAGCGTATGCGTCTCGGCAATTAAGGCCACATGAAGTGAATTATCCCACTCATGATTTGGAGCTAGCTGCGGTAATGTTCGCTCTGAAGATTTGGAGGCATTACCTATATGGAGAAAAGTCGATTATCTACACCGACCATAAGAGCCTGAAATATCTCCTTACCCAGAAGGAGTTGAATTTAAGGCAGCGGTGGTGGATTGAGTTATTGAAGGATTATGACTGCTTGATCGAGTATCACCCGGGTAAAGCTAATGTGGTGGCGGATGCGTTGAGTCGTAAGGTGATATCGGATTTGAGGGAAATGTTTGCTCATCTCAGTTTGTATGAAGATGGAAGCTTGTTACCCGAACTTCAAGTGAAGCCTTCATGGGTAGGTCAGATTAAAGAGAAATAGTTATTAGACGAATTGTTAAGTTCTCGACTTCAGCATGTGGAAGGTGGTGAGACAGAAGATTTTGGTCTGAACAATGAAGGGGTATTATGCTTTCGTGGAAAGGTTTGTATGCCGAAGGACTTTGAGTTGAGACAGATGATTCTTCGGGAGGCGCATAGTAGCCCATACGCTATGCATCCCTGTGGGAGTAAGATGTATCGAGATTTGTGTGAACAACATTGGTGGCCAGGTCTGAAGCAAGAAGTTACCGAGTTTGTGAGTAAGTGTTTAACGTGTCAACAGGTGAAGGCAGAACATCAGTTGCCTTCGGGGTTGCTGCAACCAGTAAAGGTTCCACTTTGGAAGTGGGAGAGGATAACAATGGATTTTGTTAGTGGGCTACCTCTTACGCCTACTAGGAAAGATTCGATGTGGGTGATTGTCGATCAGTTGACGAAGTCCGCTCACTTCATACCGGTTCGTATCGACTATTCACTGCAGAAGTTGACCAAGTTGTATGTAGCAGAGATTGTAAGGTTACATGGGGTACCAGTGTCTATCATATCAGACAGAGACCCTAGGTTTACATCGCGATTCTGGAAGGCATTACATAAAGCTTTAGGTACAAGACTGGATTTCAGCACGGCATTCCATCCACAGACTGATGGTCAGTCAGAGAGAGTAATTCAGATTTTGGAAGACATGTTAAGAGGCTGTGTAATCGACTTCAGGGGTAGTTGGGAGGATTTTCTACCGTTGGCAGAATTTGCGTACAACAATAGCTATCAATCCAGCATTCAGATGGCACCCTACGAGGCGTTGTATGGTCGTAGGTGTCGTACCCCTACCTGCTGGACAGAGTTGGGTGAGCGACAGTTGTTGGGTCCGAAATTGATCTCAGAGACGGAGGAAAATGTTATGTTGATTCGGGCTCGGTTGAAGGAAGCTTCCGACTGGCAAAAATCGTATGCAGATCTGAAGCATAAAGAAATAGAATTCTCAGTGGCTGATCAGGTTTTTCTGAAAGTTTCACCTTGGAAGAAAGTTCTAAGATTTGGACGGAAAGGCAAGTTGAGCCCCAGATTCATCGGACCTTATCGTATGTTGAAACGTGTGGGACCAGTAGCTTATCAGCTTGAGTTACCTCCGGAGTTGAATCGGATACATGATGTATTTCATGTTTCAATGTTAAGGCGCTATCGTTCAGATCCATCTCACATAGTGTCGGTGGAAGAAATTGAAGTAAGACCCGACCTGTCTTTTGAAGAAGAACCAGTGCAGATCTTGGATCGGGATGTTAAGGTGTTGAGAAGGAAGTCAGTTCCATTGGTCAATGTTTTATGGCGAAATCACGGTTCTGAAGAAGCCACATGGGAGCCAGAAGATGTGGTACGACAGCAATACCCTCACCTCTTTTGATCATGTAAATTTCGGGGCTAAAATTTCTTTAAGGGGGGGTAGAACTGTAACATCCTAGAATTAAGGGTTCTGCATTTTGCATTATTTCATGCATTTGGTTAGTTATGCTTGTTGTTCTGGTGTGTTTGGGGGTCTTGGGGAGGCTCGGGTTTGAGCCAGAGCTTTGGTAATTTTTTCTCTTTAGGGGGGAAAGCTAGTGGATGCAGGCCTTAGGTATGTTTGGTTGTAATTTGATGTCACAAGGAGCAAGGTGGCTTAGTGGTTGGCGTCACAAGAGAGCATGGAAGGGAGAGTGGGTTCGAATCCCACAGGTTGCAATTTTTGGAATATTTATTTTGTGTCAGGATGGAGAAGAGGTGACATTCGGCTGGGACTCTATCAAGGTGGTTGTTGAATGAGTCAAATGATTTGAAATGGATGGAGGAGAGGAGTTGGGGGAGTTAGAAGTGGTCAACCATTTCAAATGGTGGATGGAGAGTGAGTGGGGGAGTGGATCAAGGAGCAAATCAAGGAAGTGGGAAGGTGAGTTGAGAGTTGGCCGAATGTTGGAGAGGGGGGAGGTGAATTTCGGCTATAGGGTGTTTAGCAAGGGGAAATTCAACATTAGAGGGAGGAGAGAAAAACTGAACCATTTGGTGTTGTGCCGAAATTCTCTATGCGGTCTTAGTTTTTCTTTTACATTTTCGGCAGTTGATACTCAAGATTTCGGGTACCTTTTGGTCACTAATTCTTCTTTTCATTGAGCATTTTATTTGATCTTTGTTGCCTCTCTTATTGCCGAAACCCCAACTCTCCATTTACTTCCTTTTCTCTTCTCTTTGCAAATATTTCTTTTTGCCATTGTGATTGCTGAAATACCACAGCCGAATCCTCTCCTAGCCTTTTCTCTTCTTTATCTGAACTCTTCTTCTTCTATTTCATCTTCTTTTTCTTCTTTGCTTCTTTATTTTCATCTCCACATAGCCGAACCTTTCTTTTTACCATTTGTTTTCTCACCAAGCTGAAACCTTGCTACTTCTTACCTCTTTTCTTTGCAATTGTTCTTTTCTTTTGGGTGCTAGCCGATCCTGAGTTTCCCACTTTCTTCACTTTTCTTTTTGCCTTTCTCTTGTTCTACTCTTGAGCCGAAACCCCTCTTGTGTCAAACTAAACCCGTATCTTTCACCTTTTGATTTTAGTCGAACATCAAGAAGCATCCCTTTTGGTTTGCCGAAAGTATAAAACCAAGCGGCGTTGATAATTAAGGTAAGGAGTTTCTCTCTAGTCCTATACGATTAGTTTCTCTTCGTTGTACTCTTCCATAACCAAATCTCTTTGTTAGACAATCGCTGATTTCACTTTGGTACCTTACTGACCAAGGCTCTCTTCATGGATGCGAGTGCTAGCCGATCTGAGGAGGGGAGGGGACTCGTAGTCTCTGCTCCCAAGTTCAAACGACGTGCTGTGTCAGTGGTTCGAGATTTTCCGCCGGGTTGTGGTAGAGAGCCGACATCCGCTTGGGGTAGGCAGATAGTGGTTATTCTCGCTAGTGAGAGTAGCGTCGATCAGGAGTGTTTAGTTCTTCGCGTAATCAGGTGTGTAATTCTCACACCTTTCCTTGTGTGATTAGTAATAAATATGTGTATTGTTTACAAGCCGAAATATATATAACGGCTGGTGAATTACCCTTGGGGGGTAAAATCGGAGATACCAGGTTAGTTACCTTTTGATTATGTCATTTAAATAACTCAGCATGAATATGTGTATGCTCCGATTATTCGATGTACAATGATATATGTTGCACTCATCACATTATGATTATATGTTGCATGGGATTGGGATATGATATTGATGAAAAGGGGCAGTGTATATCGGTGACTCTGTCACATTGTTTTTATGGCTAGGCCACATATATATCGGTGACTCTATCACATTGTTTCGGTGGCTAGGCCACTTATATCGGTGACTCTGTCACATTATATTGGCTTTGAGCAGCATGACTGTCAGTATGACTGCCAATGAGGAGTGTAGCGGATGGAGGGTTGATTGTAGAAATCCCCACAGGTGTGTTGAGGTTGGACATATGGAGCGGTGTGTAGCGGATGGAATACTAGGTTGGGCTGGGTTGCATTGCATTCACTATCTGATATGCCATGTTGTTAGGGCTACGGCCCAATTCGATACGTATGGGCTTCGGCCAAATTCGTGACTTTGAGGGCTAAGGCCTAATTTGTTTCCGTGGGCTTAGACCAGATTTTGTTCGTAAGGGGAATTACACACTGAGTTCTCGTAACTCACCCCTCTTCTTAATTTTACAGGTAATACCTAGATCGAGGATTTGGAGCCGAGGAGGACTCTATGGTGGCCATGTGTTACTTCTTTCGTAAACTCTGTTTTCTTTATTTTAAACTTATTTTAAATTTGGGAATTTGTTATGTAATAAGGCCTCCGGGATTTAATTTGGTTTTTTATTTAATACGGTTATTTTATATTATGAAATGTTAAAAACGGAGTTTTTTCCTAAAAAACTTTATAAACAATTTTTTTTCCAGAATATTAACAAACGGATCACAAGCAATAAATAATTAAACTCGGGTTTTTCTTAGAATTACAAAAACTGTTTCAAAATGTCACGTTTCTGAAGTTCACTAGTTTTGGGTTTTTTTTCGTATCACAAAACAAGTTTTCAGTAGTTAGTATTATTAACTACATTTTGCAAGAAAACCATTGAATCACACCTACATTTCAAAATGGAAACAAAACTCGGAATTTTTAAACGATCACGAAGTTTCTTTAACAACCTTTCCCTGTGACATGCCAGATCCGGTCGTAATGTCTAGGCCGGGTTTGGGGTGTTACAGGGAAAGTGGAAACATATAAAGCTAGACTTGTAGGGAAAGACTATACATAGAAAGAAGGCATCGATTATTATTAGACCTTCTCTTCGGTAGCCATGCTCAAGTCTATCGCATACTCTTATCCATTGTCGTTGTTCTCGATTACGAGATCTAGAAAATGGATGTCAAGATTGCATTCTTGAATGGCTATCTTAATGAGACAATTTACATGGCTTAACCCACTATGTTGTCAAAGGAAATGAGCAGAAAGTTTGCAAATTGCTAAGATCCATTTATGGACTTAAGTAGACATCCCGCTCATGGAATAGAAGACTTGATCAAATGATCAAGAATTTTGGGTTTAAGCAAAACAGTGATGAACCTTGTGTTTATAAATGTATAAAGTACAAAAAAGGTGGTCTTCCTCGTTTTGTATGTCGATGATATTCTACTTATCGAAAATGATGTAGGAGAATTGTCATCGGTTAAACTATGGTTATCTCAACAGTTTAGCATGAAGGACTTGCATGAAGTTAGTTATCTTCTTGGAATTTGAATCCTTATATATTGAAAGAATAAAGCGATAGCTCTATCACAAGCTTCATACATCAATAGAAGAAAGATTTACAATGTCTGATGTGAAACCAAGCGCTCAATCGACTACACCGAGTTTTCATCTTTCTTTGGATGACTATCCTAAGACAGTAGAAGAAAGAGTGCATATGAGCAAAGTTCCATATGCTTCGACAAATGGAAGCTTTATGTGTGTGATGCTTTGCACACGTCCAAATATCTATTTCGTAGTAGGAATGGTTCGTTGATATCAGGAGAATTCTAGTCTCAAGCATTGCAAGATTTAAAGCATATATTAATGTATCTTAAAAGAACTAGAGATTATAAGCTTGTGTATTCTAGGGAGAACCTTACTCCTATTGGATACACAAACTCAGACTTCCAAACCTATAAAGATTCAAGGAAATTGACATCGGGTAATGTATTCGTCCTAGGCAGTGGAGCCATAGTATGGAAAAGTGTAAAGCAAACTTACAGTGTTGACTCTACTATGGAGGCCAAATATGCTTCTGAGGTAACGAAAGAAGCAATATGGCTTCGAAAGTTTTTAACCGATCTTGAAGTTATTCCTAGTATAGAAAAAGATATAACATGATATTGTGATAACAGTGCTACAATAGCTAATACCAAGGAAATGAGAAATCATAAGAGAACCAAACATATTGACCAAAAGTATCACTTGATACAAAAGGCAGTAGCCGTAGGAATAGTAGATATGGTGAAAGTAGCTTTTGAAGATAACCTTGCGAATTCATTTACTAAGAGTATTGTAACTATGATTTTTAACAAACAAGTTGAGGATATGAGATTACGAAATATGACACATTTACTTCACTAGGGAAAGTGGGAGATTGTTGGGAAATATGCCCATATTGTAGTAAACATGTAATTGTTTTCTATGTATTTGAACGATGAAAAAATAAATAAAGTTAATTTCACATTTCATTATTATGTGTTTTGTGTTTCTGTCTTTCATGTTTTGCATTCATAGAAAAATTGTGACAAACAAATATTAGCTCATTGATTGTCTAAGTTCAAATTAATGATAAGTGGCACTATAAGAACGTTTATATTGTGAGAAAGACAACTTACTTCAGTAGATAATCTAAACGAGTCTATAATCCCGTAAAAGAATCTAAGTGAGCATTTGATTCAAATACTTAGAAGGATTATCATGTCATGTACAATTCCAATTGGGAAGATAGCTATTCTTGACTATCGAAGCAGTTGACTCCACGGGTAGAGACATATATGTATTCATTGGAAGAATGATACATTAGAATGGACCCAAGATGAATAATTTTGAATTCGTTTGTGAATTAATTCACTTGTGACGTTCATGGTGTGATTTACCTAAATCTTGAGTTAGTCATTGACCATGCGTATGTAACTCATGTGCTTTGATATAAGTGTAGGCTTATCCTCTAAAGATGATCGAGCTCATAGCCAGTATGTTGGGTACATGACCTGTGTTTGGCATGGCTTTACTAGAATCAATGGAATTCATAACTCAATTAAAGAATTAACGATATCCACTCGTTGGCATTGTGTGGATTGATAAATATGGAATGTGGACATGGTTTGCTTGTTCTCGGATAAACAATTTATCACAGTCATTTGTTGATAGTGATCATATTAATCATTAAGAAAATATAATTGTGACAATGAGATAAAATAGAATTGTATTGAGTGAACAGATTTAACTCAAAGGCATCAAGGATATCATATGAGGGTAACACACATGACGAGGTCATTAGACAAAGTATTTGGATGAATTGCTTTCGTAAAGACTATACAATAAGGAGTTTTAAATCATGGTACATCTTGTGGACTGACTCCATGATTAAGTAAATTGTGAATTATTAGAACGATGCTTCTAGATTTAATTGTAATTACTAGAGCCTAATTGTATATGCTTGATTGGTCCCTCCGCTAGCTTAACAAAAGCTTGATTAGACTGCTTTTGAGTCAGATGAAAATTCTACGACTTTGGAAATAATTTAATTGAGTCTATTTATTCGACGTGGAATTAAATTAGGTAGTCGTGAAAATTTTTAAATTAGAGAATTTGATTAAAGAATTTTCTTGAGAATTTAATTTGAAAAATCTCTGTGATTTTTGGGAAAATTAATTTTGATCAAGTAAAATTAAATTAATCAAATTAATTCAAATATATATGATATTTTTGGAAATTAATTATCAAGTCAGACAATTGGCCTAATGGGTAATTGAACTTGAAAACTGGACCTAAGATAAAAAAAATAGGGCCCGAGAACCCAAGATCGAGATTGAGACCCAAAAAATGGTTGAACCGAGTCTGGTATGTGAAACCTAGTCAAAGGTCCAACCAGTGGCTGGATCGGACTAGTCAGCCCGCTACTAAGCCCGAACTAAACCGGCAACAGTCTAACTGGCTCAGGGTGCCGTGAGGGTGTCGCACTTGCAATCGCACCACCAAACACGACGATGTGAAAGACCATAACGGTGACATTCCAGTGGTCGACAGGTGGTCCTTCGGCGATTGAGTAGTGGAAGAATCACACTCCTACTGGGCCTCTACTAGATAATTTGTTTAACTATTCCAAAAATAATATTATTTTAATAAACTTAATATTAAATTCAATTTAACACTTATCTTAATAGTATTTTATTAATTTAATATTAAAGTAATTATCTTAATACTAAATTTAATTTAATATTAAAGTGATTAAGTTTAATCATAGTTGAACTTTCTAAACCCTCCCTATATAAAGAGAGTCATGAGTTAATATTTTTCACAACTTGAATTCAAGATAAAGTTGTAGAGAGAAAATTCTTTAAGGAGATTATTTTAGAATATTTCTAGAGATATTTTTCTTTTTTATAAATTGACCCTAAATTTTAGAGAAATTGCAAAAATTACCCCACTAGTAATTGTGTGGAAAATTTTCTGATTTGAAGCGAGCCCACACTCGACAGACGTGAGCTTGAGTATAGTGGAAAATACTACTCAGTTGAAGTGTTCATCCTAGACGTGTAACACCCGCATACCCGACTTGATCGTCGAGTCAAGGTACCAGGATGTCATATTCGTTGTCGAAGAAACTATAGAAATTTCAAATTGATTTATCATATTATTTGATTATTGAAGACCATTTTACTCATTTTAGTAAGAATTGAATTTATGATAGAACTATTTATGAGTTAAATGAGCTCATTAAAAAATGATATTCAATCAAAGATAACAAAGTTTAATAAATTAACACAATTATTAAAGTTTTACAAATAAGTCAATTGGAGGATTTGCACTTACTAAAGTAGTTTACCCACTTTATGCATATTTCATATTTATTTTAAAATTGTGTCAATTAATTTAATTCTTCATCAACTTTTAGCCAAGATTCCAAAATCAAATCAATTAACAATTGTTCACTTATTATTTTATCAACAATTTGTTTAAACATTTTCAGTTCATCTACTTTTTTTCCTCCTCCTCTCCATTCCACATCCTTTATGTATAAATATTACAATCTTAGCTTTTAGTCTGTCATGCTTATATGTAACATTAACTATAATTCTACTATTTACTTATGCGTTCATATCAAAGTTGTTCACTTGTGTTATAGTCACTAAATTATTTATATTTAGAGCTACCGAATTCAAAATTAGAATCTGCTTGTTGCATTTGAAATTAGACTTGATGAACTTTTTACCTTAAATTTTTTATAATTTCTATATAAGCTAATTAATACAGTTTATTTTTCAAAATTTCCCCTTGTTCTGCTGCTTAATAGCTTCGACCCTTCTTCACTAAAAATTAATTATCTTTTAGTTTTTAGATTTGTATCATGTTATTGTTTGTTTCTCTTGAAAATAGACTCATTAAGATTTTTGGAATATAAATTTCATATCCTAAAAATTTTGTAAAATTTTTTATGATTTTCCAAAGTCAGAATAGGGGAACCCAAATCAATTCTGACCTTGTCCTACAAAAACTAATATATCTCAGAATATACAATTCTCTTGCTTACATTGTTTCTTTCATACAATACTAGACTAAATAATATTTAATTTAATATTTAATTCAACCTCTAACTAAATTTCTATTATATTTGGTGAATTTCCAAAGTTAAGCTACTGCTACTATCCAAACTGTTTTAATGAAAATATTTCTTTCCATGGTTCTTTGCACTATCATTCATTTAATCATACATAATCACCATACTTTTGATTAATATTTAATCTAATCACTTATGTTTATATGTAGATTACATATTCATTTCTTAATCTTAGTAATTTTCATAATACAAATCACATTCTCTCCTACTTACCAATTTAGTGTTTTAAGTCTTTATACTTTATCAAATACTTTCTATTTTTAGTATTTAGATTAAAATACATGTTTCATATATATCATTAACAACATATTTAACTCAATCTATTGAAATACAAGTAGGGTTAGTATGAAACTTACCCAGTTTGTCAAGAATTTCTTCTTTTCTTCTTCATTTCCATTCCTTTCTGATCTTCACCACTTTCCTTCCATTTTCCTCTCATTTTCTTAACTTTCATCTATTATTTTTTTTCTTCTAAATTGATCAACATATTCTCTAGAATCTCTACTTTATCTTTTCTTTTTGGTGTCTAAGGAAATTTTGATCTATCGTAATTCGGTGTAGTTGATTAAACTAGTTTTCGCACTTTAGGAGCTTGAAATTAAACATTACCATTAGGATTTAATTATGTTTTAGTAAGTTTTGTTAAATTCAATAAAATGTGAAAATCGAGTCTTTTATTGACCATAGCGGCTGAATGAGGCCTAACGGTGAGCTAATGACCTTTGTAACTATGCAAGAGACCATTAGGAGGTGAAATAAATAGACACTGGTCACTATGTCGCAAGACGGAATGATCAATGTCGCAACATAGGGAGCAGAATGGAGAAAATCATGAAACTACCTCCAGTGTCATTACATACCCCTAAAGATATCTAAAGAGGAGTATACTGACTACTATGTCACGACACAAGTCCTGGTGTGTCACGACATCGACTCTGGACGGGAATGAAAAACGAGACAATGGGCATTTTGGTCTGCACAATTAAACTTAAAGCTCGGGAACATCAGCTAACCTAGGGTTAAGGACGATGACCACCTGAAATCTATAAATATGCTCCTTTGTCACATGCTATGGACACCAATTATGTAGTCTAGAAATTCACTCTTCATTTCAGTTTAGCTTTTCCTCTTCTTAGGTTTTAGGTTTATTTTTAGTTTGTTCTTTGTTTGATCCCAAGAGATCTGATTTGAGGATATAGTCAAATTTTATGGATTCATTCTAATCTTTTAATAAAAATCAGGCATTTTCTTAAACTCTACACTTCAATTCATTTATCATAATTTCTCTTTACATCAATTCCATATTTTTTATGAAATCCATGAGGAACTAATCCTTCTATGGGGTATTAGCAAGTGCAGGTATGATCTATTAACTGTTTTGTAGGGTTACTCAACAAATCAATTGTTTGGGAAAGGAAGAACTTAAAACCCTAGGCCTGACAACCCTAGGAAGTCATCAACGTGGAAATTAACCCAAAATTGGTATAGCCTATCTGTGAACACCTTTACCCCAAGCCGGTCTGGACTGTGAGGTCGGAAGATAAGTAGTCCTTGCCGACTCGTTATTTTAGTAGAAGATCAAAAGATCCTGCTGGGATAGCAACTAGTTGCTTGACGAGGAACCTGAAGTGACAATTAATGGGGATTACTGAAGCGAGCTAATCACCCATAATCAGATTTGGTTTATTCTAATTTTTTCTCTCTTGAATTTTTATTTCCTTATGTTATTTTATTTTATTATCATCTTTAAAAAATTCCCTTTTATTTTATTATCGTACTATAACTAAATCAAAGTACTAATTAGATCTTTCGGTGTTAAGGTTAAGATTGACCTAGTACTAGCCTCCCTTGGGTACGATTCTCAAAGTACTCACCCACTCTGTTGTAACTATATTACAACTGGACCCATATACTTTGGGGTATCTCCTCATTAATATATCTTTCACTACAATTCTCACTCTGGATGTTAGTACGTCCGGAGGTGGTCAAGTTATTAGTGTCGTTGTTAGAGAGGCAATGTCACTAGTCTGATTTTAATTTTTGCACTCAATAAGGATAGTTTGGAAATTTTTAGGTGATAGATACGATTTTTTTTTTTTTACTAATCTTCACTTTTTGGGTTTAGTATATGACTCGTAGTAAGGGAACACCTATTGTAGCACTCACAGATCTAGAGAGAATAATCCAAAGAAATCGTTGGCAGCAATAGCAGCAGCAGATGCGAGATCCACCACCACCTACTAAAGGCAACGTATCGCGCGAGAATCTGTTGTTCGAAAATACTAATGATAACGCCCTAGGAGATCCACTAGGACCATAATAGTTACCCGCAAACTTACCAATGGCTCGTAATGAGAGAACCTTAAGATATTACACATTACCAAGTTTGGACATGGTTAAAGAAAGTATAACGAGGTCGACTATTACAACAAATAATTTTGAGATTAAACCGACAATGATTCAGATGATCCAAAATAATCTGTACTTTAGAGGCACAATGACAGAGGATCCGAATCAACACTAAATATATTTTATCCTTTTCTTTAACTGATGACATTATTCGTCTTCGGTTGGTCCCCGTTTCTTGGTTAGACTCGCAAGCACCAGGGTTTATCACAACATGGGATGAGCTAGCTGGAAAGTTTTTGCAAAAGTTCTTCCCTATTTGTAAAGCAGTTCAACTAAGAAGATAGATTGTTGTCTTTAGACAGAAGGAAGGGGAAAGTTTCCATGAGGTGTGGGAGCACTTCAAAATGTTGATTCAAAAGTGCTCGCGCCACCGATTCCTTGAATGGATGTGACTGCAGATGTTTTATAATAGGCTGGATGCTAATGCAAGATCAGGATTGAATGGAGCAGCAGCAGGAGGCCTCATGAATAGAACATACGATGATGAGTATGAAATTATTGAAAACATGGCATTGAACTCCTGTCTGTGGCCCATTGAAAGATTCACACATGGCCAAAAACCTACTACGGTGAAAGTTATACAATAGGATGACAAGTATAACCAGTTAGTGGATAGACTTAACCGAATCGAAACTGCTAATAAACAGTCTATGTGTGGACAAGAAAAATCGCTCTTCAGCTATATGAATTGAAACACCCCACACCCGGCCCACGAGCCTGAACCGGATCTGGTATGTTCCTTGAGTAAACCGGTTTCAAAATTTCTTTGTTTCTTAGGGAAAATTTGTGTATTTTCAGGAAAATTTTGTTTTGGGTTGGGCTTAGATTAAAAACCCATTTATTTAATTTTATAAATCCAATTTAATTAAGGTGACAAAAGAATTTTTGAGTTCATTTTTAAGAAAAGTAATTTTGTACTTACTTACATCCAAATTAGTTCGTGTCATAATATCCAATAGTAAAGCAAAAAGAAATAAAGAAATTCACTTGGGCCTTATGGCCTTATTACATTAATCAAAACCCCAAAAAAATAATAAATTTTAAGTACTTAATATAAATAACAGTCCCAAATAATAAAAGTCTTTCCTTGCTATGCATGGCCACCTTTAGCTCCCGCCGACCCGCCCATTATCGATCATCTCTGAAAAATATTCCCAACGGGTGAGTCAACAGACTCAATGTGTACACAAACCAACATTCAACAATTCAGGCATACATGTTCATATCAAAGACATATTCATAAAAAGAATGATGCAACCCAAACCCAAGCCTATTTGTCCATCCGCTACACACCACCCGTACCTGCCAGTCACACCGTGGGGACTACTAAGTCAACCCTCCATCCGCTACACACCATCGGAAGCGATCATTTGCGATCGACGTGCTCATCGCCCATATAATTTGTGTCATTAGACACCATATTCAAATAATGTAACCGAAGTTACCAAATTCAGATAATGTAACCGAAGTTACCATATTCAAATTTTGTGACCGTAGTCACCATATTCCATTGGTGAGACCGAAGTCAACACCTTCTTCCCCTTTCACATATATCCCGAATGCCCCATGTATTTTATATCATGCATAACATACTTAATTTCTCATTATTCACATGCAACAATATACATATTCATAATCCTGTCAAAAGTAGGAAACGTACCTGGGTACTTTTACCATATTTATGGTACTTAGCCATATTCACATTCTTATGCATATTCATATGTTAAAATAATTGCCATATGATATATCGAAAGTTAGTGTGAGTACACACCTGATTTGCTTAATAGATTCCTTGAAATCCGAAAATCCCGATTTAGGCTTTAGATCATTAATTCCTATATTGGCCCATCATATATAAACATATTAATAACCTTTTCGATTTTAAAACCAAATCCTACTAGGAATGGTATTACTAACACTTACCTTCTTTGCCGATTTGATTGACAATCAAATCCCGAAGATTTGTGTTCTTCCCTTGAATTCGGCTAACCATTAAATCCACTGATTTGATTAGTCTCTGATTAAAACAAATAGATCTAGACATTTAAGAAAGAACCTTGGCCGATTATAACCACTTACCTTGAGATGAGATCTCAAAAATCGGTTCCTTGCTCCCTTTAGTGATATTGAAATTCCTATAATTCATATGTTAGATCTAACATATAAAACGTAACCTTCGACCAAATGTATACTTATCTCACCTTAGATCCTTGATCCTTGTTTTCAACGATTATAGAAACCTGAGAGACCCCTTGCAGATTCGGCCAAAAAAACAAGAATAGGGATTAGACCCTTCCCTTTCGGCAACTAGCAAAGAAAAGAATTTGAATGATGCTTAACCTTACCTTTAATGCCTTTAGCCGATTGCTTCCTTGCCTAGAGTCACAGAGATTCGGCTATGGAGATTTAACAGGGATCAACGAGTGTTTTGGCTCGACAATAGCAAAGGAGAGGAGAAGAAAAGATGGAGTTTTGCTTAGGAGAAATTTCGGCAGAGAGAAAGAGGGGCTAGGGAATTTTCGGCACACTTAGGAAAAAGATGAGAGAATAGCCTAACTCTCCTCCTTTAGCCGAAATTACTAAGCCAAGAGTCCTTGACTTGGCCACCACTCTTCCTTGTGATAATATTATCTCTTTTATTTAAAAATAAAAGTGTTTAATCCATCTTTTATCTCCTCAATAATTATATTAAAAAAATTAATCCTATATTTATCACTTATTATTCACATATTAATGAGAATAAAACACCTTTATTTCTAGAAGCATGTGCCGTCCACCTCGTATTCCGGAAGCAAAAATATAGCCTTCATTATTTGCTTCCCAAGTGACTCGAACTCAGGCCCAACACCTTGCATGTGGCGCCATTTCCATAAGCCATAAGTGCCATCTTCAGGCCACTTTTCCTAGCCCGTTTGTGTGTCAAATTTTACCAACTTTTACCTTTAAGGCCCCCTTGCCTTAATTTCCTATTCTAAACCTTAAAACTCATCATTTTAGGGTCATTTCCAAGTTTCCTAAAATTTTCGATCGGCTCTGTAACTTGCCATTTTTCTTACATTTCCAGGTTTCCCGAAATGTTCACTTTCCATTTTTGAAACATTTCCAAAAATGTTCAGATTTCCAAAAATGTTCAAGTTTCCAAAAATGCTCAGGTTTCCAAAAATGTTCATTTCCATTTCTATGAATTTCTAGAATTCCAAAAATACCAAAAAAAATTTCATAGTGCTTAAGACTTGTCATTTCGTACAATTAAACTGAAAATGCATAGGCCCTTTCGAGGACGTTACAGCTTCTACCCCTTAAAACAAAATTTCGTCCTCGAAATTTCCTAACTAAACAATCGAGGGTATTCTTTGTCGCATTGTCTCTTCTGACTCCCACGAAGCTTCTTCCGATCCATGATTGCGCCATAATACTTTGACTAGAGGCACTGACTTCCTTCGTAGTACTTTCACATCACGTTCCAAAATTCGAATCGGCTCTTCCTCGTAGGATAGATCTGGCCTTAGCTCCACCTCTTCGATTGGTACCACATGGGACGGATCCGATCGGTAACGACGTAACATGGACACATGGAAAACATCGTGCATTTGCTGCAACTCTGGCGGTAATTCCAGCTGGTATGCCACTGGCCCAACTCGCTTCAATACTCTATAGGGCCCTATAAACCTTGGGCTTAACTTCCCTTTTCGACCGAACCTCATTACCTTCTTCCAAGGCGAGACTTTCAGGAATACTTGATCTCCCACTTCAAACTCTATCTCCTTCCGCTTAAGGTCCGCGTACGACTTTTGCCTATCAGAGGCTTCCTTCAATCGTGCCCGAATTAACTCAACTTTCTCTTCCGTTTCAGCCACTAACTCTGGACCCAAAACTCGACGTTCTCCTAACTCGGTCCAACAAGTAGGTGTTCTACACTTCCTACCGTACAATGCTTCATATGGTGCCATCCGTATGCTTGCCTGATAGCTGTTGTTGTAGGCGAACTCAGCTAAAGGCAAGTAATCTTCCCAACTTCCTCGAAAATCCACCACACAGCCTCTCAACATATCCTCCAACACTTGTATAACCCGTTCAGACTGCCCGTTTGATTGTGGATGAAAAGTCGTTGAGAAGTCTAACTTAGTGCCTAAAGCTTGATGGAGTGCCTTCCAAAATTGAGATGTAAACCTTGGGTCTCGATCGGAGATGATCGATCTTTGGTACTCCATGCAACCTTACGATCTCCGCCACATATAGCTTGGCTAATTTCTGGAGTGAATAATCAACCCTCACCGGAATAAAGTGCGCGGTCTTGGTCAAACGGTCCACTATCACCCATACCGAGTCCTTCTTAGTAGGCATAAGGGGAAGCCCACTAACGAAGTCCATGGTAATCCTTTCCCACTTCCATTGGGGAATCTCAATTAGTTGAAGTAATCTCGATGGAACTTGGTGTTCACCTTGACTTGGCGACACGCCGGACACTTTCCCACGACTCTGGCTACTTCCCGCTAAGATCAGGCCACCAAAATTGTTCTCTTAAATCTCTATCTGACTTAATGCCTCGGGATGCATAGCATAAGGGCTACCATGCGCTTCCCGAAGAATCCTTTGTCTCAACTCACCGTCCTTCTAAGCATGCGACTTTTCCTTTGTAGCACAAGACTCCACCATCAATGACGCCATAATCCTTTACTTCTCCGTTCTGTACTTGCTGTAACTTAGCTCTTAGATCCTTATCTGCCAACTGGCCCTCTTTCACCTCCTTCAGCCATGTAGGCTTGACTTGCAACTCTGCCAACAGGCTTCCATCATCATATAGACTTAAGTGAGCGAACAAAGCCCTTAGATCCGACACAACCTTCCTACTCAGAGCATCGGCTACCACATTCGCCTTGCCCGGATGATATTCTATCGAACAATCGTAATCTTTCAATAATTCCACCCACCTTCGTTGCCTCAAGTTCAACTCCTTCTGAGTCAACAAATACTTAAGGCTCTTGTGATCTGTGTAGATCACTGACCTTTCTCCATAGAGGTAGTGCCTCCAAACCTTAAGGGCGAAAACCACCGCCGCTAGCCCAAGTCATGAGTTGGGTAGTTAACCTCATGAGGCCTTAATCGCCGAGACGCATCACGCGACCACTTTTCCTTCCTGCATTAGTACACAACCTAACCCCTGTGTGCGAAAGCGTCACAATATACTACGAAATCCTTGCCCGCCTCAAATTTGAACTAACACTGGAGCTTAAGTCAAGACCTTCTTGAGCTTATCAAAGCTCTCTGTTGCTTATTAGTCCATTCAAAGGGTACTTCCTTCCTTAGCAACTTTTTCAAAGCGCGGCTATTGACGAGAACCCTTCCACAAACCTTCGTAATAGCTGCTAAGCCTAAGAAACTTCGTATTTCGACCACGGACCTAGGTGGTTTCCATTCCAACACCGCCTCGATCTTCCTAGGGTCCACTCTTATTCCATCTGCGGATACCACATGTCCTAAGAAAGCCACCTCCTTTAGCCAAAATTCACACTTGCTGAATTTGGCATAAAGCTTCTTTCCCTTAACACTTCCAACACCACTCGGAGATGCTCATCATGCTCCTCCTCCGACCTTGAATACACCAAAATATCGTCGATGAACACCACGACGAACCTATCAAAATAGGGTTGGAAAACCCGATTCATCATATCCATGAACGCGGCCGAGCGTTCGTCAACCCAAATGGCATCACCACAAACTCAAAATGGCGCACCTTGTCCTAAAGGCCGCCTTGTGGATATCCGCCTCCTTCACCTTTAATCGGTGATATCCTCGACCTTAGGTCTATCTTCGAGAACACACTGTTTGCCCCTTTTTCACCGATCGAACAAGTCGTCTATCCTTGGCAAAGGATACTTGTTCTTGATGGTCAGTTTATTCAACTGACGGTAGTCTATGCACATACGCATAGTTCCATCCTTCTTCTTCACAAACAGGACTGGTGCTCCCCATGGAGACACACTAGGTCGAATGAACCCACGATCCAACAATTCTTGGATCTGAGCCTTGAGCTCAACTAACTCCTTTGGTGCCATTCGGTATGGAGCAATTGACACAGGAGCTGTTCCTGGTAGCAAATCTATCCCAAATTCCACCTCCCTATCTGGGGGTATTCCTGGTAATTCCTCTGGAAATACATCCACGAAGTCCCTTACCGTCCTAACTCCATTAATACCTTCCTTCTTCCCACCTATCGTACTAATGAAGGCTAAGAATGCCTTACACCCCTTCTTAACCATCTTCTCGGCCTTGGTATGCGAAACCACGTTAGACAAGTAGTTCCTCCTTTCTCCGATCATAGCTACCACTTCATCCTCCGGGGTTCTTAGCTCCATCCGTTTAGCCGCACAATCCAACACGGCTCAGTGTTCTACTAACCAATCCATTCCGAGTATAAGTTCAAACTCCCCGAAGGGTAACTCCATTAAGTCAGCCCGAAAGTTTACTTCCTGAATCTCTAGGGGTACATTCCGAAAGATCTTGTCTACCACTACGGTTTGGCCTAATGGGCTTACTACAGTCATCTGTCTATCAGAGAGTTCTGAGTCTAGGCCTAGTGTTTCCACTACACTACATGCAACATAGGAATAGGTCGAGCCCACATCAATCAGAGCAAAATAGGGTTTGTCAGAAATGAAGAACGTACCGGTTATTACATCCGGTGCGTCACCATCCTCCCTTCGGCGAACCGCATAAACCAATCCCGGTTGCCTTGCTTCTGCATTAGTAGCACCTCAGCCCTGTGCTCCACGGCCTCTGCCGGCACCATTACCTCTGTTAGCCGAACCACGACCCGGCGAGGTCAGTGCCTGTCGCCTCTACCACCGCTAGCATTCTGAACTACCGGTCGGCTCTCATCCGGTTGTTTGGGACAATCCTTAAGCATATGGTCCTTGGATCCACATTTGAAACATCCACCCGTCTTTCTCCAGCACTCTCCCAAGTGCTTCTTTCCACAATGCTCACAAGGGCGTCATCGCCGGCCGTGCACAGCTTGTTGATTTCATGGCCCATCAACCCTAGGCCTCTTATGACCCTTTCCGGATGGTCCAAAACCTCTCTTAGGCTTATTCTTGTCCACAGCCTGCTTGGTAGCATCTTTAATTCCCTCGGCCACCTTGGCCTTTTCCACCAAAGAAGAGAACTCCCGCTCCTGATGCGGTGCTATCAACAGTCTCAGGTCGTCTCTCAGTCCATCCTCAAATCGGACACAGCGTTCATGTTCAGTCACCACTACCCCTCGAGCATAACGGCTCAACCTCGTAAATTCTGCGCCTCATATTCTCGCTACGGACTTGTTCCTTGAACTAGCCCCCTAAAAGCTTTTCTTTGCTCATCTGTATACCGGTTCCCACATATTTCTTTCCGAATGCCTCCTTAACATATTCCCGTGTCGATCCTCCGCCATAGCACCATCTCGCACGATTAACCACCACCGATACGCTTCATCGCGTAAGCGGTGCCACCATTCCTTCAACTTCTCCTCAGAGTCGGTCGAGCTCATCCATGATGCGCTCCGTCGCTCCAACCAATACTCACCAGATCGGGTGCCACTCCCGACACTCCACGAAACATCTCACTCCATTAGCTCTCGAGCCGTTCAGCACTGATTTTCGATTTCCGAATTTCCTCCCCGCACCACCCACCAACTCCAAAACTCGCAAAGACGACCGCGACACAAAGATCTTCCCGTCCGAGCTTGCGCTCCACATTAACACCGGGGGTGGTGGTGGCGGTGGTATCTCATTGTCGTAACCCCGACCCGATCTAACGGGTTCGACACGCTCATCCTTCCTCTACCTCGCCCACGACGACCACGCCCTCTGGAGCTCATTTCTAGCGTCGAGATCCGATTAAAAAGTTTTATGGATTAGTCCTTGTTCCACTTATTATCCATGAAGGAGTTTTATGGAAAAAGTTTTAGGAGTGGTTCTTTCGTATTCACACAAGCACACACGATCTTTCATTCATTCATCCATCCATCAAATAATTATGAACTTTCATTCATTCAGAGAAATGTTGTAGTTTTCATTGTTATTGTTTTTCCACTACCTGTGGGTATTTTCGTAATTTTGTCCTACAGGGCATTTTCGTAATTTTTCAAACAGAAAGTTCCTCGGTGATTTTGTCAAAAGTATTTTGGAAATTTTAAAGTTCCGGTAATTTTGGGAAAAAAATTTGGAATCGGGCGTATTGGTAATTTTTGACCTCGGGGTATTTTGGTAATTTTCCATAAATCGGGTAAATTGGTAAAATTTAGTAAGTTAAGGATATTCCAAAAGTTGTAAAACTTTATGGGTTCTTTTTTTTTTTAAACATGGCTAGTTCCCTTTCGGGTTTTAGTCATTAGGTTTAGCCTATGACCGAGCCCTCTTTGGTCGTAGTGAACCAAAGCTACGCACTGCAGTGGGATTCGAATGGAGAGGAGGTGAGTCACGCGGATCGCTTAAATACCAAGCTCCCATCGAAACCATTCCTAGACATGCGCACATGAGGTTGCCACACCGGCTGAGCCCTCCGAGTTAGGGTGAACCGAAGCTACGCACTGCAGGATTCTCGCGAAGAGGAGGTGAGTCACTAGGATCGCTTAAATACTGAGCTCTTAGGATCCAATCCTAGACATGCGCATGGGGTTACCACACCCTAGCTCGTGACTTAGCCATAGGTTTGTTTAGTGCATTAAGTCTTATGTGGTTTTGTGTTTGAGTAATCTAGCCCTAGGGTTCATGTTCCTATCATTCTATTCTACGTTCCATGCCTTTTCTACCCTTATACAGTTCATCAATCACAGAATCACACATAAAGTTAGGGTACTTACCTGGTGGACTGCGGGTCGGAGACTTAGGTGCCATGCTAGAATACCTGTTTTATTTCAAGAAAATCATTTGAGCTCGAATTAAAACTGTTTTGGGCCTTAGCCCACAGACCGAGAGTTTAAACCTGGGCTCTGATACCAAACTGAAACACCCCACACCCGGCCCACGAGCCTAAACCGGATCTGGTATGTTCCTTGAGTAAGCCGGTTTCAAAATTTCTTTGTTTCTTAGGGAAAATTTGTGTATTTTCAGGAAAATTTCGTTTTGGGTTGGGCTTAGATTAAAAACCCATTTATTTAATTTTATAAATCCAATTTAATTAAGGTGACAAAAGAATTTTTGAGTTCATTTTTAAGAAAAGTAATTTTGTACTTACTTACATCCAAATTAGTTCGTGTCATAATATCCAATAGTAAAGCAAAAAGAAATAAAGAAATTCACTTGGGCCTTATGGCCTTATTACATTAATCAAAACCCCAAAAAAATAATAAATTTTAAGTACTTAATATAAATAACAGTCCCAAATAATAAAAGTCTTTCCTTGCTATGCATGGCCACCTTTAGCTCCTGCCGACCCGGCCCATTACTGATCATCTCCTGAAAAATATTCCCCAACGGGGTGAGTCAACAGACTCAATGTGTACACAAACCAACATTCAACAATTCAGGCATACATGTTCATATCAAAGACATATTCATAAAAAGAATGATGCAACCCAAACCCAAGCCTATTTGTCCATCCGCTACACACCACCCGCATTCGCCGGTCACACCGTGGGACTACTAAGTCAACCCTCCATCCGCTATACACACCATCGAAGGCGATCATTTGCAATCGACGTGCTCATCGCCCATATAATTTGTGTCATTAGACACCATATTCAAATAATGTAACCGAAGTTACCAAATTCGAGATAATGTAACGAAGTTACCATATTCAAATTTTGTGACCGTAGTCACCATATTCCGTTGGTGAGACCGAAGTCAACACCTTCTTCCCCTTTCACATATATCCCGAATGCCCCATGTATTTTATATCATGCATAACATACTTAATTTCTCATTATTCACATGCAACAATATACATATTCATAATCCTGTCAAAAGTAGGAAAGCACACGGGTACTTTTACCATATTTATGGTACTTAGCCATATTCACATTCTTATGCATATTCATATGTTAAAATAATTGCCATATGATATATCGAAAGTTAGTGTGAGTACACACCTGATTTGCTTAATAGATTCCTTGAAATCCCGAAAATCCCGATTTAGGCTTTAGATCTGTTAATTCCTATATTCGGCCCATCATATATAAACATATTAATAACCTTTTCGATTTTAAAACCAAATCCTACTAGGAATGGTATTACTAACACTTACCTTCTTTGCCGATTTGATTGACAATCAAATCCTCGAAGATTTGTGTTCTTCCCTTGAATTCGGCTAACCATTAAATCCATCGATTTGATTAGTCTCGATTAAAACAAATAGATCTAGACATTTAAGAAAGAACCTTGGCCGATTATAACCACTTACCTTGAGATGAGATCTCAAAAATCTGGTTCCTTGCTCCCTTTAGTGATATTGAAATTCCTATAATTCATATGTTAGATCTAACATATAAAACGTAACCTTCGACCAAATGTATACTTATCTCACCTTAGATCCTTGATCCTTGTTTTCAACGATTATAGAAACACGAGAGACCCCTTGCGCATTCGGCCAAAAAAAACAAGAATAGGGATTAGACCCTTCCCTTTCGGCAACTAGCAAAGAAAAGAATTTGAATGATGCTTAACCTTACCTTTAATGCCTTTAGCCGATTGCTTCCTTGCCTAGAGTCACGAGAGATTCGGCTATGGAGATTTATGAGGATCAACGAGTGTTTTGGCTCGACAATAGCAAAGGAGAGGAGAAGAAAAGATGGAGTTTTGCTTAGGAGAAATTTCGGCAGAGAGAAAGAGGGGCTAGGGAATTTTCGGCACACTTAGGAAAAAGATGAGAGAATAGCCTAACTCTCCTCCTTTAGCCGAAATTACTAAGCCAAGAGTCCTTGACTTGGCCACCACTCTTCCTTGTGATAATATTATCTCTTTTATTTAAAAATAAAAGTGTTTAATCCATCTTTTATCTCCTCAATAATTATATTAAAAAAATTAATCCTATATTTATCACTTATTATTCACATATTAATGAGAATAAAACACCTTTATTTCTAGAAGCATGTGCCGTCCACCTCGCCTTACGGAAGCAAAAATATAGCCTTCATTATTTGCTTCCCAAGTGACTCGAACTCGGGCCCAACACCTTGCATGTGGCGCCATTTCCATAAGCCATAAGTGCCATCTTCAGGCCACTTTTCCTAGCCCGTTTGTGTGTCAAATTTTACCAACTTTTACCTTTAAGGCCCACTTGCCTTAATTTCCTATTCTAAACCTTAAAACTCATCATTTTAGGGTCATTTCCAAGTTTCCTAAATTTTTCGACCGGCTCTGTAACTTGCCATTTTTCTTACATTTCGTGTTTCGAAATGTTCACTTTCCATTTTTGAAACATTTCCAAAAATGTTCAGATTTCCAAAAATGTTCAAGTTTCCAAAAATGCTCAGGTTTCCAAAAATGTTCATTTCCATTTCTATGCATTTCTAGAATTCCAAAAATACCAAAAATTTATTCATAGTGCTTAAGACTTGTCATTTCGTACAATTAAACTGAAAATGCATAGGCCCTTTCGAGGACGTTACATGAATAATCCTGCCAAAGATGTGAATTATATCAGAAATAGGGGTGGAAACCTTATTCAGATACCTACAATCTTGGCTGGAGAGATCACCCAAATCTGAGATGGGGAGGAAACCAATAATGAGGTAATAGTTTGAATCAAGTAAAAAAATACTAATTATCAACCTTCTTATTTGTAGAAACCTCAAAACAGGGTTAACCCAAGTGACCATACTATATGTGCTCAATGACCGGATAGAATCGATGGAGAGATGTAGTCAATGAGAACGGACGTAAAACAGGTGTAGTCTAAGTGCACCAAATCAACGAGAACATTGACTAAACTTGAAGATCAAATGAGCCAACTGATGAGCATGATAGGTGACATCAAAAGGCAAATTGTCACCAGAATTCCCAGCAACACATAAAATAATCATTGGAGGGAAGGTAAGGAGCACGTGAAAGCAATAGTGCTCTGATCAAGCAAAGTGCTAAGTAGCCTAGAAAATCCTACTCCGGAGGTAAGTATGGAGAATGCTAATGATCCTCTAGAGAAATCCCTAAATGCTAAAGATGAACTAGAATTAGACGAGGTAATCGCACTAGTAGCAGAGCCAGAAAAGGAAATAACTAAAAATGCTGCCGTTACAAAAATCGCATTCCCTTCAAGACTAGAAAAAAGAAAAAGCGGGATGAAGATGAGTCTTTAAGTTTCCTAAACTTGTTCAAAACACTAAATTTAAACCTGCCTTTAATCGAGTTAATTGAGAAAGTCCCTAAGTACACCAAGTTTTTAAAGAAAATTATGTCTAGGCGTAGGAAAATTAAGGTGGGAGAACAAAATAATTTAAGTGCCTCATGTAGTGTTATTATTTCAACACAAGTTCCCTAAAAATTGAAAGACCCGGAAAGTTTTAATATTCCCATAAAGATAGGGAGCAGTCATTTTAATAGAGCTCTATGTTACTTAGGAGCTAGTATTAATTTAATGCCTCTATCCATTTTCGAAAAACTCGAGCTGGGGGGTCTCAAAACTACTCAAATAACATTACAGTTAGTTGATAGGTCTTCAGTACATCTGAAAGGAGTATTTGAAGATGTGTTGGTCAAAGTCCACAGCTTTATTATCCCAGCAGATTTTATGGTTCTAGATTTTGAAGAAGATCGTGAGATACCGATCTTATTAGGTAAACCTTTTCTAGCAACTTCTAGGTCCACCATTGATTTAGAAAAAAAAAAGAATTAACTATGAAAATCAATGGTGAGACTGAAATCTTTAAATGTGGTCATCATCCGAGCGAAGAGGACGATAGGAGGAAATTAGGGGAGCATTGTAAAGAATTATTTGTCTATAACACTCCCAAGTCAAGGGATATTCTTCCTTTTATGTATGCAGAAAAAATAAATAGGTTTAAAGATATTGACAAGCAAGCGGAGATAGAATAACACGTCAGACGATGGACTAATACTGATAGAATGGAAGAATAGTCGAACTATGAATTGATCATTCTGTCGGATGAATCTAACAGTAAAACTTAAATTATTTGAATCGATGCTAACCTTTTGTAAATTATTATATATTTAGCTAACTGTTTAGTATAGATTTTACTTTTCACTAACTTTGCATTTTCTAGAAATTGTGGCACTCTAGAAAATAGAATTTTGAGTGAAAACAGAGCCAGTGTCGTAGCACAAGACCCCTGTGTCGTAACACTAAGGGTAATTTTAACAAAACTGAGAAAATTCTTTCCAAATTCAATATACTCAGAAATCCAAAAATCTAGAGTGTGTTGTGACATCGAACCTTGGTGTCGCAACAATGAAAATCTGCAAGGGATGTCACGACACGGAACCCTTGTGGCATGACATCATTGTAATTTTTTACAGGGTTGACCCGACCCATATGCAAAACCCGATGGCTTAAACCATTAAAACACCTATTTTATAACCGAAAACCATATTTTTTTCTTTAGTTTAACATCTCTTAATCATCTAATCTCCCAAACCTCTTAAACCCTAAGAATTAATTATTCCCTCTTTCTTTAGATTTGTTCGAAAAAATTTCCTCTTGAACTCTTATTTGTTGTAGGAAAAATAAGGAAGCATATCAAGGAATGACGAAAAAAACAGGTGACAAGGAAACCATGTAACAGCCCGATTTTGGGCCTAGTCGAAACAGTGGTTTTGGGACCACAAATTTGACGTAGTAAAGTTTACTTTTATTATATTTTTATGGTCTAAAATTTTATGGAAATGTTTCGAGAAAATTTCATTCAAAAATTTTGACAATTGGGCACTCAATTTAGTCCAAAGGACTAAATTGTAAAAAGTGCAAAAGTTAAGTTCTACATGCTAGAGGTGTCTAATTGCTATGAAATTTAAAATTGAAGGTCCTTAGATGGTAATTAGACCATTGGTTAAGTTAGTGGACAAAAATAGACATGAAGTAAGAGAATTGTTATGTTTTAAGTTAGGGGCATTTTGGTCATTTGGTTAATAAATGAATTAAAAAGCCAAATTAAAAGCCAATTTTGTCCATCTTCTACCCCATGGCCGAAACTTGCATGGAGAAGACATAGCTAGGGTTTTCCAAGCTTCCAAGCTCGATTGTAAGTCCGTTCTAGCCCCATTTTTAATGATTTTTACGTTTTTGAAATCCTCGTAACAAGATCTACATATTTTTACCACTAATTTGAGAAAAAAAATCAAGGTCTAGGGTTTGACCCATGTTGGATATTTGTGTATTTTGATGTTTAATGGTAGATTATGCAAATTTGATGTTGAATAAACGACTTTTGCTAAGTGATTTTCGGTGAAAATGTCAATAAGGACCTATTTGTAAAAGTCTATAAAATAAGTAGAAAAGTGTGATTAAATGAGAAATGTGGGCTGTTATAAGTATGAAAATAGTTCGGCTAGGCTTGGGTTTTAAACAAATTGAATGAAACTTATTTTACGAGCCTATGGACTAAATTGTAAAAATGTCAAACTTTAGGGGTGTTACATTTAGTGGTATCAGAGCTATGGTTTAGTCGATCCTCGGACTAACCTAGGATATGTGAGAGTCTAGCTATACATGCCATATTACCATCTGTGATAGTGTGATATCTCCCAACTCTGTTGAAATTGTTTTGTTGAGGCAGAGATGCTTTCCAACCAAGCTAGTTTCGAAAACGCTAAAAGTGATACTAAGATATTTGAAAATGTGTTTGCGATAAGTTGAAACTTTTAAAGGTATGAATAGGAGTTCATGATATGTATGTGATGATGTATAAAATGAAATAGCCATAAGTTTAGAAATATGGGTAAAATGTCATTGTTCCGGTTGAACATTGTATTTCGATGGATTATGGTGATTTTATGAAATGGATAAAATGTTTTAAATGTTGCAAAAAGGATTTAGCCGGAACGAAAATCCCGAATTAAACTCTCTCGAGCATATGTTATGAAATGGATTTAGCCCAGACGGGTAATCTAAAATAAGCCTTTAGAGCATACGTTATCGAAAGGATTTAGCCTGAATTGGCAATCCTGTTATGTCATATGTGTCTCGAGAGTGTGCTCTATGAATATGTGCTAAAAGGGCACTTTTGAATATAAATTTACAGATTGTTGACATGCATACCTTGAGTATGTTACTCGAGTATATATCGAAATTACAATAGTTCAATGGGGATTATTCTTGAAATATGAAAGATGAAATGAAATGAAAGTTTATATTGTGATAAGCTCATATATGTTTTTTTGGCATTCATATGATGTTATGTGCCTAATTTGTTTGATTAAGTGAATGTGATAAGTAAACTTACTCAAAATCTATGAAATGTATGTATAAGTGCACTTGTTTGAATAAGATAATTGGAAAGTTCGTGTAACATAAATAAGTATGTTGATTAGCTTAAAGTGAACTATATGATTGTGAAAATATGGTGTTGATGATGAGTGTTGAGTCACATGTGTGTATATATGAGAGTCTAGTTAGAGGCTTTACGACCTCACCCCCTTACCAATGTGGTATTTTATAACGAAATTTCCCGAGATATATATTGAAGAAGCTCACAAGTGTGAAACTAAAGAGCTCAGTGGTGGAGTAATTATTAATACGGGCAAAGATAAGAATAGTTTGGCAAGTGAATACAGTTCTAGAAGAGATGTCAGATTGTTCTAAAGATTAATCAGATTTCGTAATGTCACGGTTAAAGAAAAAGTTAGTCTCAGTTAATCGACTCATTTAGGTATGGTGTCTAAAGTATGTATTTGATGGAATTTCTTCTGGATTGATTTCCGTTAGTGAATGGAATAATATGGGACTAATGATGACAAAATTATTCAGAGAAATGATACGTGAGTTGTAAAGATGTCTGTGTGTAACAGTTATAGTTGAATAGATCATGATGATCTCTCCTGAGTATTCTATATATTCGTTTGTACTCTGTGGTTTATGAAATTGTTCATTCTCTGATGAAATTCTTATCGTGTTAGAATGCTACCTAACTCTAATGTTAGACAAGAGCACTGTCGGTCTGTGTAACACCCTGAATTTGGGCCTAGTAGAATTGGGCCTATTGGGCCTTGGGCATGGGAGCGTTTAAAATTTTTTGAGAATAAGAGAACAGCACTAATGCAATTTGGACCTATTAGGTGAGTGATTTTGGAAGGTTAGGGGGCTTCCATGAAGTCTTGGGTTCAAATCTGGGCTTTAGGAAAAATTTTGGTTTAGGTGAATAAAACCCTGGATGTAAGTGAGTAGGCTTTAAGAATATTGTTGGGGAAATCATGACGCAAGGAAGCATGTGGCCTAGTGGTTGTGGCGTCATTAAGGTTGTAAGGGAGCATGGGTTCAAGTCTTGGACCTTGTAGAATTTTTAAATTCTGCTCTTAAAAGAATCTGGACACTGGCACATAGGCTTTATAAATATTTGCGCATGTTTTAAGTCACAGAAGAGCTTATGGTCTAGTGGCAAGGTGGCATGTGGAGTAATCTTGAGGTCTGAGGTTCGAGTGTTGGCACAACATAATAGGGTATTTATTTTGCTGCCAGGACGGCTAGAGTTTGTGTTGCAGTGAAAGTCTGATGGATGAGAGGTTTGAAATGGTCATGGAGAGATGGTAGGAGCAAATCTTGGAGAAGACTAGGGAGAGATTGGTGGAGTGAATCAAGGAGTTGGGGAAGTGGAGAGTTGTGTCGTTTGGGGAGAATCTATTTGGTCAATTCGGCTGAGGGGGGAAAAGTTATTCATTTCGGCATTGGACTAGGGGTTGCCGAAATCTCCTTGCTCTCCTCCCATATTTCAGCTTTTGAGTTTTTTTCTTCCTAGAATTATTTCGGTTGCTTTCTTTAGGTAATTGAAGGTGTTAGGCATTTTGCACTTTTCTGTTCTTTGTACATTTGTACATTTCTTTTCCTCTGCGCATGGTTGCACTCTTCTTTTCCTCTGCTGCCGACTCCTCCTTCTTCACAACCTAATTTGGCTATTTTCTTCCACATCTTTTCTTTCGCCGTACTATACAATTGAGCCATCGGCAAATCGCTTGTTGCTTTCACCCTCCTCTGTGACCGATTATAGCCTCATCTCTCCCTCGCTGGTTGAGTTCTCTTGACTTCTCTTTCTAGCCGAATACCCCTTCATCTTGTGGCTCCATTCTTTTTCTGTTCTCTTCTGATAGATCCTTATTTGTTAGGCCGAATACTCCTCACCTCCTGGGCTAGCCATTTTCGATTATTTTGCTGTTAGGGGATTGGTTGAGTACTCTTCGGTTCTACCATTGATTGGTAAGTCAATCTTCATAAGATCTCCTGACAAACGGTAAGGGTAAGTTATGGTACCCTTCGTTCTTCTAATCCGAATGTTGCCTTTTTATTGACGGGATAGTAGTTGATTCTATCTAACAACGTTTGGTTTTAATCTAGATTCTAGGCAAGGCGTGGGATCGTTTCTGAGCCACGAATGTTGAGAGATTAAGTCTGTAGTCAGGCAAGGTAAGGGAAATATTTCGGAGTATGTGCTATCAAAAGGGCGTTACCCTAGCGATTAAAGACTAACATCGAATTTTGATGGTTCTAGGTTGGCTGCTTGTGGATCTGGGAGCGACTCCGGAATAAAGGTGTGTAATCACACCCCACTTTACCGTGAATCGACGAAAAGCCGAAAAGCTAAAACTTCGACATTCGAGCCTCACGAGCGTGCGAGCACTCGTGTGGTAAACTGAGCCCATGAGCATGGGCGCTAGACTGTAGAAGCCACCACGAGCGTTCTCGTGGGCTTAGGTTGTAACGGCCTTGTTGGGCCGAGATGGGCCATGTGGGCCCAATGGGCTTCTGAGCCCCACATGGGTAAAATTCACGATAGAGACAACTAATGGATTAGGCTGCGAAAGTCGCATAGGTGTGATTGAAATTAGGCTGAATGGGCCACACGAGCATGTGGGCCCACTTGGGTCGGATATTGGGCTTAAGCCCATTTACACTGTTTTGACCTTATATGTTATTTGTGTCGCTCAAGACCTTCGAGAAGGTCGTAAATTATTGAAATACCTCGATTTGCAAAATTACTGAAATACCCCGGTTTGCAAAATTACTGAAATACCCCCGATTTGAAAAATTATCGAAATACCCCCGGTTTGCAAAATTACCAAAATACCCTCAATTTGCAAAATTACTGAAATACCCTCGGTTTGCAAAATTAATGAAATACCCCCAGTTTGCAAAATTACCGAAATACCCTCAATTTACAAAATTATCGAAATACCCTCGGTTTGCAAAATTACTGAAATACCCCAGTTTGCAAAATTATCGAAATACCCTTATAGGGTAAAATGACTATTTTGCCCTTGTGGGTAAATGACTGACTTAGACTATGAATTTGACTGATTTGACTGTGATTGTATGGCTGTGTTTTAACTGACTTGACTGTGGGCGTGTGACTAATATGCTGTTAATATATGTTGAAATGACTGTTTCTAAGCATGGCTATTTTGTATACATGTGTAATGATTGAGCATGACATACACGACATATTGCATGGGGTTGGGACATTGATACGGAGGAATGTAACATCCGGGATTTAGGGGTTATGCGGTTAGTGCATAATTCAAGTGATAGTGGGCCTAGTGTGTGTTTGGATGTGTTTTAAGGGTTTTGAGAACCCTAGGATGTAAGGGAGTGCCTTAGAAAAATATTAGATTTTAAGGTTAGTAGGGGGAGCTGGGTTACGGAGGCCTTAAGGAAATTTGTGAGGGAATTTGGACATGAGGTTGGGCTTGGTAAAGTGGCATGGAGGCGCCACTAAGGGCCTTGGTAGGTGACGCCTCAAGCAAGTGGAGAAGAGCTCAGGTTCGAGTCATGTTGGCAGCAGGGGAGTATGGCTTTATTTTGCATTTTGGCGTTAAGAAAGGGGGAAGGTGTTGGACGGCATATGGGACTTTAAAAGATGAGGATAAAAACTTGTTTTCTTCTTTTAAAATTCGGCTAAGGTAGGTGGATGAAGGTTGGACTCATTCAAACTTTTGAATGAGTGTTGAAGAGAGAAAATAGGAGAAAATCGTGGGATAAGGGTGAGGTGAAAGCAATGGCCGAATATAGGACTCTAGGGGTAGCATTTTTGGTTTGAATATGGTGGTAGTGTGTGCTAGAAATTGAGCCTTAGTGTGTGTGCCGAATTTTGTTCTTTCTCCTCTTTTTCATGCCGTTTTCTTTATGTGGAGAAGCCACCTAGTTTGTGTAAGGCCATTTGTATTTTATTCTTTTTCTCCTGTTTGCTAGCTTGGCCGAATCTATCACCTTTCCCAAACTTCTTCTTTTATTTTGTGTTAGCCAGAATATCTCATCTCCATTTGGGAGCTCTCATTCTCTTCTCTTTACCTTCTATGTGTTCATTCGAATCATCATCTTCCCCAAGACCAATCTTTATTCTCATTATTGACAAAAGCCGAAACCTCTCTACTATTGCTCACCATTGCCGAATCTTTCAGCCTCTCGCTCTCTCTCTTTTATTTCGCAAATCTTTGAGGCCGAATCTTCTAAAGTGGTGCCATTGACTACTTTCTTGTAGTCCCTTCAAGCAGGCGTTAGTGGTAAGTAACGTGTAAGGGTAAGCATTTTCTATCCTAGCAATCGGTTTGGGCTCTCTTTCTATTAGTGTGTCGAAATCATGTAGTTAGGCCTTGGTTTAAGGATAGTCGAATGTGTATTAAGCCATGATCTTGTGTTTTGTTTGTAGCCATTGTGAAGGAGGTCTTTCGGGATCTGAAGAGATCAAGGTAAGTGATATGTGGTATTCGGCCAAGGGCTTTTTTCTTAGATTATTGCTAATAGCCGATTCTAACAGTGGTTAAGTAGGGATCTCGACAACTTCAGGAGCAAGTGACAGTTTCGGGATTTGGATAAGCAAGGAATAAGCAAAGCCTTCGGGATTCAAGTACATTTCGGTAAGGGTACTTAGTAAGTATAGATTCGATATATTTGGATTAAGATGTTATCGATTAACCATTTGGTTCTGATTAAGTATTGTTGATGGAGGCGAATACCAATCAAGGAGAGAAAGGGGTAGTCCCTATCCCTAAGTTTAAGAGAAGATCAGTCTCTACTGTACGGGATTGGCCACCGGGGTATGGGCCAGCAGCAGGGCAGGACTATAGGCAGATAGCGGTAGTTTCGCTTAGTGATAGCATCGGTATTGAGAGCGTAACGCTTCAAGTTATTAGGTGTGTGGTTAACCCAAAATTTCCCAGTTGTATGTTATATTTGCATGTGTTGTGTATATGTTGATTAATGCAGTGGCAATAATGAGATGGTTACCCTAAAATAGGTATAACGATAACCAGTCGGTGTTAATTATTGATGAGATTGTGAATATGCCTATGAAAGTATGATTGTATGTCGAATAACTTTGTACATGCATTATTCATTATGACACTACCGTATGTTGCATGTGCATGGGGTAGGATTGATATATGTGAAAGAAGGACAGGGTGTACATTTATGTACGTGGTTTAGTGAGAGCTACGAGCCTCACGTGGACTGATGAGAGGCTCTGTGCCTCATCGTGGTTGGTATCGGCTTTGTGCCATATCGTGGTTGGTGACGGCTATGTGCCCCATCGTGGTTTGATGTTAGCTACGAGCTACATCTCTGGATTGACGTGATCGAGGTCGCGTTGTGGATTATTGTGATTTGGTTCGCGTGGACGGCATTAATTGCCAAATTGGTGTGTAGAGGTTGGAGGGTGATTCAGTAATCCCCTGGTGTGTGGTGGCTGGATATGGGGGTGTGTAGAGGATGGACCCTAGGCTGGGGTGGGTGCACTTTGCATAAACATGTGTGGTGTGTGGATTGGTGTGGTTATGGGCCAAGCCCAATAAGTGGAATTATGTGGATAAGTTGCCTTATTATCTGATATGTGGTTTGATGTGGTTGTGGGCTAAGCCCACGTGGGTGGAAATCTGTGGACTAATTACACACTGAGTCTGTCCGACTCACCCAAAGTTTTACCAAACATCGCAGGTGATACATGATGCTTGGACCGGGTTGGAGTGGATACGAGGTGGCCATGCAGAAGCTAATTTTTATTTATTTCATGCAGAAGATGTTTTATTTAATTTTATGCACTTTATATTTTAAGTATTTTTTTTGAATAATTATTTGATGTAATGAGGGCTATTTAACGTAGTTGAAGTTTATTATTATGTTTTAGTTGGATTGACGATTAAATTACTAGTTGGAAATGATTTTATTTTTAGCAACTTACATTTTAAAATATATATTAAAGTTTTAATTCCGGATATTTGTTAACAACCAAATTTTACCTAGAAATCTAAGTATATACAATGTCTTACAACCGACAACCAATTTCTATGTTTCCACCGCTACGTCAAACGCTTTTCAAACGTTTTCTTCAGTGGCAGTCCAAATTCGGCCGTGGTGTTTGGGTCGGGTTTGGGGTGTTACATTTTGGTATCAGAGCCAGGTTTAAAACTCGGCTTTGAGAGTTTTGGGTCCAAAACATTTTCCAACGATGGGCTTTTCAAAAATAAAGACTTTTGTGAACTTTTTCAAAGTTATTCGGCATGGCACTGTATCTCCTACCAAGTCCACTGTAAGTAAGTACCTAACTATCGAGGTGAATTGTACATATGAACTTTATGGGCATCATGGGATCGTAGATTAGCAGATTAGGGCTATTAAACCCTAGGGCTAGTCTACTCCAACACAAGAATGCATCGACTTAAGTATAGCCAAACAAACCCGTGAGTAGGTCGTCGAGCTAGGGTGTGGCAACAACAGCGCATGTCTAGGATTGGATTCTGTAAGAGCTTGGTATTTAAGCAGTCCTAGTGATTCACCTCCTCTTTACTCGAATCCTACCTGGTGCGTAGTAACGGTTCACCCTAACCAAGAGGACTTATTCATCGGCTAAACCCGATAATTAAAACCCGAAAGGGACCAGCCATACTGCTTTATAAAAACCTTAGTTTTTTTAAAATCACCAACTCGCCCCTTTTGATTTGTAAACACTAAATTAGATTTTGAAAAACATTTTTGAAATGTTCCCGATTTACAAAATTACCCAAATACCCCGGGGTTGGGAATAGATAAAAATGCCCAAAGTAGTGTGTGAATGTTGTTGATGAATGTGAATGTGACTCTCTGAATTAGAATAGTAAGCTTGAGTTGAAACTTTGGTTGATCGAAAGAAATACTTTTAAACACCTTTCTTCATGAAATTTGTTCGCAGATAAACAGTGGAACAAAATACTAATGCATAAAACTTTTTAATCAGATTAAATCGCGACGTTAGATATGAGTTCTAGAGAACGTGGTAGAATGACCGTATCGGAACCGGCAAGGTCTGGCCATGGGTTAGGAAACGATATGCCGCCGCCAGCAGTGGGCGCGGAGGATCAAGACTAGACAGGAGGAGATGATGCAGTATCGCGGGCTATGCTGCGAGTGCTGCAGCGAGTGGCAGGAGCTAGTGTGGGAAATGGAGCTCGGAAGTCAGTGTCGGAGAGACTTAGGTCAAACGGAGCCGAGGTTTTCGTGAGAGTATATCGGGGTAGCTCGAATGTAGCAGATTATTGGTTGGAGCGAACAAAGGATTATGGATGATTTGGACTGCAATGCGGAGGAAAAGCTGAAAGGTGCTGTTTCGCTGCTCCGGGACGAGGCTTATCGGTGGTGGCTCACTGTCAGACAAGGTACCCCTGCAGATCGAGTGGATTGGGGATATTTTAAGGATAAGTTTGAAGGGAAATACGTTGGAGCTAGTTACCTAGACTCGCAGAGAAAGGCGTTTCTAAACTTGGTTCAAGGAAGTAAGTCAGAGTGTGAGTCACGGCGGAATTTGTGCGGTTAAGTCAGTACGCCAAGGGAATCGTGGCTACTGATTATGAAAGGTGTGTTAGATTCGAAGATGGGTTGCGGGATGAGCTACGAGTGTTGATTACTCCGCAAAGAGAGAGGGACTTTGCTATTCTAGTGGAGAAAGCTCGGATAGCTGAAGAAGTTAAGAGGACCGAGGGGCAGAATCGAGAAAATGATAGGAATTGGAATAAGAGGAGTTTTGGACCGTCAGTATCATCTGGGGATTTTCAAAAAAGACCAAAGATAGAGAATTCTGTGCGTGCACCTGTACCAGTTGCTGAGAATCGAAGTCGTTCATGTGCTCGGTGTGGGAGAACTCACGCAGGAGAGTGTTGGGGAAATAGTAAGGAATGTTTCCGGTGTGGGTCTAAGGCTCATTTGGTTAGGAATTGTCCTCAGGCGACGAGGAGTCGTGGTCCGAACCATGGAGGAAATGGTTCTAGCCGAGGTCGTGGAGCTCCAGGCAGAGGTGCTGAGGATTCAGACGAGAGACCACCAGGGTTAGTCTACGCAGTCAGGCGTCGCGAGGGGGGAAGACGTGCCAGATGAGATAACGGGTACGTTCCCTATTTCTGGAATACCCTTTATTGCCTTGTTTGTTATAGGGATAGCTCATTCTTATAAGGCTAGTGAGGTGCTTGGAACCTTGGAGGTGAACTTTGAGAGTGTATTTGGAAAGGTGAGCGTACTTGGTCCTTTAGGGCAATCAGTGGTAGTAGATAAACTTCGTAAGCAAGTGCCTTTAGAAGTTCAGGAGTAATGTACCCTAGCTTAGTTTAGCCAAGTAATTTAGAGGACGAAATTATTTTTTTAACGAGGGTAGAACTCGTAACATCCGAGATTTAGGGTTTATGCGGTTAGTGCATAATTCAAGTGATAGTGGGCCTAGTGTGTGTTTGGATGTGTTTTAAGGGTTTTGAGAACCCTAGGATGTAGGGAGTGCCTTAGAAAAATATTAGATTTTAAGGTTAGTAGGGGAGCTGGGTTAAGGAGGCCTTAAGGAAATTTGTGAGGGAATTCGGACATGAGGTTGGGCTTGGTAAAGTGGCATGGGCGCCACTTAGGGCCTTGGTAGGTGACGCCTCAAGCAAGTGGAGAAGAGCTCGGAGTTTGAGTCATGTTGACAGCAGGGGAGTATGGCTTTATTTTGCATTTTGGCATCAAGAAAGGGGGAAGGTGTTGGACGGCATATGGGACTTTAAAAGATGAGGATAAAAACTTGTTTTCTTCTTTTAAAATTCGGCTAAGGTAGGTGGATGAAGGTTGGACTCATTCAAACTTTTTGAATGAGTGTTGAAGAGAGAAAATAGGAGAAAATCGTGGGATAAGGGTGAGGTGAAAGCAATGGCCGAATATAGGACTCTAGGGGTAGCATTTTCGGTTTGAATATGGTGGTAGTGTGTGCCAAAATTTAGCCTTAGTGTGTGTGTCGAATTTTGTTCTTTCTCCTATTTTTCATGTCGTTTTCTTTATGTGAAGAAGCCACCTAGTTTCGGTAAGGCCATTTGTATTTTATTCTTTTTCTCCCTGTTTGCTAGCTTGGCCGAATCTATCACCTTTCCCAAACTTCTTCTTTTATTTTGTGTTAGCCGAATATCTCATCTCCATTTGGGAGCTCTCATTCTCTTCTCTTTACCTTCTCTGTGTTCATTCGAATCATCATCTTCCCAAAGACCAATCTTTATTCTCATTATTGACAAAAGCCGAAACCTCTCTACTATTGATCACCATTGCCGAATCTTTCAGCCTCTCGCTCTCTCTCTTTTATTTCGCAAATCTTTGAGGCCGAATCTTCTAAAGTGGTGCCATTGACTACTTTCTTGTAGTCCCTTCAAGCAGGCGTTAGTGGTAAGTAACGTGTAAGGGTAAGCATTTTCTATCCTAGCAATCGGTTTGGGCTCTCTTTCTATTAGTGTGTCGAAATCATGTAGTTAGGCCTTGGTTTAAGGATGGCCAAATGTGTATTAAGCCATGATCTTGTGTTTTGTTTGTAGCCATTGTGAAGGAGGTCTTTCGGGATCTAAAGAGATCAAGGTAAGTGATATGTGGTATTCGGCCAAGGGCCTTTTCTTAGATTATTACTAATAGCCGATTCTACTTGGTGGTTAAGTAGGGATCTCGACAACTTCGAGCAAGGAGCAAGTAGCGGTTCAGGATTTGGATAAGCAAGGAATAAGCAAAGCCTTCTGGATTCAAGTACATTTCGGTAAGGGTACTTAGTAAGTATAGATTCGATATATTTGGATTAAGATGTTATCGATTAACCATTTGGTTACGATTAAGTATTGTTGATGGAGGCGAATACGGTCGGGGAGAGAAAGGGTAGTCCCTATCCCTAAGTTTAAGAGAAGATGGGTCTGCGCATGCGGGATCGCCATAGGGGTGTGGGCTGCGATGAGGCGGGACTATAGGCAGATAGCGATAGTTTCGCTTGCTTAGTGATAGCATCGATATTGAGAGCGTAACGCTTCAGTTATCAGTGTGTGGTTAACCCACAATTTCCCGATTGTATGTTATATTTGCATGTGTTGTGTATATGTTGATTAATGCAGTGGCAATAATGAGATGGTTACCCTAAAATAGGGTATAACGATAACCAGGGTCGTGTTAATTATTGATGAGATTGTGAATATGCCTATGAAAGTATGATTGTATGTCGGAATAACCTGTACATGCATTATTCATTATGACACTACCGTATGTTGCATGTGCATGGGGTGGGATTGATATATGTGAAGGAAGGACAGGGTGTACATTTATGTACGTGGTTTAGTGAGAGCTACGAGCCTCGCGTGGGTGATGAGAGGCTCTGTGCCTCATCATGGTTGGTATCGGCTTTGTGCCATATCGTGGTTGGTGACGGCTATGTGCCCCATCGTGGTTTGATGTTAGCTACGAGCTACATTGTGGATTGACGCTGACTGAGGTCGCGTTGTGGATTATTTGCGATTTGGTTCGCGTGGACGGCATTAATTGCCAAATTGGTGTGTAGAGGTTGGAGGGTGATTTAGTAATCCTGGTGTGTGGTATTTGGATACGGGGTGTGTAGAGGATGGACCCTAGGTGGGGTGGGTGCACTTTGTATAAACATGTGTGGTGTGTGGATTGGTGTGGTTATGGGCCAAGCCCAATATGTGGAATTATGTGGATAAGTTGCCTTATTATCCGATATGTGGTTTGATGTGGTTGTGGGCTAAGCCCACGTGGGTGGAAATCGTGGACTAATTACACATCGAGTCTGCTCGACTCACCCAAATTTTTACCAAACATCGCAGTGATACATGATGCTTGGACCGGGTTGGAGTGGATACGAGGTGGCCATGCAGAAGCTATTTTTATTTATTTCATGCAGAAGATGTTTTATTTAATTTTATGCACTTTATATTTTAAGTATTTTTTTTGAATAATTATTTGATGTAATGAGGGCTATTTAAAGTAGTTGAAGTTTATTATTATGTTTTAGTTGGATTGACGATTAAATTACTAGTTGGAAATGATTTTATTTTTAGCAACTTACATTTTAAAATATATATTAAAGTTTTAATTCCGGATATTTTGTAACAACCAAATTTTACCTAGAAATCTAAGTATATACAATGTCTTACAACCGACAACCAATTTCTATGTTTCCACCGCTACGTCAAACGCTTTTCAAACGTTTTCTTCAGTGGCAGTCAAATTCGGCCGTGGTGTTTGGGCCGGGTTTGGGGTGTTACAAGGAAGTTCTGATAGGGTCACACGGGTCGCATGACGACTGTGGATCCAGTATTGATCTGTTAAGGTCGCAGGGGTCGCCCGAGACGACTGTGGACTGAGGGACGGCATAAAGCCGCTTAATCTGATTATGGCTCTGTGCCAACCTAAATATGGCTCTGTGCCATCTTGATTATGGCTTTGTGCCAATCGTATTTACCCGTGGCTATGTGCCTAACATATATATCGATGACTCTGTGTCGATCATATTTACCCAAGGCTGTGTGTCGATTATATTACCGTCGCTAATGGCTATGTGCCAAACATAATACACTTACTGATGGCTTTGTTCCAATTATAATACCGCTACTGAAGGCTTAGAGCCGTATATATATACTAGCAGGTTTGCTGTGATTTTTGTTAGGCCCGCAACCGGTTCTAACATTGGTGTGCTGGCTGGGTGCATCGATTTTATCCCCACGTAAGTGTAGGGTTGGTACGGGTGGTGTGTTGGCTGGATCGGGGTGGGATGCATCCTCATACTGTTGCATACTTATTTTGAGATCTCACATCTTTGCATCGGGCTTAGGCCCACTTGTTCTGTTATTGGTTTGGGCTAGGCCCAATTGATTCTGTATGGGCTGTGACCCAAATGATATGGTAGTGGGCTATGGCCCATGTATGCTCGAATCGGACTGCATCGTTATTCATTGTTAAAGGGCTTTGGCCTGCATCTATTTCGGGTTCTATTTTTTTATACTGACTGTTAATCTAGTAAAGGGATTACACATTGAGTTTTCGTAAACTCACCCCGTTTTTAACTGTGTAGGTAATCCCCAGCCTTAGACGGATCGGTGCTTTGAGGGACTCAGAGAAGGCCACACACTGCTTATGATTTCCATTTTGATTATTTACATTCAAGTATTTGGATTTGGGTTGTAATAAGGCCTCTTTAAGTTTCTAGATTTTAACTCTGGGTCTTTCTTTACTTTGAATTATATCCGTTAGAAGTAGATCACGGTTTTCCAAAATGTTAACTGTTTTTAAAACAACACTACGTTTTCGCAACATTTTCAGAATGGTTTCGCGACTTAAACTTTTTCGTAAATCGATTACTCTCAAAATTAGCTTCCGCAACTAAAATGATATTTTAGGAATAAAATTAATAATCTTTCAATGTACAAGGGTTTTTCAACAAAAACATGGTTTTCGAAAAACACTTCAATGTGACACGCCAGATTCGGGCCTAAATTCTAGGCCAGGTTTGGGGTGTTACAGTCTGGTTGGTTTATGATCAGCATATCTTATCTCTTTGGGGGTTCTATTCTATTATGTTGAGAATAAAAGTTGTTGGTGAAATTTATGTGAGGCTATTCTTCTGACTCTACTGGATGTTGTTCTATTTTATATATATTTGGAAAATATATTATCTCTGTTACAATTGATTTTAGAGCATATAAGCATTGTTTTTATTCTGGTTTTCTCTGAGGAATCATCAAGGTCTTTATTATTTTCTTATGAGTTATGTTCTCGGACTTCCAGTATGATATCACATCTTGGATTTCTTTATCTCTGCTTTCTTATCACCCTTATTTCGTAAATTATCAATCATGGCTCATCTTTAAAGTGTGTTCTTTAGCTTGTGACAACTACATCCATTATGAGTGTATTCCTGGTTCGTGATCGTTGTATTTCAGAGTTTTAAATTTATAATGATCGATCCTGGAACTAACTATAACAATGATTGAGGTAAGTGCACCTATCGAACAGTAGTATAGCTTAGGCAAGACCGGATTGTCGAACCCAAAGGAACTAAAAGTACTAATACTAACTTTTTTTCTATTATTTAGCCTAAAATAAGTGAAGTTGTTTATTAATCTAAATTAACTAATTACTAAGCTCAAGACGCAAAGACAGAAAGAATGAATTGGGGAAATACTTGGGAAAAGCTCAGTTGATTAAGACGATACCCTTAGGAAGAATCCACCTAGACTTCACTTGTTATCTAACACTGAACCAGACGATTTATTCACTTGACTTGATCCGTAGGACTCCCTAATTTATATTAAACCCTCTCTTGAGGCGAATAACGTCTAACCCTAGGTTGATTAATTGAAATATCTTTCTAATTAAAACCCCTAGAATAGAAGTAAATCGATATATGGACTCCCATATTAGGTTTCACCCTAATCCGGCAAAATCTCGTCACCCTATCTCTAGGCGCGCGATCAACTCCGCTTAATTATGCTAGATCTACTCTTAAGTAGGGACTTTTGCTCCACCACCTAAGTACATTCAACTTGAATTAATATCCGTGAAATATCAACACAAGAATTAAGTACACATAATCAAGAATAAATTAAGTATTTATCATATAGTTCAGAAAACAATAACAAGATTCATCTAGGTTTCATCCCCCTTCAGGTATCTGAAGGGTTTAGTTCATAATAATAAAGAAAAAAATCTCAGAAGAAGAGATAAAACAAAACATAAGAAATCCCTAAAACTCCCTGAAGGAATTGAAGGAGAGATCCTCCATCTTGAGTAGAATTCCGGCTTCTGGAGATGGATCAACTGGCTATCCCTTGAGAGTTTCCTATAAATTTGATCTTTTTGGCTCAGCTCCTTGGCCTAGCTAACCGCCTCCTTTTAGGTTATACTTAGGGTCTTTATATAGGCTTTTGAAATAGGTTACTTTGCCCCTAAGTATCCTTTTCCGAGTGAAATTACTCTCCTCCACGGCAGGGGCACGGCCATGGCACACGCCCGTGTGAATCGTGGCCAGGCCGTGTTGGACTCCGTTAGTGAGGCACGGCCGTGTACATCGACTTCAGGCCGTGTTCTAGTATATTGAGGAGGCACGACCGTGTGGGCTTTAGTCCAGGCCGTGTCAATTTCTTCTTTGGCCCATTTTGGTCCGTTTTGAGCCCGTTTCTCGTTCTTTTTATTCTTAGGTGCTTTCCTGAGTATAAGACATGAAAAGAAAGGATTAAGAGCATATTTTTACATAAATCAAGGGATAAATCATCCAAAAGTTTGCTAAATGTGGGATTAAAATATGTTACTATTTCGGTTTATCAAATACCCCCATACTTAAGCTTTTGCTTGTCCTCAAGCAAAATTCTCAACTTACAATTAAAACGAACTTTCTATAATTCATAATTCCTATCAACAATGTTTCATCATAATTCATAGATAATTTATACATGGATAATTCAATTCAAAGAGTCCTAAGGATTCAAACAATCTAAGTCATAGATTCGTAGCTAAAAAATATAGGCGTCTCCCCTTATCTAAATAATTACCTTTAATTCAAAACCGACAAAGATTGACATCCTCACTAGAGATTCACTCAAATCACTCAAAGTGTTTAAGATTCAGGAAAAAGCGCTCAAAAGTCGAACATGAAAAGTTAATCCCATAGGCTTGCCTGAAAATCAAATCTCCACCACTATAATATGAGATGATGCACAAATCAAAAGGTCTTTGTCGTGGTTGTAATTGAGGCTAGGGTTAAGGTGTGGATAGAGGCTGAATTAGAAGGCTAGAATCGAGATTGAATTGATAAATTACCTAACTAGAAACAATAAACTGAATAATTACATAATGGATTCAAACTTTAAACTAATAATACGAGCTTCTTCTTTAATAAATAGACTTTAACTGTACAAGCTCGCCTTTCATCGTACTAATACTGAATATTTTTTTTAAGAACAAATAATCAAATATTTACAATAATAAGAAAGTACTTTAACAACTAAAATATAAAACATAGTTAGGCAACTACTCAAAATCAAATCTCGATAAAAAGGGTAGTCAAGAAGAATGGTGATAACAAATACATAGGGTTTTGGGTTAATATTAGTAGGTGAGTCAATAAAAAGGGTTGTTAGGATCAAAAGGGGTTCACTAGGGGTTAATTATGAAGGTAGGCTTTTTATGGAGTAAGTGGGTTAAATCCTAGGTGCCTTTATCATTTCTGTATATCAAATCAAAGATGTGGTCTCAACATGTATAATCGATGCAAGTTCTAGAATAACAAATCAATGTTGACACACTCATAATCAAAAAGTGAGCATGGAAAAGGATATATGCTCTTATAAGGCTCAAAATCTCACAAAAAATTATGGGTAATTTGATGTCAACCTCGTAAATTTCAAACTTCAAAGTAATATTCAAATTCAGGTAGACAACCTAGAAAATTTTTTTTATTTTCTTCAAAAATAGACTTATCATGCTTGATTCTCTAGTATTCTTAGAATTCAATCATCAATGCACAATTATCAATGACTTAATCTAAAACATATCAATAAAAATCATAAATCATGGAAATTTCATCCTAATTAGTAATATGAGAAAATTACTTAAAAACAAGACTAAATTTAGGGATTTGAGAATAATGCAAAAAGTTTGGCATCCTTAAGATTCACCCCCCACACTTAAGATGTACATTGCCCTCAATGTACAAAGATAGATAATATCATTATAAAATCTTAAGATATGGGAAGAAGTGAAACTTCCTGAATTTTCGGATGGCATCCTTGGGTTATAGGTGAAATATAGGTCGGAGGGGTCGGTCTGGATGACGATCCTGCGCTAGATGAAGAAATTGGGTAGCTCACGAAGGATTATCCAGGATAAAATACTAAAAATTAAAACTATACTAATTAAATAATTAAAGAAAAGGAGCTAAAGTGAAGAAAAATAAAGATGAAACTAAAATTAAAAGAAAAGATAAATGGATCGTATGGTCCTTATTGTTGGATGGTTCGCGAGGTGGGTGTGACCTCTAAGGCTGCGGAGGTGCTGGCGGTGGCGGAAGTGGTGTGATTCCCAAGCAGCCTGAAGAACCTAACACTAAGACACTAAACTAAATTAAGCATAACATAGTCAAAGAGAAGGAAAATAAAGGAGAAGATAAAAGTAAAAGAAAAAATAAATGGTCTCAAAGACCCTTGGCTTGTCGAGTGATTGAAGCGGCCGGCATGAACTTATATAGATCGGTCTCCATGAGGGAGACTGTGCTGGGATCCTTCCGTTTCTTCGACATTGCCAAAAGATTGAGAAGAATGCTATAAGAATGAAGAATGCTAAGAATGTATGGTGTAAGGGTGTAAAGGAGGAAGAAGAGTGAAAGTTAGGTGAGAAGAGCGAGGGGTGGGTGGTTTAAATAGAATAATCAAATCAGGTACAACCCCACGCCCGTGTCTCGTGGGTGTGTTGTTTCACATGGCCACCTCGTACGGCCGTTTATGTAGGTGTGTTGATTCTCTCACGCCCGTTTTCACAGATTTCCACGCCCGTTTCTGATAAGTCAGTGTCATCCACGGCCGCATCGCACGGCCGTGGCATTTTGTCGGTGTCCGTGGGGGTGGTTGGAGTCTGTGACTCAAAGATTTGATTCTTTCTGACTTGTATTTCTTCTGCCATTGTCAGTACAGAGATTCTGTGCTTCCACACGGCCACGGACACGGCCGTGTGTAAGGCCGTGTGGCCTGGAAATCTGCACTTTTGGTTAGTTTAAAGCTAGGTGTTTAAGACTAAGATAAGCGAAGAAAGTAAAATGAAAACAAATACAAAAGTTAGTGCTCGGGTTGCCTCTTGAGAAGTGCTCGTTTAAAGTCTTAAGCTAGACTTTCCTCGTATTCGCAACAAATTAGGGTGGTTTAAAAATTTGAATATCTTCCCTCATGCTATCAGTTTCATTATCATGATAGAGTTTAAGTCGAGATGCATTTATATTGAAAGTACCAAAAATAGGATTACTTACCTCGACTGTTTCGTATGGGAAAACACTGATTACCCTAAAAGGGATTTCTTTGTTTGTGTTTATGTCTGATGTGATGAAGCGAGGATCTGCTTTATCTAACAGCACCTGGTCCCCTATTTTGAAGTGGTTTGTTGTTCCTATGAGCTCTTCTGGGGGCTCCTTTGGTTTTACTTCGTGTGGTTTAGGCTCTTCTTTGAATTGTGTTTTCCACTCTTACGGTTAAATCGACCCTAAGGCTTCGTTCCTTATGTAATTCTTCTTTGTTGGCATGGGGTTCATGACTCGGTTTAGGTTTGTACCCTTGTGGTTTTTCCTGTGGTGAAAGTTGAACAACTTGGTTATCAACTGAATTTACTTTCTCACCTTCATCAATTGTTGTTCTGGCTGAGTCAAGAGCTTGTAAACTGATTGATTCGTTACCTACACGAAGTATGAGTTCTCCTGTACCAACATCAATTTTTGTTCTAGTAGTTGCTAAGAATGCTCTTCCTAAAATTAAGGGAATCGAATTATCCTCATCCATGTCTAAGACAACAAAATCTACTAGGAAAACGAATTTGTCAATTTTTACAAGAACATCTTCGATAATACCCCTAGGAATTCTAACAGTTTTATCAGCTAATTGAATGCTCATCCTAGTTTGTTTGGGTTTCCCTAGACCTAATTGTTTAAACAATTTATAAGGCATGACATTTATGCTTGCCCCTAAATCAGCTAACGCATTATCAATAGGTAAACTATCGATTAAACATGGAATCGTAAAACTCCCTGGATCTTTTAATTTTCGTGGTAGTTTATTTTGCAAGATTGCCGAGCACATTGCGTTTAGTTCCACGTGTGATGCCTCATCTATCCTTCGTTTGTTCGTCAAAAGCTCTTTTAAAAATTTTCTAGAATCTGGCATCTGTGGAAGAGCTTCAAGTAACGGTAAGTTAATATGTAATTTCGTTAAAAGTTTAAGAAACTTACCGAACTATTCATCTGTGTCGTCTCTCCTTAATGCTTCGGGATATGGTATGCGAGGTTGGTACTTTTTGATTACCAGTTTTGGCTTATTATTACTTACCTCAACCTTACCGTCTTTGACCACATTCTCTTGCTTTGAATTGGGCTCGTCTAACCCTTCACTTTCTTGAGCTGATATGGCTTGGATTTGCTCCTTTGGGTTAATCTCAGTGTTGCTTGGTAGACGCCCTTGTGGTCGTTCAGAAATTATCTTTGCGAGTTGTCCAACTGTGTTAGTAAGTTGTCCAACTGTCTTAGTGAGTTCCCCCACTTGGCACTCGATCCCTTTAATTGATGTCTGTTGATTCTTAAGGGTGGTCTCAGTGTCTTGGAGACGGTTATCTGTAGTTGCCATGAATTTTGTCAACATCTCTTCAAGGTTTGGCTTCTTCTCCTGTGGATAGGGCTGATTTTAAAAATTTTGAGGAGGTTGTTGTCTTTGATTTCCTTGATTTCCTTGTCCTCCCCATGAAAAATTTGGGTGGTTCCTCCAACCTAGGTTATAATTATTACTATAAGGATTATTATTAGATCTGAAATGGTTACCTATATAGTTCATTTGTTCGTTCTCTATGCTCGGTTGGTAGGGTGGGTACTAAGGATTTGCCATAGTTCCACTTGCGTCGCCTTTGCAGACATTGGATGTACTGCGAAGAACACAAACTATCAAGCTTTTTATTCATCATCTCTACTGTGTTGATAGCATGGTTTCCTTGCATCGATGTTGAAAACTCGGCTGATTTTGTTGGTTTGGTCCTTGTAACCTACCACTGATAGTTATTTAGTGACATCTCTTCAATAAACTCGTAAGCCGCTTCAGGAGTTTTATTGTTCAGGGTTCCACCGGTCATTTGAATCAATTAGTTGCCTCGTTGAGGTTTTTACCGTTATAGAAAGTTTGGACTTGGAGCCACAAGGGTAAACCATGGTGCGGACACCTTCTCAAGAGATCCTTATATCTCTCCCATGCGTCATATAATGTCTCTAAATCCATCTTCACAAAAGAAGAGATATCATTCCGTAATTTGGCTGTTTTGGCTGGTGGGAAATATTTTAATAAAATTTTTTCGGTCATTTGATCCCATGCAGTGATTGATCCTCGTGGTAACGAGTTTAACCACTGTTTGGCTTTATTTCTTAATGAAAAGGGAAATAACCGAAGTCGTATGGCATCATCAGAAATGCCATTTAATTTGAAGGTATCACAGAGCTCTAAAAAGTTAGCTATATGAGTATTTGGATCTTTGTCCTGTAAACCATCAAATTGAACAAATTGTTGAATCATTTGTATAGTGTTAGGTTTTAATTCAAAATTATTAGCGGCTATAGCAGGCCTAACAATACTTGATTCTTCTCCTGTTAAATGAGGTTTAGCATAATCATACATAGTACGCGGAGCATTATTTTCTGCCACATCTTGTGGTGGTGGATTATTCTTGTCCATCCCTTCAGTAGGATTGGATCTGCCTTCTCGCTCTTTTTTTGTGTAATTTAGGGCTCGCCTAATTTCTCTGCGATTCCTGCGAGCGGTAGCTTCAATATCACTATCGTATACTAATGGTCCTCTCGGGTTCCTTCTAGTCATAAACTGGAGGTACCTGCTAGGAAAAGAAAGAAAGAAAATTTAGCAAAGTTAAAAACAAAACAAAATTAAAAATAAAAATAAAAGTAAATTGCAGAAAATAATGGCTAAAGTAATAAAAATAGAGCTTTCTTAATATTTTAGTTCCCCGGCAACGGCGCCAAAAACTTGATCGTGTGTCAGAGTTTTAAAATTTTAAATAATGAGAATGATCGAACCTGGAAACTAACTATGACAACGATTGAGGCAAGTGCACCTATCGAATAGTAGTATAGCTTAGGCAAGACTGGATTGTCGAACCCAAAGGGACTAAAAGTACTAATACTAACTTTGTTTTTATTATTTAGCCTAAGAATTAAGCGAATGGTTGTTTAATCTAAATTACTAAACTTAAAGACTCTAAGACAAAGAAGAATGAATTGGGGAAATACTTGGGAAAAGCTCAGTTGATTAAGACGATACCCTTAGGAAGAATCCACCTAGACTTCACTTGTTATCTAACATTGAACAAGATGATTTATTCACTTGACTTGATCCGTAGGACTCCCTAATTTATATTAAACCCTCTCTTGAGGCGAATAACGTCTAAACCTAGGTTGATTAATTGAAATCTCTTTCTAATTAAAACCCCTAGAATAGCAGTAAATCGATCTATGGACTCCCATATTAGGTTTCACCCTAATCCGGAAAAATCTCGTCACCCTATCTCTAGGCACGCGATCAACTCCGCTTAATTATGCTAGATCTACTCTTAAGCAGGGACTTTTGCTTCACCACCTAAGCACATTCAACTTGAATTAATATCCGTGAAATATCAACTCAAGAATTAAGTACACATAATCAAGAACAAATCAAGTATTTATCATATAGTTCAGAAAACAATAACAAGATTCATCTAGGTTTCATCCCCTTGTGTATCTGAAGGGTTTAGTTCATAATAATAAAGAAAAACATCTCAGAAGAAAAGATAAAACAAAACATAATAAATCCCTAAAACTCCCTGAAGGAATTGAAGGACAGATCCTCTGTCTTGAGTAGAATTTTGGCTTCTGGAGATGGATCAACTGGCTATCCCTTAAGAGTTTCCCACAAATCTGACCTTTTCGGCTCGGCTCCTTGGCCTAGCTAACCGCCTCCTTTTAGGTTATACTTAGGGTCTTTATATAGGCTTTTGAAATAGGTTTTTTTGCCCCTAAGTATCATTTTCGGAGTGAAATTACTCTCCTCCACAGCAGGGGCACGGCCATGGCATACGCTCGTGTGAATCGTGGCCAGGCCGTGTTGGACTCTGTTAGTGAGGCACGACCGTGTAGATCGACTTCAGGCCGTGTTCTAGTATATTGAGGAGGCACGGCCGTGTGGGCTTTAGTCCAGGCCATGTCGATTTCTTCTTTGGCCCATTTTGGTCCGTTTTGAGCCCGTTTCTCGTTCTTTTTATTCTTGGGTGCTTTCCTGAGTATAAGACATGAAAAGAAAGGATTAAGAGCACCTTTTTACATAAATCAAGGGATAAATCATCCAAAAGTATGATAAATGTGGGATTAAAATATGTTACTATTTCAGTTTATCATTTCAATCATATGAACATGGTGATTCATGTATCGAGATTTCTTTAAATTTTCGTGAAAGGAATTGACAATTGCAAAGGTATAGATAGTGGAAGCTCAAGCTCAAATTGTATGATGGTTTTCTTTTCTCAGGTAAGTTTGATTAAAGTCAATGAGTTCAATTAGGATATATTGTTTTCTTGAGCTAATGCAGTTGTAAAGATCTTTGGTCAGCATGTTAAGGGAATTATAAAAGATTGTATGTTTGAGTTGTTTTAACAGCATGAAGAAGGGAATATTTGATACTATATTATTTGATAGTTGAGAACGACTCAGTTGTTATTATCTGAGCGAGCTGCTTAGTTGAAAGGTAATTTGAGTTATATGCATTTAAGTTTATCCTCAGGTAAGAGGATAAAATCTTGTACATTCATGGGTGAATAGACGGATAGTTTGAAGGAAGAATTCATATTCTAGAAAGTATGATACGGAGATATACTTATTAAATTTGTTCTAATCGAATGAAGTCGTTATGAGTTAAAGCTGATTGATTGATAAAGTTATCACATTTGTGAAGGTTTGAATGGTTTGTTGTATGTTAGCAAAGTTGAAAAGTGATGAAGGTGTTATTAACCGAAGCACTGATTCTGGGTCCAGTTCAAATTGAGTAAAGAATTTGTGATTTTTCAGCAAAGCACTATTGAACGGATTAGAAGGTGTTTTAATACAAGAATGTAAAGTGATAGTTTATGCTTTCAGACGGTTAAAGTCACGTGAAAGGAATTGTCCGATGATGATTTAGAGTCGACCACTTTTTATGTCTGTGTTGAGATTTTGATTGTGTCGGTTGACCGACGAAAAATTTCATATGTTTCCTGATCCCAAGAGTTTAAAGTATTTAATGTCACAGAAGGATCTGAGTGTTAAAACAGCATAGATGGCTTAAACTATTGAAAGACTGTGAGCAGTTATCGATTAGCCTTTGGTAAAGCAGATATAGTTGCAAATGCTTGAATGGAAAGCCTTTGAATATTTTGTGAGTATTGGATACATGATTAATCTTAATAGATGACGGTCTGTATCTAGCTAAGTTAGAAGTTAAAACGATGTTTTCTTTGCAAGATTGAGAACCTCAGGAATGTGATAGTGAGTGGTAAATTGAACGAGTACAGTGTGAGACAACTTTTGATTCTGATTTCTATTATTATTACTCCAAGATAGAATTCGTGCAATGAATTATCCAGAGCTTATGCAGAAAAGGTTGTACGAGACTCAGTAGTAGCTCGTTTGTTCATTCAGGGAGTAATGAACTGTACGGTTATTTGAAATAGATGTTCTGGTGATCAGATATGTAACTTGATAGATTAGTTAAGTTATACGTTTCTGAGACTATTTGATTAGAAAACGTACAGAAAGTAAAAGTGATTCGTGGCAGTTTAGAATCCACTTCAAATTGTCAGAAAACATATGTGAATTTGAAAAATGGGGATATGAAATTCCTATTCAGCGATAGCATGCTTCCGAAAGTATTTCCTTTGAAAGAGATGTATGAGGTGGAAATAAGTTGTGATTCTGAGGAAAAGGGTGAAAGTGATTCATGAAAGTTGAAAGCAACTTCAGACTGGCATAACTAGTATATAGATTTGATGATTTAAGATATTGGATTCCAGATCAATGACAGAGTGCTTCTGGAAGTATTTCCCTCGAAGAGAACTCCTCAATAAGGTAGAGGAAACTATGAGAATGTTACCCTAATCCCTTTTCTGGTAAGATTTTCGGGGACGAAAATGCCTAAGGGGGAGAGTTGTAACAGCCCGATTTTGGGCCTAGTAGGAACAATGGTTTTAGGACCACAAATCCAACGTAGTAAAGTTCATTTATATTATATTTTTATGGTCTACAATTTTACGGAATTGTTTCATGAAAATTTCGTTCAAAAATTTTGATGATTGGGCACTCAATTTAGTCAAAAGGACTAAATTGTAAAAAGTGCAAAAGTTAAGTTCTACATGCTAGAGGTGTCTAATTTCTATGAAATTTAAAATTGAATGTCCTTAGATGGTAATTAGACCATTGGTTAAGTTAGTGGACAAAAATAGACATGAAGTAAGAGAATTGTTATGTTTTAAGTTAGGGGCATTTTGGTCATTTGGTTAATAAATGAATTAAAAAGCCAATTTTTATCCATCTTCTACCCTATGGCCTAAACTTGCATGGAGAAGACATAGCTAGGATTTTCCAAGCTTCCAAGCTCGATTGTAAGTCCGTTTTAGCCTCGTTTTTAATAATTTTTATGTTTTTGAAATCCTCGTAACAAGATCTACCTATTTCTACCACTAATTCGAGAAAAGATCAAGGTTTAGGGTTTGACCCATGTTGGATATTTGTGTATTTTGATGTTTAATGGTAGATTATGCAAATTTGATGTTGAATAAACGACTTTTGCTAATTGATTTTCGGTGGAAATGTCAATAAGGACCTATTTGTAAAAGTCTATAAAATTAGTAGAAAAGTGTGATTAAATGAGAAATGTGGGCTGTTATAAGTATGAAAATGGTTCGCTAGGCTTGGGTTTTGAAGAAATTGAATGAAACTTATTTTACGAGCCTAGGGACTAAATTATAAAAATGTCAAACTTTAGGGGTGTTACCAAATGTCTAAAAACGAGGTTAAGGGTTCCTAACTCAACTTTTACTGTTCCATTAAATTCACTTGATTGAAGTTTCATTAGTTAGTATAACTAAACATGCCTCCTAAAAAAGTTAGACAAACTATGGAAATGGAGCCATTGATGAGTCAAAATCCCTCTAGTTTTCTGAACTCAAATGTTGAAAAATATTTCAATGAACTTCAAGAAAAACATTCATTCAAGATAGGGATTTGATCCATCCACGATTCTTTGTAAGGAAATATGGTCTTTGGTTAGATATCATAGGTGGGAGCATTTTTGGATGATCCTAAGAGACAATGATGTGGTCCCTATTGTTCAAAAGTTTTATGCATCCTTATGGGACCAAGAGTCCAGAAACACTAAAGGCCATATGTGGGAAATAGTACTTGTGCGAGGGACGGAAGTGCGAATAACCCCTCAAATTATTTCTGATTTTTGTAATGCTCCATATTATGAAACAGATTTTGATCAATGAAATTGATTTAGTGTATTTTTGAGACATAGATATGGATAACATTATAAACTCTTTAACTTAAGAAAGAGGCGAATGGAAATATCACCCAAGTACCAATATTCCCACATCCTTTTATCAAGCTATTATGTTTCCAGAGGCTAAAATGTCGATCCAATTTGTATTCACACGAGTCGTCCCTACTTTAAACGCCTTTGACGTTAATACTTTTTGTGTTGTTTTACTTTATGCTATTTTGCAGAAAAACAGGTATGTATTGGCAGATGGATCCACCAAAATATGAAAGTATGTATTACTGGTGTAACAACCCATTTTTAGTCAAATCGAAACAGTGGTTTTAGGACCACAAATCTGAGGTCAAAATAATTATTTTATTATTATTTTAATGTTTACAGCATGATAGTATGATAGTATAAAAATTTTGTTAAGAAATTTTATCATTTGAATGCTCAATTTGATAAAAAGGCTAAATCGCGTAAAGTGTAGAAGTTGAGTTCCATTAGCTAAAGGTGTCTAATAGCTATAGAACTTTCAAGTGGAAGTCCTTATGTGGTAATTAGACCATTGTTATAGTAAGTGGACATTTATGGACATAAAATGGATGTTTTTAATGGTTAAAAACAAATGTTAAATAAGTAAATTAGTAAATAAGGTTAAATAAAACAAAACAAAAATTTCCACTCATCTTCATCCTATCTCTTCCACCGAAAATTAGAAAGAAGAAAGCCATAAGTAGGGTTCTTCATTCGGCCAAGCTTCCATTGTCCATTTAGGTATGGTTTTTGTCCCATTTTTAATGATTTCTATGTTTTTGAGATCGTTGTAACTCAATCTAGCTAGCCCAGGGACTAATTTGCAAAATTGTTAAAGGTTTAGGGTTTTACCTTTGATGAATATGTGTAATTTTGAAGTTTGACTATATAAAATGTATGGTTTTTGTTAGATAAACAACATTTGTTAAGTGATTTTTGGTAAAATTTCAAATTAGGGATTTATTTGTGAAAATGAAAATTTTGTGGTAAATGTGTGAAATAAATGAAACATATGGGCTACTATGATAATAAGGGAAATTCAGCTAGCATGGGTAGGGAACTAATTGCATGAATTTGTATTTTTATGAGCTAAGGACTAAATTGAAAAAATGTTGAAATATTAGGGGTAAAAGTGTAATTTTGCCATAATGTTATATATGGGCTAAATTGAATAAATTGATAATTGAATAAGTTAAATTTGATATTATTTAGATTAAGAAAAATGAGGTTCGAATTTAGATTGGGGAAAAATAAAGTTTTAGACTAGTCGATCCATTTCGTCGTTTTTACGATCGAGGTAAGTTCGTATGTAAATAAGCATTTTTATAATTGTGTTTTAAATACATTATTATTGAATTTAATTGTGAATACGAACTTACAGATATGTTTGACGAAGATTCATCAATGTGAAATCCCGGTTGAACCTTAGGAATAGATTAGGATACGAATGACATGTCATTAGGGGTTATGTGTTTGGGTGTTGGTCCGTACGTCCTACCGGTGGCTGAGTTATCCAGCATGTGTTGTGGATTCTCGTCAGCTTGTGTGAGTAGCACCGTGTAGCTACGTCATGACCGTAAGCTTGTGTGAGGAGACCCGTTGATAGGAGCATTATATGAGATTGTGTTAGCTTTGGCTATGTATTGGCACTTAGGGTGTGAGATTCCCGAGTATCCGATATTATTCCAACTGGTTCAACAGGTATATCAAGGATATGGATGAGTATGAGATTGACACGAGTTGTACAAGTTTCTACATGGACTATACAAGAATTGAATCGAAGAAACTTGTGAATTTCAAATCTAACCTTGTAAATGAATATGTGATAGGTTTGTGGATCAATATGAGTTGTGCTATGATATATTAATTGCTTAAATTGTGTATAAATGGTAAGTTTTCCTTTAAGCATACGAGCTTACTAAGCTTTATAGCTTACTTAGTTTACTTTTCTGTGCTTTATAGTGTTTATCAAAGCTAGCTCGGATTGGGAGTCGTCGGAGATCTCATCACACTATCAAGCTATCACTTTGGTACTTTTAAACTTATGTATTTGGTTATATGGCATGTATAGGAGTTTTGCTCATTATGGTATATATGTTGGTAATGGATTTAGCCATTTGGTTTGGCTTGTAAATGATGAATGTTTGGTTATGTGTATAGCCATGTGATTTGGCTTATTTTGGTATATTTGGTTATGTATATATATGTGCAAATGGCCTATTGATATGTTGTGTATAATTGCTATATAGATGCTTAATGTGAATTGGTGTTTGGAGTTCCAAATGGTTGAAATTTGAGATTGGTATACTTGTGGCTTTAGGTAAAGTGATGCATAATTAAAAGTGACCATTTAGTTGATTTGAGATTGTGAAATTGGTATGAATTAAATGGCTTATTGTGATATTTATGTGTCTTGTGGTTGATGGTATGGAATTAGCATGAATTAGGCTTGGTTGAGATTGGTTTGAATGCCTATTTATGCCATGTTATATGCTATTTGATTTGTGCAGGTGAATGCAAATTTGGGTGAGCAAGATGGCTTGGTAAATAGCCTATTTTTGTCTACACGGGTAGAGACACGGGCGTGTGTCTAAGCCGTGCGTGACACAAGGTTGAGTGCCACGGCCGTGTGTCCCCTAGTGTTTAATTACAAATCAAGTTAGTATGCTCCACACGGCCCATCACACGGGCGTGTGACTTGGCCGTGTGGCATAAGTCAGTATACCCTATTGTTTTGGCTCGGCCTAGCATACGGCCTGGCACACGAGCATGTGTGGCAATTTCGAAGGGCACACGGGCGTGTGTGTTGGCCATGTGACCCAAGTCAGAGAGTTACACTGGGTCGGACACGGGTTGGGACACGGCCATGTGATCCCATTTCGAATGTCCACACGTCCTGTGACACGGGCGTGTCTATGGCCGTGTGAGACACACGACCAGGCCACACGAGCGTGTGTCCCCTGTATTTTGAAAAATTTTCTAAGTTTTCCAAAAATTTCCTGAGTTATCGGTTTAGTCCTGAACCACTTCTAATGCATGATTTGGGCCTCATAGGCTCGTATTAGGGACAATGTGATTGATTGTGAATGATATTTATTTAGAATTGGAAAATGTATGTGAAATGTATGCTTATTTATGAAATAAGTTTGGTAATACTCTGTAACCCTATTCCGGTGATGGATACGGGTTAGCGGTGTTACATTTATTGGTATCAGAGCTACAGTTTAGTCGATTCTGGTACTAACGTAGCGCATGTGAGAGTCTAGCTATACATGCCATATATAACCTGTGATAGTGTGATATCTCCTGACAGTTTAAATCATGTTTTCATATAGTAATGGATCCCAATTGAGCAGTGGATAATGATGTTAAGAGTAATGCGCCAGCCTCCGTTCACGGAGTAGCGCAGTCTGATTCGAGACCTGTATCGGGTAGTTAGGGAGGAGAGGCCAAAGAATCCTTCTTCCAAATGATAAACGAGTGGTTCACTAAGTTTGTCCAAACTAATCCGGCTTCTCAGCAACCTCCACCCCTACCTATTCCCCAACCGGTTCCCATAGCTCCTCAAAGTGTGGAACCTTTACGTTTGAGTAAGCCACCTGTTGATAAAATTTAGAAATACGGGGCTGAAGAGTTTAAAGCTACAGTCGATGATTATCCTGAGAGAGCCGAGTTTTGTCTTAAGAATACGATCTGGATATTTGATAAACTTTCTTTCACACCAGCTGAATGTGTTAAATGTGCTATATCGCTTTTGAGAGATATTGCATATCAGTGGTGGAATACTTTGATATCCGTGGTACCGAGAGAAAGAGTCGTGTGGGAATTCTTTCAAACTGAGTTCAGAAAGAAATAAATCAGTCAGCGGTTTATCGATCAAAAATGCAAAGAATTTTTGGAACTGAAATAGGGTCGAATGTCTGTGACTGAGTACGAGAGAGAATTTGTGAGGCTCAGTAAATATGCTCGAGAATGTGTTTCCACTGAGGAAATTATGTGTAAGCGATTTGAAAAAGGGTTGAACGAAGACATTAGACTTCTAGTCGGGATTCTAGAATTGAAAGAATTTATGGTGTTAGTCGACAGAGCTTGCAAAGACGAGGAACTTGGCAAAGAAAAGAGAAAAGCTGATTTTGAGGCTAGAGATTCGAGAAAAAGGTCAATGAGTAAACCCTATCACTCTTCGTCAAAGAAATCATGGGATTCATATAATCGTTCGATAGCTTCAGTAGGATATTCTAATAGAGATCGTGAGAAGCAAAACACGAGTCCAAAAGCTCAAGCCACTTTAGTATAGAGCGTTGGTAGTGTTAGAACCAAAAAACCCGAGTGCCAACAGTGTGGAAGACAGCATTTTGGAGACTGCTGGATGAATAACAAAGCTTGTTTCAAATGTGGCTCGCCAGATCACTTTATTCAGGATTGTCCTGAGTTAACCGAGGAAGATAAATTTCAGAATGCAAGACCGAGAAACACAACTGCTAGAGGGAGACCACCTAGAAATACAGGAAATGTGACTAGTAGCAAAGGTGCGACAAAGGATTCTGCTGTGAGATCCGAGGCTAGAGCACCAGCTAGAGCTTATGCTATTCGCACTCGTGAAGATACGTCGTCACCAGATGTTATCACCAGTACATTTTCTCTCTATGAAACTGATGTAATTGCCTTGATTGATCCTGGATCGACTCATTCATATATCTATATGAATTTAGTGTCTAGTAAGAGTTTACCTGTTGAGTTTACCGAATTTGTGATTAAAGTATCGAACCCCTTAGGCAAGTATGTCCTAGTTGATAAAGTTTGCAAGAATTATCCTTTGATGACTCGGGGTTACTGTTTTTTGGCTAATTTGATGTTGTTACAGTTTGATGAATTCGATGTGATTTTGGGTATGGATTGGTTGACTCTGCATGATGTTGTTTTGAATTGTAGACGAAAGACTATTGAATTGACATGTTAGAATAGTGAAATTCTTCAAATTGAATCTGATGAGTCGAGTGAGTTGCCTATTGTAATATTGACGATGTTAGCTCAGAAATATGTGAGGAGAGGTTGCAAAGCTTATATTGCGTATGTACTGGATACAAAAGTGTCTGAATCGAAGATTGAATCAGTACCAGTGGTTTGTAAGTATTCAGATGTATTTCCAGAAAAGTTACCTGGGTTGCCACCGATCAGAGAGGTTGAGTTTGCTATTGAATTAGTACCAGGAACATCATCGATATCGATAGCTCCGTACAGAATGGCTCCGACAGAATTGAAAGAATTAAAAGCTTAGTTACAAAAGTTAAACGATAGAGGTTTTGCACGACCTAGTTTTTCGCCCTAGGGTGCACCAGTTCTATTTGTAAAGAAGAAAGATGGATCGATGAGACTGTGTATCGATTATCGTCAGCTCAAAAAGGTTACGATTAAGAATAAGTATCCTTTTCCGAGAATTGATGATTTGTTTGATCAGTTGAAAGGAGCAACCGTATTTTTGAAGATTGATCTGCGATCTGGTTATTATCAGTTGAGAGTTAAAGATTCGGATGTGCCGAAAACTGCATTTAGAAAAAGGTACGGGCATTATGAATTTCTTGTTATGCCATTCGGTTTAACTAATGCTCCTGCAGTATTTATGGATTTGATGAATCGAAACTTTAGACCGTATTTAGATAGATTTGTTGTTGTATTCATTGATGACATTCTGATCTAATCCCGAGATGAATCTGAGCATGCTGAACAATTGAGAATTGTGTTACAAACATTGAGAGATAAGAAATTCTTTGCTAAATTCACCAAATGCGAGTTTTGGCTCCGAGAAGTTGAATTTTTGGGACAAATTGTTTCAGCGGAAGGTTTACGAGTTGATCCGAGTAAGATTTCAATGGTTATTGACTGGAAACCACCAAGAAATGTGTCTGAAGTCAGAAGTTTTATGGGATTAGCTGGCTACTATTGGCGTTTTGTAAAAGGGTTCTCAATGATTGCTACACTAATGACTCGATTGTTACAGAAAGATGTGAAGTTCGAGTGCTCTGAGAAATGCCAACAGAGTTTTGAAAAGTTGAAAGCACTGTTAACTTAAGCACCAGTTCTAGTTCAACCTGACTCAGGTAAAGAGTTTGTGATTTTCAGTGATGCATCATTAAATGGTTTGGGATGTGTTTTGATGCAGGAAGGCAAAGTGATAGCTTATGCTTCCAGACAGTTAAAATCGCATGAAAAGAATTATCCGACGCACGACTTAGAGTTGGCCGCTATTGTGTTCGCATTGAAAATTTGGCGACATCATTTATTCGGTGAGAAGTGCCACATTTTTACTGACCACAAGAGTTTAAAGTATATAATGACTCAGAAAGATTTGAATTTGCGACAACGAAGATGGCTCAAGTTGTTGAAAGACTATGAGTTAGTGATCGATTATCATCCAGGAAAAGCGAATGTAATCGCGAATGCTCTGAGTAGAAAATCTATATTTGCTTTGCGAGCGATGAATACGCAGTTAACCTTGTCTGATGATGGTTCGATTTTAGTTGAATTAAAAGCTAAACCGTTATTTCTACAACAAATTTGTGATGCTAAAAAATGTGATAATGAATTGCAAGCTAAAAGAGTACAATGCGAGTCGACTACTGATTCAGACTATCAGATCAGATCCGATGATTGTTTGATTTTTAGAGGTAGAATTTGTGTACTGAAAAACTCTGAGCTTGTTCTGAAAATTCTACACGAAGCACACAATGGTTGTTTATCTATTCATCCTGGGAGTACTAAAATGTATAATGATTTGAAATAGTTGTACTGGTGGTCGAGCATGAAACAAGACATTTGAGAGTTTGTGTCGAGATGCTTGGTTTGTCAACAAGTCAAAGTTGAACATCAAGTGCCTTCGGGACTACTACAGCCAGTTATGATACCAGAGTGGAAAAGGGATAGAGTTACAATGGATTTCATACCCTTATCTCTGAAAAAGAAAGATGCTATCTAGGTTGTCGTTGATCGTTTGATGAAATCAGCACATTTCATTCCGGTACGTACAGATTTTTCGCTTGATAGATTAGCTGAATTGTACATCTCTGAGATTGTCATATTGCACGGGGTGTCAGTTTCTATTATTTCGGATAGAGATCCGATATTTACATCGTGATTTTGGAAGAAATGGCAAGAAGCTTTGGGTACGCAGTTACACTTTAGTACTGCATTTCTTCTGCAAATGGATGGTCAATCCAAGAGAGTGATACAGATTCTCGAAGATATGCTTCGTTGCTGTGTTTTAGAGTTTGAAGGCAACTGGGAAAAGTATTTACCGTTGGTTGAATTTGCGTATAACAATAGTTTTTAATCGAGCATAAAGATGGCACCGTATGAAGCTTTATAATGTCGCAAATGTCGAACTCTATTGCACTGGACCGAGCTTAGTGAGAAAAAGATTCACGGGGTTGATTTGGTTAGAGAGACAGAAGAGAAAGTGAAAGTAATTTGCGATAGTTTGAAAGCAGCTTCAGATCGACAGAAATTGTATGCGGATTTGAAACGTAAAGACATTGAATTTTAAATCGACGATAGAGTATTTTTAAAAGTATCTCCGTGGAAGAAGATTCTTTGTTTTGGTCGCAAAGGAAAATTGAGTTCGCGATTTATCGGGCCGTATGAGATTATTGAGAGAATAGGACCAGTGGCATATCGGCTAGCTTTACCATCAGAATTAGAAAAGATCCATAATGTGTTTCATGTGTCAATGTTACGCCGATATAGATCAGATCCATCACATTTAATTTCTCTGATAGAGATTGAAATTCATCCTGATATGATGTATAATGAAGAACCGATCAGAATTCTGGCTTGAGAGATTAAAGAGTTGAGAAATAAAAGCATAGGTTTAGTGAGTACTTTGGAAATGTCACGGTATCGAAGAAGCTACATGGAAACCTAAGGAAGCTATGAGAAAACAGTACCCTAACCTATTTTCTGGTAAGATTTTCGGGGACAAAAATTCCTAAGGTGGAGAGTTGTAACAGCCGTTTTTAGTCAAACTAGAACAGTGGTTTTGGGACCACAAATTTGAGGTCAAAATAATTATTTTATTATTATTTTAATTTTTACAGCATGATAGTATGATTGTATAAAAATTTCGTTAAGAAATTTTATCGTTTGAATGCTCAATTTGATAAAAAGGACTAAATCGCGTAAAGTGTAAAAGTTGAGTTCCATTAGCTAAAGGTGTCTAATAGCTATAGAACTTTAGAGTGGAAGTCCTTATGTGGTAATTAGACCATTTTTAGAGTAAGTGGACATTTATGGACATAAAATGGATGTTTTTAATGGTTAAAAACAAAGGTTAAATAAGTAAATTAGTAAATAAGGTTAAATAAAACAAAACGAAAAATTCCACTCATCTTCATCCTATCTCTTCCACATAAAATTAGAAAGAAGAAAGCCATAAGTAGGGTTCTTCATTCGGCCAAGCTTCCATTGTCCATTTAGGTATGGTTTTTATCCCATTTTTAATGATTTCTATGTTTTTAAGGTTGTTGTAACTTAATCTAGCTAGCCCAGGCACTAATTTGCAAAACTGTTAAAGGTTTAGGGTTTTACCATCGATTAATATGTTTATTTTGAAGTTTGATGATAGAAAATGTATGGTTGTTGTTAGATAAACAACATTTGTTAAGTGATTCTTGGTAAAATTTCAAATTAGGGATTTATTTGTGAAAAATGAAAATTGTGGTAAATGTGTGAAATAAATGAATAATATGGGCTACTATGATAATAAAGTAAATTTCGCTAGCATGGGTAGGGAACTAATTGCATGAATTTGTATTTTTATGAGCCAAGGACTAAATTGAAAAGATGTTGAAATATTAGGGGAAAAAGTGTAATTTCTCTGTAATGTGATTTATGCGCTAAATTAAATAGATTGATAATTGAATAAGTTAAATTTTATATTATTTAGATCAAGAAAAATGAGGTTCGGATTTAGATCAGGGGAAAAACAAAGTTTTGGACTAGTCGCTCAATTTCGTCATTTTTGCGATCGAGGTAAGTCCGTATGTTAATAAGCATTATTATAATCGTGTTTTAAATACTTTATTATTGAATTTAATTGTGAATACGACCTTATGGATATGTTCGACGAAGATTCAGCAATGTGAAATCCTGATTGAACCTTAGGAATAGATTAGGATACGAATGACATGTCATTAGGGGTTATGTGTTTGGGTGCTGGTCCGTACGTCCTACCGGTGGTTGAGTTATCCGGCATGTGTTGTGGATTCTCGTCATCTTGTGTGAGCAGCACCGTGTAGCTACGTCATGACCGTCAACTTGTGTGAGCAGACCCGTTGATAGCTCGAGAGTGAGCATTATAGAGATTGTGATAGCTTCAGCTATGTATTGGCACTTAGGGTGGGAGATTCCTGAGTATCTGATATTATTCCAAACGGTTCAATGGGTATATCAAGGATATGTATGAGTATGAGATTGATACGAGTTGTACATGTATGTACATGAACTATACAAGCATTGAATCAAAGAAACTTGTGAATTTTATATCTAACCTTGTAAATGAATATGTGATAAGTTTTTGGATCAATATGAGTTATGTTATGATATATTAATTGCTTAAATTGTGTATAAATGGTAAGTTTTACTTAAGCGTACGAGCTTACTAAGCTTTATAGCTTACTTTGTTTACTTTTCTGTGTTTTATAGTGTTTATCGAAGCTAGCTCAGATTGGGAGTCGTCGAAGATCTCATCACACTATCAAGCTATCACTTTGGTACTTTTGAACTTATGTATTGTGTTATATGGCATGTATAATAGTTTTGATCATTATGGTATATATGTTGGTAATGGATTTAGCCATTTGGTTTGGCTTGTAAATTATGAATGTTTGGTTATGTGTATAGCCATGTGATTTGGCTTATTTTGGTATATTTGGTGATGTATATATATGTGCAAATGGCCTTTTGATATGTTGTGTAGAATTGCTATATAGATGCTTTATGTGAAATGGTGTTTTGAGTTCCAAACGGTTGAAATTTGAGATTGGTATGCTTGTGGCTTTAGGTAAAGTGATGCATAATTAAAAGTGACCATTTAGGTGATTTGGGAATGTGAAATTGGTATGAATTGAATGGCTTTATGTGTCTTGTGGTTGATGGTATGGAATTAGCATGAATTAGGCTTGGTTGAGATTGGTTTTAATGTCTATTTATGCCATGTTATATGCTATTTGATTTGTGTAGGTTAATGCAAATTTGGGTGAGCAAGATGGCTTGGTAAATAGCCTATTTTTGTCCACACGGGCGTGTGTCTCAGCCGTGTCTGACACACAGTCGAGTGACACAGCCGTGTGTCCCCTGGTGTTTAATTAGAAATCAATTCAGTATGCTCCACACGGTCCAGCACACGGCATGTGACTTGGCCGTCTAAAATAAGTCAGTATACCCTACAGTTTTGGCACGGCCTAGCAAACGGTCTGGCACACGGGCGTTTTTGGCCATTTTGAAGGGCACACCGGCTAGCCACACGGGCATGTGTGTTGGCCATGTGACCCAAGTCAGAGAGTTACACGGGGTCGGACACGAGTTGGGACACGGCCATGTGATCTCATTTCGAATGTCCACACGGCCTGTGACACGGGCGTGTCTTTGGCCATGTGAGACAAACGGCCGAGCCACACGAGCGTGTGTCCCCTGTATTTTGAAAAACTTTCTAAGTTTTCCATAAATTTCCTAAGTTATCAGTTTATTCCCGAACCACTTCTAATGCATGATTTGGGCCTCGTAGGCTCGTATTAGGGACAATGTGATTGATTATGAATGATATTTATTTGGAATTGGAAAATGTATGTAAAATGTATTCTTATTTGTGAAATAAGTATGATAATACTTCGTAACCCTATTCCGGTGATGGATACTGGTTAGGGGTGTTGTAACTTGTAACACCCCTCACCCGTATTCAACGCCGAAATAGGGTTACAGAGCATTACTGGACTTATAACACATATAACCGTATTTTTCTCATGCATTCAATCATTTAATACAATCATCATTCAATTTGTCTCTTATAATAGCCTACGAGGCCTTAAACATACTTTAGGAGCAGTTCGGGACTAAACCGATAACTTATAAAACTTCTACAAAACTTTGAAAATTTTTCTCAATACAGAGGACACACGCCCGTGTGACAAGGCCGTGTGTCTCACACGGCCACCAGACACTCCAGTGTCTCCAGCCGTGTGAAAATAGGGGGTACATACTGACTTGGGTTACACAGCCAACCACACACCCGTGTGTCTAGCCCGTGTGCTCTTCGAAGTGGCCACACACGCCCGTGTGCCAAGACGTGTGCTAGGCCGTGCCAAAACTGTAGGGTATACTGACTTATGCAACACGGCCAAGTCACACGACCGTGTGCTAGGCCGTGTGTCAATTAGGGGGTATACTGACTTGTACCATACGGCCAGTCACACGCCCGTGTGTGAGACCGTGTGGAGCATATTGACTTGGTTCTAATATCAACACCAAGGGAGACAAGGCCGTATAATGTGATCGTGTGTCGCACACAATTGAGACACACGCCCGTGTGGACAAAAATAGGCTATTTGCAAAGCCATTTTGCCACCCTATTTATACATGCATGCACAAGCATAGATTGCAACATTTTATAATCCAATAGGGAGCGAATCCAAAACATTTCATACACATTTTATACCAATTTGACATAATATTCAAATACCTACTTAATATCATGCATTTTCCATTCATATGCCTATTACAAAATCAAGACAACATTTGCATATTTCCATTTCATCTACTACTTGCCAAAACATACCATATTTGAACACTTATACACAACCAAAACTTTACACCAAGATAAGCCAAATCACATGGCTTAAACTTATACCACACATGTACAAAAATCTCTATCTCAAGTAACCATGACTATCATCTTTATAACTAGCCTATACATGCCATATTTACAAATATCAAAGAGTTCAAAAGTACCAACAGCAACTAGATAGTGTGATGTGTAACTCTGACTTTATCCGGATCGAGCGAGCTATCGAACCTCTATAAAACATGGAAAAGAAACAGAGTAAGCTTTACATCTTAGTAAGCCCGTATAATTCAAAATTAAGCTTACCATTTATACATAATCTGTAACAGCCCGGTTTAGACCCTAGTCAGAACAGTGGTTTTAGGACCACAAATTCGAGTCAGAAAAATATTTTAATATTATTTTTGGTGTTTACAGTATGTGAATTAAGATGTGTGAAAGTTTCGTGTGAAAATTTTATCGTTTGTGTGCTCGATTTTATAAAAGGACTTAATCGCGTAAAATGCAAAAGTGGTAATCTAATTGTTAAAGCACTAAATTGCTATGGTCTATTAATTGTGAAGTCCTTAAAATGAAATTTGGCCATTTTAAATTGAGTGGACGGCATATTATATAAGGCTTTTAATATATAGTTTTTTATATTATTTTATAATAGTTAAAATTTTAATTTATGTGTTAAATTATAATTAAATAAAACCAAGCATTAAAAGCAAGGCATGCATGTTCATCTTTGGCCGAAAGTGGAATAAAAAGAAGCCATGGATGAGCTTTAATATTCGGCACTTTTGAAGCTTAAATCGGGTATGTGTTTTACTAGGTTTTTGATGATTTTTATGTTTTTGTGATCGTTGCTTCGAGTGCTAGCAAACCCATGCTTTAATTTTCAGAATTGATGATGAATTTGATATTTTCCATTGATGTTAGCTTGATGTTTTTGTGGTTTGATGATGAAATATAAATTTTTGTTGATAGATTATTATGTTTAATTAAGTGATTTTTGATAAAAATGTGTATTAAGGATTAAATTGAGAAAAGTGAAAAATTCAAGGTTAAATGTGTGAATAAACTAAAAATATGGGCTGCTAGTAAAATGGGTAGAATTCGGCCTAACAAGGATTTAGTGAAATTTTGTGTATTTTGTGTTATTTTGAAATAAGGACTAAATTGAGAAAAATACGAAATGTTAGGGGCTAAAATGCAAATTGCCCATTTATATGTTCTTGAATGAAATGTTGAAAAAGTAAGTTAATTTTTATATTAATTAAAATTAAAAAAGTGGAAATCGAATTTGGATCGGGAAAATCGAAAGTTATCGGTTAGTCGTTCTGGTCCGTTCGCGTCCGTACGAGGTAAGTTCATAAGTAAATAAATGTTGTTAAATTTGAATGTATATATGTTATATGTGCTGAATTGATCTTTAATAAATATATGTGTATATGCCGAATTGAATTTAGGGTTGGAGAACTAGTTACGAGCTTGAATCGATAGAATTACGACGTCCGAAAAGCCCGGTACGAACCATAGGAATAGTTAGGATACATATGTCATGACATAGGATTCCGATATGTGTTATCATTTAAGACCACGTCTGGGACGTTGGCATCGATTTGAGATTTACGTGTAAGACCATGTCTGGGACATCGGCATCGTATTTGATCTCGTGTGAGACCCTGTCTGGGACAGTGGCATTGATATTGATTACATGTAAGACCACGTCTGGGACGTTGGCATTGTACAAGTTTTCTGAGCTATCTAAGTATCCTATTTTATTCTGAACGGTTCAACAGGCATTTCGAGAAATAAATGAGTATATGAATGTGCATCTGAATCAGGTATGTTGCGATGAATATGAATTTGAGCAATGAAAGTGAGTATGATTATGATTAGTTGTTATATGATCTATGTGAAAATGAGATGTGGATATTAGCAAGTGAACTATGAATAAATTAATCATATAAGAAATGTAGAATTGTAATTGTGTTTTTGCCATTTATGATTCAGGTACATATGATTTGTATACGAATTTCTGATATAAAATGTGAGTATGATTCAAATGATGATATATGTGGAATATAAGATAATGAATGATGTGTTATATATGTTCGTTAAATGAAATTATGGTCCTATGTTTCGGACATGAGAATTATGAAACACGGAACATAGTTTTGATGTTCGATTTGTTATGGTTATTCGGGTTTGGAAGTGTATAAAAAGAAATTGATATATTTTTATGAATAATCTGTAATAAATGACCATGATTCGGTTGGTATGTAATGAAATTGTGAAAGCTTAATTTTATGAATGAGCTAATGGTTGATATATGAATTTGAAAACATGATTTATATGTTCATCCATAATTAAGCCTAGTGAAGTTACCTAATGTGGTCTTAAGAAATTACGATTATGATGAATGTATATGTGGTTGAGATTTGTTAAATTCGGCCTAGTTAAATTGAATTATAAACATTATTGAAATGATTTATTTGCTTATGGCTTACTAAGCTTTCAAAGCTTACTTGTGTGTTTTCCTATGTTTATAGATTTTTTCAGAGATTTGCTCGGGTTGGAAGTCGGTGGAGATCTCATCACACTATCCAGTATTCATTTCGGTAATTATATGTTTTGAGTTTGGGTTATGTGGCATGTATAGGCTAGTTTTGATATATGTGGATTTGAAATTTGTATATATACATAGCCATGCAAAAATGGCTTGATTATGATGTTAATGGTTGTGTATCTAGTCATGTCTTAAGTTTAATTTGGAAGTATGTTTCATGGTAAATATGTTTGTAATGTTGGTTATATGATTTGGCAATGTGATATGGTAAGTATGATGTATAATTGGCTTTATAGTTAGTTCATTTTGGAAGTATGAAAAGTGGTATAGTTTGGCTTGGCAATAAGGTAAAGTGGTGAATATATATATTTGATTGAGTATTGGTTATGTTGATTTGGTTTGAAATGGCAAAGTATACGCATTTATTATGCTTGAATGGTTGGGTTTTTAGTTACGGTTCATGATGGAAAATGATGATTATATTTTGAGTATGTTTGATGGACATTTGAATAGCTAAAAGTAACATAGTCGTTTTGATATTAGGTTATGAGATAGCATATTTAGCTTAAAATGCAAGTGATGGAAATGTTATGACTTATTAAGATTAAATTGATGACCGAATAAGTGTTTATTTGAATAGTAGAACATATGAGTTTTAAACATGATAATTTGCATGCAAATAGGTATGCTTGAATTATCATTTGTGTTCAAAAGGGTCAACTACCATTTTGATAAAATGGTTAATGATATTATGTTAATTTGCGCATGTACTAGTAAAGTACAAGACCATTTTTTATTATGTGGTAATATTTGATAATGTCTCAGGTATAGATGTTATTTAGGTCATAAGGTTATATGGTTTAGCTCCTGGACTTATAAAGAATATGTAATATGTTTTGATATTTTTATATATATATTAGTTGGTCCGAATATGGAATTTATGATACAGTAAATATGGCTTTGTGATATGTTAGTTTAGTTTGGAATGTGAATTGATAAATGACATTGATTGGATAAATTATTAATTATGTTCTGTATTTGTGAAAGAGTTAAATAAGCATGATTTGATGTGGTAAATTGGCCTTGCAAATGGCCTATATACTTGCCCACATGGTTGAGCACACGAGCATGTGTCTCGACCGTGTCTCTCAAAGTTGCAATTTGAAGCAAGTCAGGAAGCCACACGGGCTGGACACATGGGCGTGTCTTGTGGCCGTGTGGACAAGTCAGTATATATGCCCTGTTTTGCCACGGCTTAGACACACGGGCGTGTGACCTCTTTAACTTTGAAAAATGTTTAAATTTTTGGAAAATTTTGTATGTGCTCGGTTTAGTCCCGACCCCTTTCCAATGCTTGTTTAAGGTCTCGTAGACCTTTAAAAAGGGACTCTGTGTATATAATTTTCTATGATATGATGATGGTGCATTGTATGTTTGTGAAATGATCGTAAAAGTTTCAATATGTCCGGTAATTCCTCTTAATCCTATTCCGACGATGGTTACGGGTTAGGGGTGTTACATTTTATTGGTATCAGAGCTATGGTTTAGTCGGTTCTAGGACTAACATAGCGTATATGAGTCTAGCTATACATGCCATATTTAACATGTGATAGTGTGATATCTCCCAACTCTAACAAAAATTGTTTTGATGAGACAAATAACTTTTCCAACCGAGCTAATTCTGATGGTACAGAAGTAAATACTCAAATATTTGAGTGAAAATGTGTTGATTATGAGTTGAAACCCATAAAGGTAAGGATCAAATTTTATGACATGTTGTTATTGATAAATGTTGTAATTATATGAGCATATGAGGTATGATATTTGAGTTATGATTGCTATCTAAAATGCTTTGATTATGAATTAGTGATTTGAGTTAGCATATGAACAATGTGTTAAGAACAAAAGTGATTAACAGCAAAAGTTTATTAAATGATTTGAGAATCTGAAATTAGTAATGAACTCGCTATTTGCGATAGTATGTGTTATGTGCATTTATGTGTATGTTAAATTTGAGGCTTTACTACCCTCACCCCCTTATCAGTGAAATGTTATAATGAAATCTGTAAGATTTGGGTTAAATAAGCTCACGAGTGTGGAGTTACAGAAGTCTGTGTTCGGAAGATTAATAACACGATCAGAAAAGAGATTGAATCAGCAAATGAAGATAGTATTGAAAGAGATATTGGATAGTTCTGAAAACTATTCAGATTATGTAAAGTCACTGTTACAGAAGAAGTAACTCCGATTAAATGACCTATTAAGGTATGTTATCTAAAGAAAGTATTAACTGGAAGCTTCTCTGGATTGATTTCTGTTATTGATGGGATAATGTGAAAATTTTTGATGACAGAATTAGACAGTGGATTAATGTTTGAATTGTATTGATGGTTGAGTACAGTGGTTGTAGTTGAGTTAATTACGACGATCACTTCTAATTATGCAATGTGTTTATTTACTTTCAGAGCTATATATAGTTGATTATGTTAAGATAAAATTCTTATCGTATGAGAACGTTAGCCAAACGTACTAATAGACGAAAGCATGGTTGATCTGTTTGGGTTATGTTCGACATTGTTTTGTCTTTCTCTGATAATTTATTTCATTGTTGTAACACCCCAAACCCGGCCTAGAAGTTAGGCCCGAATCTGGCGTGTCACATTGAAATGTTTTTCGAAAACCATGTTTTCGTTGAAAACCCTTCTTGTTTAAAAGCTTAAGTAAAACCCCAGTTACGTTAGTTTATTTTAAAAACGTGGTACATTGAAAAATTATTAGTTTTATTCCCAAAACATCTTTCCAGTTGCGAAAGCTAATTTTGAAAGTAATTGATTTACGAAAAAGATTAAGTCGCGAAACCACTTCGAAAATGTTGCGAAAATGTAGTGTTGTTTTAAAAACAGTTAATATTTTGGAAAACCGTGATTTACTTCTAACGGATACAATTCAAAGTAAATAAAAACCCCAAGTTAAAATCCAGAACCTTAAAGAGGCCTTATTACAAAAATTAAAACCCAAAACAGAACTAAAGCATAACTGAAGTCCAAAGGCAGTCGTGTGGCCATGTCCGAGTCCCTCGCAGCACCGATCCTCCTAAAGAAGGGGATTACCTGTACAGTTAAAAACATGGTGAGTTTACGAAAACTCAGTGTGTAATCCCCTTACTAGAGTAATGATCATTACATACGTAAATAAAAATCGAAGCGATGCGGGCCAAAGCCCTTTAACAGTAACAGGACAATCCAGATCAGAGCATACGTGGGCCAAAGCCCACTACAATATCATTTGGGTCACAGCCCATAACAGAATCAATTGGGCCTAGCCTAAACCAATAACAGAACAAAAGGCCTAAGCCCAGTATAGTGACAGATCTCATAACAGATATGCAATAGTATGAGGATGCATCCCACCCCGATCCAGCCAACACACCACCCGTACCAAGCCTACACTTATGTGGGGATAAAATCGACCCACCCAACCAGCACACCAACGTTAGCACCGGTTGCGGCCCTAACCGAAGTCGCAGTAAAGCTGCTAGTATATATATACGGCTCTAAGCCTTCAGTAGCGATATTATAATTGGCACAAAGCCATCAGTAACTGTATTATGTTTGGCACATAGCCATCAGCGACGGTAATATAATCGGCACACAGCCTTGGGTAAATATGATCGACACAGAGTCATCGATACATATGTTAGGCTCATAGCCACGGGTAAATATGATTGGCACAAAGCCATAATCAAGATGGCACAGAGCCATATTTAGGTTGGCATAGAGCCATATCAGATTACGCGGCTTTAAGCCGTCCGTTGGTCCACAGTCGTCATGCGACCCGTGCGACCTCAAAAGATCAGTACTGGATCCACAGTCGTCATACGACCCATGCAACCCTATAAGAATTTCCTCCGTATCAATGTCCCAACCCCATGCCATATGTCGTGTATGTCATGCTCAATCATTACACGTGTATGCAAAATGACCATGCTCAGTAACAGACATTTAAACACCTATTAAAAGCATATCAGTCATACAACCACCGTCAAGTCAGTTAAAACACCGTCATACAATCCCAATCAAATCAGTCAAATCATAACACAAGTTAGTCATTTACCCACAAGCGCAAAACAGTCATTTTACCCTATAAGGGTATTTCAGTAATCCTACCCTACAGGGATATTTCTGTAATTCTACCCTACAGGGGTATTTCAGTAATTTTGCAAACTGGGGGTATTTCGGTAATTTTGCAAATCGGGGATATTTCGGTAATTTTGCAAATCGGGGGTATTTTGGTAATTTTGCAAATCGAGGGTAATTCGGTAATTTCACAAATCGAGGGTAATTTAGTAATTTTACAAATCCAGGGTAATTCAGTAATTTTACAAATCGATGGTAATTCGGTAATTTTACAAATCGAGGGTATTTCGATAATTTTACAAATCGAGGGTATTTCAGTAATTTTACAAATCGAGGAGGTCTACCGTCGCCTCGAGCGACTTAAGTAACCCCAAACAGACACAACGGGGTAAATGGGCCTAAGGCCCATTACTCGGCCCAAGTGGGCCCACACACTCGTGTGGCCCAACTAGCCCAGAGATAGCCTTGGCTATACGAGTAGCACAGTTCAAATCAATAGAAACCATATAACATGCAAATTAATCCATGTGGGGCCCACAAGCCCAGTGGCCCATACAGCCGCTTCCGGCCCAACGAGGCCCAAAACAACCTAAGTCATGTGCGCGACATGACAAGTCCAACCATTACCCACCTAGCGGTTGGGTTTACACAAGCGGGCCTACGGGCCCATCGGCCCACTCCGGCATTTTGGCTTCTGCCGATCTACAATCAGTAAAGTGTGAATACACTTTCGATTTTTTAGCTGATCATCCACAGAGCACAAAGTTACACACCTGTTTATGAAATCAAGTGAGCCGCTCATGAGCCCAAAACCTACATTTCAGTAAGGCACACAGTTAGCCTTCCGATCGATAAGATTCACAACCTCAAATCCCCAAACCGTCAAACACTACCAACCTTGGTTGATAATGACCTAGCTTATTATTCTAAAATCGCTGACTAGAATTAACGGATGCTCCTTGCTAATTAACTGCATAACGATAGATCATTTCAGATAGGATGGATTATAGATGTGGTTAAAAACCACAAACATTAACTTACAAAATCAGTAGAATATTCGGCTTACCCAAGAGTAAGGTAATGTTTTACCTTAATTGAATAATGGGAGGAAAGGGGTTTGACGACTTGAATACCTCCCGCACTTCTTCACCCCTCGAAAATCGAATACATCACTGGTAGCATAAGAGAGCCGTCGACCAAAACCAAACAAACCGATAAGTGCAAATAGTTAACAAATGGGGGTGGAGAATAGGTTGGAGAGTATTCAGTTAGGATACTAGATAGATAGATGAAGCAACCCAAAAGAGAAAAAGGGAAGCAACCAGTAACTGTTGGAGCGACAGGAAGGAAATGAGGAGAAAGATTAGAAAGTGTTCGGTTAACAACGCAGGAAGGGACGCTTGAAGAAAATCGAAGGAATAGAGATGAGAAGAGATTTGGCTAACGGCAGAGAAATGGTTAGAAAGGGAAGCAAAACCCAAAATAATGTAGAAGGAGAAAAATACCTGAGTGGTCAAGGTAAAATTCGGCTACCCAACAAACAAAAGAGAGAAAAACCCAAAAATACTAGAAGAGATTCAGCACCTACTCCCTCTCACATTGCCGAAATACACCCAATGAAATACCCATAGCCGAATCCCCTACACAAGCTTTCCCATTCAACTATGACTCCCTTCACATCCAAACTCCTTCAAAACCTCCACCGATTTCTCCTTGATTTACTCCAACTCCCCATTCAAATTCAATTCAAATTCTTATGACCAATTCAACCACAGAGTTCTAGTCCAGTTCCAACAGCTCCCCAGTTCAAGCAGTAAAATAAACATACAAATGCGCACGCCATGCCTCGAACCTCAGACTCCTTGCCACACATGTAGCGCAACCTTGCCACTAGATAACCCACTCTCTTTGTGTCACATTTTACCTTCAATAAATTAAAAGGTCTAGAGGCCAAGGTCCAGGTTCCTTTAAAAGAAAAATTAAAATAAATTGCAAGAGCCAAGACTTGAACCCAGGCTCCCTTGCAACCTTAATGACGCCACAACCACTAGACCACATGCTTCCTTGTGTCATTTTTTTGACACAATAATTTAAAAGGCCTATATCCAAGCATCCAGGGTTTTATCCACTTAAAACCAAATTTTTTGCTAAAGCCCAGGTTTGAACCCAGGACTTCTCCAACACTTTTTAGGACCCTTAACCACTTGAGCAGACATTTAATTGTGTCATTTCCTTGCACAATTAAATACTTATGCACAGCCTCCTTACTGCTCCATACACAAGGCCCAATACTTCTAGGCCCAAAATTCGAGGCGTTACAATTGTATGGATATGAAAGTCGACGGTAAAATCTGTATAAGGCTAATATTCTGTTTCTACTGGTTATTGCTCTGCTAAATATACGTGAAGATTATATTGCTTCTGTTACTATGGATTTCAGTATTTATGAGTGACAATGTTCTTTTTGGACATTTTCTGGGATATCATCGGAATTGATATCATTCTATATGGGTTGTAATTTTTAGATATCCTGTGTAATTCCAAATGCTGAAATTTCGCTATTCCGGTTTTCCTATGATTCTATGTGATTATCTGTAAGAGATCTTTATTTGATAGAGATGACTATGTCTATTATGACTATAATTTCTGGCTTGAAATTTTAGAGTACCATGGTACCATCCTCAGAGTTATAGAAGTTGTGTTTCTGCAATGGTGGCTATTTAAATCATATTTGATTTTCTTTTCTGTGTTCAAATGCTTCATTAACAGTCGGTATAATATTTATTATAGGGTTGAGACATCGTTCTTAGGAAGGCCCAATGATTTCTATTTGGTTAAGGTGATTTCAGTATAATTCAGAGTCTCGATGATTAATATATGAGACAGCTTCTTTATAAACTCTTTTCTAGTTCTCATGAAGATTCAACATTGATAAAAGTGAAAATGATAGAAGATCAAGATCAATCTGTATAATGCTATGTCTGGGGTTATTCCTTCTAATGAGAAGAAAGATTTCTTCGAAAAGACCGATTCAGCAGTTAGTATGATCTGAATTATTTGACTAAAAAGTTAATTGGGTTATATGTGTTTGAATCTATCTACGAACTGGAAATAAACTTTGAATGTACATGTATGAATTAAAGGATAGTTTGGAAGAAGAATTTATATTCTTGAAGACTTGATACATAATTATATCTATCGGAACGATTCTATCTGAGAAATGTTGTGGTAAATTAAAGTTAGTTTGATTGTTGAAGCTTTCTTTTGCACGAAGACATTATCAACCGAAATGCCAGTTCGGGTTCCGCTTGAGTTGAATAAAGAGTTTATGATTTTTAGTTATATATTATTGAATGGTTCGAAATGTGTTTTAATACAAGAATGTGTAGAGATATCTTGTGATTCTGTACAGTTAAAGCTGCATAAAAAGAGTTATGTGACATATTTGATGATTATAAGAGTTTAAAATGTTTAATGTTAGAGAAAGATTTGAATTTGGCACAACAAGGTTAGTTCGAATCGTCGAAAGACTTTTGAGTCTGTAAGTAATTATTATCTGAGGAAAACAATTATAGTTTCGGATGTTCTGAATGGGAAACTCTTGTGTGCTTTATGAGCGATGAATATGTGATTGATCTTATCAGATGATGAACAGTTGTTAGCTGAGTTAGAAGCTAAATAGATGTTATTTAGCGAAGTTGTGAAACTTAGAAATGTGTTATCAAATTATAAGTTAAAAAGGGGTTCAACATAAATTGATTTTTGATTCAGAACCTCAGATCGATGATTATTTGTTGCTTCGAGATAAAGTATCTATACCGAGAAACTCTGAGATTGTATAACCATTGTTATAGATAGCTCACAGTGTCAGTTAGTCTGTTCGTACGAGAGTAACATGATGCACGACATTTCGAGATATGGTATTAATGAATGAGTGTGAACTGTGAATATTCCTGACTTTTTTGATTATAGAAATGGAGGGTTGATGAATTCTGTATCGGGATTATCTTTATCATTGAAAAAGATAGAATTATCTGAAATATGATTTAGCTGTCTGAAGAAATCTCTATGTACGTATAGATTTTCTCTTTTGATATAACAGTTGAGTTATCTGTTTCTGTGTTGGTGAGTCTGTCTATGGTGTCAGGTATCATTGTTTTGGATTGAGATTTGAAACTCATATGATAATTCTGAGAGAGATTACAGTAATCTGTGAGTATGAGATTGCATTGAAATCGGGAAACGCAATTCAAATTCTCGAAATATTTATTTGTCACTGTGTTTTAGAGTTTCAAAGCAACTAAGAAAGACTATTGATGTTATAAGCAGTTATCGAATTCCGTTACTTCAAGATCGAGTTTTTTGAGAAAATGATTCACAGGATTAAAATCGTCAGAGAAATTGAGCAGAAAATGAAAACAATTTAATACAGTTATAATGTAACGACCCGAATTTGGGCCTAGTAGGATTGGGCCCAATGGGCCTTGGGGAGTAGGAGTGTTTAAAATTTTTGAGAACAAGAGAACGGAAGTATTTCAAGTTGGACTTATTAGGAAGGTGATTTTAGAAAGTTACGGGGTTCTAGGAAGTTCCGGGTTCAAATTGGGCCTTAGCAAAATTTTTATGTTTAAGCACTTTAAGGAGAGAAGGTAAGTGGCATCAATGCTTAAGGAAATAAGTGTACATTTTGCTAGCACAAGGATTCTATTGGTAATGGTGGAAAGTGGCGTGTGGAGTGTGGAGTGTACTAATGGTTTAAGGTTTGAATCCCATCTAGTGCAAATATTTTGGATTAAATTTTTGTACTATAAGGTAAGTGTCGGTCAAGGCTTTAATAAGGAAAGGAAGACTTTTTAATTTGGGAAAGATGACTAAGGAATATGGTAAGGAGGAAGATAAGGGAAAAAGAAGGAAGGAAGTCAAAGAAAGGGATAAGGGAGGGGGACATGTTGGCCTAAAGTGTGGAAGATGTTTTGGAAAGAATTTTGGGTCAACATTCTTCCTTTTGGGCAAAGGTAATACACGGTTTGTAGGGGGGAAAGGGATAGTCGAATTTTCTTTAGGCAATTGGCAATTTTTTTGTACATGAGAGGTTATTTCTTCTTAGCATTTTGGTGTCTTTTTCTTTTCCAATTCCTTCCCTCTTATGCCGAAACTCTAAAACCAAAGTGTGCATCTTTTTCTTTTGTTTGGCCGAAACACTCACCTTTTGCTCATCTCCCTTTTGATAGTCGAACAATCTAGCACTCTTCTCTCCATCCATTCTTTTTCTTTTGACCATTTCATCAACCTTTTCTCTTTTCTTAAATCGACATTACCTTGTGATCACATTTTCTTGTTCGATTCTCTCCATAGCCGAGCTTATTATCACCCTATCTCTTCACTTTTTCTTTTTCCTATCGTGTTGGAAAATCTCTTCCTTGACCGAATCGGTAGAGTGTTAGCTTACACTCTTGTCATCTTTCTAGCCATTGGCTTTCGAAACAGGGTTGGTAAGTAGAATCTCGAAGTACTTTATCAGAGGGCCAATCGATCACCTATCCCTCGTAATAAGAGACTCGGATTGTTGGTAAGTGATATAGATTGTTAATCAATCGCAATACTTGGTTGAAGTTGTAAATTGGGCTTTGGACTAATTGTTGACCGATTGTACCTTTAGGTGTCGCGGAGAGTATCGTGTTACGGAAATCCAAATCAGGTGTGTAATCTCGTACCCTTCCGAATACCTGTTTGAAATGGTGTGTAATCTCATACCTCTCTGAATGTTTGCATGAAATGTTCTGTGATTTGATCGAAATACCAAATAAAAAAACCAGAAACCGGCATCCGTGACCACTCGGGCGTGCGTATATTCGTAGTGGTAACCATATTTTGCAATGAAACAGTTTGGTCAGCAGTAGTGACGTGATTTTGAAAAATCATGAAAAATAGGAGAAAGGGAATTAGAAAGTGAATAAGATATAGAAATAAATCTTACTGTGTCTATTTTTATATGAAAGAAACAGAGGAGGAAGAAGAATTTTATATTCTGTGATATTTTAATTTTAGTGAGACAAGTTCTGATTGACTTCATGGTTCCCTGTTCTGTCTTGGAAAAATCGTTTAAAATTGTGCAAAGTTAATTATGAGTTATAAGTTATATGTATAGATTTCTTTGTGAGCCTATTTTCAATAGAAACAAGTGGGAGCAACATATGAAAACCGTACAGTGAGATATTTGAATTTAGGGTAAGAGAGGTCAGAACCGTTGGTCAGTGAAACAAGGGAATCTTTAATGAATAAAATGTACTAAATGGCTAAGCTAAAAATTCTGGAAAAACTGTAGTAAGAAGATATATGAGCCTAGTTTCAAGGAAAATTTACAGATCTAAATTTTGAGTTTCCTAACTCGAGTTATAGTCAATTTAGTCCATATGACGCAGATGGACAGTTTCAATTTTTATGCCCCTAAGTTCCGAATTACGAAAATGCCCCTATGAGCCGAATCACAGAAATGCCCCTAAAGGGCCAATTTGCTAGAATGCCTTAATGGGCCGTATTGCTTAAAGATCCTTAAGAGTGCCGAATTACGAAAATACCCTTATGGGCCGAATTATGAAAATGCCCCTTTGGGCCGATTTGATAGATTGCCCTAATGGGCCGAACTACAAAGTGTGATAGTGGGCCGATTTATAGTAACAAATCTCCGGATTGATGATTGTTTTTTATATTTGAAATTATTATGTTTTATAATATATGTGGCATTGCATAATTTTTCGCAAGGGATGGGAAAAATGTTGAAGAGAAGTGCAGCCCGGTGGCTTTGCCACAAAAATGTTTGTTAATATGTTTCACTATGATTCCGGTGGCTTGGCCACAATCAAATTATAATATAAATGGCAACTTGCTTGCGATTGGTGTGTTTGGTGGGGTGGGTTGACTTGATCCCCACAGGTGTGATTGGATGGTACGGGTGGTGTGTAGCGGATGGATATCTAGGATGGGTTGGGTTGCATACATTCATACATTTGCTTCATTTTAAGATTGTTATGTAAAAGGGCTTAGGCCCATGATATTGCTATATGGGTTCAGGCCCAGTGGATGACGGTAAGGGGATTTCACACTGAGTTCTTGTAACTCACTCCCCCTTTTTCTTAACCCTTGTAAGTAATGCTCAGTGATGTGGATTTGGACCATGGATGACTCGGTGGAGGCCATACTTCAGTAATGGTGTTATTGAACTTTAGATTTCTATTTTCGCTTATTTTACTACTTTTACTATTTTGGGTTTTTATGTTGTAATAAGGCCTCTGGAATATTTTATTTTTGCTTTATGTTTGTCGTACTTACTATTTTGCTTGAATGATTTTAAATGGGAATTTTTCTAAAACTTAAATAAAGGTTTTCCCGAAATAGATTAACAAATGGATTTCATAACAAACTTTTACAAATATTTTAACTCGAAAAGTTTTTCTCGAACTATCAACGATATTTTCAAAAGTCACGATTTATAAAGATTTCTAGTTCAAATTATTGATTTATCAAACAACATTCGAGGTTAGCAGTACTTTATCAAATATTTCAAATCAACTCGTTTTCTCAAAAGGATTTAACATGGTTTTCTCATGTGACATGTCAGATCCGGTCTTAACGCATGGGCCGGATTTGGGGTGTTACATATAAGTAGTTTCAACTAGAGATGATGTACAACGAAAGTCAAATCAGAATTTTAGTTTTTAGATTAAAGAGATTTGAAATCTGAAGCTATGTGTGAATTTCAAATGTATGCTGTGGAAGCAAATACTTAATCTACTTTCTGGTAAGATTTTCGGGGACGAAAATCCCTTAGGGGGAGAGTTGTAACAGCCCGGTTTAGACCCTAGTCGGAACAGTGGTTCCGGGACCACAAATCCGAGTCAAAAAATATTTTAATATTATTTTTGGTGTTTACAGTATGTGAATTAAGATGTGTGAAAGTTTCATGTGAAAATTTTATCGTTTGTGTGCTTGATTTTATAAAAGGACTTAATCGCGTAAAATGCAAAAGTGGTAATCTAATTTTTAAAGCACTAAATTGCCATAGTCTATTAATTGTGAAGTCCTTAAAATGAAATTTAGCCATTATGTGTTCAAAAGGGTCAACTACCATTTTGATAAAATGGTTAATGATATTATGTTAATTTGTGCATGTACTAGTAAAGTATAAGACCATTTTTTATTATGTTGTAATATTTGATAATGTATCAAGTATAGATGTTATTTAGGTCATAAGGTTATATGGTTTGGCTCTTAGACTTATAAAGCATATGTAATATGTTTTGATATTTATATATATTAGTTGGTCCGAATATGGAATTTATGATACAGTAAACATGGCTTTATGATATGTTAGTTTAGTTTGGAATGTGAATTGATAAATGACATTGATTATATAAATTATTAATTATGTTCTGTATTTGTGAAAGAGTTAAATAAGCATGATTTGATGTGGCAAATTGGCCTTGAAAATGGCCTATATACTTGCCCACACAGTTGAGCACACGGGCGTGTGTCTCGACTGTGTCTCTCAAAGTTGCAATTCGAAGCAAGTCAGGAAGCCATACGAGCTGGACACATGGGCGTGTCTTGTGGCCGTGTGGACAAGTCAATATGTATGCCTTGTTTTGCCACGGCTTAGACACACGGGCGTGTCTAATGCCGTGTGTAGCACACGGCATGTCCATACGGGCATGTGACCTCTGTAACTTTGAAAAATGTTTAAATTTTTGGAAAATTTTGTATGTGCTCGGTTTAGTCCCAACCCCTTTCAAATGCTTGTTTAAGGTCTCGTAGACTTTAAAAAAGGGACTCTGTGTATATAATTTGTTATGATATGATGATGGTGCATTGTATGTTTGTGAAATGATCGTAAAAGTTCTGATATGTCCGGTAATGCCTCTTAACCCTATTCCGGCGATGGTTACGGGTTAAGGGTGTTACATAATCAAACAATTAAATCACTTGCCAAATGCCTATACACAAGCATTCATCAACAAGTTAGTCATATAAGTGCATGTAATCATCCATTATCTCAATTTAATACTAAAACATTATATCATATCAAATTCACATATATCATGTACATCATTTATAACATTTTATTCTAAATCATATAAACGGTAATTCATTCGATAACAGTAACAATAACTCATCCATATAACACATATCTTTTTCACATAACCAATAACAAAATTTATGCCCATTGAACCTATTAGAATATCGAGAGATACTCGGGTGATATACATAACATATAAATCAGTAATCCGTCAACTTATTATCATTTTCGCTCTTTCGAGCTATGATCAGTAAGCTCCTCCTGAGCTGATAGACAGTAAGCACTATTGAGCTGAAAATAGTAAGCTCTGACGAGCTAAAAACAGTAAGCTCTTACGAGCTAATATATCTGTAAGCTCATATGAGCTATGGTGATTCCACAATAAATGCAGGAGCTCGACCGAAACGGTAACCCTAGTGACATGTCACTCGTATCCTATGAATTCTTACAGTTCAAACGAGGCTCGGTAAACATCATAATATATCAATAAGGCATTTGAATTTCAAGTTCGGACGATCTTAAAGAGAATTCCCAAGAAAATGAGACTGAAACAAATCCAATGGAAGAAGCTGAGTTGACAGCTAAATCAGAGGATGAGCCAATTAAGGAACCTATACTGACAACGGTACCATTCGCTTCATTGTTAGGAGAAGAAAAGAGAGGGGAAAAGGTAGAATTTGTAAGTTTTCTAAACTTATTTAAATCCCTAAATGTTAACTTGCATCTAATTGATTTAATTGAAAAATGTCCTAAATATGACAAGTATTTAAAAGAAATTATGTATAGGCATAGGAAAATAAAAACAGGAGAGCAAGTTAACGTAAGCACCTCATGTAGTGTGATCATATGCAAACAGATACACCCAAAACTAAAAGACCCGGGGAATTTTACTAAACCTATAGAGATAGGGGACATACATTTTAGCAAGGCTCTATGTGATTTAGGAGCCAGTATTAATTTAATACCCTTATCTGTATATGAAAAACACGGGTTATGGGAGCTTAAAAATACCCAAATCCTGTTATAGTAGTTGATAGGTCTACAGTAGAACCGAAGGGAGCACTTGAAGATGTATTGGTTAAGGTGAGGAGTTTTATCATCCCGGTCGATTTTGTTATTTTAGATTTTGAAGAGGATCATGAGGTACCCATTCTATTGGGTAAATCATTTTTAGCAACATCGAGGTCCACCATTGACTTGGAAAACAATGAATTAACAATGAGGATCAATGGTGAGATAGCAATTTTTAAATGTGGTCACAAGCAGAATGAGGTAAATAGGGAAAAATCTGGGAAGCAATGTCTTGAAATATTCATAAAATTCCCTAACAATCTTTAGCCAGTTAAAGTATTTTCTGTGATTAGTGCAGGCTGAAAAAGTAAGTTCAAAGAATGGGACAAGCAGAGGAAGGTGGAGTGGCACGATGGATGTTGAACGAACACCGATAGAAATAAAATAGGAAAAACATCCACATGTGCATTAATTGACCTGACGGATGAATCCAGCAACAAAACTTGACATTTCTAAACTGAATTTTAACTTTATGTATATATTTTGTATTTTTAGCTAACAAGTAGTTTAGACTTTAATATTGATCTAAATTTTTGTTTAACAAGAATTGAAACACTTTGAAAGTTGAGAATTGGGCCAGAAACGAAGTCGGTGTCCCAATATAGAATCTTCATGCCGCAACACTGTTCATAGATTCAAAGAAATTGAGCAAAATGGCTCGATGTCGCGACACAGCACCTCTGTGTCGTGACACAGTAGACAGAATACCCCAATGCTCAAAAATTTCAGAGTGTGTCGTGACATCGGCAAATTGCCAGGGGTGTCACGACACAAAACCTCTGTGTTGTGACATCGTTACAATTTTCTACAAGGTCAACCTGACCCCATTGCGCTACCCACCGATTTTAACCTTGTTTTTACCCAGCTTTTAGCTTAATACTCCATTTTAAAACCCTAAAAATAATTTTAATTAAACCTTAACCCCTTTTTAAATCTCTCAAATCCATCAAAACTTCTCAAATTTTATAAATCCTAAAATCCTTTTTCTATTGAAAAACACCTATTTTTTTATTTTTGCAATATTCTCTTTTTCATTTGTGTAAGAACCAAAGAGAAACATCCAAATGAACTACAACAAAGAGCTTTTCAAGGAATCCAAAGAAATTGATCGAGGTTAAGGTTTCTTAACTTATTTTTATTGAATATTGTCTAATTTACATTAGTTTTTCTAGTTAGAAATATTGATTATGCCTCTGAGAAAATATAGGAGAATAAATGAACTTGAATCGTAGACTATGATAAACCCCTCAGATTTTTTGAATCAAAACATTGAGAAATACTTTTTAGAACTTCAAGGAAAGACATTTATTCAAAAGCTAGGGTTTCAACCATCAATAATGTTATGTCAAGAAATATGGCCCTTAGTCCGGCACCATAGATGGGAACACTTTTGTGTGATCCCAAAAGACTCTAACGTAGTCTTGATAGTTCAGGAATTTTATGCATCTCTTCGGGACCAAAAGTCTAGAAGGATAGAAGGAACCACATGGGAAATAATACCTGTGTGAGGGAAAGATGTGAGAATCACCCCTCGAGTTATTTATGAGTTTTATAACTCTCCATATTATGGAAAAGATTTTTTGGAAGAAACTGATTTAGAATATTTTAAAGACATAAATATGGATAACATTATAAATTACCTAACAGACGGGAGGGGTGAATGGACGTTTTGTCTAGGTACTGAGATTCTCACATCCTTTATTCAGGAAATAATGTTCCCTGCTACAAAAATGTGGATACAATTCTTGTGCACTCGAGTTGCTCCTACTCTGAATGTGTCTAATGTCAATACTTTTCGAGCTCCTACTTTATGCTATATGGTAGAAAAAAAAGGTATGCATCAGGGCATGGATATACCACTACATAAAATGGTGCATCAGTGGTTAGAGAGTAGGAATTTTTTCCCCCACTTAGTGACAGTTTTGTGCAAAAGAGCGGGCATTCCAATGGAAACAATGGAGCAATCTATGAATCCTTCCAAAAGAATAATATAAGATACAATCTATACACAGTACACGGAGCTCCGTGCAAAACAAAAAAGGGATTAGAACAAAATTCAAAAAGAGAAGACGACGACCCTGACTTCATCTAATAGGAAAGCAAGATCAACAACTCAACAAGAAATTGGCACGAGCAACACTCAAAATTAGGCTGGATGATCCACTGGATGCAAGAATCGGGCCCAATTTTCCAAGAATATGTCTAGTAGAATAATATAAGAGTACCAAATTATTCACTGGATATGTTAGGTTCGATGCATCCATAGCAGGAAATAGAGGAGCAGGGGAGTGAAGAGAAGGAACGTAGCGAGGGTGAGGAAAAAGGAGAAGGTGAAGGGGATGAAAAAATGGATTTTGATGAGGAGGGGGACGATTGAACTTTTAATTTTTCTTTTTAATTGTATTAATTTTGAAATAATCTTTTTCTTTAGGAGTTGGATTAATAGTAGAGTTTTATTTGTTTTCTTTTCTATTTTAAGTTTTCTGTGTAGGAACCCCGCATGATAGAAGCACAACATTTTTGAGCTAACAACAAAAAAGGAAGGAAGAGCCCACTAGTAGATTAAAACAATGCCACGATCAATCAGGTAACTTCTTTCTTTATCTTTTTAGGGCTACACATTGAGGACAATGTGTTATCTAAACTGTGGGGGGTAACACATGAAATATATTTTTAATTTTTATATTTTTCTTTAAATTTTTATTGTCAAATGTATGATTAAGCTTGTAGAAATACAAGTGATCGGTTAGGAACATATATATATATTGGTCAATTGTGTTTTCTATAAATTTGGCATGATAGTAAATGACTTTAAAGTTTTGATTATTAGACTACTAAGTTCTATGTATTACACTGTAAATAGGTAGTGAGTAGTTGAATACACCAAATGATATAGAGAATACAGAGAAATAAGCATGCTAGTGTGTATGAAAAATTGTTGAATTTGTGATTTTTGATTGATTAAATTTGTGAATACAGAGATACCAAGGGATGTCCTAAGGCATTGTTTAGTATACACCTAAAGTCAAAAAGCTAACCCTGTTTATTCATCCTTAGTACCTATATTTTCACCAAAAAACACTTATTAATGAACCTTCATACAAAACCTAAGGTAAAACGTTAATTTGTATTTACCATTTTTCTTTGGTCCTAGATTGCAAGACTATAGATGTTTGGCCTTATGTGAAACGCCCCGAATTTGGGCCTAGTAGAATTATGCCCATTGGGCCTTGGGCGTGGGAGCGTTTAAAATTTTTGAGAACATGAGAACGGAATTAATGCAAGTTGGACGCATTAGGTGAGTGATTTTGGAAGGTTAGGGGGCTTCATTGAAGTCCCGGGTTTAAACCTGGGCTTTAGGAAAAATTTTGGTTTTAGGTGAATAAAACCCTGGGAGTAAGTAAGTAGGCTTTAAGAATAAAATGTGGAGAAAAGTGACACAAAAGGAGTTGTGGTCTAGTGGCAAATGGTGCCACATGGGAGACAAGGAAGTGACGCCATAGAAGGAGCAAAGGGTCCAAGGTTCAAGTCTTGGTGCTTGCAATTCTTTTTGTTTTCCTTTTAAATGAATTTAGACTTTGGCCATAGGCTTATATTTAGTTGCGCATGTTCTAAGTCACAAAAAGGAGCTTGTGTTGTGGTGGCATGTAGCGTCTGGAGCAAAGGAGAGGGCAAAGGTTCGAATCTCATGTCAAGCAAGGGAGTATTTATTTTGCGGATTAAACGGCCAGAGTTTGTGTTGGATTTAAACTCTACTGAAGGAGGGATCCCACATCGGGAAGCTAGCATGAGGATAGTCAAGGAGCTAGCTTTAAATAGAGCAAACCATGAGGAGAGTAGGCACACCTTTCTTGGCTTATCTCTTCGCCTTATGGCGTGCTCGTTTGAGTTAGGAGTTGGATCATTCGTTGATCTGTATGCCATTGGGTCGCGGTGGTGGTGACCGAAGTGGATCGACACACCCCTTGGGGGTCAAGGGTGCGATCATTGTTGGCTTCTGCGCAGAATAGTGTTCAGAGCGCGGATTAGCTTCAGATTCCTATCAGGTGTGTATTTCGCACTACTCTAGTTGTAGAGCGGCCAATGCCGAAATGCCGGTCACACGGCGATGGTAGCCACACGAGCGTGCGAGCGCACGTGTGGGAGCTTCGACGCGATAGTTGAGGCCACCATGAGTGTTCTTATGGGTATAGACTGTTTAGGCCACGATGGGCCGAAAGGGGCCATGTGGACCCAATGGGCCCGTGGGCCCATATGAATATATTATATGACTGTGTAGTAGATATTGGACTGGACTATGTGAATCTAAGATCTGTGGCTAGATTTGGGCTAAATAGGCCACACGAGTGTGTGGGCCCATTTGGGCCGAGAATGGGCCCTAGGCCCATTCGCATCATTATCTCTGTTTAGAATACCCCAGTTTAGGAAATTACCAAACTACCCTTGGTTCAGAAAATTACTGAAATACCCTTGGTTTACAAAATTACTGAATTACCCTTGGTTTACAAAATTACTCAAATACCCTTGGGTTACAAAATTACTGAAACACCCTCGACTTGTAAAATTACCGAAATACCCCTGATTTGCAAAATTACCAAAATACCCTCAGTTTAAGAAATTACCAAAGTACCCCTGATTTACAAGATTACCGGAATACCCCAATTTGTAAAATTACCGAAATACCCTCGATTAATGAAATTACCAAAATACCCTCGAATTGTGAAATTACCGAAATACCCTTGATTTGTAAAATTACCAAAATACCCCTAATTTCTGAAATACCCCTATAGGGTAGAATTACCGAAATACCCTTGTAGGGTAGAATTACCGAAATACCCCTGTAAGGTAGAATTACCGAAATACCCCTGTAGGGTAGAATTACTGAAATACCCTTGTAGGGTAGAATTATCGAAATACCCCTGTAGGATAAGATTACCGAAATACCCTTATAGGGTAAATTGACTATTTTGCCCTTGTGGGTAAATGACTGTTTTGCCCTTGTGGGTAAATGATTGTTTTGCCCTTGTAGGTAAATGACAGTTTTACCCTTGGGGGTAAATGACTGTTTTGCCCTTGTGGGTAAATGACTGACTTGTGCTATGACTTGACTGTGATCGTATGACTGTGTTTTAACTGACTTGACTGTGGGCGTGTGGCTGATATGCTGTTAATATGTGTTGAAATGACTGTTACTAAGCATGGCTATTTTGCATACACGTGTAATGATTGAACACGACATACACGACATATTGCATTGGGGTTGGGATTATGGATTTTGGAGGAAGCACTATACTGGTGGCTCTGCCACGTTTTGCTGATCTAGAGGCTTTGCCACATATACTGATTTTAGTGGCTCAGCCACGTATACTGTTATTAGTAGCTTTGCTACGATGTCATTAGCAGCTAGACTGTGTTATTGGTGTGTAGGGCTGGGTGGGTCGACTTGGTCCCCACATGGTGTGTAGGGTTGGTATGGGTGGTGTGTTGGCTGGACCGGGTTGGGATGCATCCTCATACTGTTGCATATCTATTTATGAGATCTTTCACTATACTGGGCTTAGGACACTTGTTCTGTTATTGGTTTGGGCTAGGCCCAATTGATTCTGTTATGGGCTGTGACCCAAGTGATATTGTAGTGGGCTTTGGCCCACATATGCTCTAAACTGGACAAGATCATATTATTGTTAAAGGGCTTTGGGCAGATCGTGTTTGGTTTCAGATTCAGACACCGATTGTTATTTCTAATAAGGGGATTACACATCGAGTTTTCATAAACTCACCCCGTTTATTAACTGTGCAGGTAATCCCCAACTTTAGAAGGATTGGTGCTGTGAGGGACTCGGAGATGGCCACACGTCTACAGTTCTTTATGCTTTGGACTATATTATGTTGAGAATCTAGTTTGGATTTTTAATTTTTGTAATAAGGCCTTAAGATTTCTGGATTTTAAATTTTGGGATTTTATTTATGGTTTATAATATTGCTTCTACAACAAACAAGGTTTTAAAGATAATAATGTTTTACAAGAGAATGACTTTTAATAATCCAAGTTTTGAAAATAAGCAAACGAAATCTGAGGTTTTAAATGGCAGAAAGTTTTAAATTGTAAGAAGGGTTTCTAATGAAAGCATGGTTTTCGAAAAACTCTTCAATCTGACACGCCAGATTTGGGCCAAACTTCTAGGCCGAGTTTGGGGTGTTACATTTAATGGAATGAGAGCCCGGGTTGCAAAACTCGGCTGTGGATTGGGTTTTCAAAATTGAAGTTCTGAAATGTTGTGTTGACCGTTTTCTAAAAGTGTGGTACACCGAGTCTCCGGTGCCGAATCCGTAAGTCTTCTAAGTACTTTTGTCTATTTAGCAATTTAAATACAGTGAGTTAGAAATACGGTGATTTCTTTAGGTATTGGACTGTATTTTTGGTATTTATTCTGTGTGTGTTTTGTTTGGATGTGATGTTTGGATATAGAAATTGGTTGCGTATGAGATATCTGTCTCCTTTAATGGTTAGGTGTTTTGAGTATGTGTAGGGAGTTCCAAATTCTACTTAAAATGTGATAGGGATATTAGAATCAGAGTACGCAGCGTTAGCGTAGTGGGGTAGTTGTTACACGACTACCCTGTTAGCATGAAATTTCGGGGACGAAATTTCTTTAAGGGAGGTAGATTTATAACACCCCGAATTTGGGCCTAGTAGAATTGGGCCCATTGGGCCTTGGGCATGGGAGCGTTTAAAATTTTTGAGAACATGAGAACGGCATTAATGCAAGTTGGACCTATTAGGTGAGTTATTTTGGAAGGTTAGGGGGCTTCCATGAAGTCCCGGGTTCAAACCTGGGCTTTAGGAAAAAGTTTGGTTTTAGGTGAATAAAACCCTGGGAGTAAGTAAGTAGGCTTTAAGAATAAAATGTGGAGAAAAGTGACACAAAAGGAGTTGTGGTCTAGTGGCAAATGGCGCCACATGGGAGACAAGGAAGTGACGCCATAGAGGGAGCAAGGGGTCCAAGGTTCAAGTCTTGGGGCTTGCAATTCTTTTTGTTTTCCTTTTAAATGAATTTAGACTTTGGCCATAGGCTTATATTTAGTTGCGCATGTTCTAAGTCACCAAAAGGAGCTTGTGTTGTGGTGGCATGTAGCGTCTTGAGCATAGGAGAGGGCAAAGGTTTGAATCTCATGTCAAGCAAGGGAGTATTTATTTTGCGGATTAAACTGCCAGAGTTTGTGTTGGATTTAAACTCTGCTGACGGAGGGATCCCACATCGGGAAGCTAGCATGAGGATAGGCAAGGAGCTGGCTTTAAATAGAGCAAACCATGAGGAGAGTAGGCACACCTTTCTTGGCTTATCTCTTCGCCTTATGGCGTGCTCGTTTGGGTTAGGAGTTGGATCATTCGTTGATCTGTATGCCATTGGGTCGCGGTGGTGGTGACCGAAGTGGATCGACACACCCCTTGGGGGTCAAGGGTGCGATCATTGTGGGTATAGGCTGTTTGGGCCACGATGGGCCGAAAGGGGCCATGTAGACCCAATGGGCCAGTGGGCCCATATGAATATATTGTATGACTGTGTAGGAGATATTGAACTGGACTATGTGAATCTAAGATCTGTGGCTAGATTTGGGCTAAATGGGCCACACGAGCTTGTGGGCCCATTTGGGCCGAGAATGGGCCCTAGGCCTATTCGCATCGTTATCTCTGTTTAGAATACCCCCAGTTTAGGAAATTACCGAAATACCCTTAGTTTACAAAATTACTGAAATACCCTTGGGTTACAAAATTACTGAAACACCCTCGACTTGTAAAATTACCGAAATACCCCCGATTTGCAAAATTACCAAAATACCCTCAGTTTGCAAAATTACCAAAGTACCCCTGATTTGAAAAATTACCGAAATACCCTGATTTGTAAAATTACCGAAATACCCCTGATTAATGAAATTACCGAAATACCCTCAGATTGTGAAATTACTGAAATACCCTTGATTTGTAAAATTACAAAAATACCCCTAATTTGTGAAATACCCCTGTAGGGTAGAATTACCGAAATACCCCTGTAGGGTAGAATTTCTAAAATACCCCTGTAGGGTAGAATTTCTGAAATACCCTTGTTGGGTAGAATTACCGAAATACCCCTGTAGGGTAGAATTACCGAAATACCCCTGTAAGGTAGAATTACTGAAATACCCTTGTAGGGTAGAATTATCGAAATACCCCTGTAGGATAAGATTACCGAAATGCCCTTATAGGGTAAATTAACTATTTTGCCCTTGTGGGTAAATGATTGTTTTGCCCTTGTGGGTAAATGACTGTTTTGCCCTTGTGGGTAAATAACTGTCTTGCCCTTATGGGTAAATGACTGTTTTGCCCTTGTGGGTAAATGACTGACTTGTGCTATGACTTGACTTTGATCGTATGACTGTGTTTTAACTGACTTGACTGTAAGCGTGTGGCTGATATGCTGTTAATATGTGTTGAAATGACTGTTACTAAGGATGGCTATTTTGCATACACGTGTAATGATTGAGCACGACATACACGACATATTGCATTGGGGTTGGGATTATGGATTTTGGAGGAAGCACTGTACTGGTGGCTCTGCCACGTTTTACTGATCTAGTGGCTTTGCCACGTATACTGATTTTAGTGGCTCAGCCACGTATACTGTTATTAGCAGCTTTGTTGCGATGTCATTAGTAGCTAGACTACGTTATTGGTGTGTAGGGCTGGCTGGGTCGACTTGGTCCCCACATGGTGTGTAGGGTTGGTACGGGTGGTGTGTTGGCTGGACTAGGTTGGGATGCATCCTCATACTGTTGCATATCTGTTTATGAGATCTGTCACTATACTGGGCTTAGGCCACTTGTTCTGTTATTGGTTTGGGCTAGGCCCAATTGATTCTGTTATGAGTTGTGACCCAAGTGATATTGTAGTGGGCTTTGGCCCACGTATGCTCCCAATTGGATCTGCATTCTATGTTAAAGGGCTTTGGCCGTGTGTTTAGTTTTCAGATCTCAGACACCGACTATTACTCTAATAAGGGGATTACACACTGAGTTTTCATAAACTCACCCCGTTTATTTACTGTGCAGGTAATCCCCAGCTTTAGGAGGATCGGTGCTGTGAGGAACTCGGAGATGGCCACACGTCTACAGTTCTTTATGCTTTGGACTATATTATGTTGAGAATCTAGTTTGGGTTTTAATTTTTGTAATAAGGCCTTAAGATATCTGGATTTTAAATTTTGGGATTTTATTTATGGTTTTAAATTAAGCTTCTACAACAAACAAGGTTTTAAAGATAATAATGTTGAGAATGACTTTTAATATTTGAGGTTTTATATAACACCCTCTTACTCGGGTTCTACGTCGGGAACAGGGCCCAAGGCGTTACCGAACTCAAACCGCTTAATATCCACTTAGGCTCAACGTCATTACTTGATATAACCTCATTCTCGACTTATGAGGCCTCACTCATACACACGAGGGCTCGCGAGACTAATCAGGAACTTTTACGATCCTTAAAATTTTTCTCTTTTATACAGGTCTCACATGCCCGTGCAAGATTAGACACGCCCGTGCATGAGTACACACGCCCATGTCCCCAGACCGTGCCTAAAAACCCAAGCATTCTGCCAAATGCCCCATGGCCATGGCACGCCCGTGCTCCCCAACCGTGGTGAACACTGACTTCCCTCGCACGGACTAGAGTCTAGACATACGCCCGTGTGGCTAGCCCTTGGCCAACACTGATGAATCCCACACGCTCTAGGCACACGCCCGTGTGACTAGTCCCTGGTCTATTCTATTTTCAAATATTAACATGCAGAGGACGCACGGCCACAGCACACGCCCGTGGGCTGACCGTGTGTCACACATGGTCTAGACGCATGCCCGTGTGTCTACCCACATGGTCAAGAACAAGACTAAGTGTCAAGTTCTTTTCACCCTTCTAACATACACAACATATACTCATCTAACACCATCATAATCAACTCAAATTGAAGTACATTCTCACATAGAAAACTACATCTTTCTTTCATATAATGTAATAGCCAACAACCATGGCATTATACAAAATAAGCTATCCATCTATAGGCCAACACATCTTAGCCATTTACAACAAAATTTACTAACTTATCTAGCCCCTATACATGCCATATACAAAACATTAAGTTTCATGTACCAAAGTGTGCTGATATGTGGGCTATCTTCCGATGATCCTCGTATCTCGATTCAATGCTTTTAATCTATAAGACAAGGGAAAAGAAAGAGAGTAAGCTTTGAGCTTAGTAAGTTTACACATAAACACATAAGCAACATAGTATAAGCTAAGCAACTATTAGCATTATACCAACAAGTAATTCACAACTATGCTTACTCTTTCTATCCCTTACCACATTTCCAACACATCATGAGTCACATACTCACAACCATTGAAATGCACCCCTGCATTCAATATCACATTTACGTAATATACAACACAGTCAATCCACATAACTTATCCACACAGCTCATCCACACAGCTAGTTCACATAACTAATCCACACTACTCATCCACACAGTTAATACACACAGTCAATCCACACAGTCAATATCTCGATGGTTTCGCACTTAGCACACCACATTTGATTAATAAGGTGGTATCGCACTTAGCCTACCACAATGGTATTCGTAGTGATTCAGCACATAGCTCACTAGATGATATACCTCACGATAGCATCGCACATAGCTAGCTCATCGTCAATATGCATTAGGATGGTATCGCACTTAGCCTACCATCTAGCATTATCACAACACATGCACAAGTCTATTTACCCAATTATTCATCCATTCACATCTATATTACATTCATTCTACTCGAACCACATAGGTTCCCAATCATTCTCATTCGTTCTCATTCATGCTACACCCTAACTAGCATTTACAAATTGTAAGTATGAAGGCATTGTTTATGCATAGACTTACCTCGATACTCAAAAGTATTGAAATGTGCAATTTAGTCCACCACCTTGCTTTTGCCTCGGTTTCGATCCGGGCTTCGTCTTTCTTGATTTATAATGAATAAATCAGCTTATTCAATACACACATTGACTAAATTGACCCACATCTCATACTTTAGCAAAATTACTATTTTGCCCCTAAACTTTCTCATATTTACACTTTAGTCCCAAGGGTTCGTAAAGTGATTTTTATTCAACTTTCTACTCTTTCATGCTTAACCGAACCACTTACTCAACTAAAGCATTCATCAAATCTCATTAAATCACCCATGTATGACCAAACTTGAGATTTTCACAACTAAGTCCCTACATGCATTTTCATGGAAAACCACTTAGCAAAAGATGTTTCTACTACATCAAGCCTTCATATTCTTCCATAAAACATCAAAATACATGCATGTCATACATATGTACATTTTTGAACATCCATGATAGCTCACCAAATAGCTATAAATAGCTTACTCATGCTACCGGTACTTCAAAAATACGAAGAATATCAAAAACCGGGCTTAAGGGCACTTACTAGCAAGCTTGAAAAATTGAAAGAGCCCTAACAATGGCTTCTCTAATTTTCGGCAGCTTGGGGGAGAAGATGAGTGAATTTCTATCATCTTTTCACCAATTTTAATAACTTAATTGATAAATGACCAAAATGCCCTTTTTGATAAACTTTTAATTTTAACTCATCCATGCCCATTTTTCTCCAAAAATTAGAATTTGGATAAATTGCTATTTAAGGACCTCTAATTAATAATCTAAAGCTATTTCACACATATAGCTTCTAGAAACACACATTTTGCAACTTTTACAATTTAGTCCTTTTGGACAATTCAACCACAATTTCACAAAATGGCTTCAAGAAACTTTAACACTAGCATGCATACATATTATAAGCCTCAAAAACTCATTCATGACCCTCGGATTTGTGGTCTCGAACCACTATTTCAACTAGGCCCTAAACCGGGACGTTACAACTCTCCCCCCTTTAGAGATTTTCGTCCCCGAAAATCTTACCAGTAAAGTGGTTTGGATGTTTCTCTCTCATTGCTTCTTCCGTTTCCCACGTAGCCTCTTCCACGCCATGTTTCTGCCATAACACTTTCACTAGTGCTATGCTCTTATTTCTCAACTGTTTCAGTTCTCGAGCCAAGATCTTAACCGGCTCCTCTTCATAAGACATATCCGGTCTTATCTCTATTTCCGTTGAAGGAATCAAATGTGAAGGATCAGAGCGATACCGTTGCAACATCGACACATGGAACACGTTATGAATCTTTTCTAACTCTACCGGCAAAGCCAACCAGTAAGCTATAGGCCGAATTCTGTCTGTAATCTCATACGGCCCTATGAACCTTGGACTCAATTTCCCTTTTTGTCCAAATCTCATAATCTTCTTCCACGACGATACTTTCAAAAATACTTTGTCGCCTACCTCAAACTCTATTTCTTTTCTTTTCAAATCTGCATACGACTTCTGTCGGTCCGAAGCAGCTTTCAGACTACTACGGATTACTTTCACTTTCTCTTCGGTCTCTTTTACTAGATCGACCCCATGGATCCGTTTCTCGTTAAGCTCAATCCAATACAAAGGAGTCCGACACTTACGACCATACAAAGCCTCATACGGTGCCATCTGTATACTCGACTGATAACTATTGTTATAGGCAAATTCGACCAAAGGTAGATATCTCTCCCAACTACCTTCGAATTCTAGCACACAGCATCGAAGCATATCCTCAAGAACTTGAATCACTCTTTCAGACTGACCATCGGATTGCGGATGGAACGTAAGTCTTGAAATTCAATCTCGCACTCCATGGCCTCTTGCAACTTCTTCCAAAATCTCGAAGTAAACCTCGGATCTCTATCCAATATAATAGACACAGGTACACCATGCAATCTCACTATCTCTGCCACGTACAACTCAGCTAACTTATCCAGTGAATAATCAACACGCACTAGAATAAAGTATCTCTCTTTCTCAGAGTCGTCGGTAACCCCATCACAAAATCCATGGTAACCCGATCCCATTTCCATTCGGGAACCATCACTGGCTGAAGCAATCCCGAAGGCACTTGATGCTCAGCTTTCACTTGTTGGCAAATCAGACACTTAGTCACAAACTCTGAAATATCTCTTTTCATACCCAGCCACCAATACAACTTTCTCAAATCATTGAACATTTTCGTACTGCCCGGATGTACTGACAAGCATCCACTGTGGGCCTCATACAAAACCTTTCGAATCATCTCCTCATTTTTAGGAACACAAATTCTGTCACGATACATCAGACAACCATTCAAATCCACTCGAAAATCAGAATCACTTTCTGATCCGCACTTAGCTATCTTAGCTTGCATCTCGCTGTTATTTCTTTGAGCTTCACATATTTGTTGAACAAATAATGGCCTAGCTCTCAACTCTGTCAAAATAGCACCATCATCAGACAATGCTAAACTCACCCTCATAACTCTTAGAGCGTACAGGGATTTCCTACTCAAGGCATCTGCAACCACATTCGCTTTTCTCGGGTGGTAATCAATGACTAACTCATAGTCTTTCAACAATTCAAGCCACCGTCTCTGTCTCAGATTCAGATCCTTCTGATCCATCAAATACTTTAAACTCTTGTGATCCGTAAAGATTCGGCACTTTTCGCCATAAAATAATGTCGCCAAATCTTTAACGCAAACACAATCGCAGCCAACTCAAAATCGTGAGTCAGATAATTCTTCTCGTGCGGTTTTAACTGCCTCGAGGCATAAGCGACTACCTTACCCTCTTGCATCAACACGCAACCGAGACCATTAAACGATGCATCACTATATACCACGAACTCCTTCCCCGATTCTAGTTGAACCAAAACCGGTGCCTCAGTCAACATTGTTTTCAGTCTCTCGAAGCTCTGTTGACATGTCTCAGTCCATTCAAACTTGACATCCTTATGCAATAGCTTCGTCATCGGGGTAGCAATCACAGAGAACCCCTTTACGAAACGTCTGTAATATTCCGCTAATCCTAAGAAACTTATGATTTCTGACACGTTCCTCGGCGGTTTCCAATCCATAACAGCCGATATCTTACTCAGGTCAACTCTGACATCATCACCTGACACCATGTGTCCTAGGAATCCGACCTCTCAGAGCCAAAACTCACTCTTGCTAAACTTAGCATACAACTGCTTGTCTCTCAAAGTTTGCAAGACAATTCTCAAGTGCTCTTCATGATCGTTTTCATCCCGAGAATAGATCAATATGTTGTCAATAAAGACAACCACAAACTTGTCCACATATGGTGCGAAAATACGGTTCATCAGATCCATAAAAATCGCAGTGCATTACGTCAAACCAAACGGCATAACCAAAAACTCATAATGGCCATACCTTGTCCAGAAATGCGATTTTCAACACATCTTGCTCTTTCACCGAAATGATAATAACCAGACCTCAAGTCTATCTTGGAGAACACTGTAGCTCCCTTCAGTTGATCGAAAAGATCATCAATTCTTGGTAAAAGATACTTATTCTTAATCGTCACCTTGTTTAGTTGTCTATAGTCTATACACAACCTCATAGACCCATCTTTCTTCTTCACAAACAATACCGGAGCACCCCACGGCGAGTAGCTCGGTCTTGCAAAACCCTTATCTGTCAACTCTTGTAATTGAACCTTCAGTTCTTTCAACTCTATAGGTGCCATTCTGTACTGGGCAATTGAAATAGGTGTCGTTCCCGGAACCAACTCAATTCCAAACTCGACCTCTCTTACTAGAGGTAATCCGGGTAACTCTTCCGAAAACACATCTGGGTACTCACATACCACTGGCACTATTTCAAACCCTACTCCAACCTCTTGAGTATTCAACACAAACGCAAGATAGGACTCACACCCTTTTCTTAAACATTTCTCGGCCACTAAGGAAGAAATCATCACGGGTAGACTGTCTGATCCACCTGATTCAATTCGAACTACATCTCCACTCTCACATTTCAGTTCAATGTACTTACTACCACAGTTCACCAAAACACTATGGGTAGTCAACCAATCCATGCCTAGGATTAAATCGAACTCATCAAACGAAAACAACATCAGGTTTGCCGGAAAACAATGATTCTCAATCAACAAAGGACAATTCTTACATACTTTGTCCACTAACACATGCTTTCCTAACGAGTTTGACACCTTAATCACAATGTCCGTAGACTTAACGGTTATACTCAAACTAGATGCTAATCTCATGCGAATATAAGAGTGAGTAGACCCTGGATCTATTAAAGCAATAACAGAGGTGTTAAAGAGAGAAAAAGTACCCGTTATCACATCAGGGGAGGATGCCTCTTCGCGAGTGCGAATGGCGACGCCCTCGCAGTGCCCGACCCTCTGGTCTCGCAGCAGAGTCCCTAGACGCACCTCTACCACTAGCCCCACCTCTTGGGTTCCTTGGTGGTCTACCCCTCGTAGACACATCACTAGGTCTCACTTCTTGCCTCTCTTCCTTATCATTCCTCTCGGGACAGTTACGGATAAAGTGGTCAGGGGAACCACATTTGTAACATTTCCGACTGTTTCCCCAACACTCTCCGGTATGGTACCTACCACAACTAGGACACTCCGGTTTACTCTTTGTATTGCCCACACTTTCCATCGAGGGAGCTCAGACTCTCGAACCCTGACGAGTATTGTCCAAGTCTCAATGCGAATACCCCATCGAGGCCGACATCCGAGGATTCACTTCCTTGGATCTTTTATTTGGGCTTGATACGACTTGCCCATCGATCTCTTTCTCGCATCTCGGGCTTCACTCACAGCCTCCTCTTATCTCGAACTCAACTCTTGGCCTTACTTGCCCTCTCAACTAATATCACGAATTCTTTCAACTCCAAAATGCCAACTAGGAGTTTGATATCCTCATTCGAGCCATCCCCGAACCTCTTGCACAAGATGGTCTCTATCGACACACATTCTTGAGCGTATTTGCTAAGCCTAACAAACTCACGCAGACTCACCATTGTCATCCTTCCTTGCTTCACTCAAGAAATTCTTTCCTTTTTCGGTCAGAAAACCTCTGGCTTATATACTTCTTCCGGAACACTTCCAGAAAGAAGTCCCACGTCACCCGTTCTTTTGGGACCACTAACATCAGCGTCTTCCACCAGTGGTACGCCGAATCTCTCAGCAACGATACGGTACACTTCAAACTCTCCTCAGGTGTACATGAAAGCTCATCGAACACCCTCACCGAGTTCTCCAACCAAACCTACGCCCTCTCTGGGTCATCATCTACCTTAGCTCTAAACTCCTCAGCCCCGTGTTTCCTAATCTTATCCACCGGGGGTTTCGATATCCTCACTACATCCATACCTTGAGGAGCCACAGGATTTAGCTGAGGTATAGGAGGAGGTGGAGGAGGTTGAGCGTTAGGGTTCGCTCGAACGTAGTCCGAGTACCAATCACTCATCATATGGAGAAAGGCTTCTCGTGCCTCTTCCCTTGACCCCTCGCCTCGGTCCACTTTGCACCAAGATTTCCTTCTTGCGCAGAGCCGGCGCATTACTAGCTGCTTCATCAGCAGTCAATGGATCGAAATCCATATTCTATATAAAACAAGATTTAAAATCATCAGAAACCACCACACTATCATCGTACACTTATGGCATGTATAGCTAGACTCTTACACCCGCTACGGTAGTCCTAAAACCGACTAAACCATAGCTCTGATACCAGTAACACCAGGAACTAGGCCCGAGGCATTACCGAACTCAAACCGCTTAATCGCCACTTAGGCTCAATGTCATTACTCAAAATAACCTTATTCTTGACTTACGAGGCCTCACTCATACACACGAGGGCTCTCGAGACAAATCTAGAACTTTTACGATCCTTAAAATTTTTCTCTTTTATACAGGTCTCACACGCCCGTGCAAGATTAGACACGCCCGTGCATGAGTACACACGCCCATGTCCCCAGACCGTGCCTAAAAACCCAAGCATTCTGCCAAATGCCCCACGGCCATGGCACGCCCGTGCTCCCCAACCGTGGTGAACACTGACTTCCCTCGCACGGCCTAGAGTCTAGACACACGCCCGTGTGGCTAGCCCATGGCTAACACTGATGAATCCCACACGCTCTAGGCACACGCCCGTGTGACTAGTCCGTGGTCTATTCTATTTTCAAATATTAACATGCAGAGGATGCACGGCCACAGCACACGCCCGTGGGCTGACCGTGTGTCACACGTGGTCTAGACACACGCCCGTGTGTCTACCCAAATGGTCAAGAACAAGACTAACTGTCAAGTTCTTTTCACCCTTCTAACATACACAACATATACTCATCTAACACCATCATAATCAACTCAAATTGAAGTACATTCTCACATAGAAAACTACATCTTTCTTTCATATAATGTAATAGCCAACAACCATGGCATTATACAAAATAAGCTATCCATCTATAGGCCAGCACATCTTAGCCATTTACAACAAAATTTACTAACTTATCTAGCCCCTATACATGCCATATACAAAACATTAAGTTTCATGTACCAAAGTGTGCTGATATGTGGGCTATCTTCCGATGATCCTCATATCTCGATTCAACACTTTTAATCTATAAGACAAGGGAAAAGAAAGAGAGTAAGCTTTGAGCTTAGTAAGTTTACACATAAACACATAAGCAACATAGTATAAGCTAAGCAACTATTAACATTATACCAACAAGTAATTCACAACTATGCTTACTCTTTCTATCCCTTACCATATTTCCAACACATCATGAGTCACATACTCACAACCATTGAAATGCACCCCGCATTCAATATCACATTTACGTAATATACAAACACACCAATCCACATAACTTATCCACACAGCTCATCCACACAGCTAGTTCACATAACTAATCCACACTACTCATCCACACAATTAATACACACAGTCAATATCTCGGTGGTTTCGCACTTAGCACACCACATTTGATTAATAAGGTGGTATCGCACTTAGCCTACCACAATGGTATTCGTAGTGATTCAGCACATAGCTCACTAGATGATATACCTCACGATAGCATCGCACATAGCTAGCTCATCGTCAATATGCATTAGGATGGTATCGCACTTAGCCTACCATCTAGCATTATCACAACACATGCACAAGTCTATTTACCCAATTATTCATCCATTCACATCTATATTACATTCATTCTACTCGAACCACATAGGTTCCCAATCATTCTCATTCGTTCTCATTCATGCTACACCCTAGCTAGCATTTACAAATTGTAAGTATGAAGGCATTGTTTATGCATAGACTTACCTCGATACTCAAAAGTATTGAAATGTGCAATTTAGTCCACCACCTTGCTTTTGCCTCGGTTTCGATCCGGGCTTCATCTTTCTTGATCTATAATGAATAAATCAGCTTATTCAATACACACATTGAGTAAATTGACCCACATCTCATACTTTAGCAAAATTACTATTTTGCCCCTAAACTTTCTCATATTTACACTTTAGTCCCAAGGGCTCGTAAAGTGATTTTTATTCAACTTTCTACTCTTTCATGCTTAGCCGAACCACTTACTCAACTAAAGCATTCATCAAATCTCACTAAATCACCCATGTATGACCAAACTTGAGATTTTCACAACTAAGTCCCTACATGTATTTTCATGCAAAACCACTTAGCAAAAGATGTTTCTACTACATCAAGCCTTCATATTCTTCCATAAAACATCAAAATACATGCATGTCATACATATGTACATTTTTGAACATCCATGATAGCTCACCAAATAGCTATAAATAGCTTACTCATGCTACTGGGACTTCAGAAATACGAAGAATATCAAAAATCGGGCTTAAGAGCACTTACTAGCAAGCTTGAAAAATTGAAAGAGCCCTAACAATGGCTTCTCTAATTTTCGACAGCTTGGGGGAGAAGATGAGTGAATTTCTATCATCTTTTCACCTATTTTAATCACTTAATTGATAAATGACCAAAATGCCCTTTTTGAAAACTTTCAATTTTTAGAATTTGGATAAATTGCTATTTAAGGACCTCTAATTAATAATCTAAAGCTATTTCACACATATAGCTTCTAGAAACACACATTTTGCAACTTTTGCAATTTAGTCCTTTTAGACAATTCAACCATAATTTCACAAAATTGCTTCATGAAACTTTCACACTAGCATGCATACATATTATAAGCCTCAAAAACTCATTCATGACCCTCGAATTTGTGGTCTCACACCACTATTCTGACTAGGCCCTAAACCGGGATGTTACATTTTAAATGGCAGAAAGTTTCAAATTGTAAGAAGGGTTTCTAATGAAAGCATGGTTTTCGAAAAACTCTTCAATGTGACACGTGAAATTTGGGCCTAACTTCTAGGCTGGGTTTGGGGTGTTACATTATGTATTGAGGGTTAAGTAGATACATCACGGTTGATTTTGTAAAAAATAGAGTGAAATAGGAAAGATCAGTGTAATATAGTGATTATAGGTTAGTTAATATGCGCAACAAAATAAAAATTCAAAAAAAATCAAAAAGAGTAGAAAAAGTACTTGAAAAGAAAAATAATTATGAGTGAGATATGTGAAAAATAAAAAAAAATGTGACAAAGTCATAAAAATAGAAAAACTCGTGAGCTAGCCATAGTTATTGTATTATGTTGTGACTTCCTATGTAGAGAAATAAAGAAGGTGAGAGAAGTAGAAATAAGGCAATGAGTGGGCAAGGGTTACTAAGGGGGAAGAATAGGGAACAATATGATGTCTCAAACTATTTTCATGCTTAAAACCATCTTGATGCTTCCTGTTCTTGAATTCCATACCTGTCCTAAGCCTCAAAATGTTACAAGCTGAAAAGCCCAATGTGACCTAGGTAAACTTATTCATGAATTGACATCATATTAAGTAATTGCATGAACAACTATTTGTATTCTGCTAGGATAATCAAATTACCTGTATGATTTATTTATGGATGCATATATTTCAAAACTTTAATGTCTGTATGCTTTGTAATATGCTGAACTTAGGTGGTTAATTATGGTTATAATGGCATGTATAGGTTATTTAACCAATAATGGCATGTAAATGTTTTAAATGAAACTAACCATTGGAATGGCTTATGTTTGACATATTTTGATATGTTTATAAGTAGATTTATCATGTTTAAAAAATGAATGTGATCATGCATATATGCATTTGACAAATAGGAAAGTATGAATGATAGATTAACTGTTCAAAACTCCGTTGGCATTTCTCGGACCATTCGAATTTCACATCTTTCTGTAGCAATCTAGTCATTGGTGTAGCAATCATCGAGAATCCTTTAACAAAACGCTGATAATAGCCAGCTAGTCCCAAAAAGCTTTTGACTTCGGATACGTTTCTTGGTGGTTTCCAATCAACAACTGCTGAAATTTTACTCGGATCAACTCGTATTCCTTTCGCGGAAACAATATGCCCAAAAATTCCAACCTCTCGGATCCAAAACTCACATTTATCAAATTTAGCAAACAATTCCTTATCTCTCAATGTTTGTAATACGATTCTCAAATGTTCAGCATGCTCAGACTCATTTCAGGAATAGATCAGAATGTCATCAATGAATACAATAACAAATCTATCTAAATACGATCTAAAGATTTGATTCATCAAATCCATAAAAACTGCAGGAGCATTAGTTAATCCGAAAGGCATAACAAGAAATTCATAATGCCCGCATTTTATTCGAATGCGATTTCAAAGACGCCTCGAATCTTTAACTATGAATCGATAATAGCGGATCTCAAATCAATCTTCAAAAATACTATTGCTCCTTTCAACTGATCAAACATATCATCAATTCTCGGCAATGGATATTTATTCTTAATTGTAACCTTGTTAAGCTGACGATAGTTAAAACACAGTCTCATCGATCCATCTTTCTTCTTTACGAACAACACTAGTGCACCCCAGGGTGAAAAACTAGGTCGTACAAAACCTCTATCTGTTAATTCTTGCAACTGAGCTTTCAATTCTTTTAATTCTGTCGGAGTCATTCTGTACGGAGCTATCGATATCGGTGATGTTCCGGTACTAATTCAATAGCAAATTCAACCTCTCTAATCAGTGGCAATCCCGGTAACTCTTCTGGAAACACATCAGGATACTCACAAACCACTGATACTGATTCAATCTTCAATTCAGACACTTTTGTATTAAGTACATACGCAAGATAATCATCACCACCTTTTCTCACATATCTCTGAGCTGACATTGACGATATCACAACAGGTAATCTACTCGACTCATCAGATTCAATTCAAAGGATTTCACTATTCTGACATTTCAATTCAATAGTCTTTCGTCTACAATTCACAACAGCATCATGTAGCGTCAACCAATCCATACCCAGAATTACATCGAATTCATCAAACGGTAATAGCAACAAATTTGCTGGAAAACAATAACCTCGCGTCATTAAAGGACAGCTCTTGTAAACTTTATCAACTAGGATATATGTGCCTAAGGGGTTTGATACTTTAATCACAAACTCTATAGACTCAACAGGTAAACTCTTACTAAACAATAAATTCTCACAAACATATGAATGAGTCGATCCAGGATCAATCAAAGCAATTACATTAGTGTCATAGAGAGAAAACGTACCGGTGATAACATCTGGTGATGACACATCTTCGTGAGTGCGAATAGCATAAGCTCTGGCAGGTGCTCTAGTTTCAGATCTCACAGCCAAATCTTTTATCGTACCTTTGCTACTAGTTACATTTCTCGTATTTCTAGGTGGCCTCCCTCTAGTAGCTGTGTTGCTCAGTCTTGCATTTTGAAATTTATCTTTCTTGGCTAACTCAGATCAATCTCGAATAATGTGATGGCTTTTTAATGAGGAGGCCTTATGAGGCAATTAGCCCATTATTAAAGTTAGTGGATGGTTAAATGTCATAAAAACCTTATTGTTAAATTGTCTTATATCATTAATAAAAGGGCAAATGGGTAAAATAATTATTAAGATATTATAATCAAAACAAAACAAATGAAATGGCCATTATCTCATCTTTCCTCCACCAAATGTTGAAGAGAAGAATAGCCATGGAAGCATTTTAGGTTTCGACACATTCATAGCTTGATCAAAGGTCCGTTTTTGTTCAGTTTTTAATAATTTCTACGTTTTTGTGATTGTTGCTTTGTGCTCTAGCTAGCCCATGCTTTAATTTTAGAAATTGATAGTGATTTTGAGATATGCCATTGATGAATGTTTGAGCTTTGTGATAGTTGATGAAAGAATATGAAAGATATGTGTTTAATGAACATGTTTTGTTCTTGATTTTTTGGTGAATTTAGCTATTTTGGGCTAAATTGAGAAAATGAATAATTGAGGGACTAAATTGTATAGTAAATGAAATATTTGGGCTTGTATGAGTATAGTAAAAATTCGGCTAGGCTTATGTGAAAAGAAACTATGTGAATTTGATGATTTTGTGAATTAGGGACTAAAGTGTCGAAATGTGAAAATGTGAGGGCTATTTAGTAAAATGCGTAAATATGTGTGTTTGGAATAAAATGAATAATTTGGTGATTGAATGGATTAAATTTGAATGTGTATAGACCAAGATAGGAGAGGTTCAGATCGAGATTGAGGCAAAGACAAAGTGCTCGATTAATCAACCGTTTCGGTATTTTGACGTCCGAGGTAAGTCTGAACATAATGCGTGTAATTAACTATGCTTAATGTTATGAAATGAATGGTATGATATATCAAATTGTAAATTCTATGTGAGAGCTCGAGTTATGTGGCATTAAATGTACGTTTTTGAAAATGTGACCGAGATCATTAGCACTGTGTGTGCAAAATAATATAAACTTTGGCTTTGTGGTTAACACTGTGTGTGTGATATTGATGTAAGTTCGGATATAATACTAGTCATTAAATTTATATCTATGTGATGGGAAATAAATAAATGTATAGAGTTGTATTAATACTGTATTACATATGAGAACGAGTATTGAGGCACTAAGTGTATGAAATTAGAAAAGATATAGAAATGAATAGCACTGTGTATGCAAAAAGATTGAAGCTTCGGCTTATCGCATTGGCACTGTGTGTGCGATACCGATATAAGTTCGACTTATCAAATTGGCACTGTGTGTGCGACACCGATATAAGTTTGGCTTACCAAATTGGCACTGTGTGTGCGATACCGTTATAAGTCTGATTTATCGAATTGGAACTAAGTGTGCGATGATAAATATGTTTCGATTACGAAATAGCTCTAAGTGTGCGAATAAATCAAAAGTATAGTAAAGATTGATCCAAAGGTAAAGTCGAGCAATTGAGTAGCTTGGTTGGTGAGTAACTATGTGTTGGCAAAAGTATGTATGATAACTATGTGTTGGTTAAAGCATGTGTGATAATTATATATTGGCTAAGGTATGTATGATAACTATGTGTTGATTAAGGTATGTATGATATCTATGTGTTGGCGGATTTGAAAGTAGATGGATAGAGTGCTATGTGAGCATTGGATATAGTTGAGTTGGTGTATCATTGATAAATTAATCAAAGTGATGGCTTATTTTTGTATATTGATTTGAATTGTTGAATTACATTTATTATATTACGAACTTACTAAGCTTTGGAAAGCTTACCGGGTGATTTGTTTTTCTGCTTTGCAGTGTCAGTAAAGCTAGCTCGGATCCGGGGATCGTCAATATATCAATCACACTATCGACAATCTATTTTGGTACTTCTGGAAAGATGTATATAGATTAAATATGGCATGTATAGGCTAGAAGTTATGGTATGATTTGTGATGTTTAATCGTTGCCACGTGAGTTGGCTTGGAAGTGTGATAATATTGAGTTTGTGAATGAGCTATGAATGTGGTATGTTTCATGACTTTATGGTTGATGAAAGAGGTGATTAGAAGATGAGTTTTGGTATGGATTATATGATGTTTGAGTTATAAATGTTTTGAGATGTATAATTGATACTTGGATGGACTCATTTGTGATGTCAATAGGTATAGAAGTAGATGATATTGTGGATGACTAATTGGTGTATGAAATGGTATGTTTGAATGCATTTAGAAGCATGATTTGGTGTTGCTTTGATGCTTGTAGGTTTGACCCTTGTGTGGGTGGCAAATTGGCCTTGCAAATGGCCTGTTTTGCCTACACGGTTATGGTACACGGGCGTGTCTAATGACCGTGGGGTAAAGTCTGTAGCTAGCTAGTTACACACGGCTATGGCACATGGGCGTGCTTAGTCGCTGTGTGAGAAAGTCAGTATATGGCCTAAGAGTACACGGCCTTAGCATACGGGGTGCTTGGTGGCCGTGGATGTGAGGTCAGATTCGACCACGGCCAAGGCACATGGGCTTGTTTGGTGGCCGTGGATGTGAGGTCAGATTCGACCACGGGGAGAACACACGGGAGTGTCCAACAGCCGTGGGAGGCACACGGCTTGCCTACACGGGCGTGTAACCCCTGAAATTTAGAAAAGTTTTAAATTTCTGTGAAATTTCGTATGTGTTTCGGTTTAGTCCTGACCCGGTTTATAAGCATGTTTTAGGTCTCGTTGACCGTATTAAGGGACATTATGTTTGAGATTGATGGATGAATGTATAAACTTCTGAAAATGTTTTCGATCTGTCCAGTAACGCCTTTAACCCTAATCCAGCATCGGATATAGGTTAGGGGTGTTACGTTTGGTTGGTATCAGAGCTATGGTTTAGTCGATTCTGGAACTAACGTAGCGTGTGTGAGTCTAGCTATACATGCCATATATATGAAATTGCGATAGTTTGATGAATTCTGACAGTTATAAATGTATTTTCGTATAGTAATGGATCCCGATCGAGTAGTTGCTGGCGACGTAGAGAGTAACGCGCCTGATCCCGCTCAAGGGACAGCACCGGCCACATCTAGGCCAAATAAAAGTAGTGAGGGAGGAGAGGCTAAGCAAGCCTTCTTCCGTATGATGAGTGAGTGGTTTTTGGAGTTCGTTCGGACAAATCCGACTGCTCCACAACCTCCACCCCCACAAGTACCTATTGTGCCACAAGTGATAGATCCGATTCGATTGAATAAACCTCCTCTGGATAAGATCTGGAAGTATGGGGCTGAAGAGTTTAGGGTCACAGCTGACGACGATGCTGAACAAGCTGAGTTTTGGCTCGAGAACACAATTCGGGTATTTGATGAGATGTCGTTAACCCCTGACGAATGTATCAAGTGTGCAGTTTCTTTGTTGAGAGGTACGACTTATAATTGGTGGAAAACGTTGACATCCGTAGTTCTGAGAGAGAGAATCACTTGGCATTTCTTTCAAGTTGAGTTTAGAAAGAAGTATATTAGTCAATGATTCATTGATCAAAAAACGTAAAGAGTTTCTAGAGCTGAAACAAGACTGTTTGTCAGTTACTGAGTATGAGCGAGAATTTGTGAGATTGAGCCAGTATGCACGAGAATGTGTTTCGACCGAAGCTACTATGTGCAAACGCTTCATAGAGGGATTGAATGAAGATATTAAATTGTTGGTTGGAATACTTGATTTAAATGAATTTGTTGTGTTAGTTGAAAGAGCATGCAAAGCTGAGGAGCTAAGTAAAGAAAAGAAGAAAGCTGATTCTGAAGCTCGAGATGAAAGAAAAAGATCGATGAGTAAGTTGTCTCAGCCTTCGACAAAGAAATTTAGAGATGCAAGCAACCGATCAAATACTTCATTTGAACATCCGTATAATGACCACGCAAGACTAAGTGTTGGTCCGAGAACTCAAGTTCAAATTGAATCAAATGTTGAAAGTGCTAAAAGCAACAAACCTGAGTGTAGACAGTGTGGAAGACGACATGTGGGAGAATGTTGGGGCAAATACAACAATAAAGTTTGCTATAAATATGGATCACGAGAACATTTCATTCGAGATTGCCCAAAGTTAGCTGAGGAAGAAAATGTTCAGAATGTGAGATCGAGTAATGTGATGGCTATGGGTAGACCACCCAAAAATGTCGGGAATGTGAGTGGAAGTCAAAAAGGGACTACGATACATTTTGTGAGGTCGAGGGCGAGAGCACTGCCCGAGCTTATGCTATACGTGCACGAGAGGAAGCATCATCTCCGCACGCCACATCTGGTACTTTTATTCTATTTGATCTTGATGTGATTGCGTTAATAGATCTGGGTTCAACTCATTTCTATGTGCGTATGAATTTAGTATCAAGTAAGACTCTACCTGTTGAGTCTACTGAATTGGTAATTAGAGTATCGAACCCTTAGATAAGTGTGTATTGATGGTTAAAGTGTGCAAGAATTGCTCCTTGATGTTTCGAGATATATGCTTTCCGGCTAATGTGATAATACTACCATTCGATAAATTTGATATAATTTTTAGTATGGATTGGCTTACTTTGAATAATGCCATTGTGAATTGTAAACGAAAGAGTATAGATTTGAGAAGTCAAAACGGTGAGATAGTTTGAATTGAATCTAATGATATGAAAGGGGTACCGGTTTGTTGTATATGCGGTGAAAGCTTTGAACTATGTGAGAAGGGGTTATAAGCTTATTTGACATATGTGATTGATATAAAGGTGTGATAAGAAAGTTGAATCATGTCGTGATTTATGAATTCTTAGCTATGACTTTTGATTAGCGAATGCTCCTGCAGTGTTTATGGATTTGATGAAGCGTATATTGCACCGTATTGAGATCATTTTGTTGTAGTGTTATTGATGACATTTCGATTCATTTATGTGATGAGACGCATCATGCCAAGCATTTGAGAATTGTGCTACAAACTCTGTGTGAGAAGCAGTTGTATGCTAAGTTTAGCAAATGTGAATTTTGGTTGCGTGAGGTTGGTTTTCTGGGGAATATTGTGCCATCTGCGGGAATACGAGTTGATCCAAGTAAACACTCTGTTATTTTAGAATAGAAGCCTCCGAGAAATGTGTTTGAAGTCCATAGTTCTCTGGGACTAACGGGATATTATAGATGGTTTGTGAAAGGCTTCTTGATGATTGCGACTCCATTGACAAAGTTGCTATAGAAAAATGTTAAATTTGAGTGGTCAGAAAAGTGCCAACAGAGTTTTGAACAGTTAAAAAGTGTTGTTGACAGAAGCACCAGTGTTAGTTTAATTTGAATCAGGTAAAGAGTTTATAATTTATAGTGATTCATCGTTAAATGGTTTGGGCTGTGTGCTGATGCAAGAAGGCAAAGTCATTGCTTATGCTACGAGGCAGTTAAAGCCACATGCAAAGAACTACCCGACGCACGACCTTGAATTAGCCGCGATCGTATTTGTGTTAAAGATTTGGCATCACTATCTTTTTGGTGAGAAATGCCATATTATACCGATCATAAGAGTTTAAATTACTTGATGACTCAGAAAGAATTGAATTTGCGATAAAGAAGATGGTTGGAATTGTTGGAAGACTACGAACTTGTGATAGATTACCACCCGGGTAAAGCTAATGTTGTAGCTGATGCCTTGAGTTGAAAATCATTATGTGTTTTGCGAACTATGAGTATTCAGATAAATCTGTGTGATGATAGTATGAGTTTGGTCGAGTTGAAAGTAAAGCCGATGTTTGTACGTCAGAATTGTGATCCTCAGAAAAGTGATGTTGAAATGATGGCTAAATGAACTCAGTGTGAATTGAATATTGATTTAGAATTTTGAGTTGATAGTGATGATTGTTTGAGAATTAGAGATCGGATTTGTATTCCGAAGAAGTCAGAGTTGGTGGCATGGTATAAAACGGGACATCTATGACTTTGTGTCGAAATGTTTAATTTGTCAGTAAGTTAAAGCTGAACATCAGGTTCCGTGAGGATTGTTACAACCGATTATGATTCCTGAGTGGAAATGGAAAAGGATTACAATGGACTTTGTGTCAGGATTACCTTTATCTCCGAGAAAGAAAGATGTGATATGAGGCTCTTTAAGGTCGAAAATTGTTGAACTCCATTGTATTGAATCGAAATTTGCATGAAAATGAAATTTACGGGATTAATTTGATAAAAGAGACTGAATAGAAAGTGAAAGTGTTGTGACACAAACACTGAGTAGAAGAGGCTACGTGGGAGCCTAAGAATATTATGAGAGAGCATTATCCACACCTATTCACTGGTAAGATTTTCGGGGACAAAAATCCCTAAGGGGGGAGTTGTAACAGTTTGATTTAGACCCTAGTCAGAACAGTGGTTTCGGGACCACAAATCCGAGGTCGGAAAAATATTTGAGAATTATTTTTGATGATTATAATATGTTATTTAGCTTGTGTGAAAGTTCTGTGTGAAAATTTTATCGATTGTGTGTCGAATTATGAAAAAGGACTTAATCGCGTAAAGTGTAAAAGCTGTGTGCTGATTTATGAAGTGCCTGTATGTTATGGCTTTTTAATGAGGAGGCCTTATGAGGCAATTAGCCCATTATTAAAGTTAGTGGATGGTTAAATGTCATAAAAACCTTATTGTTAAATTGTCTTATATGATTAATAAAAGGGCAAATGGGTAAAATAATTATTAAGATATTATAATCAAAACAAAACAAATGAAATGGCCATTCTCTCATCTTTCCTCCACCGAATGTTGAAGAGAAGAATATCCATGGAAGCATTTTAGGTTTCGGCACATTCATAGCTTGATCAAAGGTCCGTTTTTGTTCGGTTTTTAATAATTTCTACGTTTTTTGTGATTGTTGCTTTGTGCTCTAGCTAGCCCATGCTTTAATTTTAGAAATTGATAGTGATTTTGATATATGCCATTGATGAATGTTTGAGCTTTGTGATAGTTGATGAAAGAATATGAAAGATATGTGTTTAATGAACATGTTTTGTTCTTGATTTTTTGGTGAATTTAGCTATTTTGGGCTAAATTGAGAAAATGAATAATTGAGGGACTAAATTGTATAGTAAATGAAATATTTGGGCTTGTATGAGTATAGTAAAAATTCGGCTACGCTTATGTGAAAAGAAACTATGTGAATTTGATGATTTTGTGAATTAGGGACTAAAGTGTCGAAATGTGAAAATGTGAGGGCTATTTAGTAAAATGCGTAAATATGTGTGTTTGGAATAAAATGAATAATTTGGTGATTTAATGGATTAAATTTGAATGTGTATAGACCAAGATAGGAGAGGTTTGGATCGAGATTGAGGCAAAGACAAAGTGCTCGATTAATCGACCGTTTCGGTATTTTGACGTCCGAGGTAAGTCCGGACATAATGCGTGTAATTAACTATGCTTAATGTTATGAAATGAATGGTATGATATATCAAATTGTAAATGCTATGTGAGAGCTCGAGTTATGTGGCACTAAATGTACGTATTCGGAAATGTGACCAAGATGATTAGCACTGTGTGTGCGAAATAATATAAACTTCGGCTTTGTGGTTAGCACTGTGTGTGCGATATTGATGTAAGTTCGGATATAATACTAGTCATTAAATTCATATCTATGTGATGAGAAATGAATAAATGTATAGAGTTGTGTTAATACTGTATTACATATGAGAACAAGTATTGAGGCACTAAGTGTGCGAAATTAGAAAAGATATAGAAATGAATAGCACTGTGTGTGCGAAAAGATTGAAGCTTCGTCTTATCGAATTGGCACTGTGTGTGCGATACCGATATAAGTTCGGCTTATCAAATTGGCACTGTGTGTGCGACACCGATATAAGTTCAACTTACCGAATTGGCACTGTGTGTGCTATACCGTTATAAGTCCGGTTTATCAAATTGGAACTAAGTGTGCGATGATAAATATGTTTCGATTACAAAATAGCACTAAGTGTGCAAATAAATCAAAAGTATAGTAAAGATTGATCCAAAGGTAAAGTCGAGCAATTGAGTAGCTTGGTTGGTGAGTAACTATGTGTTGGCAAAGGTATGTATGATAACTATGTGTTGGTTAAAGCATGTGTGATAATTATATATTGGCTAAGGTATGTATGATAACTATGTGTTGATTAAGGTATGTATGATATCTATGTGTTGGCGGATTTGAAAGTAGATGGATAGAGTGCTATGTGAGCATTGGATATAGTTGAGTCGGTGTATCATTGATAAATTAATCTAAGTGATGGCTGATAAACCAAAATAGTAACATATTTTAATCCCACATTTAGCATACTTTTGGATGATTTATCCCTTGATTTATGTAAAAAGGTGCTCTTAATCCTTTCTTTTCATGTCTTATACTCAGGAAAGCACCCAAGAATAAAAAGAACGAGAAACGGGCTCAAAATGGACCAAAATGGGCCAAATAAGAAATCGACACGGCCTGGACTAAAGCCCACACGGTCGTGCCTCCTCAATATAATAGAACACGGCCTGAAGTCGATCTACACGGCCGTGCCTCACTAACGGAGTCCAACATGGCCTGGCCACGATTCACACGGGCGTGTGCCATGGCCGTGCCCTTGCCGTGGAGGAGAGTAATTTCACTCGGAAAAGGATACTTAGGGGCAAAGAAACCTATTTCAAAAGCCTATATAAAGACCCTAAGTATAACCTAAAAGGAGGCGGTTAGCTAGGCCAATGAGCCGAGCCGAAAAGGTCAGATTTGTGGGAAACTCTCAAGGGATAGCCAGTTGATCCATCTCCAGAAGCTGGAATTCTACTCAAGACGGAGGATCTCTCCTTCAATTCCTTCAGGGAGTTTTAGGGATTTCTTATGTTTTGTTTTATCTTTTCTTCTGAGATGTTTTTCTTTATTATTATGAACTAAACCCTTCAGATACCTGAAGGGGGATGAAACCTAGATGAATCTTGTTATTGTTTTCTGAACTATATGATAAATACTTGATTTGTTCTTGATTATGTGTACTTGATTCTTGTGTTGATATTTCGCGGATATTAATTCAAGTTGAATGTGCTTAGGTGGTGGAGAAAAAGTCCCTACTTAAGAGTAGATCTAGCATAATTAAGCGGATTTGATCGCGCGTCTAGAGATAGGGTGACGAGATTTTGCCGGATTAGGGTGAAACCTAATATGGGAGTCCATAGATCGATTTACTGCTATTCTAGGGGTTTTAATTAGAAAGAGATTTCAATTAATCAACCTAGGGTTAGACGTTATTTGCCTCAAGAGAGGGTTTAATATAAATTAGGGAGTCCTACGGATCAAGTCAAGTGAATAAATCATCTGGTTCAGTGTTAGATAACAAGTGAAGTCTAGGTGGATTCTTCCTAAGGGTATCGTCTTAAATCAACTGAGTTTTTCCCAAGTATTTCCCCAATTCATTCTTTTTGTCTTTGCGTCTTTAGCTTAGTAATTAGTTAATTTAGATTAATAAACAACTTCACTTATTCTAGGCTAAATAATAGAAAGAAAGTTAGTATTAGTACTTTTAGTTCCTTTGGGTTCGACAATCCGGTCTTGCCTAAGCTATACTACTGTTCGATAGGTGCACTTGCCTCAATCGTTGTTATAGTTAGTTCCAGGATCGATCATTATAAATTTAAAACTCTGAAATACAATGATCAAGTTTTTGGCGCCGTTGCCGGGGAACTAAAATATTAAGAAAGCTCTATTTTTATTACTTTAGCCATTATTTTTTTTATTTCCTGCAATTTACTTTTATTTTTAGTTTTAATTTTAACTTTGCTAAATTTTCTTTCTTTCTTTTCCTATCAGGTATCTCTAGTTTATGACTAGAAGGAACCCGAGAGGACCACTAGTATACGACAGTGATATTGACGCTGCAGAGAAATTAGGCGAGCCCTAAATTACACAGAAGAAGGACGAGAAGGAAAATCCAATCCTACTGAAGGGATGGACGAGAATAATCCACCACCACAAGATGTGGCAGAAAATAATGCTCCGCGTACTATGTATGATTATGCTAAACCTCATTTAACAGGAGCAGAATCAAGTATTGTTAGGCCTGCTATAGCCGCTAATAATTTTGAATTAAAACCTAACACTATACAAATGATTCAACAATTTGTTCAATTTGATGGTTTACAGGATGAAAACCCAAATACTCATATAGCTAATTTACTAGAGCTCTGTGATACCTTCAAAATAAATGGTGTTTCTGATGATGCCATACGTCTTCGGTTATTTCCCTTTTCATTAAGAAATAAAGCCAAACAGTGGTTAAACTCGTTACCACGAGGATCAATCACTACATGGGATCAAATGACCGAAAAAATTTTATTAAAATATTTCCCACCGGCCAAAACGGCCAAATTACGGAATGATATCTCTTCTTTTGTGCAGATGGATTTAGAGACATTATATGACGCATGGGAGAGATATAAGGATCTCTTGAGAAGGTGTCCGCACCATGGTTTACCCTTGTGGCTCCAAGTCCAAACTTTCTATAACGGTGTAAACCCCTCAACGAGGCAACTAATTGATTCAGCCGCTGGTGGAACCCTGAACAATAGAACTCCTGAAGAAGCTTACGAGTTTATTGAAGAGATGTCACTGAATAACTATCAGTGGCAGGTTACAAAGACCAAACCAACAAAATCAGTCGGAGTTTTCAACATAGATGCAGTAACCATGCTATCAACACAAGTAGAGATGATGAATAAAAAGCTTGATAGTTTGTGTTCTTCGCAGGTACATCCAGTAATGCAGTGCGATGTAAGTGGAACCGTGGCGAATCCTGAGTACCCACCCTACCAATCGGGCACAGAGAGTGAACAGATGAACTATATAGGTAACAATTTCAGATCTAATAATAACCCATATAGTAATAATTATAACCCCGGTTGGAGGAACCACCCAAATTTTTCGTGGGGAGGTCAAGGAAATCAAGGAAATCAAAGACAACAACCTCCTCAAAATTTCCAAAATCAGCCCTATCCACAGGAGAAGAAGCCGAACCTTGAAGAGATGCTGACAAGATTCATGGCATCCACAGAAAACCGTCTCCAAGACACTGAAACCACCCTTAAGACCCAACAAGCATCGATCAAAGGGATCGAGAGCCAAGTTAAAGAAGTCACTAAGTCAGTTGAGGAAGTTTCTAAGTCAGTTGGACAACTTGCGAAGCTGATGTCTGAACGATCGCAAGGGCGTCTACCAAGCAACACTGAGATTAATCCAAAGGAGCAAATCCAAGCCATAACAGCTCAAGAAAGTGAAGGGTTAGACGAGCTCATTTCAAGGCAAGAGAATGTGGTCAAAGAAGGTAAGGTCGAGGAAACACAAGACAAGCCAAAACCAGTAATCAAAGAATACCAACCTCGCATTCCTTATCCCGAAGTGATGAAGAGAGACGATACAGAAGAACAGTTTGGTAAGTTTCTTAAACTTCTAAAGAAATTACATATTAACTTACCGCTACTTGAAGCTCTTTCACAGATGCCAGATTCGAGGAAATTTTTAAAACATCTCTTGACGAACAAATGCAAGTTAGATGAGGATCCACATGTGGAATTAAACGCAGTATGCCCAGCAATGTTACAGAATAGACTACCACAAAAGCTAAAAGATCCAGGGAGTTTTACAATTCCATGTTTAATTGGTAGACTAACTGTTGATAATGCGTTAGCTTATTTAGGGGCAGGCATAAATGTCATGCCTTATAAATTGTTTAAACAATTAGGTCCAGGGAAACCCAAACAAACTAGGATGAGCATTCAATTAGCTGATAAAACTGTTAGAATTCCTAGGGGTATTATCGAAGATGTTCTTTTAAAAAATGACAAATTTGTTTTCCAAATAGATTTTGTTGTCTTAGACATGGATGAGGATAATTCGATTCCCTTAATTTTAGGAAGACCCTTTTTAGCAACTGCCAGGACTAAAATTGATGCTGATGCAGGAGAACTCATACTTCGTGTAGGTAATGAGACGGTCACCCTCAAGGCTCTCGACTCGGCCAGAACATTGATTAATCAAGGTGAGAACGTAAATTCTACTGATAACCATTCGGTTAACCCTTATTTTCAGGAAGCACCACAAAAGAATACAACTGAACCCTATCCTAAACCCCATGCCAACAAGGAAGTAGTTCATGAAGATTGAAGGATTCAGATCGATGATCTAGACGAGTGGAAGACACATTTCAAGGAAAAATTAGGGATACACGATGAAGAACCGGAACCACACAAGGTACAACCGAAAGAGCCCCCAGAAGAGCTCATAGGAACAACAAACCACTTCAAAATAGGAGACCAGGTACTGTTAGATAAGGTAGATCCTTGAATATCTTTTCCGTACCCTAACACAAACAAAGAAATACCTTTTAGGGTAACCAGTGTTTTCCCATACGGAACAGTCGAGGTAAGTAATCCTATTTTTGGTACTTTTACTCTAAACACATCTCGACTTAAATTTTTTCACAATGATACAACTGATAGCATGAGGAAGGACTGTCAACTCCTCAAACCACCCTGATGATGCAAACGAGAGGAAAGTCTAGCTTAAGACTATAAACGAGCGCTTCTCGGGAGGCAACCCGAGCACTAACCCCATTAACTTTTACATTTTTTATTTATTTTATTCTTTCTTTATAGTACCTAACCTTAAACTAACCAAAAGTACAGAATTCTCGGCCACACGACCTTGCACACGACCGTGGCTGCGGCCGTGTGGATGCCCCGAATCAAACTACTGACATGGCAGAGGTGGTACGAGTCAGAGAGAATCAAATCTTCAAGTCACGGACTCCAACCACCGCCCCACGGGCACCGACGAAACTCCACGGCCGTGCGATGCGGCCGTGGACAACACTGACTTCTCACCAATGGGCATGGCAATTAGTAAAACGGGCGTGGGTGAACCAACACGCCTATACACATGGCCGTGCGAGGCGGGCGTGTGAATCGACACGCCTAAGGCACACGGGAGTGGGGTTGTACCATGTTTGAAAATCTATTTAACCCCCCTCCCTTCCCTCTTCTCCTATTAACTTTCAACCTTCAACTTTTCATTTTTTTCCTACTCCTTTTCTCTATACCCTTGAGCTACACCAAAACAATGCCAAAGAAGCGGAAGAAGCCAAGCAAAGTCTCCTCAAGGGAGACTGATTTATATAAAGTTCATGCCGGCCGCTTCAATCACTCGCAAAGCCAAGGATCTTTGAGACCAATTATCTGTTCTTTTATTTTTATCTTCTCCTTTATTTTCCTTCCCTTTGACTATCTTATGCTTAATTTAGTTTATTTTAATTTAGTTTCTTAGTGTCAGGTTCTTCAGGCTGCTTGGGAATCACACCACGACCACCACCATATCCACAGCCTTAGAAATCACAACCAACAATAAGGACATTACGGTCCATTTATCTTTTCTTTTAACTTTATTTTATTTTTTTTATTTTTCTTCACTTTAGCTTGCTTTTCTTTAAGTATTTAATTAGTATAGTTTTAATTATTATTAGTATATCCTGGCTAATTCTCCATGAGCTACCCAATTTCTTCATCTAGCGCAGGATCGTCATCCAGAACGACCCCTCCAACATATCGTTCATCCAACTCAAGGATTTCATCCATAATTCAGAGAGTTTCACTTATCCTCATATCTTCTGATCTGAACATTATATTTATATTATCTATCTTTGTACATTGAGGGCAATGTACATCTTAAGTGTGGAGGGTGAATCTTAGACGTGCCTAACTTTTTGCATTATTCTCAAATCCCTGAATTTAGTCTTGTTTTTAAGTAATTTCCTCATATTACTAATTAAGAAGAAATTTCTGATGATTTATGATTTTTATTGATATGTTTTAGATTAAGTCATTGATAATTGTGCATTGATAATTAAATTTTAAGATACTAAAGAATCAAGCATGATAAGTCCATTTTTTTCAATTAAAATTTGCTAGGTTGTTGAACTGAATTTAAATATTACTTTGAAGTTTGAAATTTACGAGGTTGGTGTCAAAAATACCCATAATTTTTGTGAGTTTTTGAGCCTTATAGAGCATATATTCTTTTTCATACTCACTTTATTGATTATGAGTATGTCAACATTGATTTGTTATTCTAGAACTTGCCTCGTTTATACATATCGAGACCACACCTATGATTTGATATACAGAGATGATTAAGGCACCTAGGTTTTAACCCACTAACTCCATTAAAAGCCTACCTTCACAATTAACCCCTAGTGAACCCCTTTTAATCCTAACAACCCTTTTTATTGACATAACCACTAATATTAACCCAAAACCCTTTGTATTTGTTATCACCATTCTTTTTCAACTTCCCTTATATTGAGATTTGATTTGAGTAAGCTACCTAATTATTTCATCTTAGTATATGAATAGATGTATTATATATAAAAAAAATAAAAAAAATCATTCAGTATTAGTACGATGAAAGGCGAGCTTGTACAGTTAAAGTCTATTTATTGAAGAAGAAGCTCGTATTATTAGTTTAAAGTTTCAATCCATTATGTAATTATTAAGTTTATTGTTTCTAGTTAGGTAATTTATCAATTCAATCTCGATTCTAACCTTCTAATTCAGCCTCTATCCACACCTTAACCCTAGCCCCGTTACAACCCTGACAAAAACCTTTTGATTTGTGCATCATCTCATATTATAGTGGTGGAGATTTGATTTTCAGGCAAGCCTATGGGATTAACTTTTCATGTTCGACTTTTGAGAGCTTTTTCCTGAACCTTAAACACTTTGAGTGATTTGAGTGAATCTCTAGTGAGGATGTCAATCTTTGTCGGTTTTAAATTAAAGGTAATTATTTAGATAAGGGGAGACGCCTATATTTTCGAGCTACAAATCTATGACTTAGATTGTTTGAATCCTTAGGACTCTTTGAATTGAATTATCCATGTATAAATTATCTATGAATTATGATGAAACATTGTTGATAGGAATTATGAATTATAGAAAGTTCGTTTTAATTGTAAGTTGAGAATTTTGCTTGAGGACAAGCAAAAGCTTAAGTGTGGGGGTATTTGATAAACCGAAATAGTAACATATTTTAATCCCACATTTAGCATACTTTTGGATGATTTATCCCTTGATTTATGTAAAAAGGTGCTCTTAATCCTTTCTTTTCATGTCTTATACTCAGGAAAGAACTCAAGAATAAAAAGAACGAGAAACGGGCTCAAAACAGACCAAAATGAGCCAAAGAAGAAATCGACACGGCCTGGACTAAAGCCCACACGGCCGTGCCTCCTCAATATACTAGAACACGGCCTGAAGTCGATCTACACGGCTGTGCCTCACTAACAGATTCAAACACGGCCTGGCCACGATTCACACGGGCGTGTGCCATGGCTGTGCCCCTACCGTGGAGGAGAGTAATTTCACTTGGAAAAGGATACTTAGGGGCAAAGAAACCTATTTCAAAAGCCTATATAAAGACCCTAAGTATAACCTAAAAGGATGCGGTTAGCTAGGCTAAGGAGCCGAGCCGAAAAGGTCAGATTTGTGGGAAACTCTCAAAGGATAGCCAGTTGATCCATCTCCAGAAGCCGGAATTCTACTCAAGACGGAGGATCTCTCCTTCAATTCCTTCAGGGAGTTTTAGGGATTTCTTATGTTTTGTTTTATCTTTTCTTGTGAGATGTTTTTCTTTATTATTATGAGCTAAACCCTTCAGATACCTGAAGAGTGATGAAACCTAGATGAATCTTGTTATTGTTTTCTGAACTATATGATAAATACTTGATTTGTTCTTGATTATGTGTACTTGATTCTTGTGTTGATATTTCACGGATATTAATTCAAGTTGAATGTGCTTAGGTGGTGGAGCAAAAGTCCCTGCTTAAGAGTAGATCTAGCATAATTAAGCAGAGTTGATCGCGCGCCTAGAGATAGGGTGACGAGATTTTGCCGGATTAGGGTGAAACCTAATATGGGAGTCCATAGATTGGTTTACTGCTATTCTAGGGGTTTTAATTAGAAAGAGATTTCAATTAATCAACCTAGGGTTAGACGTTATTCGCCTTGAGAGAGGGTTTAATATAAATTAGGGAGTCCTACGGATCAAGTCAAGTGAATAAATCGTCTGGTTCAGTGTTAGATAACAAGTGAAGTCTAGGTGGATTCTTCCTAAGGGTATCGTCTTAAATCAACTGAGTTTTTCCCAAGTATTTCCCCAATTCATTCTTTTTGTCTTTGCGTCTTTAGCTTAGTTATTAGTTAATTTAGATTAATAAACAACTTCACTTATTTTAGGCTAAATAATAGAAAGAAAGTTAGTATTAGTACTTTTAGTTCCTTTGGGTTCGACAATCCGGTCTTGCCTAAGCTATACTACTGTTCGATAGGTGCACTTGCCTCAATCGTTGATATAGTTAGTTCAGGATAGATCATTATAAATTTAAAACTCTGAAATACAATGATCAATGGCTTATTTTTGTATATTGATTTGAATTATTGAATTACATGTATTATATTACGGACTTACTAAGCTTTGGAAAGCTTACCGGGTGATTTGTTTTTCTGCTTTGCAGTGTCAGTAAAGCTAGCTCGGATCCGGGGATTGTCAGTATATCAATCACACTATCGGTAATCTATTTTGGTACTTCTGGAAAGATGTATATAGATTAAATATGGCATGTATAGGCTAGAAGTTATGGTATGATTTGTGATGTTTAATCCTTGCCATGTGAGTTGGCTTGGAAGTGTGATAATATTGAGTTTGTGAATGAGCTATGAATGTGGTATGTTTCATGACTTTATGGTTGATGAAAGAGGTTATTAGAAGATGAGTTTTGGTATGGATTATATGATGTTTGAGTTATAAATGTTTTGGGATGTATAATTGATACTTGGATGGACTCATTTGTGATGTCAATAGGTATAGAAGTAGATGATATTGTGGATGACTAATTGGTGTATGAAATGGTATTTTTGAATGCATTTAGAAGCATGATTTTGTGTTGCTTTGATGCTTGTAGGTTTGACCCTTGTGTGGGTGGCAAATTGGCCTTGCAAATGGCCTGTTTTGCCTACACGGTTATGGCACACGGGGGTGTCTAATAACCGTGGGGTAAAGTCAGTAGCTAGCTAGTTACACACGGCTATGGCTGTAACACCCCAAACCCGGACAGGACACCACGTCCGAATCTGGTATGTTACGGGGGAAAACGTTTTGAGAGATAAGATTTTTCGTTTTAAAGCGGGGTGAAAACATAGTGAACTTGAAGAAAATTGGGGTAGGCCTGTTTGATTAGATTTTGAAAACTTATCCAAAGTATATAGTTAAAAACGAGTTGATTTCATTTAGCATTTCCAATAGTTTCTTAGTGCTATTTTGAAACATTTTTGACTTAGTAGAATATCGAGTTTGGTTTGAAAATCACTTGAGTTTACTTTATAGCAAAACATAGTGAGATACCCGATGGTATAGTTTGAAACACATTGCGTTATAGTTTTGAAAACATTATCTTACCAAATTTTTAGTAAAATTTCATACCAAGTTATTTGTTAAGCAGGTTGAGAATCTAATTAAAACATAACCATCATAAAACATAATTTAAAGGCCTTTTACAAATCCAAATTAAATCTCAAATAAAAATAAATAAGCTAAAGTACCCAAAGTGAATAGTCTGAGCAAAACTTTTATTAAAGCATGGCGTGTGCACCCCGAGTCCACCCGGCTCCATGTCCGCTTCACGGGTCACCTGAAATGTCAAAGGAGAGGGTGAGTCGAATGACTCGAGTGCATAAATCCCGCTCCCGATGAAACAACATGCTAACACACATCATACATAGCAACATAATTAATGCAACCCGATCCTAACCATCCGTAGACGCTTTTCTACCGTGTGTGGTACCAAACCTTTGGTGGTGCCAAACCACTGGTGACATATAGTCACAATGTGTTACCAAAACTTTGGTGTCCCAAAGACACAATATCCATCAATGTGGTGCCAAACCACCTGGTGTCCCAAAGACACGTTTGTGCTACCAAAGCACCGGTGACCGAAGTCACAAATCCAATGATGGGGCCAACCCATCGTGTGATACCCAATCACTAGCAGACGATCCCATATCTCATGTGGGGCCAACCCACGGTGGTGTTAACCACGGGGACGAGTCGCAATGAGGTGCCCAACCTCACGGTGTCCCAAAGACACAAATGTGGTACCAAACCACCGGTGACCGTAGTCACAATAATCGAGTGATGGGGCCAACCCATCGTGTGATACCCAATCACTAGCGCACGATCCCATATCTCATGTGGGGCCAACCCACGGTGGTGTCAAACCACAGTGGACGAGTCGCAATGAGGTGCCAAACCTCGAGGTGCCAAACCTCCGTGACCCAAAGTCACAAAGTGTGTTACCAAAACACCGGTGCTCGTCAAGACAAAATATCACCGCTCCCTCCACTCATATCACCCATCAACATACCATACTCATGTAATCATGCATATCATACAAATCATGCATATCATGCTAATATGCCTAACCTCATATCCCATGTCACATATATCCATAGCCATGGTATCATATAGATCATCAGTAAACTCATAACAATAATAATACTGACTTACCCGAGTCCAAGATCATACCCATTAGGGTATCATATCAATCATCACTGTTTCATTAATTATCACACAGGTTATCAATCATATTACTAAACGGAAGTGTGTTAGTTTACACACCTGGTAATACGAGTCTAGAAATCCTGACAAAAGCGATCTAAGTCCCTTGATTAACTTGCTCCTTGCTATTGGTTTGATTTCTTATCAACCCGAACCACAGTAGTTCTCTTTCCAACAATCGGCCAACCCCACAACCACTACTTGCCAATCGATCGAGTTCTTGTGAGAAGGCTTTGTTGACTGCTTGAATCCCGAATGCCCAACACCCAAAATTCGGCCAAAAGGGGACTTCTAGGAGAGAAAATGGATTCGGCTAACACCTGAGAAGGATTCGGCCACAGTGTTTTAACACACACCCCCAAATTTGGTTTCGAGAGAAAGGATATAAGGAAAATGTTGATGAAAGTCTAGGTTCGGCACAAAAGAAATAAGAAGAACAATTGGAGAAATCGGCTAAGGGTTTTTGGAAAGAAGAAACAAAAGATGGATAGAGGGTAGAAACTTTCGGTTTCGAACAAGAAAAGAAAAGATGAAGGTGCTTGAGAAGGTGAGTGTTTCGGCTACAAGAGGTTAAGAGAAGAAAAGAGAGGAAGGTGGGATGCTAGATTCGGCTTAGCTCAAATGAAGAAGAAGAAGAATGTAGGGGAAATGGTTCGGCTAATAAAAATAAAAAGAAGAGATGCAACCCGAAGATGTGCCTTCAAAATGACATTCGGCCACCCAATTCAAAAGGCAAACTAATTTCGGCAAGATGAGAGCTTGACTTTCTGTTTCAAAAGGAAGAAAAACAAAAGAACCACTCTTGAAAATTCGGCTAAAACTGACAAAATGAGAGCTTTCTTTGTTTACCAAAGCTTGACCAAAAATGTACCAAAATGCAAGAGTACATTCGGCCTCCCCCCTAACCCACACTATGCCGTCCACTCCCCCAACACACACCCCAACAAATTCGGCCAAATCCCCCCATGCACTCACATCCTCACGTTCCAACAACAAGACCAAGTCTTTCTCCTAAAGTTCCTCTCCACCACACGTTTGAATGTGAAGACTTGGTCCAAGGTAGAATTCAACTTGCCTTCTACCTCTTCCCCCATGCCGTCCAAAATTAAAGCCAAAATGGGGACTCTGCAGCTCGAACACTAGACCTCCACTCCATGTAGATGACGCTACACCAAGCTCCCCATGTAACGCATGCTTTGCCACTAAGCTAGCTCCTCTTTTTGTGCAACAAAACAACAATTAAAATTCTTAACCCCAGCTCCAACAGATCCCCTCCTATAAAGCCTAAAAACTAAAATTCTCCCATTCACTCCGGCATACTCCTAGCCTACAATTAAGCCCCGATACAACACAAACAACAACACAGCACACCAAACACATGCAATATCATGCAACAACAAAATAGCCCCTAACCCGGGATATTACAGTTCTACCCCCCTTAAAAATAATTTCGACCTCGAAATTACCTGATCAGAAGAGTTGCGGGTATTGTTGTCTTATCATATCCTCGGGTTCCCACGTAGCTTCTTCTACGCCATGATTCCGCCAAAGTACCTTAACCAAAGGCACAGACTTCTTCCGCAGAACCTTCACATCTCGATCAAGAATCTGCACAGGTTCCTCTTCCATAGTCAATCTGGATTTACCTCGATCTCTTCCATCGCTACCCCATACGCGACGGATCTCGAACGATACCTCGAAGCATCGAAGCGTGGAATACGTCGTGAATCGACTAAGCTCTGCTGGCAACTCAAGCCGTCACGCCATCGGGTCCAACTCGCCTCGTAACCTTATACGCCCAATGAACCTCGGACTTAGCTTGCCTTTCTTCCCGAATCTCAACACCTTTTTCCAAGGTGAGACCTTCAGGAAAACTCGATCCCCCACAGCGAACTCTATATCTCTTCGCTTAAGATCGGCATAAGACTTCTGCCGGTCCGAAGCTTCCTTCAATCGAGCCTGTATCACTTTAACCTTGTCCTCAGTCTCAGCTACTAACTCGGGTCCCAACAACTGACGTTCACCCAACTCCGTCCAACACGTAGGTGAGCGACACTTCCTACCATACAACGCCTCATACGGTGCCATCTTGATGCTCGCTTGATAAATCGTTGTTGTAGGCAAACTCGACTAATGGCAAAACTCCTCCCAACTACCCCGAAATCCAGGACACAACCTCTCAAAGATATCCTCTAAGATCCGAATAACCCTACGATTGACCGTCGATGTGGGTGAAAAAAGTCTTTGAAATCCAAACGAGTGCCCGAGCTTGATGCAATGCTTTCCGTAACCTTGACGTAAACCTAGGATCCCTATCCGAGATTATCAAACCGCACACCGTGCAACCTCACTATCTCTCGAAACATACGGGCCGCTTAGCTTCAAGCGAATAATCAACCCTCACCGGAATGAAGTGAGTGATTTAGTCGATCGATCCACCACTACCCAAATCGAATCTTTCTTGCTTGGCGAAGCGGTAACCCACCGACAAAATCCATGGTTATCCTTTCCCACTTCCATCGAGGAATCTTCACAGTGAAGCAAACCCGACGGCAATCGATGCTCACTTGACACGTTGACAAGTCGACACTTCCCAACAAACTCTGTCACCTCTTTCTTCAAGCCGAGCCACCAAAAGCGCTCTCTAAGATCCCTATACATCTTGCTACCTCCGGGATGCATAGCATAAGGACTGCTATGTGCGTCTGAAGAATCTTTTGCCTTAGCTCGACATCTTTAGGCATACAAGCTTTACCTTTGAAAACACAGAACCCCATCACTGGACAAGTCAGAACCCTCCAAACCACCATCCCGCGCACTTGCAACCTTCGCGCACTCAAAACCTCATCCAATAAGCTGTTTCTCTCGATCCGCTCAACCTGTAGGCTTAACTTGCAACTCGCGAGAATACTCCCATCGCCATACAAACTCAAGTGGGCAAACAAAGCTCTTAAGTCCGAAACAACCTTGCGGCTTAACGCTACGCACCACCACGTTAGCCTTGCCCGGATGATACTCAATCGAGCAGTCATAATCTTTCAAAGCAACTCAACCCATCTCATACGCCTCAAATTCAAATCCTTCCGAGTCGGAAGATACTTGAGACTCTTATGATCCGTGTAGACTATCGATCTCTCTCCGTACAAGTAGTGCCTCCAAATCTTTAAAGCGAAGACTACGGTGCTAGCTCCAAATCGTGCGTCGGATAGTTGACCTCATGTGGTCTCATTTGCCGAGAAGCGTAAGCTGAACCTTACCTTCTTGCATCAAGACACAACCCAAGCCCGTATGTGATGCGTCGTAATAAATCAGAATTCCTTACCCGGCCTCAAAGTTGAATTAAAACGGAGCCTCGGTCAAAATCTTCTTTAACTTATCGAAGCTTTCTGCTTTGTTTCTCGGTCCATACAAACGGAACTTCTTTCCTCAAAGAACTTGGTCATCGGGTTTGCTATCAACGAGAAACCCTCAACAAACCTTTCGGTAGTATCCGGCCAAACCAGAAAACTCCGAATCTCACCCACCGACCTAGGCGGCTTCCAATCCAAAATCGCCTCAATCTTACGAGGATCTACTCGAATCCCTCACCACACTACATGACCCAAGAAAGTCACTTCTAAGCCGTAACTCGCACTTACTAAACTTAGCATAAAGTCGCTTTTCCTCAAAATCGCAACACCACTCGCAAATGCTTATCATGCTCTTCCTCCGTCCCTGAGTACACCAAGATGTCGTCTATGAAAACCACGATTTAATCGATCCAGATCATCTTTGAAACACCCTATTCATCATATCCATAAACGCCGCCGGCGTTAGTCAACCCGAACGGCATTACGTAAATCGTAGTGCCCATACCGAGTCCAAACGCCGTTTTATGGATATCGCCTCCTTAACTCTTAACTGGTGATACCTGCACCTCAAGTCGATCTTGAAAATACCGCAGCCGCCTTCGGTGATCAAACAAATCATCTATCCGTGGTACGGATACTTGTTTTTAATCGTCGGCTTATTCAATCAAGCGGTAGTCTATACACATCCGCATCGTGCCATCTTTCTTCTAGACAAAGAGTACTAGGCGCACCCACGGTGAAACACTAGGCCTAATAAAACCTCGATCCAATAACTCCCGGATCTCGAGCCTTAAGCTCCACCAATTCCTTTGGCGCCATCCTATACGAGCAATAGACACCGGCGCATTCCGGTAATAGATCTATCCCGAACTCTACCTCGCGATCCGGCGGCAAACCCTAAGCTCCTCAGAAACACATCAGCAAAATCCTTAATGCACGAACCTTCTCCACAGCAAGAGACTTTAGCCTCCAAGGCATACACATGAACTACATATGCCTCACACCTCTTCCTAACCATCTTCTCCGCTTTCAGAGCGGATACCACATTAGATAAGTAATCTCTCCTATTACCTATCATAGCCACTTCATCACCCTCAATCGTCTTAAGAACCATGCGCTTGGTCGAATCCAACCTCGCCTGGTACTTGACCAACCGATCCATCCCAAGAATCGATCGAACTCCCCAAACGGCGGTTCCATCAGATCAAGAAACAAACACTACCCCTTGGAGTTCTAGGGTACTCTCAAACAGCTTTATCTACTACTACTGAGTGACCTAGAGGGCTAATCACATTCATCCGCCTAGAAGATATCTCGAGTCTAAATCCATGGTCTCTACTATACTACTCGGCAACATAAGAGTGCGTTGAACCCACATCAATCAAAGCAAAGATAAGGAGAACCAAAAATCAAAAACGCACGGTTATGACGTCCGGCGCCGCTCCTCCTCTCGGCGCCTCGCGGCATACACTAATCCAGCCGCCCGCATCGTAACTACTCGCACCTCGCGCGGTGCTCCACGGCCCGACGTAACCATTATTACCTCTCGCCATTACCACGGCCCCTCTGCGGTGGCGGTCCATTACTCCTAAACCGACACGGCCCCGACTCTCGCATGAATCCTAGCCAACCCACGCGGACAATCCTCACACGATGCTCCAGAGAACCACACTCGAAGCAACCTTTTCCTCGATCCAAAGAGCCACCCCAATGAGATTTTCCACATCGATCACATGCGGCGGTCCTCGCTAGCAAAGACAACAAACCTAGCAGATCGATTCGGCCCACTCGGTCTAGCTCTCTCTCGCGGATTACCCGACGATCCGTAAGACCCAAAGCTCCTCTTATGCCTATTTCTCGTCCATGCCTGTCTCACCGACTCCTTAACACCCTCGGCTACCTTAGCCTTCTCAACTAAGACAAGCAAACTCGCGCCCCGCCGAGGAGCAATCAGCAGATCTCAACTCGCCTCGCAGCCCATCCTCGAAACGAACACACCTCTCATGCTCGGTGGCCACAATGCCCACGGCATACCTACTCGGGCCAGAACTCGGCCTCGTACTAAAAAGCAGATTTACTCCCCGAACAAGCCTCGTAAATGCTTTTCACGGGAGTCAATATAACTAGCTCCAATGTATTTCTTTTGATATGCACTACTGAAATAATCCCATGTCGGATCCTCTCTCACGCCATTAATCGTCTCGAACCGTGAGCCACCACCGATATGACTCATCCCGCAGAAGCGATACGATGCCCTTCGCCTTCTCTTCGCCAAATCAAGTCCAGATCATCCATGATCCGCTCGGTTGCCTCCGGCCAATATTCAAGATCTTTGGGAGCAACACTAGAAACACCTCGGAAGAATTCGCCCCGTTTGCCCGAAGTCGCCAGCACCGATTTCCTAACTCCTGCACCACCACCTACACCGGCTACTCTTTCCAACACTCGCAAAGATCGCGCGTGACATCGCTGCGTCATCCCCGGCCCGATCTTGGAACTCACCACCTCCGGTGGTGGCGGAACCGTATCTCATTTTCGAACCACGACTGATCCTACGGGCTCGTAAACCGTCATCCTACCCCTACCTCTACCACGAGTATTACGACCACGCCCGCCTCGAGTGCTCATGACTAATCTTTCTACGTATTCGATTTAAGAGTTTTATGCATCAAAGATATATTCCACTATTTTAAGGCAAATCTTATGAATATTAAAGAGGATTTCTTCTCGCGAGTTCACGTAATCCTATCGGTTTCAATCTCTAAAGTAGCATACTATGGCTATTCATCAAATCATATCACATCCAATCAATTCACAAGCAATAGTAAGGGTACTTACAGGCGAACCAGTGCAGGAGACTCGGTGCCATGCCTTTCAAACCATACAAACACTCAAAATAAACTCTTTAAAACTTTTTGGGCCTCAGCCCACAAACAGCCTTTGAACTTGGCTCGATACCACAATTGTAACACCCCAAACCGGACGGGACACCACGTCCGAACGGTATGTTACTGGGGAAAACGTTTTGAGAGATAAGATTTTTCGTTTTAAAGCGGGGTGAAAACATAGTGAACTTGAAGAAAATTGGGGTAGGCCTGTTTGATTAGATTTTGAAAACTTATCCAAAGTATATAGTTAAAAACGAGTTGATTTCATTTAGCATTTCCAATAGTTTCTTAGTGCTATTTTGAAACATTTTTGACTTAGTAGAATATTGAGTTTGGTTTGAAAATCACTTGAGTTTACTTTATAGCAAAACATAGTGAGATACCCGATGGTATAGTTTGAAACACATTGCGTTATAGTTTTGAAAACATTATCTTACCAAATTTTTAGTAAAATTTCATACCAAGTTATTTGTTGCTGAGGTTGAGAATCTAATTAAAACATAACCATCATAAAACATAATTTAAAGGCCTTTTACAAATCCAAATTAAATCTCAAATAAAAATAAATAAGCTAAAGTACCCAAAGTGAATAGTCCTGAGCAAAACTTTTATTAAAGCATGGCGTGTGCACCCCGAGTCCACCCCGGCTCCATGTGTCGCGTCTCACGGGTCACTGAAATGTCAAAGGAGAGGGTGAGTCGAATGACTCAAATGCATAAATCCCGCTCCCGATGAAACAACATGCTAACACACATCATACATAGCAACATAATTAATGCAACCCGATCCTAACCATCCAGTATCGCCTTTTCTACCCCGTGTGGTACCAAACCTTTGGTGGTGCCAAACCACCGGTGACATATAGTCACAATGTGTTACCAAAACACTGGTGTCCCAAAGACACAATATCCATCAATGTGGTGCCAAACCACTGGTGTCCCAAAGACACGTTTGTGCTACTAAAGCACCGTGACCGAAGTCACAAATCCAATGATGGGGCCAACCCATCGTGTGATACCCAATCACTAGCGTGACGATCCCATATCTCATGTGGGGCCAACCCACGGTGGTGTTAACCACGGGGGACGAGTCGCAATGAGGTGCCCAACCTCGGTGTCCCAAAGACACAAATGTGGTACCAAACCACTTGGTGACCGTAGTCACAATAATCGAGTGATGGGGCCAACCCATCGTGGTGATACCCAATCACTAGCGACGATCCCATATCTCATGTGGGGCCAACCCACGGTGGTGTCAAACCACGTGGACGAGTCGCAATGAGGTGCCAAACCTCCGGAGGTGCCAAACCTCGTGACCCAAAGTCACAAAGTGTGTTACCAAAACACTTTGGTGCTCACGGCACAAAATATCACCGCTCCCTCCACTCATATCACCCATCAACATACCATACTCATGTAATCATGCATATCATACAAATCATGCATATCATGCTAATATGCCTAACCTCATATCCCATGTCACATATATCCATAGCCATGGTATCATATAGATCATCAAGTAAACTCATAACAATAATAATACTTGACTTACCCGAGTCCAAGATCATACCCATTAGGGTATCATATCAATCATCATTGTTTCATTAATTATCACACAAAGTTATCAATCATATTACTAAACGGAAGTGTGTTAGTTTACACACTGTAATACGAGTCTAGAAATCGACAAAAGCGATCTAAGTCCCTTGATTAACTTGCTCCTTGCTATTGGTTTGATTTCTTATCAACCCGAACCACGTAGTTCTCTTTCCAACAATCGGCCAACCCCACAACCACTACTTGCCAATCGATCGAAGTTCTTGTGAGAAGGCTTTGTTGGATCGCTTGAATCCGAATGCCCAACACCCAAAATTCGGCCAAAAGGGGACTTCTAGGAGAGAAAATGGATTCGGCTAACACCGAGAAGGATTCGCCACAGTGTTTTAACACACACCCCAAATTCGGTTTGAGAGAAAGGATATAAGGAAAATGTTGATGAAAGTCTAGGTTCGGCACAAAAGAAATAAGAAGAACAATTGGAGAAATCGGCTAAGGGTTTTGGAAAGAAGAAACAAAAGATGGATAGAGGGTAGAAACTTTGGGTTTGAACAAGAAAAGAAAAGATGAAGGTGCTTGAGAAGGTGAGTGTTTCTGGCTACAAGAGGTTAAGAGAAGAAAAGAGAGGAAGGTGGGATGCTAGATTGGCTTAGCTCAAATGAAGAAGAAGAAGAATGTAGGGAAATGGTTCGGCTAATAAAAATAAAAGAAAGAGATGCAACCCAAGATGTGCCTTCAAAATGACATTCGCCACCCAATTCAAAAAAAGGCAAACTAATTTCGGCAAGATGAGAGCTTGACTTTCTGTTTCAAAAGGAAGAAAAACAAAAGAAACACTCTTGAAAATTCGGCTGAAACTGACAAAATGAGAGCTTTCTTTGTTTACCAAAGCTTGACCGAAAATGTACCAAAATGCAAGAGTACATTCGGCCTTCCCCCTAACCCACACTATGCCGTCCACTCCCCCAACACACACCCCAACAAATTCGGCCAAATCCCCCCATGCACTCACATCCTCACGTTCCAACAACAAGACCAAGTCTTTCTCCTAAAGTTCCTCTCCACCACACGTTTGAATGTGAAGACTTGGTCCAAGGTAGAATTCAACTTGCCTTCTACCTCTTCCCCCATGCCGTCCAAAATTAAAGCCAAAATGGGGACTCTGCAGCTCGAACACTAGACCTCCACTCCATGTAGATGACGCCACACCAAGCTCCCCATGTAACGCATGCTTTGCCACTAAGCTAGCTCCTCTTTTTGTGCAACAAAACAACAATTAAAATTCTTAACCCCAGCTCCAACAGCTCCCCTCCTATAAAGCCTAAAAACTAAAATTCTCCCATTCACTCCGGCATACTCCTAGCCTACAATTAAGCCCCGATACAACACAAACAACAACACAGCACACCAAACACATACAATATCATGCAACAACAAAATAGCCCCCTAACCCGGGATATTACAATGGCACACGGGCGTGCTTAGTCACCGTGTGAGAAAGTCAGTATATGGCCTAAGAGTACACGGCCTTAGCACACGGGGTGCTTGGTAGCCGTGGATGTGAGGTCAGATTCGACCACGGCCAAGGCACACGGGCGTGTTTGGTGGCAGTGGATGTGAGGTCAGATTCGACCACGGGGAGAACACACGGGGGTGTCCAACAGCCGTGGGAGGCACACGGCTTGCCTACACGGGCGTGTAACCCCTAAAACTTAGAAAAGTTTTAAATTTCTGTGAAATTTCGTATGTGTTCCGATTTAGTCCCGACCCGGTTTATAAGCATGTTTTACATCTCGTTGACTGTATTAAGGGACATTATGTTTGAGATTGATGGATGAATGTATAAACTTCTAAAAATGTTTTCGATCTGTCCGGTAACGCCTTTAACCCTAATCTGGTGGCGGATACGGGTTAGGGGTGTTACAACCAACACTTGATTCCAAAGTAGCTTTAGCTTTAGGACTCGAGTATTTCTTTCCACGATCTCTGTTTGAATAACCCGCTGAAGCATTCGAACGAGTATACGAATCCTATGATTTCTTTGGCGAAGATTGATATGGTTTACTCATCGATCTCTTTCTCGAATCTCTAGCCTCAAAATTAGCTTTTCTCTTTTCTTTGCTAAGTTCTTCGGCTTTGCATGCTCTGTCGACTAATATGACAAATTCTTTCAACTCCAGAATCCCAACTAGCAGTCTGATGTCTTCATTCAACCCGTCTTCGAATTATTTACACATAATCTCCTCAGTGGAAACACATTCTCGAGCATATTTACTAAGTCTCACAAACTCTCTTTTATACTAAGTCATAGACATTCGGCCCTGTTTCAACTCCTGAAACTATTTTCGCTTTTGATCAATAAACCGTTGGTTGATGTATTTCTTATTGAATTCGGCATGAAAAAATTCCCACATGACCTTTTCTCTCGGTACCACGGATATCAAAGTATTCCACCACTGATATTCAGTGTCTCTCAGAAGTGATACGGTGCATTTTACATATTCAGCTGGCGTGCACGATAATTCATCAAATACTCTGATAGTCTTCTCAAGCCAAAATTCGGCTCTCTCAGGATCATCATCAACTATAGCTCTAAACTCTTCAACCCCATACTTTCGGATTTTATCAACTGGCGACTTACTCAATCGTAAAGGTTCCAAACCTTGAGGAGCTACGGGAACCGGTCAGGGATTAGATGGGCGTGGAGGTTGCTGAGTAACCAGATTTGTTCGAACAAACTCCGTAAACCACTCGTTCATCATTTAGAAGAAGGCTTCTTTGGCCTCTCCTCCCTGACTACCCGATACGGGTCTCGACTCAAATTGCGCTACTCCGTGAACAAAGGCTGGTGCATTGCTTTCAACATCATCAGCTGCAACTCGATTGGGATCCATTTACTATACAAAAACACGATTTAAAACTGCCAGAAGATGTCACACTATCACAGGTTATATAAATGGCAAGTATAGCTAGACTCTCACATACGCTACGTTAGTCCTAGAATCGACCAAACTGAAGCTCTGATACCAATAAATGTAACACCCCTCACCCGTATTCAACGCCAGAATAGGGTTACGGAGCATTACTATACTTATAATACAATTAAACATACATTTCACATACATTTTCAAATTTCATGTAATCATCATTCAACATCATTCACAACGTCCCTAATACGAGCCTACGAGGCCCAAAACATGCATTCGGAGTGGTTCAGAACTAAACCGATAACTCAGAACATTTTTGGAATAATTACAAAATTTTACAAAATACTAGGGACACACGCCCGTGTAGCCCGGCCGTGTGTCTCACACGGCCAAAGACACGCCCGTGTCACAGGTCATGTGGACATTCGAAATGGGATCACATGGCCATGTCCCAGTCCGTGTCCGACCCCATGTAACTCTCTGACTTGGGTCACACGGCCAACCACACGCCGATGTGACCAGCCTGTGTGCCCTTCGAAATGGCCTCACACGCCCGTGTGCCAGGCCGTGTTCTAGGCCATGCCAAACCTATAGGGTATACTGACTTATGTCACACGGCCAAGTCACACACCAATGTGATGGGCCGTGTGGAGCATACTGACTTGTTTTATAATTAAACACCAGGGGACACACGGCTGTGTCACCTGACCGTGGGTCACACACGGCTGAGACACACACCCGTGTCTCTGCCCGTGTGGACAAAAATAAGCTATTTACCAAGCCATCTTTCTCATCCAAACTTCACACACCTACACCAAACCAATTGGCACATAACATGCATAAATAGGCAATCAACCAATTTTAATCAGGCCTAATACATGCTAATTTCACACCTCCAACCATAAAACACACATGTGTCAAGATAAGTCATACAATTTCATACCAAATTCTCATTCACAATTCACCTAAATGATTAACTTCATACATACATTATCTTGACACAAAATCATAAGCATATCAACTTCCAATTTCAACCATTTGACATCCATCATGCCAATTCACAACAAGCATATAAAATAGAAATTATCAACCATACAACAAAGACCATTAGCCCATATATATACATCACTAAATATGCCAAAATAAGCCAATTCACATGGCTATACACAAAACCAAACACTTAACATTTACAAGCCAATTCAACTGGCCAAATTCATTACCAAACTATATACCAAAATAACCTTAATTCCTATACATGCCATATAACCAAATACATAGATTCAAAAGTACCAAAGGGATAGCTTGATAGTGTGATGAGGTCTCCGACGATTCCCAAATCCGAGCTAGCTTTGATTTCTCTATAAAACATGGAAAAATAAAAAAAAGTAAGCTATAAAGCTTAGTAAGCTCGTATGAAATCATAAGCAAAGCTCACCATTCAATTACCATTCAAGAATATGAACATAACATACTACAAAACATTTATTCACAATGTTAACATATATTCAATCACATAATTAACCAAGAACTCACAACTTCCATAAATTAAATGCTTATATAGTTTCTGTACATACCTGTACTGATACGTATCTATTTCTCACCATTTCATATCTTCGATATACCCGTTGAACCATTCAGAATACTATCGGATACTCGAGAATCTCGCACCCTAAGTTCCACATATATAGCCGAAGCTATCTCAATCTCATATCACATATAATGCTCACTCTCGAGCTATCAATGGGTCTGCTCAGACAAGCTAACGGTCATGACGAAGCTACACGGTGCTGCTCACACAAGCTGACGAGAATCCGCAACACATGCCGGATAACTCAGCCACCGGTAGGATGTACGGACCAGCACCCAAATCACATAACCCCTAATGACATGTCATTCGTATCCTAACCTATTCCTAAGGTTCAACCGGGATTTCACATTTGCCAAATCGTCGTCAATTGTGTCCGCAAGGTCGTATTCACAATTTATACAATATTAAAGCATTTAAAACATAATTATAATAATTCTTATTACATACGAACTTACCTCGATTGCAAAAATGGCAAAATAAGTCAATTAGTCTGATACTTTGTTTTTCCCCCGATCTAAATCTGAACTTCGCTTTTCTTTATCTAAAAGTACTCAAAATTAACTTATTTAATTATCATTCTATTCAATTTAGTCCAAAATACACATTAAGGCAACTTTACACTTTTGCCCCTAATATTTCAACATTTTTACAATTTATTCCTTATCTCATAAAAAAATTTCTTGCAATTAAGTCCGTACCCATGCTATTCGAATTTCTCTTATTGCCATAGCAGCCCATATTTTTCATTTTTTTCACAATTTAACCACAAAATTTCAACATTTCTCAATTTAATCCCTAATTAGCAATTTTATCAAAAATCACTTTACAAATGTTGTTTATCTAACAACAAGCATACATTTTATATCATCAAACATCAAAATACACATGTATTCATCAATGGAAAAACCCTAAACCTTTAACAATTTTGCAAATTAGTCCCTGGGCTAGCTAGATTAAGATGCAACGATCTCAAAAACATAGAAATCATTAAAAACAGGACAAAAATCACTCACCAATTGCATACACAAGCTTGGCTGATTGAAAAAGATGAAAATGGCTTTCCTTTACCCTAGTTTCGGTTGAAAAATGGAGAATTAAAGATGATAATTATTTTATTCCATTTATTTTAACATTAATTTCTAATTTACTTAATTAACCTTAATGAACATTAATTATTTCACTAAATGCCAAGCCATTATCATCCAATATCTAATTAATGGGCTAATTATCACATAAGGACCTCCTCTTTAAGGTTCTATAGCTATTAGAACCTTTAGCTAATAGAACTCCACTTTTACACTTTACGCGATTTAGTCCTTTTTATCAAATTAAGCACTCAAACAATAAATTTTCTTAACGAAATTTTCATACAATCATACTATCATGTTGTAGACATTAAAATAATTATTTTAACCTCGGATTTGTAATCCCGAAACCATTATTTTGATTTGACTAAAAATGGGTTGTTACATTATATGCCTTCAACAAGTTTTCTAAGCCATTAGATGGTTCAGCTTGAGGTTGTTTCTGAACTTGTTGGGTAAAAATAGGTGGCAGGATCAGTCTAGATTGGGCATATGTGTTACTGGGTCCAGCCCCTTGGTTACTCCAGGAGAAATTAGGGTGGTTTCGCCACGATGGGTTATAAGAATTAAACTGTAGTCCTTGCCTTCCTCGGTTTTGGTTCTGGTTACCCATGTAATACACGAATTCTTAGTTCAATGGACATTCTTCGAATAGATGTCCTTCCCCACAATAGACACAGGCTATATTTTCAAATTGGTTCGGTGGCTGAGCTGCAAAACTATTAAACCCATTAGTGGTAAAATTTTTAAGCATTAAGGATATTGAGGATACCTAAGATGCAAGTGAAGTGAGAGAGTCCACTTCATTTACTCCAGTGACTCGTCTTCCTGACGCTGCTCAATTTGTTGGCCATTGATAATTGTTGCTGGCAATTCTCTCTATGATTTCATAAGCCTCATTATAAGGCTTAGAAAGGAGAGCACCGTTAGCAAAAGCATCCACTTCCATCCTCGTGTGGGCATTGAGACCATTATAAAACGTCTCAAGTTGGATGCAATGTGGGATTCCGTGATGAGGGCAATTCCGTAATAATTCTTTGTACCTTTCCCATGCCTCATACAAGGACTCATCATCCATTTGTTGGAAAACAGTGATCTCGTTCCTCAACTTAGCATTCTTGTTAGGCAGAAAATACTTCATGAGGAATCTTTCTTCTAACTCTTTCCATGTGGAAATTGAATTTGGTGGCAATGAGTTCAACCAGGCTCGAGCTCTGTCCCTAGTGAATATGGGAACAACTTCAATCGTAGTGCATCTTCGATTACTCCGACTAACTTGAAAGAATTTCTCACCTCCATAAATAGTCTTAAGTGAAGATGAGGATCTCCGGTGGGCATTCCATTGAATTGGCCCTGTAACACCCCAAACTCGGCCCAAACACCATGACCGGATCTAGCATGTCACTAAGGAGATTTTATAAAATGTCGCAATTTCGGAAAAAATATTTTACTTTTCTTAATTTTAACATTTTATTCGGGAAAACTAAATGGTTGAATAATTTGTAAAAGATATACGTTTTATAGTAATGCCTTAGTGATTTAAGAACCGAAATTTGATACATGCCTTAACTTAATTAAAACGTAAAATATAAATGTCTAGTAATAATAAAAGCCCAAAACAAACGAAAATATAAAGCTAGTGGCCCATGGCCTTTTTACAATGAAATTTAAAACCCACTAACTTAAAATATTAAAAATTAATAAACTAGTAAAGTCTTTTGCTGAATCAAAATAATCTCTCGCATGGCCACCTTGCACTCCTCTCCAGCCCGGTCCGATGCACTAGGTGCTACCTGAAAGATGTTAAATAATGGGGTGAGTCACGAGACTCAGTGTGCAACCCTCGTGCACCATTAGGTGGGGCCTTAGCCCCACAGAACAGATAACAGAGTATAATATATCAGAAAGTATGCAAAGCCCAACCCAATCCTAGGTTTCCATCCGCTACACACCACCCTTACCTGCCAATCACACCATTGGGGATTTCTACAATCAACCCACACCGCTACACACCATCGATGGCAGACATGCTGCAAATAGCTGCTCATCGTCAGATCATGGCAATAGCCACTACAACAGATCATGGCATTAGCCACTACAACGGATCACGGCAATAGCCACTACAACAGATCATGGCAATAGCCACTACAACAGATCATGGCAAAAGCCACTAAAAAATAACACTTCCCCTTTCATCAGTCACCCTACCCCGTGCAATCACAGAAATCGGTATACATGTTTATCATATCAAATCGACGGAAACATTCACTTTAGAATGACAGAGATCACTAACCTGGTGATTTGCCTCTACCCTTCTCGGGTTTTCAACAGCCATGCCGGTATTTCGGCATTTAACAGAATATAACAGATTTATAAGCATATACTAACAGGCAATCCAAATGGTGTGAGAATGTTACACACCTGATTAATGCGTATAACTACCCTCTATGTCGATACCCTCGCTAATCGGATCTACTGCCTTCTGTCTACAACTTTGCTCAAAAGTCGAAAGAACGCGAAGATAAGGCCTCTCCTATATTCGGTCAAGGGTTAGTGTTTACCCGAATTTATACGTTTAAGTTAACAGATCTCCTTACCTTGAAATCCCAAAAGTACTATGATTCGAGTGCTACTGAACTCTGGCTTAGAAATCTAAGCAATTGAATCCCCTTCAAATCCAGGATGCCGCAAAAGAAAGAAAAACACAAGATCAGTTTCCATATAGCCATTCGGCTAGGGTCTCTAAAAATTGAGAAAAGATTGAATCACGCGAATCAACACTTACCTTCAATTTCCTTCAAGATTCGGCACAAGCAGACACCACAGAGGAAATTTGGCAATCATAGGAGATGAGATCTAGGGATTTCGACCTTTAGAAAAATCCCGGAAAGATGAACAAGAGAGATACTGATGCATTTTTGGCTTTTAGAAGAACAAAGATTTGAAAAGATGGGCAAGGAACAGACAGAGAGATTCGGCAATGAGTATTAAAGAAAAGAGAAGGTGAATGGCAGAGTTTCAGCACTTGGTGAGGCCTCAGGGGTTTCGGTTTCTGACAGAAAAGAAAAGAAGAAGAGATGATTCTTATTTGTCGAAAGAGAGAAAAACTAATAGCTATTCTCGAGATAAGACAAATGAAAAATTCGCACACACCCCTCTAGCCTATACCAAACCGACTCCTTCCCTTTCCCGAGTTTGATTTTTCGGCCAACTCTGCAACCAAAGGATAGCTCCTATCTTTCTCCCTTATCTTAATCTATTAACTCCTCCAAAAGAGACCTAATTAGCACCAACTCCTCCCCCTCTATCAGCATAATATCCACATGCTTTAAAACATTAAAATCCCCTATTTTGTAGCCACATTGCCGTCCCCCCTCTAGCTCTCCTTGGGCTGCCGAAATTAGCCCAATTTCTTGGGCTCCAAGCGGCCACACTGAGCCCCCTTCTTTTGCCTATTGGCGCCACTTATAGCTCCTCTCATCGCGCCTCTTGTTCCTGGGCCACAAGCCCATTATGCCTATTTCACTCTCAATATTTTGTTTAAACCCCATAGTCCCTAAACAAAATATTTAGCCAAGACCTCGGCC